>CM065721.1:60966820-60996820 GCA_033310375.1 Conus canariensis
ACATAAACTATAGACTAGCAATTTAACACGATATCTGTATAAATAGGTCTGACGCAACAGTGGTCATTTACTTTTAACTGTGTCAAAAGTATCTTAATAACATTCAAGATTTGTTAAACTTTTTAGCCTTAAAGAAACCATGTTCCTTGTGAAAATCATTTTCAAAACTAAGAAATAACAAACTATGGGTGATTTAAGATATTTAGATGAGCAAACGAGAACACTGCATTTCGATGTGAAGATCATCTCTAATAACAGGGATTTTCATGTCATATTTGCCAAACAACATTCGATGGATTTCCATTTATGCACCTTGATTTAAAAATCAGCAGGCGATTTTGCTACATCTGAATTTTAACACAGAAATTGTTTGTTTGAGAAATCGACCAGTATGCTATGGTGTTCAGAAACAATGCAGTTGTTACTTTCTGAAACATTTTCAGTCATAGCTTTCCAAAACTTTCTTTCAAGGCATGAGAACAAAAAATTTTAAATCAAATATTCTTTGTGATTCAAATGCACAAAACACAATCAGGGCCTCTTTAGGCAAAAAGCAGTCACGAATTTTTTTTTTATCCATTCTGAGTCATAATCCATTTTTCCTCTTGATTAGGGTCATTGATCGCTGAATCTCTCCCCTCTCTCTCTCTCTCTCTCTCTCTCTCTCTCTCTCTCTCTCTCTCTCTCTCTCTCTCTCTCTCTCACCCGACATTGTCCCTGTCTCTCCGCCCGCCTTCATTCCTCTATTCACCTTTTTTGTGCATAACGGTACAGACCAGCAGGGATTGACGGTAGAAGTGTCCGGTGTTTACATAATTGCATGTGGATGATTCTAAACAAGCCTCGGGACGTACAGTGTCCTGGAACTCGGGTAATCGTGAGAAACAACGACAGCGGTTGGCATACTGTTTGCAGAAAAAATACCACATGTGTTGGTTTGATGATGTAAAGCGCACCTCTTATCTACTGAAAGGGATGTCTGCTATGATACATGGTCATTATCTTGCATTGGCTGGAATCAAGACCCTGGACTGAAGTAGTTGGACCAGCTTCCTTACGTTGAGAGGGGTTTACATAGTGGGGGTGTATTGAGAAGCGGTTGTTCCGAGGGAAACCGACTGCAAGAGAGAAGACTGCGTATGAAGGGGTTTCATTAACGGTAGTGGCTTGGCAGGTGGTTCGTGGATGTCGCTGGTTGTGCGCTTTTGTCGAGAACATTATTAGCCTGGTGTGCAGCATTCGGATAAGGTACATACAGTGAATGAGTTTGGTGTCTGTCAGTCTGTTTGTTCTACGCGCGCGCGCGCGTGTGTGTGTGTGTGTTTCAAGCACACGAATTCAGGTCAATTGCGGCTAGAATCGCGGGGTTCCGTCAGCATTCGTGTTACTATATGTCACGTGTCCATGTCATTGCATCATTTCTTCTGTACTTTGTGTTGGTTTGATGATGTAAAGCGCACCTCTTATCTACTGAAAGGGATGTCTGCTACCGACCGCGGCACTCACTCGCACATAGTGTACCATTCATTTTCCAGTGTACGCTGGATTTCCATGCAGTTTCGGTTCAGGAACCACCTTAAAGTGTACATGGCCAAGGCTGGGGGAAAAACAAACAAACAAACAAAACAAAACAAAACAAATAATAAAAACCGATCTCGTTCATTCTGTAGAAAAACGCAGCAAGGCTCTTTATCTCTGAACAGAGTTGTACGTAGTTTTCAAACCTTTTTTCAGGAACATCCGTTGATATGGACATCAAACGGTACAGCAAGCACAACGAAGAAAACGTCATTGTCTGTTCTGTCTATTAATGTGATGTCTGGCTGGATGGAGTTTGTAACAAAGGACGCCTCCTCAAAAACCAAGAGGACGGGATTATACAAGAATCTTTACAAATTTGTGTGGGTGCGTACGTACGTACGTATTTACATACATACAGACAGACATTAAGCTTGTGCAGCCAAAACATGTATGATTCATACTGTTCTCCATACCTCTCTCCCACCTCACACCAATCACCTCCATTCTCACTCGCAGCCACAGTAAAGCAAGATCGCCAACAACAGTCAAAAAAAAAAAGAAAAAGAAAACAACACCAACAAAATAAAGAAAAACTCATTTACATTATAGATGATGATACAGATCACTTGTCTAGTATAGTGCGTCTGATTTGCATAATGGATATTGATGTCCTTTCATAAGCTTCTTGACAAAGGCAGCCTTGGTATAAAAGGGTGCACAAAGGAAACATGCCGGCAAACTTCAGGACATTTTACGTGCATTAGGATGCTGTGTAAAGCACACTTCATGTCTACATGTTCTAGGTCTGCTGACAGCTGAAATGTATCTGTTGACAATATGATGCTGATATATTGATTTGTGGTGATGGTAAGGAGGGCGGGGAAACAGCATGGACGGTAGAAATGAGACCGAGTCTCGTGCGTTTGCCTAGGTCTAGGCTTTACATGTATAAAGCTCAGAGCTTTCATGTGGTGGTTTACATTCAGAGTGTTGGATTGTTAAGTTCACTGAGACCTGTTGTTACGTGTGTTGAGAGTGATCATTGACGTGTATAATGAGGAAGTTGTGTTGTTTGATTTTGGAGAATGGTAGTTTATATTTTTAGATTGAGATTATTTTGTTTGTTTGTTTGTTTGGTGTATAATCATGTAGAGATTTCTGATTTATTTTGTTTGTTTGTTTGATGTATAATCATGTAGCGATCATTTACATATTGAGAAAATTGTGTTCTGGTGTGCATTGAAGAAAGATAGTTTGCGTACGTATTAAGAAAGTTTTCTCATGGTGTATATTGAGGAGTGGTGATTTACCTATATATATATATATATATATATATATATATATATATATATATATATATATATATTCGAAGGTTGTTTCCTGTGTAATATTGTCTTGAATAAACACACACACACACACACACACACACACACACGCGCGCGTAAGCAGGCAAGCTCGCTCACGCACGCACGCACGCACACACAAGCAAACGCGTATACACACACACACACACACACACACACACACACACACACACACACACACACACACACATCAGATTCTAAATCTAATTAATACGTGACTGCTGTTGCCATGGAGGGTTGCAGAAAAAAAAACCCTGTTCTGATTTAAGATATTAGCATTACACAAGACCGAAAATTAGTTTTGGCAGTTCAAAAAATCTCGTTCACAACATTGACAATTTAATTATATTCTAGTTTTAATTGAGCTGTACAACGTGTACAGAACATTAAAATCAAACATGATGAGAAACTGAAAGCATGGATATGAAATTGGTGGGGTTATATCAATTTCAGGTTGTCGTGGAGAACAGAACGGAACACTCCGGTATGATGTGAAACTGAACTCTAGGAGCTGCTTCTTTTTCATGCCACATTTCTGCTAAACAACCCGTAAAGATGAAACAGTCTTGTACCGTTTGCTAACAGGCCACTCCTTTTACATTCATTCTTATCTTTTAAAAGGTGAAGTAGCTCCGTGGTGCATTCCATGCCAGTGAAACATATCCTTTTAGAGTGTTGGGACTTGCGTGATGCGAGACATAAACACTTTGCTGCAGACTCCATGAAAACCTTGTTCAGAGATGTCCCACCTGATGCGATCTTTGAATTCTGAAAGAGATCAAACATTCTTTCGCTGATCTAAGATTTTACGGAGGAGATTTTTAACGAAATTTCCGGTGTATTTTTAGATGTATTTTTAAGGTTTGTGTGAATGAGTTTTTTTTTTCATGACTTGAGTTGACAGCCTTGATATGGCCGTTTGCAGTCAGTTGGGCTATAAGCAACATTGCCTTAACTTACCTTGCTTAACAGATTTCAACAGCTTACCTTTGATTCAGTCGGCAACCTGTGATTGTAACATTCAGATTTGAAGACTGAAATAAAGTTGGCTTCCGATAACTGACCGACCGAGGTGTTCAGAACATATGCATTTTTGACTTTTTGAAACGATTTTCCTCATAGCATTTGAAAATATTCCTTCAGTGTAAAGAAAAAAAAATCACACAAAATAACTTATGTGATTCCAAAGCACAACGCATAATCAAGACCCCTTTCGGCAAAAAATAAAAGTGTTCTTCAGATCCATTTTGAGCCATCATCAATTTTGCACACAAAATGTGCATTAGGGTCATCGCTCTCTCTCTCTCTCTCTCTCTCTCTCTCTCTCTCTCTCTCTCTCTCTCTCTCTCCTCTCTCTGATTAGCCAGATTGCACCAACCCATAATCGATTTTGTTCTGTACAACGAATACGAAAGTGTGGAAGCATTTTCGTAGTTTTCGATGTGTTGTTCATTAAACATTGATTTAGAATGGTAGTGGGTATATTCCAGCTTAACTGTGCTTCAGATTGTCTTAACTTACTTGTCTTAAAGCGAGATTAGTGTTCCCCAAAACGCACAAATGTGCGTAAATGAAGCATAGAAATTCAACTCTGACGCATGCAAATATCACTTCGTGCGTGCAAATATCACTTCGTGCGTCAGTGTGACGCACATTATTTTTCAGCGTGCTGGTCCGTTCATCATATCGCATTACAGACAGTAAGCTTAGGCACAACCTGGGGAAAAGACCAAGAGTAATGTCCCTTCTGTGCTCGTGATCATGCGCAGTTTCGTGTCAAAATATCGCATGTATAGTGGGGGAAAAAAAAAGAAAAGGACAACAAAAAAAAGAAAAAAAAAGCACGGTCGAATAAGACAGCCGGACACGAAACAATTTTTTAGGTGAGACCACCTTCACCCTCAACTACGCCTGTTTCGGTCATTAGACACATTGCTGACGATGCTGAATGGCAACGGCGTGTGGATGACAGCCCTCCCACCCCTTCCTCCACCTCACTTAAAAATGCCCCCACCCCACCCCACCTCCCTGCTTTTGCAAAGATCTGTTGATCCTGACCTTTGGAAATTAAAAAAAAAAATGACCCTTAAAAACTGTCCCCCAAAATGGCCTTGATGACCCCCTAAGATTTTCATTTCCAGTTGGTGTTCTCGTCCTTCGATTTCGAAGATGACCATAACTTCAATCTCAGATTGAAGATTTATTTCCAGGTGGTACACTGGTAATAAATGTTTTTGAGATTGAAAAAAAAAAATTATGTGATAAAAGCAAAACAGGAGAAAGACTTTCTGTTTTTAGACACTTGAAAGAATGGAAGTTATAGAGTGCTTTTCTGTGAAGGAAACACATGGTTTGATTGTGTAAACGATTTTGTTCAGGCGGCATCGAACGGGGTTTTATGCACAGAATATATTTCGTTTTATTAGTATAACTTAATTCTTTCTTTCTCTCTCTCTCTCTCTCTCTCTCTCTCTCTCTCTCTCTCTCTCTCTCTCTCTCTCTCTCTCTCTCGAACGGTTGTCAGTTATTGATTTCAAGAAAAAGGCATTGTCTTAAAGACCATCAGTATTACCTTAATTGGGCTCGTTTGTCACAACCTTCTCTCTCTCTCTCTCTCTCTCTCTCTCTCTCTCTCTCTCTCTCTCTCTCTCACACACACACACACACACACACACACACACACACACACACAAGCATGCACGCGCAGGTGACGGACACACACAGGTGCGCGCGTGCGCACACACACTCGTACACACACACACACACACACACACACACACACACACACACGCATGCACGCACGCACGCACGCACGCGCGCGCGCACACACACACACACACACACACACACACACACACACACACACACACACACACACACATTCATGCTTTTCTACCCTGTAGTATGTTGGAAGTCTATACCTCCTCGGACTGTTCACAGATGCAATCACCCGACAGGGTTACTTTCTGCCAAGCCTGCAAAGCAAATGTACCCATCTGTACACATGTACCCCAGCCCGCCCCCACTCCCATTGCCACCCAACCCCACGCCCTTCTCTCGCCAATACTCATGGAACAAGAGAGCCGTGTGGGATAGACTGATGATCCAAGGTAGATAACCCCGACAGCACGCGAAGACAGACAGGAATGGAAATGATTTGGCTCCGGAAAGAGGAGCAGGAAAGTATGAGAGCTGATTGGCTTCAGAAAGTCATTATTACTCTTTTCACCATAGAAACAGTCACTATCAATAAGAAGAGTGCAACAGATTACTTTTTGCGTGTGAAAGTACTCTTTTCAGTCAAGGAAAACGGTAATCGTGAAGTAAAATCTGTCATTTTTGCAAGAAAAGGTGTTCGTACTGGCTTTAACACGTCGACTACAACATCAGACAAACACACACACACACACACACACACGCACGCACGCACGCACACACACATACATACACACACAGCGCGCACGCACACACACACCACCACCACTACCATCATCAATAACAACAACAAAAATTATGACCCTAGCAATCCGTGAGCAGTAGAAAACTGTGAACTGTGGCCGTACTTATTTTGGGCGTCAGCCATTTTGGCCTTTGCAAAAACTTTTTTTTTTTAACCGTCCCACGGTGCATGCAGTGATAACGGTGCTCATGCTCATGAGTCATCGCCACCTGTTGTTGTTTTTTTGTGTGTGTGTGTGTGTGTGTGTGTGTTTTTTTTTAAATCATGTTTTTGATGGTGGCCATAGTCAACCGCTACATGAAGCCTGAACAGCAAGAAAATCGATCGACCATAATGCAGCTGTGTCAGTGATAGCTATTGTTTTTGTGTGACAGCAGCAATAAAAATCCCTGATTTTTTTTTTTTTTTTTTTCAATCCGAAAGAAAATTACCGTCTTCATGAAGATTGTTCGTAGGGCGTGACTCCTGTTGTCCATTTACGGTAAAGGTTACGGTTAGGAATCCGCATAGTGCCTGACAAATTTCGCATGTGCATCAGAATAACGATGGTACCGTATGTAATTGCGAGCGTTTTAACACAGAGAAATGTTCATCCCCCCTCCCCCACCCCATCCCTTTTTTTTTAAAATTCCTTTTGCCTTTCTAATCATCACACGATTCCATTCAACGCCGTTCGTATTTTTCGCAGACATATTGTCCAATATATTCGATACAAATGGGACTGACATTGGTCCATTCCTTCGGCTCTAGTCAAATAAGGCCACGTTTTCTGTGACCAGTTCTATGACCTGCTGTGTCTTAGCTGTTCCAGGCATCCTCTCCTTGATTAGCTCCCAACGTGACTTTCCTGCGTAAAACGCACGAAAAGTCGCAAGAGATGATGAGAACAACACATACGCCCGTACGTTAACCCACCCGATACGGCATCGATTGCTAAATGCTCCGGTCAAGATCAGTGTGTCGGTAACCGTGTCAGTTGCCGTATTTGTAAACGGACAAATGGAATCATGCCCATCACGCCCTCTCTACATCCACTTGCGCGATTTTTGCCGAAACTGAACCTGAACGGACGAATGGATTCGTGCCTTTATGGTTTTTGACGCAAGTGAAGTCCCATAGGAGACCCATGAAGCAACGGGGTTCGAAGTCGATGATTTGCAGTCTTATCTTGTACCAATCGCGAGGAAGTTGAGAGAATCTGACGAATCACGTAGACCAACACTTACATTTATAGAGAGAAATAGATGAGTCAGAGACTGAAAAACAAAAGGCGAAATATAAACAGTGTAGTCTCTGATTAAGCATCTCTCCGTATAAAATCCACTTCATCGTCAATACAAAGAAGCTAAATGCCTGCTAAGGCTACACGTCAGCATGAAAATCTTTACTGAGTAAGCACCGCCATTTTATTCCCACACAGCGTAAATCCTCACGTCCTCTGATTGATGCATGAAATACTCAGAATTGTCGCTCTAACGGATGACTTCTTGCATTTGCCGTGGCGGAACATTTGGGTGCTGTCCCGCCAATATTTGTTACCTATTTCGTCACACTAGACGATTGCACCCTTCCCGCCCCCCCGTCCCCCCCCCCCCCCTCCACCTCGCCCCCACCTCTCTCTTTCTCATGTATTCACACACACACGCACGCACGCACGCACGCACGCACACACACACACACACACACACACACACACACACACTCTCTCTCTCTCTCTCTCTCTCTCTCTCACTCACTCACTCACGTACGCACGCACGCACGCACGCACGCATTCACGCACGCGAGCGCGCAATTAACCGAGAATCTTGAAAACTCCTTCAAAAACATGTGAGTGGGTGGGCGGAGTGAGGAGGGTGAACAGTAGGGAGGAGGGGGGGGGGGTGTGGAAGGTGGATGCTTTTTAGACTCATGTCTTCCAGTGACGTTTCGTTGTCACCGCCCAGGAAATGATGTTCTGTTGATCAGCGAGTGTAGCTGCCATTCACAGACTGCAGTGATAGGACAGACTGGTGATTGTTCGTTTGCGCCCCGTGGTTTTGTGGGAGGAAGAGAGATACAACACAGTGCATTCGGCCGGGACGCGCCGCTGAATATGGAGCAGCTAGTTAGCCTACGCGTTACCTACGTTATCTTTCTAACCACTCTAGGACTGGAACAGGGTCAGGTTGTTGACTTCATCCGATAGTTCCGGGATGGTCGGCTGAACTTGAACCACAGCATGATTAATGTGGCCTCTTCATTGGCATTCAGAGAAGCTTCGTGAATCAAGCACAGGGTGCTGATGACGAGAACTCCCACACCGAGAAAGCGGCCGGAAGTCACACTGTTTCACAAGTCCCTCGCCTCCCCGATACGTGCACGGCAAGGAGAGGAGGAAGCCAATGGCTGCCGTTCGTTCGACATAGTGCAGGCTGCCTTCTAACGAATTCATTTCTCCACCATTCGTCTCCCTTGACAGGCATACACGCATGTTTATTGTTTCCTGTGCAGCCCCATCTCTCATGCGGGCCATGGCAGCAGGCCGGGCATTATTTCCCAAGCTGTGTGCCGTGTGACTGGAATGGGTCAGAAGATGCTGTCGGGGCCTCTGTTGTAATTCACAGAGCTGTGGCCACCCTCACCTCCTGTGTAGAGTCTCTGTGTGTGTGGTGTGTGTGTGTGTGTGTGTGTGTGCGTGCGTGCGTGCGTGCGTGCGTGCGTGCGTGCGTGTGTGTGTGTGTGTGTGTGTGTGATGGATTGTGATTTGATTAAAGATAAAGATGTGTTTATGGTGACAGAGGTACAACTACGTTCAATTAGTTTGAACTGAGATGAAATGCTGTATGTGTGATAAATAGGGCAGGAATTTTGGGATATTGGTGCTTCAGTGTGTTGTTTTCTTGGTTCGGTTGTTTTGAAGGTTTGCAGAGACGGGAGGGGGTGCGGATGGGGGGGGGGGGGGAGGTGGAGTGCATTTGGGGATTGGTACCAAAGGGTGTGTTGCTGTGTTTGAGTAGTTTTGAAGATGGATATGGTAGCATTTGTGGTGAATGGCAGGCACTAGAGATGTATGAAGAACTGGACCACCAGAGGGCGTATTACGACGTTTGGATGGTTTTGAAGATGGATTAGGTGTCATTTGTGCTGGCAGGGGTGGCACTTGGTGCCAAAGGGTGTATTGAAACGTGCCCTTAGGTAAAGTAGTAATTTTGACAAAATATTGAGAGAGAGAGAGAGAGAGAGTATTACAATGTTCGATTACTTTGGGGACAGATAAGTTGGTATTTGTGGTAGCAGGGGAATGGATTTAGGAGCTTGGCACCAGGGATGCATAACTATGTTCGTTTAGTTCTTTGAAAATAGATAAAGTGGTATTTGTGGTTACAAGGGCAGGCAGTTGGAGATTTGGCGCCAGAAGGTGAGTGACTATGTTCGGGTATTTTTGGCGCCAGAGGGTGAGTTACTATGTTCGGTTAGTTTTGGCGCCAGAGGGTGAGTTAAGTAAGATAGCATTCGAGGTAAAAGTACCGGGCTTTGGTACCAGAACGTGTGTCACTATGATCGATTATTTTTGAAGATGGATAAGGTGACATTTGTTGTGACAGCAGGGGAGGGGGAAGTGTTTCCAGAGGGCATTTACTCTGCTGGGCGAGGTATGATGATGGATAAGATGGCGTTCTGTGATGACAGTGGGAGCGTTTGGTGCTAGATGGTGCATGTGCGGGTAGCTTTGGAGACAGGTAAGGTGGTGTGTCTGACGACAGGGTCAGAGACTTGGCACCAGAGAGGGCTTCACCGTGTTCGATTGCTCTCGGAGATAGGTAAAGTAGCATTTATGGAGACGGAATGGGTTCAGACATTAGGCATCAGAGGGAGTAGAACTCTGTCCATGTGGTTTTTGACAAGAAAGGGGTGTTTGTTATGACAGGGTTGGGGTTGGATATTTGGCACCATAGGGTTTGGTACTCTGTCCGTGTGGTTATTGACAAGAAAGGGGTGTTTGTTATGACAAGGGATGGGGTTGGAATATTTGGCACCATAGGGTGTATTACCATGTCTGTGTGGTTTTTGACAAGAAAGGGGTGTTTGTTGTGACAAGGGTTGGCTTGGGATATTTGGCTCCAGAGGATGTACTGCTAGTTTTTGAAAATGGATGAAGTGGTCTTTGTTTGACAGCGACGGTGGTTTGGGTGTTTGGCTGTAGAGGGCATATTATTGTGTTTAGTTTGTATTTGAAGACGGATAAGCTATTGTCTGCGAAAACACCCACACACAAATGCACACACACATACACAGATATATGTACACATACATATGTAAATACGTGCGTATGCTCGCACAGCCCACAAATCACACACACGCATGCACTTGCACACGCACACACACACACACACACACACACACACACACACACACACACACACACACACACACACACGCACGCACGCACGCACGCACGCACACACACACACGTGCACGCGCACACACACACACACACACACACACACACACACACACATAAACGCGCACGCATACGTGCGCGTATACACACATGCATACGTATACACGCTCATTATGCATACACAAATGCGCTCGCGCACATATTTATACACGGGCCCGTGCCCACACACCTATACACACACGTGTACACTCACACCACACACATGCATTGATAATAATGGCACAACCAATGTTAGGTAGGTAAACAAGGTCTGACCAGCGCGTTGGGCTAATGCGTAGGTCAGACATCTGCTAAGTCGTAGCCACGAGACCCTGTTCTTAAATCCTCTCGTCTTAGTCATTAATTCTTCGATCCATCAGCCTTAAATCATGTGCAGTGTGGTCTCAAAACTTAGCGGATGTGGTGTAGCGTATATGGACTTGTCCGCATGCAGTGACGTCTCCTTGAAACTGAAACTGAAACTGTTCTGGCTAGCTTTGAAGATGGGTAAAGTAATATTGATGGAGACAGGAGAGCTGTTTGAGTGTTTGGCGCTAGAGGGCGTATTGGTAAGTTCGATTCGTTTGATATTTGTGGTGACAAGGGTGGGGATGTCGGGGGTTGGTGCCACTGGGACGTATTATGCTGTTAAGCTTTCTTATCCTTTGCACCTAGCGGTAGCAGGTAGTATACAAGGTATTGATTTTAGTCCAATCTGTTTGTCTTTCTGTCGGTCAGTTTGTCTGTCTGAACGATTACTCACAAACCGTTCAGCAGACCTTTCTCAGTTATTACAGTTTTGAGGAAGAAGAATGGAAATGGGCAGGGAGGGGAGGGAAGGATGAAGAGGGCAGTATCTTGAAACGATGAGCTTCTAAACCTCTAAATGACAAAACGCTGAGAATAATTTCATTTGTGTAGGGGATGACATTATCCCGCGGGACTTGCTTCCCTCTCTATAGGGATGTTTTCATTGGCCGTGTTGTGGTTAGGAGTGATGCCCATGATATTTATGCGTGCAGTTGTGTGGTGCTGTGATACATTCTGAAGTGCTGGCGTGGATACCAAAAGAAGCTGTGGTGGGATGAAACTTAAGATGGTTTACAAGAGAAACATGTGCATCTAAAACAAAAAAAATGGCACACACACACACACACACACACACACACACACACACACACACACACACACACACACACACACACAGTGCGGGATAAGTTAAAACGGTAAAAGCTATCCTGATGTCCAGTAGATGGACAAATGGTCTGACAGAGCTGCAACCTTTTGGGGGACATGGGCCAATGTCCTTGCCCATTACTCACCATTAGGCAGGAGCCATTTGCGCTCACTGGGCCTGAGGTGAAGGCCTTTGTGAGAGGTGTGAGAACTAACTTCCAGGGCCATCAATCCTGCCCCCTTCCCTTTGGGGCTACAGGATAAAATTATGTTTTCTTGTTGCCCGTCTCATGGTCAATTGCGATTTGCTATTTAGCTTTGGGGAAAAAAGACAGATGACAGTGGCTCATATGAATTAGAAATGGAAAAATAAGGTGCCGCCAAAGCATTAATCCTATTGCTGTTTTCTCCCATGATTTGATTTATGTACTGGCAGCTGCCCATACTGGGTGACAAGCAGCAATAAGCGATCTTCTACGCGTGGCTTGCAGATTGGGTAAGATCGGCCGGAGTTTGCGGTAGACCGAATTTGGTGAGGGTCCTGTGAAGTTGAATGATTGGAGTTTGGAGAATGCCCCGACAAATGTCCAGCAAGACACCTCAGTCCAGGTGCCTTAATCCTAACATTCTTCAGTTTTTCAAACTCACCAGACGGCAGTCATGGGTCATTGTAAAGGCTGACAGTATCAGCTGAGGTTTTGGTGTTGTCTTCAGAGTGAGATGAGCGGTCTAAGCTTGGCCTGCAAAGTTTCAGACGAAGAATAAGAAGAGGTGACAAATGAAGATCCCCCTCACAACTGCCCTAATAACAACGTGGTGAAGAGGTGGCAGATATAAGAGAAAAGAAACAAAATATGATCTTACGTTTCTTAGAAGGGAATACTGGCCGTCTGTCCAACGAACATCAAGCCACGTTTGCCATTGTTGTTGTCTTCTCACGCATCTATACTGGGAAAAGAAATAAACCAAAAATGGCCTCTAATGTGATTGAGCTCAAGCTGTCTGGAAGGCTCTGTGCACCATTGCCACTGAATCCATGCCAAAGAGATGTGTCTCACTTTCATCAACATCCCTTTAGTCATTGCCCTTTTGCGTCTAGATGAGAAGGACGAGGAGGTAGGGGGGACATGTTGATAGGATTCCCACTCTCCTCGGCTGGTGTTTGTTCCATCCATTAATTTCTCCTGGCCTTGCTCTATCACATCTTTTCCTAATGTACGTCTGGCTTTCGATCCAAGCTTCGCTTCGGACCTCACTTCCACTGCTGTGCTTATCGTTCCATCTGTAGCAGTTACCTGTTATTTATGGGCCGTGCCGAAGTTGAAGGTCAAAGGGGACAGTATATTGCAAACAAGGACAGTTACATCAAGGGCGTTTTGTGATCCTATTTACACGTGCGCGCGGCGCGCACACACACACACACACACCACACACACACACACACACACACACACACACACAACACACACACACACCACACACACTGTGCGAAGTGAGTCGAAATGGGGGTAAAGCCACCCTAACATCCAGTAGATGGACTAATGGTCCAACAAATCTGCAACCTTTTTGGGGAGGCAGGCCAATGTCCTACCCTATGACTCACCGTTAGGCTGGAGCTGTTAGCACTCACTGGGCCCGAGTCGAAGGACTTTGGTAGGAATGTGAGAGCACTCCCTCCTGAGCCATCATTCCTGCCCCAATTCCTCCAGGAATACAGGATCAAAGTCTCGTTTTCTCATCACCAGTCAGTTTGCAATCTACCCTGTAGCGTTGTGAGGAAGACAGACAATGGTGGTTCATATAAATTAGAAATGAGAAGGAAAAGAAGATACCACCAAAGCATTTATCCTGTTGCTGTTCTCTCTCATGATTTGATTTGTGTACTGGCATCTAGCCATACTGCATAAGCGCGATCTTCTACGTGTGGCTTGCAGATTGGGTAAGATCAGGTTAGAATCAGGAGTCTGCAGCAGACCGAATTTTGCAGGTGTCCTGTTAAGACGAATGCTTGTTGTTTGGAGAACGTCAGGGCGAGTGTTCCATCGAGACACCAGCTCCTCAGTCCTGGTGACTTGGTTCTAATACCCCCAATTCTTGTGGCGGCTGACTGCAGCGGCTGAGGTTTTGGTATTGTCTCCAGAATAAGGTGAGCGGTGTAAGCTTGGCCTGTAAAGTTTCAGCCGAATGATAAGGAGAGATAACAAATGAAGATGACGCTCTCCAACAGAATAACAGAGTGGCGAAGAAATGGAAGATACAAGAGGAAATAACGAACGTTTGGTTGGAAGGGAATATTGATAGTGTGGTCTTAGTTTGGCTACAAAGGAATATTGATAGTGTGTCCAATGAATATCAAGCAACGTTTGGCATTGTTATTGTTTTTTCCAAAACATTTATAATGAGAAAAGATTATATAACAAAAATTGCCACTAAGTGGATTGAGCTGTAGCTGTCTGGAAGGCTTTGTGTTACATTGCCAACGAATCCTTGCTGAAAAGATTTGTTTCAGTTTGATCAACACCCCTTTTGTCATTGCCCTTTGCGTCTGGATGAGGAGGACGAGAAGATGGGGTGGAAGTGTTAATGGGATTCTGCCTCTCTTTGGCTGGGATTTGGTCTGTCCATTAACTTCTACTGCCCTTCCTCCGTCACCTCTTTTGCTAATGTACGTCTGGCTTTCGACCCAAGGCTTTAGACCTCGCTTCCACTGCTGTGCTTATCCTCCTATCTGTAGGAATTACCTGTTAATTATGGGCTGTGCCGAAGTTGAAGGTCAAAGTGGACAGTAGCGTGCAAACTAGGACAGTTACATCAGATGCATTTTGTGATTGTATTAACATTCACATTATGAATGAACCCTAACCTCGCCTTCAAATGTCAGAAAATCGAAAGAACACATTAAGGCTAATACACATGGCATTAGCAATGAAACATTTACTTAATAGTCTGTACGCCATTCTTAATTGAACAAACTTGAAGATCGCGTGAATAGTTCGTCTGGTTCGCTGTCTTTTCGATCTCTGTTTTACTTTTAATCACCCGATCTTTTGGCTGGCAATCCAAGATCGATAAGGTTCGTGAATCTCGCTGATTCTAGGCTTGTAGAGTTGAAAAAATCCCTCATTATGTTCTGGAAACTGGTTTCACGCAAAGGGAATTAAAGGTCTGAAAGCTGCCTGGTAGCAGCAATCAGTTTGTGACAAACTGTCTTCTAATGTAATTCTGTTTGTGTTCGGGGACCTAAATTTGCATTTACAACTCGCATGTAAGCATTTTCATTCGGTGCGGTTAAAGTATTCTAGGTCACAACGCCTTAAACAGAAATAAATTTCGGACAAACAGATTGATAAAATCGATTTTACAGCCTGTTAAAAACAGTTTCAAGTTCAGTAGGCCTAACAACATGTTTCAGTTGAGCACCAGTAGCAGTATATTGTACGTTGTGCCCCCCCCCCCCCCCCCTTCCCTTCTGTAGAAAAGATCGTTCAAACTTTAGTTAATGATTAGTTTTTAGTTGGTCATCTGCGAACTAGGCCATGGATCGCGGGCTTCAGCCAGAGACACTGTGGTTCATCATTACCTCGCGATCCACGTACGCCAACCAATTGTTCATTCAGTCAACAATGGCCGTTAAAATACAACGTTGATGAGTTTGAACCACTTGTATAGTCGGATTTATATTGTTTTACAATCCGTTCTCTCATTCTAGCTGTAAATGGGTACATGATTCACTTCAGGGAAGGCTAAAGCGGTGAACACGGAGAGGGTTGGACTCTGCTTCGCGTAATTCTGTGCTCATGACACAGCAAAACCGTATGCGGTTAAAGAAACATAAGCAATGGGAAGGCTGTAACTGTTGTCGACGAATTCTGTCCCAGTTTCACTGCAGTTTCAACTTTCTTGAATACAAATCATGCTTGCTGTACGTAAAATGGGCTGGGCAGCATGCACAGGGGAGCAGCTTCCTTACAGTTCAGTGGTTTACTTGCTTATATCTCTACCACAAATACCAACGTATCTGTCCCCAAAGTAATCGAACATTGTAATACTCTCTCTCTCTCTCTCTCTCTCTCTCTCTCTCTCTCTCTCTCTCTCTCTCTCTCTCTCTCTGTGAACCTTTAATTGTTCACTACCCACCGACCGTTCAGCCATGGGAGTTTTACATTTTAACCTTACCTCATCAAATTTGAAAAGTTATTGATAAGGCTCCATCGAAAAATATAGACAAACGAATCACAAGACGAAATACGACGTTTCGACTTCTTAGGTCTTTTTCAGGCAAGATACAAAACACCAAGGACAACGAAAATGAACAAACAATCATTTATCTTCGTGCAATTCGGGAGAAGATGGGCGTTGAATCATGCATCGTCGTGCTTTGTCTTGTGATTCGTTTGTCTACGTTTTTCGGCGGAGCCTTATCAATAATTCTTTTAATTTTTAAATATGTTTAGATTTCTGCCTGCAGTCGCCTCACTTTGCAACTAGACTTAACTCATCACTCCGAATCTGTTTGACTGGATTTGAGGGAACAGGGTGTGCAGACACCACTCTAGCAGTTTTCATGATGAATTATTTTGTCGATTAACTTTTTAAAAAAATGACTGTTCAGTTTTGGTCGTTTCGTCTGTTGTCTTTGACAGCTGTTTTTGGAGATTTACGAAAAGCCGCTGATTTGGAGGAAAATATGTGGATGGGGGAATTCCGTTAAGAACGAATGGTGTGGACTTTTTGACTCAGATGAGTCGTCAAGGTCATTGTACGGATAAACAATTGGTCCTTATGGACAGTGGTTTTTTTTTGTTTTTTTTTTACCTTAAAATTCATTTATTTATGAATTGCTTTTTATTTACCATTTGAGGTTATTCTTTTATTGAGATCAGCAAGTGATGTAGCAATGTACTGTGTAATTGTTATGCAGATTATTGTTGATGATTTTAGGTAAATGCTGGATGGGCGTGTGTCCCCCATATTAAAATATTCCAATATGTTGTCTTCTTAGCTCAGCTGGGGGTATCCATGTGCACAAAACAGGCATTGGTCCAACTGTGTCTTTCTACCGTGGGGTATGTGTTTTCAAAGTGTACACTTATAAAACGAACTTTTCATATTATTTTGTTTTCCTTTTTTTATTCAAATTTTTATGCTATGTTTTACCTCTTCTCTTTCTTTCTCATCTTTTTTTTCTTTTTTTTTTTTTTTTTTCGAAATTTTCTTCCATCTGTTCTTTTCTTCTTTACTGATTTCCTACTCTTACCATTTTCACCTCTTCTCTCATCTCTTTTTCCCCCTTCACTCTATCCTTCCTTTGTTTTGTTCTTTATTTTTGTCTTTCATTTTTATTCATTCATCTTTTGTGTATTACGTCTCTTGCATAATCAGGGGGAAGGTGTTTATCAGCGGCAGAAGATCACAGTTGAAAGGAGCCGTGGAGTCTGACTAGCTGGCTGCCGAGGCAAAGACACCCCCCACCGCACCCCACCCCACCCCACCCACACACGCACACACATACACACCTCCCCTCCTTCCCCCACTCACGCCACTTCCGGATCTCTTTCTCCCTTCCCCTTTACGCAGAAAAATCACCTCGTCCTCTTTCGTCTTCTTCCTCCACCCCTTTCCCCTCCTCCTTCACTTTCTCCTCTCCTCCTGAGAACAATGTCAGCTCTTAGGGGCGGGACAGTTGGGGGTGAGGGGAAGGGAGGGAGGGGTCCTTTCAGTGGTCACTGACACATGTCGCTGGAGTGTCCGTTTTCTGTTGTTCTTTGATAGGTCCTCAGAGAACCGGCTCTAAAAGCTTTGGATACTCTGTGTGTGTGTGTGTGTGTGTGTGTGTGTGTGTGTGTGTGTGTGTGTGTGTGTGTGTGTGTGTGTACGTACGTACATGCGCGCATGTATTTGTGTGTCTTTTGTAGTGTGTGTGTGTGTGTGTGTGTTTCTTGGTGTCTGTGTGTGTGTGTGTGTTTCTTGGTGTCTGTGTGCATGAGCATATCTCTGTGTGTATTAGATAGAGAATAGAGGGTTGAGAGGGAGAGAGTATAAAAAGATGAGACGGAGGAAATTTGCTATGAAAGCAAGTCTGGAATAGCATGAAGTTGCTATTGATTGGTTCGTGTTTTGATTACAAAAGAATGGGCATTTGTCTGGGCCACCAGAGCCATTTACATTTTGTTCTGCTTCTCTCTCTCTCTCTCTCTCTCCTCTCTCTCTCTCTCTCTCTCTCTCTCTCTCTCTCTCTCTCTCTCTCGCTCTCCTCGTCTCTCTCTGTCTCTGTCTCTAACTGGCGACGTAGTGCTTTGGATATGCCATTGTTTCCAATGGAAAGCTGAATTGCTTTTGCCATAAATTTTCTCTCTCTCTCTCTCTCTCTCTCTCTCTCTCCTCTCTCTCTCTCTCTCTCCCTCTCTCTCTCTCTCTCTCTCAAATCTTTTTTCTTTCATTCATACCTCTTCAAATGGCCCTGATGAATAACATGAATTTCGACTCTCTCTCTCTCTCTCTCTCTCTCTCTCTCTCTCTCTCTCTCTCTCTCTCTCTCTCTCTCTCTCTGATGTTACACTTTTGATCGTCCATAATTCATGATTTTGCATTGTGTTTTCTAATCCTTCATCCTGCTTCATCCTGCTAACAGATCTGTTTAGATGAATGAGAGAAAACGATAGTGACAGTGACGACATCTACCCTGCTAACAGCAAGAGCAACAAACAACAACAGTAACGACAGTAACATTAATAAGCGTTAGCTGCTGTAGCACAGTAGTCAGTGTTGTGGATTGCAAACTGAGAGGTCGTGGCTTCAATTCCCATCAGAGCCGTTGATTTGTGGTGGCCTTTTCCCTCCGATTGTTTCTTACCCAGAGCGTAGTTTGCTATGGGCTAAAATCGGAAGACTGAAACCACATGGTCGAGTTCATCCACTTTATGAATGCATCCCTGAGAGTCTTGCTCAAAGTTCTCGACCAACATTGCAGATGGTTGTGTATATCAGGCCTGGTTATGCCAAGATATATTGTGTTAGTAGCTGAAACAGTTATGCTCACTGTAGTTAACGAAGGTATTCTAACATAGAAAAAAGAACCAATAAACAGCCTTGGAAGGTGGTATGATGATGAATCTTTAAAACGCATAAAGAGGGGAAAGGAAATGAAGCATATTGCAGATGAGAGCCTCCTGGTAATAGATCAGTGTGGCCTTCCCAACAAATAGAAGTTGTAGCGCATGCAGGTCATGCAACCCGCGACTCAGCAGTTGTTTCTGTAAGTATGTGGCTAAGTTGATCGCACCTTGGCTATGTTGGTTCAGAACAGGCACCACTTAACACCAGCGAAGAGATTCGGCAGCAGTGGAGTGTCTCCTCTGGTGGGTCGCTTCTTGACGTCCTGACATCGAGTGCTTCCTGTGGTGTACTGGTGCCGTGGGCTGTGGCGAGAGTATGGCTGTGGACAGGGAGTCTGAAGGAACGCCACTGGAGTAATGCCACTAACGTGGCACCGAAGATCAGACATCTAAAAATAAAACCGATAATGATAATAATAGTAATGATTATTATAATAGGAAATTTGCTTGGTGGATCGCATATTGATAATCATCAGAGTGTGTTGGCAGCCAAGTTTCTTTTCACTACTGTTCTTCCTTTTGTGTCTCGTTCCCACCAACTGTGACTCCCAAACAGAGGTGGTCCACATCGATCATCGCTTGAGGAAAGCCCAGCCGGAACTGCTGAACCGACATTCCACAGGGAGCGGCCTGTCAACGTTGACACTGGAGGCTATCCGTTATATGATAAGTGGAGGGGGGATTTGAGGGGCGAAAAGAGTTTCCATACAAGGGAGATGAGTGTGACGGAGAGGAGGGGGGGGGGGGGGGTCAGAAACTTGGGATGTTTTCTCCGCGTGAAAATCAAGAAATAATGGTGAGTGGCCAGCCAGACACCTGCAAATCAGCACAGGGAAGGAAGGAGGGGGAAAGGGAGACATACAGACCGAGACAGACAGACAGACAGAGCGAGGGAGGGAAAGAATCAATGAATGAGTTTGCTGAGTTTTCAGATAAAACGCAAAGTGCTTTAGCTGCGACTTGATTCAAACACAGGATACTCTTTGCATTGTTGTATACCATCAGAATATATTTTCGTTGTGTAACAACCCCCCCCCCCCCCCCACATCCCCCCTCTCTCTATCTCTGTGTGCCTCACCCTCTCTCTTCAGCCCTCTCCCTCGCTTCCTCTCACCTCTTTCTCTTTCTCACACGCTCATTGCACGCGCGCGCGCACCCCCCCCCCCTCACACACGCACACACACACACACACACACACACACACACACACACACACACACACACACACACACGCACGCACACACACTCGCTCAGACCAAAGACAGTTCGCCCTACGGAGCTCAGACTCGCTAAATTGCACGCCACAGGCATGTGTTTCCCGTCGTGATGTGGACCCATTTCTCCTGTCCACCCTGTGAATTAAATAATGGACTGACGCCCCCTCGACGCCACCGGCATCCGTCAAGCCCAACTGACTTGTCTGGAACCGCTTTTCCTTCTGCCGCTCTCCCAGCTGATTTTGGGCCGCGTGAACGTGGCCCTAGGGGATTATTGGTAGCGTAGAGATCTTAAGGGCTGGGGAGGGGTGAGAGGGGATCATAATAACCGTCTTCGTTTGTTTGTCTCGCCGCAAAGCAGAGAAGAGGGGTACGTGTATATTAGATTTGATCACAGGGTCTGTAGGCTTTTGTCTCTTCTGTGTGTTCTGACTCTGTTCATTCAGTCATCCCTTTTGAATTTTGCTCCGTTTTCGGCTTTTGTTTTGTTTTGCTGTGCTTTCTTTCCCAACAGTTGTTTTTTCGGTTCTCAGCCTCTTTGCTATAGTGAAAGACCAGCTTACAGACGGTTACAGTATATTCCATGCAGGCAACGTGGAAGCTTACCACCTGGCAAAGGAGGTAGGACAGCTGTCACAAGAGGACCAGGAAGACAGTTTGAAGAGGTGAAGGCAATAGTGAGGGAGGAAGAGAAGAGATGATGGCTTCAGCAGCGCCCTGACTACAACATCAGGGATGCTACCTACCTCCAGCTAAGGGAAGACCTAGTGACGATTGTGAGACTGAGGACAGGACACTGCAGACATGGATATCACATGTTCCTCACAGCACCACGTTAATGTTTATGCAGTATACCCAGCAGCACATCTCCAACGACTGGGGAACACTTTTTCCACCATCTTTCCAACATGCTAGAACTTCTCTCTGTCTCTGTCTCTGTCTCACTCTCTCACTCATGCATACACATGCACGCACGCACGCACGCACGCACCCCCCCCCCCCCCCCCCACACACACACACACATTCACATGCGTGTACCAGTGTTCTTGAAAATACCTTCAAAAAAGGAAACGGGTGTGGTTAGATAGGTGGAGGGTAAGGTGAATAGAAGAAGGGGAAGGAAGAGAGAAGAAGGTTTCTTTTTTGGCTTGTGTCTTTCATTGACCGTTTTGACGTCACCACTCAGAAATGATAATATTCTGTTTAGCTGGCGAACACAAATGCTGTGTTGTTAGGCGGTGTGTTTTAATCAGTTGTTTGGATGTGTGTGTGTGTGTGTGTGTGTGTGTGTGTGTGTGTGTGTGTGTGTGTGTGTGTGTGTGCAAATTTAGAGTTGACTTCAGTGCGGTGACAGCCTTTATATGGCCCTTTGTAGTTAACTTGGCTATAAGCAACATCTCTCTCTCTCTTTATCTCTCTCTCTCTCTCTCACACTCTCTCTCTCTCTCTCTCTCACACACACACACACACACACACACACACACACACACACACACACATACACACCTGTAATGGGAGTGATTGTGTGTGTGTGTGTGTGTGTGTGTGTGTGTGTGTGTGTGTGTGTGTGTTTGCTGTCCTATATTTTGTGCTACCCCAGTGGCCTTGCACCCATGCCCCTCATTCCGACTACCCTTGTCCACAATCACAGGCCGGCCCAACCCGCCACAGCCCTGGTCACTGTCAATGTCGAGTTGTCATGAGGCAATCCACAAGAGGAGACACTGCACTGAGGCGAGTCACTTCGGTGGTGTTCAGTAGTGTTTGTTCTGATTCAAAATGCGCAGGACACTATCTACTGCACCCCCTTCTGACGACAATAATTGCTTAGTCGCAGAGTCAGTGTGAGAGAGCTCTCCCTCTTGAGGGCACGATTGTGTCCATCGAATGACAATCCGTTTGAATTTGCCGATATAGTGACTCCGACAGAATCAAACCAAGGCCAACAGACGTGGACAGGCAATCGGAACTGAGGTCACCATGAGAGCAGGGCACGAAGGGCCACTGAATTTGAGACACTTTTTTTTAATAGCTGATCGAAGAGGATGAGAATGATGAAGATGCTGCGAATTTCCATTCTTGTCTGAGACTGCACAACAGAGCTGTACTCTACGCCTAAATGAAGATATTGCAGCGTCAACTAGGCCCGAAAGATGTACCTGTAGTGTTGGTTAGTACATTTTTAGCAACACTCGCAAAGACTAATTCAATAAGTGGATGAAACTCGACTGTGTGGTACCAGTCTTCCTAGCCCGTAGCAAAGTCAACCCTGGGTAGGAGCCGGTTGGGGCAGAAAAATCACTTAAATAAATGGCTATAATGGGAATCGAACCCACGACCTCCCAGCCGTGAGTCTGCGACGCTAATCACATTGCCAGAGTGGCTGGTAGATTTTGATGGTTCATTTGCACGTGATGGCTATGTGGGAGGAAAAGAGGGAAAATACACTTTATTTGGAGACACGCTGCTGAATATGTAGCAGTTCAACGGTGGGTTACTTATATCATCTTTCTAACTACTCAGTGGGATTGGAACATGGTGCAGTAGTTGACTTGATGTGGTCGCTCTGAGATGGTCATCATGGTCAGCCGAACTTTAACCACAGCGTGATTCATGTGGCCTCTTCATTGGCATTCAGAGAAACTTCTTGGTTTAAGCGCAGGGTGCTGACAGTGAGAACTTCCACACCAAGTACGCGGCTAGAAATCACACTATTCTGCAAGTCGATCGCCTCCCCAGCACATGCACGACAAGGACAGAAGCAGGCCAATTGCTGCCGTATGACGTAGTCCACGCTGCCTTCTAACGAATTCATTTCTCCACCATTCGTCTCCCTTGACAGGCATACACGCATGTTTATTGTTTCCTGTGCACCCCCATCTCTCATGCGGGCCATGGCGGCAGGCCGGGCATTATTTCCCAAGCTGTGTGTCGTGTGACTTGAATGCGTCAGAAGATGCTGTCGGGGCCTCTGTTGTAATTCGCAGAACTGTGGCCACCCTCACCTCCTGTGTAGACCAGTGTGTGTGATGGATTGTTTTGATTAAGGGAGAAAATGTGTTTATGGTTACAGAGCGTTCGAAGTTAGTTTGACAAGAGATGAAAAGTGGTGTTTGTGATAGACAGGGCAAGAATTTGGGGATTTGGGCGCTAGAGTGGCTGTTCAATTAAGTTGAAGATGTATCAAGTGTTTGCAGAGATGGGATGAGGGTGGATGTTGGTGTTGGAGTGGATTTGGGGATTGATAACAAAGCGTGTGTTGCTAATGTTTGATTAGTTTTGAAGATGGATATGGTGGCATTTGTTATGAGAGCAGGTGCTAGAGGGAGTGTTAAGATCTGGACCACCAGAGGCCGTGCGTTCTGTTAGTTTTGAAGATGGACGAGATGGCATTTGTGTTGACAGGGGCGGCACTTGGTGCTTGTGGAGGTATGAACATGTGCAGTTGTGGGCGCCAGAAGGTGTATTAACATGTGCAGTTTTGGGTGCCAGAGGGTATATTGATATGTGACTTTTGCATGCCAGAGGGTGTATTAATATGTGCACTTTGTTTAAGTTGTAATTATGATGAGAGAGAGAGGGAGAGAGAGGGAGAGAGAGAGAGAGAGAGAGAGAGAGAGAGAGAGAGAGAGAGAGAAGCAGGGAGGGAGAGACAGACAGACAGACAGAGAGTATTTTGGTGTTCGATTACTTTGGAGGCAGATAAAGTGGGTTATAAGGTGGCAGACGAAGGGGCTTAGGAGCTTAGCATCAGGGTTTATAATTATGTTCGTTTAGTTTTGTTGTTGTTGTTAAAGGTAAGGTAGCATTAATGGTAACAAGGACGGGGATTTGGAGATTTGGCGCCAGAGGATGAATTTCTGTGTTTGGTTAGTTTGGGGGATAAATAAGATGGCATCTGTGGTAAAAGTACTGTGCTTTTATCAGACCATGTATCACTATGACCAGTTATTTTTGAAGATGGATAAGGCGATATTTGTGGTGACAGCGGGGAGGGGGGGGGGAGGTGTTTCCAGTAGACATGTTACTCTGTTGGGCGAGTTTTGATGATGGATGAGATGGCGTTCTGTGATGACAGTGGGAGCGTTTGGTGCCAGATGGTGCATTGATATGTGCGGGTAGCATTGGAGACAGGTAAGGTGGTGTGTCTGACGACAGGGTCAGAGACTTGGCACCAGAGAGGGCTTCGCCGTGTTCGATACTCTCGGAGATAGATAAAGTGGGATTTATGGTGACAGGGAATGGGCTCAGGCGTTAGGCATCGGAGAGGTGTTATTATGTTTGTGTGTCTTTTGTTGTGACAAGGTTTGGGTTGGATATTTGGCTCCAGGGGTGGGCGTATTACTAAGTTTCATTGAATATTGATCAGATGGTATTTGTGGTGACGAGGAGGGGGTGTCGAGGATTAGTGCCACAGGTGCGTATAGTGCTGTAAAGCTTTCTTACCCTGTGCCCAGCCAGTAGGGTGCAGGATATTCTTCTTTTTTTTTAATGTCTTATCTATTTGTCTTTCTGTCAGTCAGTCTGTCTGTCTGTCTGAACGATAACTCGCAAACCGTTCAACAGATCCTTCTCAAATTGCACGGTTTTGAGGAAGAAGAATGGAAATGGAGGGGGGCAGAGGAGGGAAGGATGAAGACGTCAGTATCTTAACAGTTCAAGACGCCTAATTGACAGAATAAATTCATTTGTGTAGGGGATGACATTGTCTCGTGGGATTTGCTTCCCTCTCTATAGGGATGTTTTCATTGGCCGTGTTGTGGTTAGGAGTGATGCCCATGATATTTATGCGTGCAGTTATGTGGTGCTGTGATGCATTCTGAAGAGTTGGCGTGGAAACAAAAAAAGCTCAGGGTTTTTTTTTTTCAATATAAAAATGTGGACTCTAAAATCCAAATTAAACAGCAAGTATGTCTGCAAGGGATCCATTGTTATGCATTTAATAGGGTTTTAAATGTATGTTTGTCAATAAAAGTTAACTGCCTGCCCTGAAGAAAATTTGCACTCGCACGCACACGCACGCTCGCACGCACGCGCGTACGCATGCACGCACACTCGCAAACACGTGCGCGTATGCAAGCGCGCGCGCACGCACACACACGCGCGTGCACACACACACACACACACACACACACACACACACACACACACACACACACACACACACACACAGAGTGCAGGACAAGTTGAAGTGGTAAAAGCCATCGTAACGTCCAGTAGATGGACTAATGGTCCGAAAAAGCTGCAACCTTTTTGCGCACATGGGCCAGTGTCCTACCTCATAACTCACCGTTTGGTCGGAGCCATTTGCACTCACTGGGGCTGAGGTGAAGGTCTTTGTGAGGGGTGTGGCAACACTCTTCCAGGGCAATCGTATTTGTCACCGTCCCTTTGAGAATACAGGAAATAAGTCACTTTTTGTGTCGCTCGTCTCATGGTTAGATTGCAATCTGCCATGTAGAATTGGGAGAAAGACAAATGACAACAGCTTATGTAAATTAGAAAAGGAAAAATAAGATGCCACCAAAGTATTTATCCTCTGGCTGTTTTCTCTCATGATTTGATTTATGTACTGGCAGCTGGTCATACTGGGTGTCAAGCAGCACTAAGTGATCTTCTGCGTCAGCTTGTTGACTGGGTACGATCCGATTAGAATGAGGCAGGAGTTTGCGGTAGACCGAATTTGGTGGGCGTCCTGTGAAGATGATTGATCGGAGTTTGGAGAATGTCCCGTCAAGTGTCCACCGAGACACCAGCTCCTCAGTCCTGGTGCCTTAGTCCTAATATCCCAAATCCTTCCAAAACCATCAGACGCCTATCACGGGTTATTGTGATGGCTGGTAGTAGCAGATGAATTTTTGATATTGCTTCCACAATAAGATGAACGGTCTAAGCTTGGCCAACAAAGTTTCACCCGAATGATAAGAAGAGATAACAATTGACGGACAACTCTCTCCACCAGAATAACAGAGAGGCGAAGAATGGAAGCTATAAGAGAAAAGAACGTAACATAATCTAACTTTTATTAGAAGGGAATATTTTTCGTTTATGCAATGAACATCAAGCAACGTTTGGCATTGTTGTTGTTTTCTTACGCATCTATAATGGGAAAAGAAGCAAACCCAAAATGGCCATGTCCTTGATTGAGCTCAAGCTGTCTGGGAGGCTTTGTGTCCCGTTGCCACTGAATCCATGCCAGAGAGATTAATCTCACTTTGATAAACATCCCTTTTGTCATTGCTCTGCGCATCTTGACGACAAGGGCCAGAAAATGGGGTGGAAATGTTAATGGGATTCTCACTCTCCTTGGCTGGGATTGGGTCCGTCCATTACCTCCTCCTGGCCTCCCTTTATCACCTCTTTTCTTAATGTACTTCTGGCTTTCGATCCGAAGCTTTGGACCTCATTTCCACCGCCGTGCTTTCCTTCCCATCTAGGGGATCTACCTGTTAATTATGGGCCGTGCCGAAGTTGAAGATCAAAGTGGACAGTAGTCTACAAACTAGGACAGTTACATCGGATGCATTTTGTGATTGTGTTATCATTGACGTTACGAATGAACCCTAACCTCGTTTTTTAAAGTCAGAAAATCGAAAGAGCACATTAAGGCCAACATACCTTGCATTAGCAATCAAACACTTGCTCAATAGTCTGTAGGCCTTTCTTAACTGAACAAACTTGAAGTTCGCGTGAATAGTTCGTCTAGTTCGCTGTCTTTTCGAACCTTGTTTTACTTTTAATCACCCGATCTTTAGTTGGCAATCCAAGGTCGATAAGATTCGTGAATCTTGCCGATTCTACGTTTGCAGAGTTGAAAAGATCCTTCATTGTGTTCTGGAAACTGGTTTCACGCAAAGGGAAGTAAAGTCTGAAAGCTGTCTGATAATAGAAATCAATTTGGGACAAACTGTCCTTTAATGTAAATCTCTTTGTGTTCGGGTGACCAAAATTTGCATTTTCGATTCGTATGTAAGCATTTTCATTCCGTGCAAGCAAAATATTCCAGCTCACAATGCTTTAGACAGAAACAGATTTCGGACAAACAGATAGATAAAGTCGATTTCACAGCCTGTTTAAAACAGTTCCAAGTTTGTTAGGCCTAACAACATGTTTCAGCTGAGCACCAGTAGCAGTATTTAGAATGTTGTGGCCCCCTTCCCTTCCCCTCTCAAGAAAAGATCATTCAAACTTCAATTAAGAACCAGTTTTTAGTTCGTTGTAACTCTGCAAACTAGGCCATGGGTCGCAGGCTTTGGTTAGAGACACTGTGGTTTGTCATTACTTTACGATCTAGATACGCGAACCAGTTCTTCATTCAATTAACAGTGACCATTGAGAGAACGTTCTTTAGTTTGAACCATTTGTAAGGTTGGATTTATATAGTTTGACAACCCGTTCTCATTCTACCCGTAAATGGGTACCCGATTCACTTCAGAGAAGGCTAAGGCAGTGGACGGAGAGAGTTGGGCTTTGCCTTGCGTAATAGCGTGCTCTAGACATAACGAAGCCATATGCGGTTAAGGAGACATGAGCATGAGAAGGCTGTAACTGCTGTTGATGAATTCTGTCCCAGTTTTACTGCAGTTTCAACTTTCTTGAAAATACATCGAGCTTGCTGTACGTAAAATGGGCCGTTCAGCTTTCACATGGATGCAACTTCTTGACAGTTTAGTGGTTTGCTTGCTCTTGTCTCTTTTTTATGTGGTGAATCTCAAACAGTTCACTGCCCACCGACCATAAGGCCATGAGAGTTTTTATATTTTAACCTTTAACTCGTCACTTTGAATCTGTTCGACTGGATTTGAAGAAACAGGGTGTGCAGACTCTTGCAGTTTTCATGATAAATTAGTTCGTTCATGAACTTTAGAAAAATATGCCTGTTAAGTTTTGGTTGTTCTGTCTGCTCTCTTTGACATCTTTTTTTTTTCCTTTCTTAATTCAACAAAAGGCACTGAGTTTGAGGAAAACATGTGAATGGAGAAAACCCGTTAAGAAGAAATGGTTTGGACTTTTGACCCAGATCAATCGTCAAGGTGATTGTACAGATGATTAGCTGGTGCATGTGGACAGTGTGTTTTTGTCCCTTAAAATTTATTCGTTTATGAATTATTTTTTTATTTGCCGTTTCAGGTTACTCTTTGAATGAGATGAGCAAGCGATATAGCAAATGCACTGTTTAATTGTTCTGCAGACTATTATTGATAATTTTAGGTGGTAGCTGGTTGGCCATGTCTCCCCATATTAAAATATTCCAACATGCTGTCTTTCGAGCTCAGCTAGTGGTATCCATGTACGTGAAACAGGCACTGGTCCGATTGTGTCTTTTTACTGTAGAGTATATTTTTACAAAATGAACTCTAATAAAACGAACTTTACGTTCTAAGCTGTGTTTTAACCCCTTCTCTTTCTTTATTGTTTTTCCTTTTTTTTCTCTCTCTCTTTCTTTCTTCCATCTGTTCTGTTCTTCTTCACTGATTTCCTTCTCTTACCATTTTTCCCTCTAATCTCATCTCTTTTTCCCCCTTCACTCTATCCTTCCTTTGTTTTGTTCTTTATTTTTGTCTTTCATTTGTATTCATTCATCTTTTGTGCCTCTACGTCTCTTGCATAATCAAGGGGATGGTGTTTATCGGCAGCCGATGATAACAGTTTAAAGGAGCCGTAGAGTCTGATGAGCTGGCTGCCGAGGACAAAGACCCTCCACACACCTCCTCCCCCGCTCCCGCCCTTCCACCTCTCATTCTCCCTTCCCCTTTCCGCAGAAAAATCACCTCGTCCTCTTTCGTCTTCTTCCTCCACCCCTTTCCCCTCCTCCCACACTTTCTCCTCTCCTCCTGAAAACAATGTCAGCTCTTAGGGGCGGGACAGTTGGGGGTGAGGGGAAGGGAGGGAGGGGTCCTTTCAGTGGTCACTGACACATGTCGCTGGAGTGTCCGTTTTCTGTTGTTCTTTGATAGGTCCTCAGAGAACCGGCTCTAAAAGCTTTGGATACTCTGTGTGTGTGTGTGTGTGTGTGTGTGTGTGTGTGTGTGTGTGTGTGTGTGTGTGTGTGTACGCACGAGCACGCGTGAGTGTGTATTTGTTTTTCTTTTGTAGTGTGTGTGTGTTTCTGGGTGTCTGTATGTACATGTGTCTGTATCTGTGTGTGTGCCTCTGTGTGTTTTAGCTAGAGAATAGACGGTTGAGAGAGAGAGAGAGAGAGAGAGAGAGAGAGAGAGAGAGAGAGAGAGAGAGAGAGAGAGAGAGTATAAAAAGATGAGACGGAGGAGATTTTGCTGTGAAAGCGAGCCTGGAAAAGCATCAAGTTGCTCTCGATTGGCTCGTGTTTTGATTTTTAAGCAACACTTGTTTGTTTTGGCCACCAGAGCCGCCTACAATTTGTTCTCTCTCTCTCTCTCTCTCTCTCTCTCTCTCTCTCTCTCTCTCTCTCTCTCTCTCTCTCTCTCTCTCCTCGCTCTACTTTAATTGTGAAGTGGTAAAGACAGTGTGAAGGAACAGAGATCGGCACACAGACAGAAAAGATGTAAAGCCAAAGAAGAGACGGGGAGAAATCTTGTGTGTTGTGCAGAATGCAATTGTTTAAAAAAATGGATGTATGAATCGCTGAATGAATGTATACATTGAATTAAAAGAAACAACTGCACAACAATGAATCAGTAATACTCACTAGAAGAAGCGACCGATTGTGGACATTTAGACTTTACCTAACTGTGCATAGATCAGATCT
>CM065721.1:60999320-61004320 GCA_033310375.1 Conus canariensis
TCTCTCTCTCTCTCTCTCTCTCTCTCTCTCTCTCTCTCTCTCTCTCTCAAAATTTTTTTTTCTTTCAACCATACCCCTTGAAATGGCGCTGTGGCCCGTGTGAATAACATGAATTTCTCTCTGTCCTCTGTCGTCTCTCTGTCTCTGCTCTCTTCTCTCTCTCTCTCTCTCTCTCTCTCTCCTCTCTCCTCTCTGATGTTACTCTTTTGATCGTCCATGATTCATGATTTTGCATAACGTCTGTCTCTAATGCTCTTCATCCGGCTAAGAGATCTGTTTAGATAAAAGAGAAAACGATACGACAGTGACGACAGCCACTCTGATAACAACAGCAGCAACAACAACAACAATAATGATAACAACATTCATAGTAATGTTAGCGCCGTGCGCAGTGGGTTGCAAACTGTGGGTTCGATTTCCAACAGGGCCATTTATGCAGCCCGCCAAGGGTGCCAACGCTGACGTATTTCTGTCAGTATGGGGCTTAATTGATGGTACCCTGGCCATGTTGGATCACAACAGGCACCACTTAACACCACCGTAGTGATTCGGCAGCAGCGGAATGTCTCCTCTGGTAGGTTCCCCTTGACGGCTAGACATTGACTGCTTCCTGTGGTATAATGGAGCCGTGGGCAGTGGCGAGACAACCGGGAATATGGCTGTAGACAGGGAGCCTGAAGGAGCATCATGGTTGTAATGCCACTGACGTGGCACGGGAGATCAGACACCTAAAAATAAAAGTAATAATGATGATTATAGTAATGGATGATATGATGTGAAAGTTGTTTGGTGGATCGTATTCACTGTTGGTAATCATCAGAGTATGTTGGCAGCCAAGATTCCTTTGACTGTTCTCCCTTTTGTGTCTCGTTCCCACCGACTGTGACTCCCAAACAGAGGTGGTCCACATCGATCGTCGCTTGAGGAAAGCCCAGCCGGAACTGCTGAACCGACATTCCACAGGGAGCGGCCAGTCAACGTTGACACTGGAGGCTATCCGTTATATGATAAGTGGAGGGAGGATCTGGGGGCGAAAAAAGTTTCGTTAACAAGGGAGATGAGTGTGACAGTGAGGAGGAGGGGAGGGAGGAGTGAGAAACTCAGGATGTTTCCTCCACGTGAAAGTGAAGAATTAATGGTAAGTGGCCAGCCAGACACCTGCAAATCAGTACAGGGGAGAAGGAAGGAGGGGGGGGGGGGGTTAGGGAGACAGACAGACAGACAGACAGAGGGAGGGAGGGAAAGAATCAGTGAATGAGTTCGCTGAGTTTTAGTGCTTTAGCTGCAACTTGATTGAAACACAGGATGGCCTGTGCATCGTTGCACATAATCTGATTTTTTTTTTTTGCATTGACTCCCCATCCCACCCACACCCGCATCACCCTCTCTCTCTCTCTCTCTCTCTCTCTCTCTCTCTCTCTCTCTCTCTCTCTCTCTCTCTCTCTCTGTTTGTATGTGTGTGTGCGTCTCTCCCTCTCTCTCTCTCTCTCGCCATCTCCTTCCCTTGCTCCATCCTCTCTCTTTCTCATACTCACGCTTACACATGTGCACACACACACACACACACACACACACACACACACACGCACGCACGCACGCACGCACGCACGCACGCACGCACGCACGCACGCACACACACAGACACACATGCATGCTCACTCACTGGCACTCGCTAAATTGCACGCCGCAGGCATGTGTTTCCCGTCGTGTTGTGAACCCATTTCTCCTGTCCACCCTGTGAATTAAATAATGGACTGACGCCCCCTCGACGCCACCGGCATCCGCCACGCCCAACTGACTTGTCTGGAACCGCCTTTCATTCTGCCGCTCCCCCAGCTGATTTTGGGCCGCGTGAACGTGACCCTAGGGGATTATTGGTAGCGTAGAGATCTTAAGGCTGGGGAGGGGTGAGAGGGGATCCTAATAACCGTCTTCGTTTGTTTGTCTCGCCACAAATCAAAGAGGGGGACGTGGATATTAGATTTGATCTCAGGGTCTGTAGGCTTCTTCCATCTCTTCTGTGTGTTCTGACTCTGTTCATTCAGTTATCCCTTTTGAATTTTGCTCTCAGTTTTCGGCTTTTGTTTTGTTTTTGCTGTGGGTTCCCCCCCCCCCCCCCCCCCCCCCCCCCCCCGACAGCTGGGTTTTTTTGGTGTTTTTTTTTTGTCCTCGTCTCTTTGCGATAGTGAAAGACCAGTCTTGCAGATAATTACAGGATATACGATCCAGGGCAACGAGGAAGCTTACCACCTGGCAAAGGAGGTAGGACAGCTGTCACAAGAGGACCAGGATGACAGTTTGAAGAGGTGAAGGCAATAGTGAGGGAGGAAGAGAAGAGATGATGGCTTCAGCACCGCCCTGACTACAACATCAGGGATGCTAACTACCTCCTGCTAAGGGAAGACCTAGTGACGATTGTGAGACTGAGGTTAGGACACTGCAGACTTGGATATCACATGTTCACACAGCTCCACGTTAGTATTTATGCAGTGTGCCCCGTGGCACATCTCATGCGACTTTGGAACACTTTCTCCAAGACTTTCCAACATACTAGAACCTTAGAGCAGAAACCTGACCTGCTGATGTGCCAATGATGCACAAGCTCCCCCCCCCCCTCTCTCCGCTGCCACCCCCCCCCCCCCCCCTCACCTCCCTCACGCCCCTTGACATTCTTTGATGTATGCTGCAACATTCCTTTGGGTCTTCGGAGTTGCAGTCTGAGCGAACGACGACGACGACGAAGAAAAAGACTTAGCTAATGCGTGCCAGTGTCAGTTAGACTGTGCACCGCGTACCGGTCTCTTGTCCCAGTTCCGCGTGCTCAAGTTTTTTTGTTTTTTTCTTAAGGTTGTCAGGTAATGGGGCTTGATCTCGTTACGTTGTAAGATCAGTTACTTAAGGTAGACAAGAACCGAGGGTCGGTTTCTCCCCCGTGACCGTTAATGAAGCAGCAGGACACCGTGCATCGGTCTCCATGTACTACAAGGGCATCGGTCCTCTTTTTGGATCATCAAGTGCTGCTTCAAGGCTGTTTCAAAAGGAAGTCAGTTTCAAACTTGTTTCCTTTCTTTCCTTGGAAGGTGTAACAGAGGACAATTCTTGTTTGTTGTGTTTCTGCTTATTTTGACAGTAGAAAACAGGATTTTTGCTTGTAGGCTGGTGTGTCAAAAGCAAAGATGATGGATAAATGAATGAGAGAAGTAATTAAATCAGAATTTAAAATACAGTCTTCCACAGTAGAAGACTAGGTGGAAAACAGACCTAGTGGGTTTCACACAAGCCAGTCGAAGTAACACGATCCCATGCTTCGTGGTTACTTACCTTCCAGTCGCTGCAAAATGGTTTTTCTTTCGCTGATGCCGATTCAGTTAGAAATTGCATAGCACATAGTATTTATAAGTTAAAAATACACATAGCGATGATCATAAGGAAATGCAGATATGTAATCCAGGCTGAAAATGAGGAAGATCAGCCTACTGACCCTTCTGGGCTTGGAAGCGTTTTAAATAGAATATATACTACAGTTTCGCGGACGGTTTCTTCTTAATTTCACTGTGTTTATTTCCAGTGCACAAGCGCGCCGCATGAAAGGTTCAGCTCCGAATCAAGAGTGCGGATGGAGGTCAGATATTTAGGCATGTGTTACGACAGAGCAGCGAAGTTCCCTTCAAAAACTCTTGAACAGTTTCCCAGAGCATGTGGAACAATCCTTTAACGTCCGTTTGAAAGTGGGATCTTAAGGGTGTTTTTAACTTGACAATCGCGGATTGCGAACTATAAAAGATCGCGCAGCTGAATACAGATTTACGATAGGGTCGTCGAGATCGCATACCTACCCAGTCTAGGTTTGTGAAGTAAAGCTTTTGTCTAACTGACCTGTTCCTGGAGAAAAAAAATCTGGAGGAGATAACGCCTATCTTTCCATTGCGAATAGGGTTGCCTTTTCTGAGCTTAGCAGTCAAGTAAACACATCTAGAAAGTCACATGTTTTATTTGAAGCGCGTGCTAGGATAACAATCGGGATATGAACTGTCTGGTTTATAGCCGTACTGTTTCATGTCCCTGTTATGGCCCCTTTTTTTCTCGGGTAGCACCTAAGCTGACTGATAGGGCAAAATTGCTTTGGGTGTTTCCACAGCGGCATATGTTCCATGTAAACGGCGGGGTCATTCTCACCGAACGCGCGCTCTAATACAGATTACCTCCCTTGCAGATTTCTAAATATTTTCCTCTAACAATTCCTCGGCTGTCAGCGAAGCTTGGCAATAGGGAGGCGTCGCAGGACAGTGGATTGTCGATGATACGCCAGCGAGGTATCATATGAGTTCACCCCTGCCCTCTTTTCCAGTTTTTCCTTTAAAATATTTTTCTTTTTAATTCTTTTTGCCCTTCGGGTTGGAGATTCTGTTTCCTCATCAACCACATCTAGTAATCACATGGATTTTTTTTAATCTAGAGTACAAAAAAGTAATAGTTCCGAACACAGCTGAAAACACACAAAAAGTGCGGGAAGAAAGTAATGAGAAAAGAGAACGAGCGAGCAGAGAGAGAGAGAGAGAGAGAGAGAGAGATTGAAAATTAGATACACACAAAAAGAGATATTAGGACGCAGTTAAAGGGAAAAAATAAATGAAAGGATACATAGAAGAAGAATACAGAAAACTGTCAAAAACATAAAACACACACACACACACACACACACACACACACACACACACACACACAAAAGGGTACGTCGTATGAAATTACACAGGACAAACATTGTCTTGTTTGTTTTGATGGTTTTTTAGTTTGTTTGTTTTTGAAATTACTCTCGTCATTATTTTTTTCAGTTTGAATGAAGAGTAAATTAGGAAATTCACTTATTTTCTTTATTGCCCTTTTTGTTTGGATTTCTTCATTCATTTTCCCCTGCAGCATCTTTTATTTGCTCGTTTTTTTTGTTATCTTTTTTCCCATGTCCTCTCAAAGGCGTTATTCCCACGCCTCTCATTCAAACT
>CM065721.1:61009320-61014046 GCA_033310375.1 Conus canariensis
CTTTGAAGACTACCTTCACACAGCTAGGGACCACTCTTGATACGAAGGAGACAACAAGCTAAGGACGACTGTGTGCTCTGAAGAAGACAACTTTCACACCATCTGAGGAGTACCCTTTGCTGTGAAAGAGACAGCCTTCATATCTACGGATCACTCTCTGCTGTGAAGAAGACAGTCTTCGCCCATCTGAGGACCACACCCAGCTGTGAAGAAGACATCTTTCATCCTTCTGAAGACCTCTCTGTGCTGTGAAGAAGATAACCACACAGCTAAGGACAGCTTTCTGCTGTGAAGAAAACAACCTACGCCCGTCAAAGGACCACTCTCTGGAGCGAAGAAGATAGTCCTGGCAAATGACATAGAGACGAATGAAACACGCACTCTGGTGCAAGCCAGAGAGAAAGAGAAGACTGTTTATTAAGAAATTGAAGGAGGAAGAAAAGCTGTGCTCACTGAAAGTATCCACGCACAAATGAAACTTGCGTCCCCTCATACACTTTCATTCCTTTGCGAACAATTTTTTCCCTCTAGTGTTTCATAAAATGCACGCCCAGAAATAGAACTCTAAATGCACTCACTGGTAGACAGCGACCATACAAGCTCTGCAGTCATGAAATATGGACTGGTACACCCATGGGAACGCTCCCGAGGAGGTTCTATCGTTACACGATGGCATCTGCCAGGGAACAATTATGCCCCTTGACGTCTCAATGGAATGCCCTGTGCGTGCCTGCACACTATGTGAACACAGCGCAGGCTTCCAAGGGTGGTGCACGATTGCTCCCAGCTGGTTTGTTCGGCGGTTGAGGACAGTACATCTCTGGGTCGTACCTGCACCTTCGGGTGTATTTTTTCTTTTCTTCTTGACCATACAAACTTCTGTTACAATTACTACCGCCACTGCTATTATTGCTGCTGTTACTGCTGTTATTTATTGTACTACTACTACTACTACTACTACTACTACTACTACTACTACTACTACTACTACTACTGATGATGATGATGATGATTATAATGATGGTGACGATGAGGATAGCACTGTTACTGCTGCTATTGCTGCTTTCTTCTGCTTTTTCTGTCCTTTGACATTCTGCCTAAAGACTGCCAGGTTGACTGTTGGAGAGATCTTTACGTATATATCTGACCGTTTTCAGTCCCACCAAGAAGGTAGCTGAATTCAGTCGGAGTATACCTTACAAATAGACCTGTAAAATGGGACGAAGATTTGCACACATGTTTTCGAGTTACCTGGCAAGTAAGCGAGAAAATGTTAATGGTTGGGGCAGATGTGACGGGTGCCTTGGTCGAACGATTAGATTGGGGGCAAGGTTTCGTGCCCACACAAAGCCTGGTACGTTCAGTGTAGGGCGAGGATTTTTCCATCTTCCGGGTCAAACTTTATAGAGACCAGTCGATGACTGAACCTCCACCTTGTGTTTACGCATGGAAAAGATCAGAGGTACGTGTTAAAGATTCTGTAATCTTTGTCAGGACATGAGATTTTTCAGTATTGGACTACCGGCTCCACGAAGACCTTGTTTTTTTGAGAAACTTAAAAGAAAAAATACTGTACCACCGAACGAAGGAGACAAACAAATTATAAACAAAACACGACGCGTTTCGGACTCTTTGGTCTTCTTTAGGCAAGACAAACAACATTGAAGACAATGAAAACGAAGAACGAACAATCGCTTATTCTGAAATTAGGCGAAAAATGGATGTGGAATCACATTGTTCCGAGATGTTCCAACAGATGTGATGCTTTAAACTTCGAAAGTAAACCAAGGTTTTGTGTCGTTTTAGTCGGTCTGATTGAATCGATGGCATAAGCTTGTTCTTTTTTTGTTCAGGTATGGTCTGGTTTGGCGTTTAGCTGGGGGGATATGACTTTGTGATCCTGGTCTTAATAACCCGTAGTCGAGCACACTTCAAACTAACGTGATCAGCTTTGCTGTCAACAACAAGACTTGATCTTGCAGATAAACAGACCGGCACTGAAGAAGTAACCGAAATAAACAAACTTGTCCGAAGAAACAGACGGGACCAAAACTACAAAGGAGACTCAATGAACAGTACCCTGCTCCGCAGGTCCTCAGCATGCGCGCAGGATGGACGCTCCCTGCTATGATGAGATCAGCATCGTGTGATCCTATATCAGATTAGGTTTCTGTGTGGAAGGCGAAAGTGAAATGATTGGGGGAGGGATGTGGGGCCGAGGGGCTGTTTGGAAATCGTGAGACGCATGTGCACGGATTTCTGTTGATCCGGGTCTCGTTAAAACCAGAGGGAAGGGAAAGTCGGGTACTGTGGTGGCAAGGAAAACAGGATCCATCCGTTCTTTGGCGACCTCCACGCCGTCAACCGCTTCCTGAACTCGACATTGTTAAAGGGAATTATCTTTGATCTCGTAACTGGGGAGGAGTGGGAACAAATCGATGGAAGCATGTGCTAGAAATAATGCTCCAGATCAGCTTAAGCACTGGTAGTCTTGATGGACTTAAACAAGAGGAAGAGAGGAAAAGCACACACACACACACACACACACACACACACACACACACACACACACACACACCACGCGCGCGCGCGCGCGCGCGTGTATGCTCAGCGAGAAGAGAGAGAGAGAGAGATGATTTATTCATCAGTGGCCGTGGCCCCTTATGAAGGGGGTGGGTTAAACATGGACACACACAGGATAAAAAAAAGATATATGACAAAATGAAAACGGCACGAGAGAGAGAGAGAGAGAGAGAGAGAGAGAGAGAGAGAGAGAGAGAGAAGGGCAGGTTTTCATTTGTCCTCGTCTTCTCTTGCTTAATATCCTCCCCATTCACGATTTCCTTCTCCTCCTCCTCTCCCTATTATTTTTTTTCTTTACACCATCTCCTCCTCCACCTGATATTTTGTTATCTCCTAGTCCCCCACCTTCCGTGTTGTCTCATGTACTTCCTCCTGCGTCTCATCTTTTTTTTCCTTATATATCTTCTCCTGCGTCTCCTATTTTGTCTTACACGTCTCCTCTTCCTCCACCTGTTGTTTCTTATATGCTCTCGTTCTCCACCGCCTTTTCCTCCTCCTGCTCCTCCTTCTCCTGCTCCATGTCCTTCTGTTTCACCTCATGCTCCTTCTCCTCTTCCTCCACCTCCTGTTCTTTACCTTCTCCTCATTCATTCTCTTTTGTCTTTCCCAACTCGTTTGCCAGTGTGCCCCCCCCCCCCCCCCCCCCCCCCCCCCCCCCCCCCCCCGTTCATCTGCTCAACCTGCTCCTGCTGGTTCTTATGAAGGCTCAAAGGTTTCAGTTCATCATTTCGATGTCCCAGCACGGCAGCAAAGTATCTTCTGAACGCTAAGGTTGGGGTTTCCTGTTTATCACGTAGACTGGCGAAAGGGGCAGTCGGTGTAAAATGCTTGCCTCTTGTCTCTTCGGCCTTTCAGCTGGAAGAGCACGCATCGAACGGATCCCGGATTCACGCTTTCATCCGTTTCCGCTCCCGGGATCCCCGCCAACGTTGAATAGGGTGGTCCTTTGGTCACATCCCATCTTCCTTTCAAGTGTCGTTGACATAGCTATGGTGGTTTTCACGTCCTCCTGCTGACTGACAGACAATCCAGCTCACAGACATGGGTGAAAAGCCATCTCCTTGGTGGAGATCATGAAACTACTGCACGTTCTTTTCTTTGATTTTTTTCTTGCTTCACTATGAACGTTTGTCGCCGTGGAGTGGCCTCCGTTAGCAGGATGCCTCTTTGCCGTCTGTGCACTCTTTGCCCTCTGCAGCTGTCGTCGACATGAGCAGTTTACACACAGTTTACACACAGGCTCAGCTCTTCATGACGTCACTTCGGAATGAGCTTGTTAACTTGCGAATGTTTGGCATGGCGGGTGGTGAGCAATGTTCAGGCAGAGAGAGAGAGGGGTTCTGTTTGGTCGGTGGTTGTCTTCCTGCCTGCGTCCAGGTGCTGTCCCAGAGCGTCCATTCATAGCTGTGTGGAGCAGAGATCTGTCGGGAGTCCCAGCGTTCATTTACGTAGAGCTACCTTTATTTTAGAAAGTTCTGTAGTTTTTTCTCCCTTTTGATTCAATGTCAGACATGCTACTTTTGTTGTGATATAGCATTGGGAGGTAAGAGTTCGGCAGCTGGATTGGGCAGTAGCTTTTCTGCAATGCTGTTAGTTTATATAGCATTTTTGATGTACTGTAGTCGCCTTGAATGTTTTATCATTATTGTTATTGGTTGGTTGGTGTTGGTTGTTGGTACTGGGTATTTTTCTTAACTGTAGGTTATAAGCAGAATAGCTTCTGCCGTCAGTATGGCCTGGTTTACCAGCGTGTATCGTCATTAACCGTAGTTGATAGTTTTTATTGTTGTCTGTTTCTGTTTTAGGTCTGGCCCTTTGTTTTCTCTTTGGTCGCGACAGTCAAAGGGCCCTTTAATAAAACTGAGATGGAAAGTCTGAATGTTAGTAGTCAATGTGTAACATAGTTCACCATTAGGACACTTCTCCAGTGAAGACGCTGCATTGCTGAAGTGTCGTTCCTGTGGTTTCCAATGGTGCATCTACTGGTTTAACAACACACGCACAACACGCTTGTTCACTGGTTTATGGATGACGTTGTCACTGAGAAAGACCGAGTAACGTTGTTTTGCCCTCTCCTCCCTCCGCTCCCATTTCCCCCAAAGCGAAGACTGCCTGTTCCTCCATCCAGCGACAGTGCCAAGAA
>CM065721.1:61014146-61061646 GCA_033310375.1 Conus canariensis
GGGGGCTGTTTTTAGCTGTCGACCACCACCACCCTCTTCTTAGCTCTCCAATAAAATGTGTGTGTGTGTGTGTGTGTGTGTGTGTGTGTGTGTGTGTGTGTGTGTGTGTGTGTGTGTTGGCAAGTCAATATGTAGGAAGTTACTTGGACTAGCATGTTTCGAGAGCCGATCTTCGGAGCGCAAGTGGTGTGCTGGCGAATGAATGGCTCACATGTCTGGAAATGAGGATACTGGATGCCAAACGTTGAAGAACATGCACTCATTTTTACCGGTACTCTTTAAAAATCTCATGTATACAGACACATAAACGAACGATATTGTGAATGGGCATGTAGCCACTGTCACTCCGCACGTGCGCGCGCGTACACACATACACACACATGCGCGTGCGCACGCACGCACACAAACACACACATACACATCACACACAAAGTCGCGCGCGCGCGTGCACACACACACACACACACACACACGCGCGCGCAGCGCGCACACAGCTCGCACGCGCGCTTGCGCGCGTGCACACAGGCACACACACATACACAAACTGGTCAGCGCGCGCGCACACACACACACACACACACACCACACACAATACACGCACGCACGCACACAGAGGGTCGCAAGCGCGCTCGCGCGCGTGCACACACGCACACACACACACATACACAAGAAACTGGCCGCGCGCGCGCGCGCACGCACGCACGCACCGCACGCACGCACGCACGCAACACGCACGCACGCACGCACACACTCACACACACACAACACAAGGAGACTCGCGCTCGCGCGCGCGCGCGCGCGCGCGCGCACGCACACACACACACACACACACACACACACACACACACACACACACACCAAACTCACGCGCGAGCGCACACACACACACACACACACACACACACAAACTGGCCCGTGCGCGCGCGTAACACACACACACACACACACACACACACACACACACACACACATGCGGCGGGGAGAGAGAGAGAGAGAGAGTGTGTGTGTGTGTGTGTGTGTCCGAGACAGAGTGAGACCGTTTTGCCGAAGGCCATAGACATAAACATCTCATCGGCCAACAGCCGCGTCGAGCGATATATACACATAACGAAAAGAAGAAGAACCGGGAATCTTCCGGGAAGCAGCTAATGCCCTATGTTGGCTACATTCCGTCAGCGTCAGCAGACGCCAGATGCCAGACTCAACCCTCCGGCTCTCTGGCATGGACCTCCACCCGCCCCCTCCCACTCCTGAACCACCACCACCCCGTCACTCCCCCACCCGTCCTCAAATGGGCAGGTTCCGGTTATGTGGCGCGTGCAAATCGGGTGTCTGTATGACAGGTGATGATTGGTGGTTTTCCCCTCCCCTGTCGTCTAGTTCGTTTACGTCATGACCACTTAAACGATGATGTCATGTTTAGTGCACGTGCCCGTTGACAGTAAAGGTGGGAAGGTAGAATATAGGAATCTACATAGAAATACTTGAGGGTACTGAAAAAAAGACACGTATGCTCTCTCTCTCTCTCTCTCTCCTCTCTCTCTCTCTCTCTCTGTTTCAAAAGCAATCTCTCTCTCTCTCTCTCTCTCTCTCTCTCTCTCTCTCTCTCTCTCTCTCTCTCTCTCTCTGTCGTGTGTGTGTGTGTGTTATGTCTGATCTTCAAAACCAAAGAGGTGAATATGCTTGTCCTCGCTAACCTCGGCTCTTACAGGAGTGGTTCTGTCATTTCCAGAGCTGCGTGTCGACAGGGAAGCTGAGCGAAAGCTGAATGTGTGTATGATTAACTGTTGAATACCGCGTTTTCCGCCAGCGGGGAGCGTCCTTACGCAATCCCAGTCACCGTCAGCGACTATTCATGTTCTGACTGTCATCTTAAAAGACCTGGCTTTGAAGAGCGAAAGATGAAAGGGATGCGTGCTGGGAATAAGAAGGCGGAAATGTGGGAAGGGATTGGCAGCTCGTTCACTCCATTGTTAAGTTGCACGATTGTCAGCCACTAGGCATTAATCAGAGGGAGTATATCGTGCACACTAGTCAGCAGAGCGCCTGGTGGCTCAGCATTGAGCTCCTAGCTTAGTCAGACATTGCGAGTTCGAATCCCTGTAGAGACCAGCGTGAACATTGCTGTTGTCGATGTCGACATGGACGCGTTGACGTTCTGGTGGTATCATTGTAGTGTTATGTGGGCCCCCCTCCTTCTCCCCCACTTCCCTGGGATGTGTATCCCGGTTGGCCGTCTCGTCTAAGGTGTGTGTGGAGGACAATCCTAAACGTATCCTAATAACCAGCAAATTATGTTTATTTGTGGGCGTGCACAAGGTTGTAAAGATAGCATCATGTTTGTGAGGACTATCCTACAGAAGTGCTCATGGCTGTCAACATGCCATGCAATTTGCTAACCTGTACATACATAGCTGCCAACCTGTATATATCTTAACTGTCAGCGTGCAATACATAGCCGTCGGTAAGTAGATACTAGAGCTATCAACCTGTAGACATATAGCTGTCAGCCTGCAATACATTGCTGTCAGCTGTAGATACGTAGCTGTCAACCTGTAGTTACATAGTTATCAACCTGAGCATACACAGCTTTCGACCTGCAATACATAGCTATTAACCTGGGCATACACAACTGTCAACCTGTAATACATAGCTGTCAACCTGGACATCCAGAGTTGTCAACTTGTAGGTACATGGTTGTCAACCTGTAATACATAGCTGTTAACATGTAATACATAGCTGTTAACCTGGACATGCATAGCTGTCAACTATAAGTACATAGCTGTCGTCCTGCAATACATAGCTGTCAACACACAGATATATAGCTGTCAGCCTGTAGATAACAGCTATCAACCTGAAGATGTATAACTGCCAGTCTGTAAATACATAGCCGGCAACCTGCAAATACATAGTTGTCAGCCTAGTAGATACATAGCTGTTATCGGTAGAAAAACTTTCAGTCTAGAGATATATAGCTGTCAGCATGCAATATATAACTGTCAGCCCTTTGACACATAGCGCAGCCCCTTGATACAGCTTATTTTTTGTGTAACCGCCAAATTATTTGGTTTAATTGATGCGAAAGCCTAATGCGGATTCACTTTCTTTTATCATGCAGTAATGTCAGTTTTTTGTGGTGTTTTTTTGTTTTTTAGACTGAATGCTGTTTGTGTTGTTGTGGTGGTGGTGGTGGTGGTTGTTTGTTTGTTTTGCGCACGCATGTGATTGTGCGTGAGAAAGTCAGAGAAAGATAAAGACAGACACCGAGAAACATGATGGAACTCCCCATCCATCACTCCTCTTTGTTATCACCATCTCAGACTGTTTTTCTAAGGCACACGAAAAAAAAAAGCCCAAAATGTCTTCGTGGCGTGTCAGCACTGATTTGAACAATCTTTGCCAGAACTTAGGGGACGACGAAAGCGCTCAGCGGAAGTCTCTCTCTCTCTCTCTCTCTCTCTCTCTCTCTCTCTCTCTCTCTCTCTCTCTCTCTCTCTCTCTCTCTCTCCTTTTCTGTCTGATCCTTTTATCCCCTTTTATTTCTTTATATATTTGATTTTCTTTTAATCTTATAATTTGATATCTTAAACGATGTGGCATCAGATAACGTCCAGTTTTCGCGCCACACCTTCCGTTTACGAGTTCTTTCTTTTCCTCCGTGTTTCTGGCATGATAGCCTGCCTGTAGTCTTCTTTCCCGTTTTTCTCCTTCTACGTCTTTTTCTGTCTTCTTTTCCTTTGTCCCATTATTTAATCTTTATTCTTTTTGTTTCTTTCTTTTCAAGTCATACTGAATTGTATTTAATTGGAGGAGGTTGGGTCGGGTTATGTACAGAGTTTATTAGTTCTAGTGCGTGCAGATTCAGTTCCTTTTTCGGTGATATTTGTTTCTTTTCTCTTGTGTTGTGCTGCGTTGTGTTTTGTTTTGTTTTTGCATTCTTTCTTTTAAGTTTGGTTATCTTTGTTTCTCTTCTTGTATTGTCGACCTATGTTGTTTTTTTTGTTTAATGTTCAACCAAGAGACGCATGTTTTTAATTGACCGACTCTCTCTCTCTCTCTCTCTCTCTCTCTCTCTCTCTCTCTCTCTCTCTCTCTCTCTCTCTCTCTCTCATCAGACGCTCTTGTTTTGTGCGTCTGTGTACATGTGTGTACATCTGTGTGTGTGTGTCTGTGTGTGTTGTGTGTGTGTGTGTGTGTGTCCTGTCTGTCTGCACGCGCGTGCGTCTGTGCGTATTTCTGGACGTTTGCTAGCGTGAGCATACGGGATTTAATTACTCGTCGAATTCTTTGCCAAATGACTTTTAAACTTGTGAGTAATTGATTTAAAGCTGGGCGGCTCAACATACAAGGGGAATTCATGGACAGCTTATCGGGGGTTGTTAGGTCCCTTTCCCTGTGATTGAAAGCTGGGATTTGAAGTTCTTTTCGGTTTGGTTGTTTCTTTATTTCTTTTATTTATTATTTCGACTTCTGGGGTTTTTTCCCCTTGTGTTTAAATTTCTAATAGGCTATTGCTCTTTTTCTTTTGAACCCTGTATCCCGCCCTCTTTTTGTTTCCTTCGTCTCCCCCCTCCCCACCCCCACCCCTGTGTGTGTGTGTGTGTGTGTGTGTGTGTGTGTGTGTGTGTGTGTGTGTGTGTGTGTGTGTGAGCGCGCGAAAGAGAGAGAGAGAGAGAGAGAGAGAGAGAGAGAGAGAATGAGAGAGAGAGAGGAGGGGAGGATGGACACAAAGCGAAATCTTATCAGAGTAGACTAGCACTGCGATCAGTGAAGAAAAGTCTCCCCAACCCAGTCCGGGGGTGCAAAAAGAAAAAACAAATGAGAAAAAGAAAAACATAAGCATTAGCACAGTAACCAAGACTCATTAACAAAGGGAAATAATCAGTAAACCATCAGACGACAGACATAAAAGCTAGTGTAGTAATAGAGAGTGCACGACAGAGACGGGTAGATTTTTTGTTTATTTTATTGGATCGATTCATATGCCCATGTCATGCAGGATAACAATGAAGATAGGTGTGTGTGTGTATGTGTGCGCGCGCGCGCGCGTGCGTGTATGTGCGTGCGTGCGTGCCCGCCTATGTGTGTGTGTGTGTGTGTGTGTGTGTATGTGTGTGTGTGTGTGTGTGGTCAGAGGGAGCGGGTATTAATAGAGTTTGTATTCTTCGAGGAGACAAACTAACGTGTTGGTTATGTTATACAGCAGATAACAATGTGAACGTTTTATCAGGATGGTATAGATAATCGTGATTTTTTTTGTAATAATAATAACGTCAGGGAATCATGCACTGAAGCACTCATCGTTTCAGCATGGCCATTGTGTGGAAGGAGTCATTTATACCAGTGACGCGGGTTTTTGTTTGTTTGTTTGTTTTCTTTTTGTGTGTGTGTTTGTTTTTTTGGCACACGACCACAGCAGAACCATCAGGCCAAAAGGGATCATGGTTTCAAACGAATCATCATCATCAAGGGCTGACGGTGCCAGAGTGGCCATAATGCCGTGCCATGCTGCTCGTGCCCTGGCAGTGGGTCGCTGGGCTGCCGTGACAGTCGATGGGGCAGTCAGGGGTCTCCGCACCGATCCCTGTCCTTGGTCATGCGCAACAGGGTTGAGGGGGGACTCATCCAGTCTGTTACTTTGTCCATCTAGGACTTTTTTCGGTGTGCCTCTAAGACACTTGCCCTACACCGTGAACTGTCGGGTGGTCTGGGTTGGCAGAGTCGGGGTCTCTGTACCGAGGGACTGACTGGAGGTGTGCAAAAAGATGTTCCATCATACCAGCGTAGATATTGACTCCTCACTGCTTGGCAGAGTCCTTTGTTTCTGTACCGTGTGAGCTTCAGACGGAACTTCTCTGCCACTCCCACAGGGAGCACAAAACAGAAGGGCGTCGTGTCAAAGAGTGCTCATAACATACACCGCGAAGCCCAAAGGATCACATGGCGAGAGGTCAGGGATGCTTATGGAGCGTGGCTTGGTTTCGTTGCTGCTGTCGCTTCCCCTGACCTTTGTGGTTGGCGTGGCGTTTGCCAGATAAACGCCTTTGTGTTCACCTTACCTATTTGTTGTTTCTTGTTCTGTTCCGTCAGCAACATCCGGATATTGCCCCGTTCTCGCCGACTCCTCCCCACCCAACCCCCTCCCTTTCAGTGAACAGAAATAGCCTGCAGCGAATTGGCGGCGTCCCAAGCGTGCCTGTCGTTTCTTCGTGGCGTGAAGATGAGTTGTTGAGACCTGACAGGTATTTCCCAGTTTTCACCGACCATGACCGTACTGCAAGCACTCTGTGCTCTCGTTTTCCTCCAGAGTAAAACACTCATTTACTAGTTCACCCATCCCGTTGTTCTTGAACAGGATTTATGCACTTCAGAAATATCCACGAAGCTGACGAGACCGCTATGGAAAAGAGGTAACGGGGTTCAAATTCATGTCCTGACTCACTGAGATGATTGCAGACCTTGAAATAAACGGGTTTTTTTTATCAATTGAATGTGAAATCTTTAACTTTAAGGAATGGCAGGGGGGGGGGGGGGGGGGCAAGGGGGGATATATAGAGAAAGAGCGTGAGTGTGTGCAGGAAATGTGGGTGGTGGAGAGATTGAGTGAAAACTTCGGGAATATTTCTGACTGACAGTGAACAAAGCTGTTCTCAAGACATCGGCTGTGCACTTGTCTTGACGAAAGGTTAGGGTTGCCAGGTTTTGTTTTGTTTTGGGTGGAAGGGGTTTTCAAGAGCTCTGTGTTTAGAATAGAATTCGTCAGTCAGACTTCTGGAAGAATGCAAGGGGGTTGAAAGAGGAGTGGAAACTCAAAACTAGACCTAAAGCAGAAGATGATGTTAATACCCAAGGCCTTTACATCATAATGACCTGTGTCGATGTCTCTATGGTTGAAAGGCGATTAAGATGGGAAATCATGTGGGGCTGTGGTACCGAGGCAGTGACAGGACTGTAAAGGGCATGGCTTTGTGTGGAGAGGTCGGAATCAGCGGCGCGGGAGCAATGCCCACAACAGACTACCGAAAATGAGACAGAAGGAAACAGTGGAAAACGTATCTAATGTAAATCATGTCTTTAAATAAAACCTACATTCGATCTTTTGTTGCGTTCACCACCCCATCTGGATCATTTTTTATTAATTCAAAAAGCGACTTTTTATGACCGTTCTTCCGTACAAATGAGGGAGAAGAAAAATATTTCAGAGAAAGACTCAGAAGTCGGTTCCACCAGTGATATATTGCCGGTGTGTGTGTGGGGGGGGGGGGGGGGGGGGGGGGCGGGGGGAGGGGGAGTAACGAATGAAGCAGGAGAGCCAGATACCCTACAAAAACAAAACGGTTCGTCTTTACGTGGAACAAGGCCAAGCCACGTCCTGTGGAAAACACAGCTCACCAGTGACGGCGGGAAAACCCCCGGACTCTTTCTTCCCTGGCAAATGAAAGCATCCGGCTTCCGGGCCTGTCGCCGTTCCGCCCAGATTGATGGCAGCGGAGGACGTATTGATCGGAGGAGGCTGGCGGCAACAGATGGTGCTGGACACAGGAATGAAAGGGGAGCGGTGTTCCATGCGTCTTGACGTCTCACCCCGCCCTGGCACTGTAGCGTGTCACGGGGCAATGATCTGTCCACCGTGAATACCAACACCCCAATATCCGGTGTCATCTGATCGGCGATGTCTTCTTGTCTCGCAGGCTTGGAGCGGTGGAGTCACAATCCTGTATACCATAAGGTCTATGGGGGGATTAAGCAGAAAGGAGAGGGCAGGATTTAGAGATGTCTCGACTCACGGCGGACCTAGGTGACCCAGTTTGTGTGATAGATTAGAAAGGATGGGGGTGGGAGTGGAAATGTCTGAATTGGGACCTTCTCCTTATGGTTGACAGGAAAGGAGGGGGTTGAGATAGAGATGTCCGAATCGAGGACTTTTTTGTCCGTGTGGTTGAGTAGAAAGGATGAGACAGAGATACAATGTAGGAATCAGGACCTGCTCTGTGTGGGTGAGCAGAAAAGAAAGGATAGAGGTAGAGATTCCCAATCAGGACCTCCTGTATGTGGTTGAGTAGAAAGGAGGGGATGGAGATACAGATGTCTGAACCACGCCTCTTTTCCATCCAGTTGAGCAGAAAAGAAGGGATGGAGATAGAGATGTTTGAATCAAAACTTTTTCGTGATTGAGTGGAAAGGGGGTATGAAGATAGAGATGTTTGAATAAAGACCTTTTCCATGAGGTTGAGTAGAAAGTTTGGCTGGAAATAGAGGCGTCAAAATCACGGACCTTTTCCGTGTGGTTGAGTGGAAAGTTGGGCTGGAAATAGAGGCGTCAAAATCACGGACCTTTTCCCTGTGGTTGAGTAGAAAGGAGGGGATGGAGATAGAGGTGTCAGAATTACGGACCTTTTTCCATATGGTGGAGTAGAAAGGAGAGTGGAGATGATTAAACACAGTCTTTTACCTTTTCACACAGAGAATGGAGACATATATGTCTGCATCACCGATTTATTCCATATGATAAGTTAGAAAGCAGAATATGAAAGCAGAGGCGTCTTAACCACCTGGTTCGCGTAACTGAGTAGAAAGGAAGGTGAATATAGTTTTGAATCACAGGCGTAGTCCATGTGGTTGAGTAGAAAAGAGAAGATGGAGATAACGATGTTTGAATTATGGACCGATCCATGTGATAGTGCTGAAAGGAAAGTGGGGATAGAGATGTCTGAGTTACGGACCAGGGTTCGTCTAGTCCGTGCGGTTGAGTAGAAAGGAGAGGGTAGGGATACAGACGTCCGAATCACGGGCCTCGGTCCGTGTGGTTGAATAGATGGGAAGAGATTGGAATACATTCATCGTAATCACAGGCGAAAGAACTGACCGAATCTTAAATTGGCGTTTGACGAGGGCCTGCAAGAGAGAGTTCGTCAAAGGGTAGTGAGATCTTTTGGCCCAGGACCAGGGTGTTTCCACGTCCGTTCGTCCGATTCTTGAAAGATATCGACACCACCACCCCAGCCCCCCACCCTTCACCCCCACCCCACCCCAGCCCTCCAGCTTACTCTGGTTCACGTGGTTTATGAAAAGACTTCTCCCTCTCCATTACGATCGATGCTGTGGAAATATCAATTGAGTTCCATGTTCTTTGATGTTTGTAGAACATTGCTGTTGTTCTTGTTCTTGTTCTTCTTCTTCTTCTTCTTCTTCTTATTCTTATTCTTCCTTCTTCTTCTTCTTCTTCTTCTTCTCCACCTCATCCTCCTCCTCTCTCCTCCTTCTCCCCCTCTTCCTCCTCCTCCTCCTCCTCCTTTTTCTTCTTAATAGTAGTTAGTAGCAGTAGTAGTAGTGGTAGTAGTATAATCGTTGTTGTTGTTGTTGTTCCTTCACTGTAGGTCGTAGGGATGCCATGAGGTACACTTTGGTATTCAAGGATCCACGCGTATCCTCTCTGTCCAGCGTCATGTGCAACAGAGTAGAGGTGCTGTGACCAGTCCAATCCTTTATGTCGTCCATCCATCCTGGACTTCTTGGGCCTGGTTCGGGGTCATCCCCACCCACCACTGTATCCTGTGGAATGGGCTTGATCAGGGAGCCATGGTGTAGTGCGCAAACTATCGGTGCTTTGATCACTGCGTGGAGGGTTCGTGTCAGGCAGCGTAAGAGCTGGCTTGCTGCCTGATAGTCATCTGCCTGACGTTCTTTGTACGAGATGTGGAGAGTCCTGTCTGAATCATTTACTGAATGTCTTCTGGGTTTCTTCAGCATTTCTGTACAACAGAACCCTCAGCGCTGCTTTGTTGATTTGTAAAAATTGCCAGGACCATCAGTTTGATCAGCTACTTACGAAACGTATTGATACATAATGACAGAAAGGTTACAGCTTGCCCGGTTGTGTTGGTGAGTGGTAGACATAAACACGAGAATATCTGGAAACGGGGACACGTAGACAGGGGAACATAAATACGGGAATATATGGAGACGGGAACATATAGACAGGGAGGCTTAAGCACGGGACATAATATGGATACAATGACGCACAGACATGGGAACATAAATACTGGGTCGTACTGAATCGGGGCACATAGACCTTGGGAGCGTTAACACGAGAACATAATGTGGATACGGCGACACGTAAACACGGGGAGCATAATACACGAGGACGTGTGCGCCAGAAAACATTTCAGTGCTGGAGCGTGGTCTACTTGCAACGATTTTTTCCTTTGTTTCCCAGGACGGAAACCTCGACTTTCAGTCGCCACTCCTTTGATACCCAAAGTGGACGCTTTCTAGTAGCGCGACAATCCCCAGTTAGGAGCGTACACGGATGGCAGGCAGTGGAGCGGCCTCCAGTACTGGAGAGTTGGCTACCAAATGAATCGGATTTACCTGGGCAATAAAGCGGAGGCGGAACAGCTGGTGATATATTCCTTTGACAGCTAACAGGTGTTTGTGTTGCCTTCCGGGAAAGAGCCGTAATAGCTCTAGTCAACAGGAGGTAGTCTTTCGAAACGAACAAGAGTAGGGGACCATTTTTAGCCTTGGCTGGAAATCACCTTAGGGGTGGAAGGTTGAAAACAAACCAGAATTGACAACTATTAACCACGGAAAGCCACTGGTCCGGGGAAAACAACGGCGTGTGCATGAAGAAACCTGATGACTGCCCATTAAAGCTGAAATGCTCGTTTCTCTAGGCTTTGTCTTCGCCAGGCTTAAGGCTGAAGAAAGGGCATCGTCGTGGATGGCTCTTGGCTGCTCGGTGGATAGGATGTTGCTGGACTGTGGCCGAGGCGACGGGACATGAAAATGCTGCCTGGATGGTCTACGTAGGATTGCGTCCCACGATTCTGGTGCAACTGTCGTATTATCCCCGTCCTGCCTTTCACCTCCCCGTTACGTGGGCTGTGGTGCTAGTCCTTGTTTTTGTTGTTCTGGGCGCGTCCAACGGTTGTTCTAATAACATATCTGCAAGTCTCGATTTCCTGTTGAAATCTTGTTCCGGGTAGTGGAATCTGGTTTGGTTTCGGCGAGAAATTGGTTTGTGTTCGTTTTTGCCAGAGAAAAACTTTTTTGGTGGTTGATTATTAGAGGAGGGGTTTTCGAAGATTTTTATTGACTCAATGTGTCGAGTTTTGTGTTATGTGTTTTAGGTATTCTTTTTTCTAATGATTTCTGAAAGACATTATCTCCCAGGAACCAAAAGAAACTACCCCCCCCCCCCCATTCACATCTCTCTCTCTCTCTCTCTCTTCTCTGTGTCTCTCTCTCTCTCTCTCTCTCTCTCTTCTCTCTCTCTCTCTTCTCTCTGTCTGTCCGTCTTTGTGTCTGTCTGTCTGTCTGCCTCTCTCTCTCTTCTCTCTCTCTCTCTCTCTCTCTCTCTCTCTCTCTCCGTGTGTGTGTGTGTGTGTGTGTGTGTGTGTGTGTGTGTGTGTGTGTGTGTGTGTGTGTGTGTGTGATCTGTTCTCAATCTTATCAGCGCCAATGCGGATTCCTTGTAATGTCTGTCCTGCTTTTTCCCAAGAACACACCGTAATTATCTTCTTAACCCTCTGCCCCCCCCCCCCCTCTCTCTCTCTCTCTCTCTCTCTCTCTCTCTCTCTCTCTCTCTCTCTCTCTCTCTAAGCACCATACACTCACTAGTTCCAGCATGTTTTGTTGTATATTTGTTTTTTATTCAGTTCCCCGACATTTTGAGTATTGGAGTTCAGCTCACGTGTCGCTGCCTTAATCATTGGGATTTCCTGGTAGAGAAATGGATAGCTATTAGTGGAGTTGGTTTTCTTTGCCAGCACCCCCGTAGTGTTAATGATCGCACTCTGCTGTTCTTTGAACCCGTCGGCTGGTGTGTGTGTGTGTGTGTGTGTGTGTGTGGTGTGTGTGTGTGTGTGTGTGTGTGTGTGTGCCGCGCGGCTGCGCGTGTGGCCTGTGTGTGTGTGTGTGTGTGTGTGTGTGTGTGTGTGTGTGTACCCGCGCGCAACCTTAGGCTTATCTGATACTAAATGGTTCCAGTCTCGGTGTGTGAATGCATGTTTGCGTGATTTATGGTGTGTGTGTGTGTGTGTGTGTGTGTGTGTGTGTGTGTGTGTGTGTGTGTGTGTGTATCTGTCTGTCTGTCTGTCTGTCTGTCTGACTGACTGTCTGACTGTGTCTGTACGTGCTTGAGTGCATGTGTGTCTGCGTGTGTGCTTGTGATATATGTATGAATGTATGTATGCACGCGCGCGCGCCCACACACACACACACACACACACACCGCCGCGCGCGCTCGCGCACGCATGCACAAACGTGTGTGTGTGTGTGTCTGTGTCTGTGAGCGTGTATTTCTTGTGCTTGCGTGTATATGAAAGCATCTGTAAGTGTAACAGATCTATTTCGTCTCCTTGTGTTAATAGCTTCGCCAGTTGTATCCTGTAGTGTGCACGTAGTAATGATGATTTTCCCCCGTTTTGGATTGGTAGGGTTGTGTGTGCCAGTGGGTCTGATTCCGGATGCAGGGCGCACCACAACTTCTCCCTCACTCCTATCATTATGATCATTGATGTTATTGTATCTTGTGCTTACTTTGTTATTGTGTGAGACGGGCGAATTTACACAGAAACAACTCATAAAGCTGTATCTCTCACCATCCCTCTATCCTCGCTCTTTACCCTCATCCTCCATTCCCACGCTTCCTTCTCCATCCTCTTCCCACTCCTTTCTTCTTCTTCACATGGATCTGTTCTGCGAGTGTGTTATCGTGTCATAATGATTAAAACTATACTCCTCTTTGTGTTGTTGTCTTCTGTAGTTTGCTCACAGAGAAATATTTAATCGTTGCATGTAGATTGTTGATGCCTGCTCATTTTCTGCATGCAAACTGAATGTTTTGTGTTTTGTGTGTGTTTCAGAAACGGCTGTGAGAAGACAGGTAATATCTCTCTCTCTCTCTCTCTCTCTCTCTCTCTCTCTCCTCTCTCTCTCTCTCTCTCTCTCTCTCTCTGTGTGTGTGTGTGTGTGTGTGTGTGTGTGTGTGTGTGTGTGTGTGTTTCTCGATCTCTGTCTCTCTCTCTTTGTCTCTGTATTTGTCTTTCTCTCTGTCTCGCTCTCTCTCTCTCCCTCTCTCTCTCTATTTCTCTTGCTCTTTCGCCCTCTTGTGCTCCCTCTCTTCTCTTCTCTCTCTCTCTCTCTCTCTCTCTCTCTCTCTCTCCACACACACACACACACACATACACACACACACACACGCATACTTACACGCGCGCGCGCGCGCGCCGCACACACACACACACACACAACACCACACACACACACACCACACACATTTCAGTTCTCTCTTCCTGTCCGTTTTTCCTGGTCATTCCCACAGATTCCCACCTTTTCGGCTCTGACCTATACTAGTCGTATTAACCTGACCAGCGTTCCTGCCTAGACTTCTCCAGTGCTAAAGCGTCGAGCTCGCAGTCAGATATGATTATATGTAATTTGAAACTCCCTGGCAGCCAATATAAACGCTGGCTTTTCCGTGTTGTCGTTCTGGTGGCAACAGTGCGGTGTAAGATAGACCGCGAGCCCTCCCTTCCCTACATCTCCCAACCGTCCTTTAGTGGTTGTCCCCGTCCTCCTTATTTTCAAAGACGAGGAGGGAGGGAAGCGGGGGTTGGGTAGAAGCGGCGGGGGAGGGGGTCAGAGGGACAGTACGTGGGACAACACGTGAACGTGTATGAATGTATAACAACCATCAACAAAATTCGAAGATGGTAAGTTCTGTGTTGGGAGTCAGAGGATTCGAGCGCGCCACATGATTTTGATCCCGGTCTTCATCATTAGCGAGAACAGGGCACAGGGCAGTGCGACATTGAGCTAACCCCGGGAATGACCGGGGAGCGTATTGATTCTTCCCTCCCTTCCCCTACCCCACACTCCCCATCACTCGATACTCACTCCCCCTGTTGGATACGGCCCTTGCTCAGTAACGCCCATGTTCGATACCCCCCACCCCTCATCACTCGCCCGCTTGTCGCTTCACAATACGCCCCGTGCTTTTCCAATATCCCCCCCCCCCCCTCCCGGTCGTTACTGGGGAAGAGGGGTCCGAAAAGAAATCTTGCCCATACCACAACTGAAGACTACACACACATACACACACAAGCAAGCGCGCTCCAAGGACAAGCAGGCGTGATTATCGAGCAGGGAGAATATCAAACAACAGAGTATAGAGCAGGGGATCTATCAGCACGAGGGAGTATTAAACCCCGGAAAAGGAGGGGGAGGGGGGGGGGGGGCTTGGGTAGCCCGACAGGTTTTATGTATATAGTCCGTAATGGTGCGACTCGCCTTGACCGCAGTCGACTATCGAGTGGACTCGTGAGTTGCTTTATCGCATTCATCGCTTTTTATGCGAAAGGAGAGCAGGACTGATTGTTCTCTCTCTCTCTCTCTCTCTCTCTCTCTCTCTCTCTCTCTCTCTTCTCTGGCATCTCATCCATCCCCTATACAAACAGTCAAGAAATATCAAAGCTTGCGAGTGAGCTCGGTATGTTGCCATAATCTTCACACAGACTGAATGAAGAACCACTTTTCCATTTGAATACCTGAATGGTAGATGGAAGTTCTGTGACCTAGAGACACAGACCTATTTTCCAACCATGAAATATTCCGTCAAAGAAACTGAAGAAAAAAAAAAGTTGCTAAAAATGACGCAGTTACTCGAAAATGTTCTTCTTCACAATTTCGACTTGTATCAGATCAAATCTTTATAGAACTACATGGAAATGACATGTCACCGCAGTATACAAAACAACAGATGCACAAATCATATCAGCAATCAACAGGTGCATCACACCATGAAGCGGTGCATCGGACCGCTGTGAAGACCAGTTGACACGAGTGAAGAAAACTACGATGGTATGGACATGTAACAAGATCCAGTAGCCATTTTCAAACAGCGACCCATGTACCTGATGATGAGGGAGGGAGGCGGAAAGGAAGACAAAGAAAAAAAAAACCAATGGACTGACAACATTGCAGGATAGACGGGGAAAACATTTGCAAACACCAAGGTCTTGGCACACAGACGAAGGCTTGGAGCAGAGAATTTCTCTCCACTATCTTGTTCAAAGAACTGGTTGCTGTACAGTCTTTAATCCGCCCCACTGACCATACACTGTTCAGAGGGGGGGGAAGGGGGGGGAGAGATCTGCATACATACCGAACGAACGACAACAGCATTAACACCACACCAACAACAAAACCACTGTGGCTATCGTAATTGAACTCCACGGAGATCCGATTTAAAACAAAACAGGCGGATTGCAACAGTGCTTTTTTTGGGCTCCAAAGGCTTTGTGGTAGACGTGTTTTAAAACAACCAACCCAAAAGTTAGCACTGCGAGCAAAGTTAGCTAATTCAAAATATTAAATGAACATGCACGCTCATGTGTCTGCATAACGCTTGGATACACATGCACAAAGCACATGCGCGCACCCACTCACCCAGTCTCTCTCTCCTCTCTCTCTCTCTCTCTCTCTCTCTCATTCACTCATACATACACACAGACATGCGCGCGCGCAGTCATGCACACGCTAGCACGACCGCGTTTACTGATCTAATGAAAGCTGTCGTATTAAACAACAAAAACAATAACCACATGGTCCCGTTTGTACTATTAGGCACGACAGCGAAAATACCAATGGCCACAATCGACTTGATGGAAACGTGTAATTTCCTACACACAGTGTAGTCGGGAAAAAAAAAGGGGGAAGACTGGAGAGGAGAAAAAACATAAAGGAGAAAATGTAAGAGTTTCGTTTCCCTGGTAGAAATAACGTTGATGAGAGTTACGTTTCCCTGGTAAAAATAACGTTGACGAGAGTTACGTTTCAGGGAAGAACAGCATACGGTCTGTCCTGGGGAAATAAAAACCTCGTTCAGGACGTTTTACTCTCTCCCAAGGATAGAAGAGATTTTAAAACTTCAAAGGATAAAACGGCGTTCATATCTTCACGTGAGTGAGAATGGATGTTTATTGTTGTTCACACGAACATGCGCGCCTTCATAGCCAGAGAGAGAGAGTGTGTGTGTGTGTGTGCGCGTGTGTGTGTGCGCGCGCGCGCGCGCGTGCGTGGTGTGTGGTTGTGTGTGTGAGCCAAAGAGAGAGAGGAGTGTGTGTGTGTGTGTGTGTGAGTGTATGCGTGTGTGTGTGTTTCAGTTTTACACCTATGCGTATGAAATGATTTTATACGAAACGGTAACAGAAGAAACAAGCAGCAATAGAACATGCGACAGTGAAAGGGGAACAGAAAAGGCAGTATATAAAATTGAAAACAGAAAACAAGAAAAAAAAATATGGGAACAACAGAATAACACTACAAGAAAGGAATAAGGGGACTTTGAAGTGACAATGGGACTCTGATGTAATAGAATTGCTATTTTGCGCACGAGTGACTGGTGTTCCCGGGTGCAGTCCGACATTACAAGCATAAATGTTCTGACTGATGGCCGTGGGGAAAATACGTGAGCATTTTGTTTTGCCCCAAATTTGCTATAATTTAACAGCGTTCAGTCTGAACCTTATAATGAAAAGATATTATACTTGAATCATCGGTTTCATGAGACAAGCTGATGATCGTAAAACTCCCCCCTGTTCCCCGCCCCCTTACTCACCTCTTTGACAAGGACTTCGCTTGGAAGCCGGATTCCCGCAAGCTGCTGGCAAATCTGGCATACTTTTCGGTCTTTCAGATGTTAGCTTCCTCCATTCAGCGTCTATATGGAATAGTGAGTTCAGTGAGAATCATTTATTTCGATGAACGGGAGTGGTATGCTGTATCCGTTCTCATGCCACTCGTCCTGAAGATCTCTGGTTTTCCCATTCTGGAAGGTGTCATGCAGACCCACTCATCACTCAACCCTGTGCACCCCGCCGCTTCTGTGCTCTAGATGCCGCAGTTTTTCCAGACCATAATATGTGGCCTCTTGTCGTGCATTACTTCCTGTGGCGTTACGTTTCCTCTTACAGTGCGAACCGCATAAACGAGCCCTTGGTTGTGCCTCCGTGTGTACCTTCACTAGCTTAGCGCTGCTCTGTGTGAGTTCAGCACATGTTCGAATGTTGTTTGCCCTGACAGAGTGAATTCGCAGCGTCATCTGGTTTTGTCCACTTCAACAGGTTTGTATTCAAGGGCAGGAAGTCATTAACAGATCTAAGAGTGAAGGTAATCGTTAAATGGGGATATACGCCATACTTCATTCCAGTTGCGACTTCTTTGGGGGGGCATTTTCGGGCGTAGTCCATAGCACACGTTGTCATTGTTGGACTGCCTTCTGGATTTTCTTGGCATCGTCCTGTCTTCAACTCATGTATTATTAGCATGTCTCTTGTTGCTTTCATCTTTGCCTTTGACCTCCCCTTCATTTCTGTTGGTCCCAGTCCGGGCCTGTTGGTTTAGCGTGTGTCCTGTTATTACCCTCGTTTTGACATTTTGTCTTAACCGGATCCACTGCCTCCTGAACTGTCCATTTTTTGCCAGTCTTTAGCTTGGGCTGGATTGATCTCATAACCTTGTCGCCAGAGCTCTCCATGCACGGTTAGTAAGCATGCAGTTCCCACTTTGGTCTCATTGAGGATGGATTTCAGGAATAGCTTCAGCTTTGCTTATCGAGAATAGAGTGCAGTGTCAGTGAGATCAGGAGAAATACCAAGCCATTTCCTTGTTTAATTGTAGTTTTTGGCCTTCATTGATTTCAGTGTGGTTATGCTAATATGACATATCAATACAAACCTGAAAAGCTGCGTAGTCTTCGTATCCTTTTTCGTCCCGTGGGTCTTCATGCCACGTTCAGTACAGAATTTTCTTCCATAGATACTTGGAAATTGCACTTGTTCTCTACACGTTGCCCGTTGTGTATTTCCAGCCTTCATCGAGTTGGCGCCAATGGATTCATCATTCTCTCCCCCTTTCGATGAATCCCGGGAACATCTTTCGTTTACGGAACTACGAGCAAGTGTTAGAAAAGCAAAAGACCCATCTGCATAGATTTTGACACTAAAAGGACGTGTGTGTGTGTGTGTGTGTGTGTGTGTGTGTGTGTGTGTGTGTGTGTGTGTGTTCCTTTACTATTATAATGGGACAAGATTTTTGTTACATTTTTTAAGTGATGATTGATTGATATCAAAAGTTGCCGTTCGAAATTCTGGTAGTGGAGAGGAGATAACGTTCGTTTGGCTTTTTTTTTTTTTTATTTGCTCAGGGTTCATTCTGTCTTGCGGTGTAAATCAGACATGTAAGTCCTCATAGTAGTTTATGAGAAAACCGAGTGTGCCGTTTTTAGAAAAATTAATGTCGGATCTAAAATTAATGTGACTTCCAACAAAGCTGTCACGTCTGTATGACATACCTTGCGGCTGCGGGCTATCGATGCTCTTCTTAGCAACGTCAAGGAATCATAAAAATGAAGAGATAGTGTTGCTGCCGACTCGGGTTGTCTGCTTTCCACGTGAACTCCTCGGCGTTAGTGTGAGTTTCAAATCAGAGTATCAGCATAGTAAGATATCTTTTTGACAACATGTGATTTTCGCCGAGGCTCCAAGGAAAGAAAAAATCTTAAGTTTTGTATTCTGTGTATCAGTGGACGCAAAAAATGCAGTTGTATGAGAAAATTCATTTTAATGAAGAGTAAAGTCACAAATTTGAAGGGGGAGGGCGGGGATTACGTTTGCAGTCAGCATAAAATGTTTATCATTTGTAGTCTTACAGATGAAATGATTCAGTCTCTTGGCTTCCAGTCGTATTCGTTGATGATTAAATAACAAATTACCGCCCCTGAATGGCCACCTTTATCTCTATGATTGCTTCCCAGATTGGCTGCCAGGGAGGTTTTCATCGTGTGAGATGTTTTCACCTCAGCAAATTTCGTCGAGGAGGTCCCTTTCACGTACTGATTACTTCTTTCTTCATGATCAGTCCCGGATTTTGACAACAAAACCACGTTGTACACGCGTTGCAGCGCAATCATTGTGAATCTGCTGCAAGGCTGCGTGAAGTAGTCAACTGGAAAATTGCCTCCTAGAATTCACTGTTGTTTCAGCTTTCTTGCAAACAGATTTGAGCTTGCTCTGCGTAACATGAGCTGTTCAGCATGCAAAGGTCCACGACTTTACGACAGCGCTTGTCATTAGGAAAAATAAGAGTGGCTTGCATGCTTGTATCTCTCTGTATGCCTGTGTGTTCTACTAATAGTGATATTCCTATGTCATTTTATGTCCCTGAAGATGAATACATGATAAAGTACACCCAGGGACAGCTTGAATGCCTTGCGATCTACCCTCTGCATTTTCAGTAGCAAGTGATAAGGAGCACTGGATAAGACTTCTTGACTTTTTGTGAGTCTGGAATGTACAAGCCGTAATTATATAGTTTCGATACAGCTCTATCTAGACTATATTGTAAATGTGTTTAACATGTGTTTGATTAGTCTTGCCTGGGGATAGCGTTAGTCAGTTTTGCATTTTGCAACAACGTAGATTATCAAGGTGGATTATACATAAGTATCTAATTTTGTTGGAGTTTGTTTGGGGTTATTTGTCGTGGCCACTTTCTACCACTTACAGATATCATCAGCACACTGTGCGAGTACAACCGTGTTCGACACTGTTGTTGGTAGATCGTACAATAAGATGAGGAGCGTTGTTGGCCCTGTGGCTACGACATAAGACTCTCGTCCCAAGGTCCGGGTTTGATTCCAGCCCAAGACAGCCGGGCTGGAAGAAGCATTGTCTTCGGAGTTAACATCTGTGTCCTTGCCTAGTCTTTAAAATGAAACATTAAATTTAAGTTCCATACGGGATCGCATGCATGAAAAAAATATTGCACGCAGTTTAAATACCATTCCACCTTTCGGAGAAGAGCAGGCCTTTCTGTATAGGTGGGAAGGGTGGCACGACAGTGAAAAGATGAATACACTGGTGTCGTCTTTAGACGTCATCGCCGTGTACGGATTGCGGCTAGGTTAATGATGGCGCTAAAAACGAGGGCATTCGCAGAAATCTCACTCATAGCGAACCTTGGCGTGCTAGCCGAGTAACGAAGATAGAAAGATGGCGCTAAAAACAGGGCATTCGCAGAAATCTCACTAATAGCGAACCTTGGCGTGCTAGCCGAGCAACGAAGATAGAAAGAATGTGCAGTTAAGATATCACACGGATGAGGAGGTGATTGTTCTTGCCCGTCGTTTGAAACTTTAAATTTGAGTAGGAGTGTCCATGTTTTGCTTGTGTGCCTTTCATAATTAGGAAAAAATCTGAACAAAAAGATTCCAGAATTAGTAGATTACATTTTGAATAGTAATTCATAATTGTGTGTGCGCGCGCACGTGTGCGTGTATGCATACGTGTGTTTGCGTGTATGTAAAAAAAAAAAAAAAAAAAAAAAAAAGAAAATTTTGCCAAAACTGCATCAGTTTGCACATTATTTTCAGTCACTTTTCATGTGTTTTTTAAGTCTGCAAAAGCGCACACTTTTTCTTTTTCTTAAGCACGAAAAGAGAGAGCACGGTCCTGGGAAATTATGCTTGTACTCTTTTGCCCGTCGACAGATGTTAAAAAAATCATTTAAAAAATGTAGATGTACCCAATTCGTGGTTTATTTGATGCTTGAACTTGTACAGAGTTCCATGTTTCACAGCATATTATAAAGAATTGATGACGAGTTTCCAGCTGTCTCCCGCTCCTCCAGATTTTGCTTATTTCAGAACGTTTTTACGTCATCAGACTTTTCTTTTCACACGTCAGCAAAGCTCTTCTCTCAGAACAAACCCGAGACACCGTAGTGAGCCGAGTGTTGAATCCAAAGGACAAAACAGGATCAGCCGCCATGGCGCAGTGGTTAGCATTGGCGGATTACCGGTTGGGAGGCCGTGGGTTCGATTCCATTTCAGCCATTTACTTGTGGGATTTGTTTGCTCCGACCAAATCTTACTCAGTTGGGAAGACTGTGATCACAAAGTCGAGTTTCGTCTACTCAATGAATGCGTCTCTGACAGCGTTGCAAATTTTTTTTTTTACCAACACTGCAGGTACCAGTATCTCTCGGGCCTGACTAACACCAGAATATACTGTGAAACTAAAAAGTAAGCGTAAAATACAGCCCAGCCGTGCAGTGTCAGACCACAACAGAACTCCATTGCATCATCTTCATCACCCTCTTCCTCAACAGTCAGCATAAAAAAGACTCATGTACCCTCCCTTCATGGTGACCTCAGTTTCGATTTCCTCTCGACGTCTGTGCCATTGGTGAGTTCGTGTCGAGGTCACCGGCATCGGCGAGTCCATTTGGACTGTTGGTGGACGGACGTGGTGTTGCTCCCCGAGAAGGACTCACGCACGCTGGCTCCGCAACACGGCTACTATTGTCATCAGTAGGGGGCCCAGTAGGCGGTGTCCTGCGCATATGTCGGGTCGGATCAGGTCCCACTGAACACCACCGAAGTGACTCGGCAGCAGTGCAGTGTCTCCTCTGGTAGGTTGCCTTGTGACGACTTGACACTGGCTGCTTCCTGTGGATTTGCCGGTGCTGGGACTACGACGGGACAAACCAGGATGTGACTGTGGACGATGAGCCGGAATCAACGACGTTAGGGTAGTGCCACTAATATGACACAGAAGATAAACAGGAAAAAACAAATGAATAAATAAGTAATTAAGACAGAAATAGAAAATATGAACCGGAATTAACGACGTTAGGGTAGTGCCACTAATATGACACAGAAGATAAACAGGAAAAAACAAATGAATAAATAAGTAATTAAGACAGAAATAGAAAATATGAACCGGAATCAACGACGTTAGGGTAGTGCCACTAATATGACACAGAAGATAAACAGGAAAAAACAAATGAATAAATAAGTAAATAAGATAGAAATAGAAAATATGAACCGGAATCAACGACGTTAGGGTAGTGCCACTAATATGACACAGAAGATAAACAGGAAAAAAAACAAATGAATAAATAAGTAAATAAGATAGAAATAGAAAATATGAACCGGAATTAACGACGTTAGGGTAGTGCCACTAATATGACACAGAAGATAAACAGGAAAAAACAAATGAATAAATAAGTAATTAAGACAGAAATAGAAAATATGAACCGGAATTAACGACGTTAGGGTAGTGCCACTAATATGACATAGAAGATAAACAGGAAAAAAACAAATGAATAAATAAGTAATTAAGACAGAAATAGAAAATATGAACCGGAATTAACGACGTTAGGGTAGTGCCACTAATATGACACAGAAGATAAACAGGAAAAAACAAATGAATAAATAAGTAATTAAGACAGAAATAGAAAATATGAACCGGAATTAACGACGTTAGGGTAGTGCCACTAATATGACACAGAAGATAAACAGGAAAAAACAAATGAATAAATAAGTAATTAAGACAGAAATAGAAAATATGAACCGGAATTAACGACGTTAGGGTAGTGCCACTAATATGACACAGAAGATAAACAGGAAAAAACAAATGAATAAATAAGTAATTAAGACAGAAATAGAAAATATGAACCGGAATTAACGACGTTAGGGTAGTGCCACTAATATGACACAGAAGATAAACAGGAAAAAACAAATGAATAAATAAGTAATTAAGACAGAAATAGAAAATATGAACCGGAATTAACGACGTTAGGGTAGTGCCACTAATATGACATAGAAGATAAACAGGAAAAAAAAACAAATGAATAAATAAGTAATTAAGACAGAAATAGAAAATATGAACCGGAATTAACGACGTAAGGGTAGTGCCACTAATATGACACAGAAGATAAACAGGAAAAAACAAATGAATAAATAAGTAATTAAGACAGAAATAGAAAATATGAACCGGAATTAACGACGTAAGGGTAGTGCCACTAATATGACACAGAAGATAAACAGGAAAAAACAAATGAATAAATAAGTAATTAAGACAGAAATAGAAAATATGAACCGGAATTAACGACGTTAGGGTAGTGCCACTAATATGACACAGAAGACAGACAGCAAAAATAAGTGAATAAATAAGCAAATGAAATAGAAATAGAAAATAAAAATGAACATTATAACATCGAATAGGATACTAATAGTACTAAGAAGATAGAATAAATAGAGAGGAAAAAGTACAAAATGGACTCGGAAGTTAGACTTTCTGGGTCTGAGCTCAGATTTATCAACAAAATGTTCACACGGGAGCAGCTAGAATGGAATGTTTCTATCTTAAAAAGGACAGATTCCTGCTTTTCTCCCATTGAAGTTTTATTTGGTGAACTTAATTGTTATCTTCTTAGTCGCGGTGCAATTTCACATGGGGATAAAATCTGGGGAACAAGATATTCTGTTTGAAAGATGGGAGTGTTTCTTTAGAAGGAAAATATTTTGCTACTGTTGGTGAAGGGTTCTTTTTTTAATTATTAAATTTCCGACTTCAGTCAGTTCGGATTATCCGAAGATGCCCTCCATCTGCATATCACAACACAACATGCATTTGAATTTGTTTGTATGGGAAGAAATTGTATTGTGTTTGGCTATCATAACGGATAAACAATATTCGACCTTAGAAATTCCGGGAGAGATGAAGCAAATATCGGAAGAGGGGGCAGGGAAGAGAGGGGAGAGAAGGAAAACGATGTGCAAAGGTTTTCACTGCAAAGCTCGCATTCTGCTCATGCTCGCTCTCTCTCTCTCTCTCTCTCTCTCTCTCTCTCTCTCTCTCTCTCTCTCTCTCTCTCTCTCGCTCTGTCTGTCTTCTTCTTCTCTCTTCTCTTCTCTCCTCTCTCTGTCTCTGTCTCTCTATCTCTCTCCGTTTCTGCCCCCATATTTCTCTCTCTTCTGTTTTCTCTCTCTCTCTCTCTCTCTCTCTCTCTCTCTCTCTCTCTCTCTCTCTCTCCGTTCCTTCCCTCTCCTCTCCCGTCTTCTCTCCTCTCTTCTGCCCCCCCCCCCCTTACTTTACCCCCATCTGCTCTCTTGTCCCAATCTTTCAATTAACGCATCCGTGCCCTCCTCCTCCTCTTAAAGTCTCCATCACTCCCCTTTCCCCCGCCCCCCACCCCTCTCTATGCCCCAACCTACCACCCTACCCTTCTCCTGCCTCCCTCCCCCACACACACACACTCCTCCGGCTCCCTGCTGCGGCAGCTCTCTGACAAAAGCAGCTAACGATTATCTGTCTGCTGTTGTGATCATTGCCCACTCTTGTTCTGCCGTCCACAGGAACACGTGAGAGGACCCCCCAGGTGCCACCCGATATGCAGTCCGGCGGAGACAGCAAGACGGAGCAGGCTGCTGAGGCCAAGGAAGGGGTGGGTAGTTCATTAATTTCGGGGGGGGGGGGGGGGGGGAGGTAATTATTTCTGTTCTCTTCTGGAGGGTCTGGAGCTAATGACCGAATGGATCGGAGAGCGGAGCAGAGGGTGAAATTAGAATCTGTAATGAAACAACAATGATGGGCCAGACGCCGTGGGTTCTCTGGGAAGCGTCGCCAAGTTGCGGGCTGGGAGATCTTCGATTCCCCACAGAGGTATTTTATATGTGGGTTTTCATTTCGGCCCTGGGCTGGCTTCTGCCCAGGAAAGAGCTTTTTGTGAGTTGAAATGAGAACACTGGAACCCAGATAGTCGAGTTTCGTAATGGTCGCGTCTCTGAGAGTGTTGCTTAAATTTCTTGACTAAGACTACAGGTGTCCGTATCTCACGGGCCTGCTTGACCCGAGGTATATCATTGAAGAGAGTGTACAGCACAGTCCTGTCATGTCGTCTCTGATCAGAATGGTAGTCCGCTACATTGCCTTTATTATCCTCATTCTTGTTGGTTGTCGTGTTTTTTTGTTTTTGTTGTTGTTGTTGGGTTTTTTTTGTTGGGGGGAGGGTGGGGGGGGGGGGGGGGGGGTCAGTAGTCCTTCATGCCCTGATCTCGTGGTGACCACGATTTTGTTTTCTTCTGCACGTCCATGCTAGTCGTGACTATTTTCAAAGTCGTCGGTACGAAATTTGTAGGGACTGTCGGTGGAAGGACGTGGTGGCGCCCTCTCGAAGGGGAACGTTCGTTCTCGCTGGTTCTGCGATTAAGTAATTATTGTCCTCAGTATGGAGCTGAGCGTAGGTGGTGCCCCGCGCACGTTGGATCAGAAAAGGCACCTCTGGACACTCCTGAAGTGAATTGGCAGTAGTGCAGTGTTTCCACGGTTGTCTGATGACGACCCAATATTGACTGCTGCCTGTGCACTGAGGTGATGGGACTGCGATGGGACAAATATTGGTGTGGTTGTGTGTGTGTGTGTTTGGGGGGGGAGCTAGAATTAGCAGCGTGGGAATAATGCCACTGGGAGTAGGCAATATAGGACAGCCTAATGACGGAAATAGTAATGACAAGGATGACTTGAGACGTGTTGCCTTTTTTGAGCGGGGGTGGGGGTAGGTGGTAAAACGCACTTGCCAGAAAAGAGAGTCCTAAGTCTTGTGTTTGATTTCCACATATGACGAACGGCTCTCCACCGAGGCACCATGATGGACCAGCCACACGTACTGGATATGGACATGTATTTGGCCATGACTTCCTGTTCAGGATCATTCTGCAGGGTACCGTGTGAGGTGGGGGTCCCAGAGGTTGGTTGCTGAAGTCCTGGATGGAGAACATAAAGTGCCGAAGTAGCTACACCACTAAACGTATCCTAACTCCGGCTGACTGAGGACAGGGCACTGGGGAGATCCCTTACTGCGCAAGTGTCCGTCACACGGTATGCATGTGGCATGTTGTCATGGCAAAGTATATGGATGGTCCGGGCTGTGTCACAGCTGTGTCCCACTTTTCATACAGAAAGAACGCATTTTCATCGGTGCACACGGAGAGAGTGTGTCACTGAACTGTGGATGCGCATCGCTGGCATATGTTTCCAGACTTGCTGAGTTTGTTTAGAATAGGCAACTTATGTAAGACAATCAAAAACGGCTATTTAGTGGTTCGAAGGTGGCGTCATTCATGGTAATGGCTTGCCAACAGAAACTGGGGGCGGTTTGAGAGATTCATTGAAGATGAATCTACCAGACAACACCCCATCCCCCGGGGACCCCTTGTTTCCTCTAAGATGTCAGTATTAATTTGTAAGGATTGCTAAAAGCCAATTGTAGAAGCATGGTCCCTTCTGGGCATTGCCATCTCCCGATGCTTTGGATGACCAATACCTGCACCCAAGCCAAAAAGACGTTGACTTTTAGCGACAGCCTTAAAATCAGTGCCAGACTTCTGAAGTAGCTGCTGTCTGTCCCAGACAGGAATATTCCAGTTACGCTGAGCAGAATATCAATGTCGAGGCTGTCCAACCAAGAGCTACCAGATTTGGTCGTGGATCGTTACCACCATACCTGAGGCGTCTCCACTATGTTCACCAGGCTGCAGTGGCCGTCTCCGTTACACAGAAGAAAGGCAGCAAGACTGGCCATGCTGCAAAGGTTATCAACGTGATGCAGCAGCAAGCAATGCCATCACAGTCCTTGCCTAAGTCCGGCAGAGCAGTCACTCCCAACACAGTCAAATTCACATTCCTTCTTTCCCAACAATCTTACTGGGGATCAATTGCTAGAAACAGCTGTGGAAAAGACACTCTAATCTTTTTTCAGACCAGAGATGCTACCCTGGGTTAGAGAGAGGGGAATAGGTTATTCTTTTTAGGTGTGTGTGTGTGTGTGTGTGTGTGTGTGTGTGTGTGTGTGTGTGTGTGTGTGTGTGTCCCAAGTACTAGAGTGCACAGTAAGGGTCCTGCTGTCAAATGACTAGGCGACAGAAGGAAACGTTTAGGCTCTGCTTTCCATAATGCCGTGCCCTACACACAGGGAAGCGCTAGCAGCTGTTCTCTGCCCCAGGACATTAGGCCATGGAATTGTAACTGAATGCCGGGGTCAGGTAATTCCAAAGTGCGAAGATCAAAAAGTACAACAACAAAAAAATTGTAGTCAGCTAGTAAACAGCGCACTGAGTAGAGTCGACTTTAATTTAGAGCTTCTATCACAGGTCGTTTTCATCCTTCATTATTTTTCTCTTGTAGTCCCATTTATCATCATCAGCCTGTCAAAGCCAGCGCTGTTTGGATGATGACTTCGAAGCCCATCCGAGTCACTGTTTGTTGTTACTTCTGTTAATTTCAACAACTTGACAAATCGACATGTTTAGAACTCCTGTGTATCTTTTTTCATTGAAGGCCGAAAACTTGGATTTCCTCTTTTGGGGCTGTTGTATGATTTTGAGTGCCTGTGAGTTTTGTTAGGTTTCGGTAACGAATTTCTCTTCTGTGGTTATATCTTCGTTGCATCTTTTCGTTTTATTCCAGGCAGAAAACTCAAAGATTCCCTTATTTGTGTTATTGTATAGCATATTGTTTATTCATTTTCACGCAAAAGGTATGCGTTTTCCTCCTGTATTCCATGCAGCTAAGGGAAGTCACTGGATCATGACTTTTCCCCGCAGAGATAAGAATACCGCTGCATCTATATACTATGTGTCTCTTTAGGGGATAGCCCGAATGGACGATCATAACCATCGGCAGGTCCGTTGGAGGAGGCTGGAGGAAAGCCAGGCACAATGAATGGCCCTTTTTACAGGAGAGAACTCGGTGAACCCCGCGTTCTCTCGGGGAAGGGTTTTTAGCACGGTCACTTTCTAACTTCTTACCTGCTTTTTTCACACACATCTTTGTGCTTAGTGCTGATTTTTTTTCTTTTAGAGCAAATTATCATTTTACCGACGCTTGTTTCCCTCCAGTACCTAGTTATACAGGCATTGGAAGCTGTGATTTCCCCGACGTATGTTGGTTTGTTTACCTGTCTATCGGCAAGATTACCTACCCACCCCCTCCCCCACCCCACCCCCCGAAAAAAAAAAGAAAAAAGATAAACCATTGAACTTATTCTGACAAAATTTGGTGGAGAGTTTGCTTTGGCCCAGGTTGAACCTATTCAGATTTGGTGCGGCACCGAATAGGGGAGTGAATACAGGATTTTTGTTCACTTTTTTATGTTGCGAGGTAGCATATTTTTTGTAATATCTTCGTAAATTCTCAGCAAATAATGCACGGATTTCAATATAACACAAGGTTTATTAGACGTATTGTTATCTAGAGGACTGATAACATCGCTCTAGTTTTATGGTGGGCGCTAACAGCGGCTTTCATTTTTTTTTTTTTTTTTTTTTTTTTTTTTTGTTATGATTGTTTCAGTGGTGAAATACGGAAGAGTTTAGAATGGTTTGGAATCGTTCAGCACTGGACCGTGGTGTGTAGATGGTAAAGGATGTGATGGAATTTCCCAGGTCTGAATGTTGAGCGGTTTTCACGTGCACAAACCAGATGACACAGACACACTCAGAGATTATTTTTTCTCTTTGAAATATGGTCATAGTCATGAAATTTGGAGACGGTAATCATGAACACGTTCAATGGACTGAGAGAACAATATTGTGTTAAGTTACTCGTATATTGACTATCCATTGACACTATGTTGGTGTGTGTTGTGCTGTGTGTGGTGGTGGTGGTGGTGGTGGTGGTGTGTATGTGTGTGTTTGGTGATGGAACAGGAGGCAGGAGCAGGAGCAGGCCCGAGCGGCGGGGGGACAGGGGGAGAGGAGCTGCTGGGGGCCAGTGGGGGGTCCTGGAGGCCCAACACTGTGGCCGACGTCCTCAAGATGCAAGTCAGTGTGCTGGTCAACTTAGCCACCGTGTATCCCTCTGTCCCTGTCTCAGTCTCTCTCTCTCTCTCTCTCTCTCTCTCTCTCTCTCTTCACACACACACACACACACACACACACACACACACACATACATATACACACACATTATCTCTCTCTCTCTCTCTCTCTCTCTCTCTCTCTCTCTCTCTCTCTCTCTCTCTCTCTCAAATCTTCATCATTTTTTTTTTGCTTTTGTCAACTTTATAGCGTGCCAGATTTTTGTTCAGTCATCAGGCGACTCGATAATGGAAGTGTGTCGATTGTCCAGAATGGACTGTAGCTATTCATTCTGCGCTGTCTATTGTCCCACGTGCCCTGTAACGTATTTTTGTTGTGTGTAAATATCGTTCATAGCTGTGTTGTTTCTGTAAATTGGAGGTAGAAAAATGAAAGGGAATACCTGGCGTCGTCAGCGCGGTCTATACGCCAAGAGAACTGTAATCGTCATGTGAATTTCGGGTAACTGCATGCATAGATTTGTATCGTTGTCGTTCTTTGCTGGGCAGGACTTGTTTTCCCTGGGCAAAGTGACAGCCCGACAAGGCCCTCTGTGGTTGACTGGGCTATAGTATTCAAGAATAAGGATCTCTCTCTCTCTCTCTCTCTCTCTCTCTCTCTCTCTCCCTCTCTCTCTCTCTCTTAAATTTTGACAAAATACGGCTTCATTTAGATTTAAGAGAACTCTCTCTCTCTCTCTCTCTCTCTCTCTCTCTCTCCTCTCTCTCTCTCTCTCTCTCTCTCTCTCTCTCTCTCTTAAATATTGACGAAACACGGTATCATTTAGAAAACTATGTTTTCTATCGACATCACCAAAACTTATGGGCATCAAATATGTGCACGTCTGACTAAAAAGTTTGTGTTTGTGTCATTGAAAGTATGCATCTTTCTTTATATGTGATTTTAGCTATGGTTTCGATTGTTAATTTGCATGACTTTGAACGGGGTGGCCAGGGTGCAGAGGAGAATACAGAAGCAAGCAGGGATGAGTGTGTGTGTGTGTGTGTGTGTGTGTGTGTGTGTGTGTGTGTGTGTGTGTTGTGTGAGAGAGAGAGAGAGAGAGAGAGAGAGTGATTTCTAGATTATTTTATCAGATTTGAATAAGTGTAAAATGTTCGCTTTTTTATTTTACGGATGGAATTCACGTAGTTTCTTCATCTTTAAACTTTTGTTCTCAGTTTACCTTCGTTTTGTTTAAAGTCGGGCAAACGAAGGTTATAGTGACAGGAAACCGGGTCAGCCATTCGGTCTTCACGTCGATGACGACAGTGAATGTGACGTTGATGATCGTGGTGACGAACAAAAAGATGGCGATGATGGTAGTGGATAGATGGATGGATGGATTCGTCATATTCAGAAAAGAATCAGTGGGATAAGTTAAGTCTGCAGTGTTTTGAGATGTTCTGTCTTCAGTCATTCTAGTCTGTTGTTTCCTCTTGTCTCCATCGTGTATGGACGGCTTGTGTCCTGCTTACTCGTGGCAGTCTGGTCTCCTGTTCAACAGACGTTTTACCTGCCGATTCTGTACCATTCAATGTCTGCCGTTCTGACCATTCAATGTCTGCTAATTCTCTACCATTCAATGTCTGCCGATTCTGTACTATTCAATGTCTGCCGATTCTGTACCATTCAATGTCTGCCGGTTCTGCACCATTCAATGTCTGCCGATTCTGTACCATTCAATGTCTGCCGGTTCTGCACCATTCAATGTCTGCCGGTTCTGCACATTCAATGTCTGCCGATTCTGACATTCAATGTCTGCCGATTCTGTACCATTCAATGTCTGCCGATTCTGCACCATTCAATGTCTGCCGATTCTGTACCATTCAGTGTCTGCCGGTTCTGCACCATTCAATGTCTGCCGTTCTGCACCATTCAATGTCTGCCGATTCTGTACCATCAGTGTCTGCCGGTTCTGCACCATTCAATGTCTGCCGATTCTGCACCATTCAATGTCTGCCGATTCTGTACCATTCAATGTCTGCCGATTCTGTACCTCAATGTCTGCCGATTCTGTACCATTTCATCATGTCTGCCGATTCTGCATCATTCAAGTGTCTGCCGATTCTGTACCATTCATGTCTGCCGATTCTGTACCATTCAATGTCTGCCGATTCTGTACCATTCAGTGTCTGCCGATTCTGCTACCATTCAGTGTCTGCCGGTTCTGCACCATTCAGTGTCTGCCGATTCTGTACCATTCAATGTCTGCCGATTCTGTACCATTCAGTGTCTGCCGATTCTGTACCATTCAATGTCTGCCGTTCTGCATCATTCAATGTCTGCCGATTCTGCACCATTCAATGTCTGCCGATTCTGCACCATTCAATGTCCATCTGCTCCATTCTGCTTACCATTCAATGTCTGCCGATTCTGCACCATTCAATGTCTGCCGATTCTGTACCATTCAATGTCTGCCGATTCTGTACCATCCAATGTCTAGCCGGTTCTGTACCATTCAATGTCTTGCCGATTCTGTACCATTCAATGTCTGCCGATTCTGTACCGTCCATGTCTGCCGATTCTGTACCATTCAATGTCTGCCGATTCTGTACCATTCAATGTCTGCCGATTCTGTACACATTCAATGTCTGCCGTTCTGCACCATTCATGTCTGCCGATTCTGTACCATTCAATGTTTGCCGGTTCTGCTACCATTCAATGTCTGCCGATTCTGTACCATTCATGTCTGCCGATTCTGTACCATCCAATGTTTGCCGATTCTGTACCATCAATGTCTGCCGATTCTGTACCATTCAATGTCTGCCGATTCTGTCCCCGTCCAATGTTTGCCGATTCTGTACTCCACCCCATTCAGTGTCTGCCGATTCTGCACACATCCAATGTCTGCCGATTCTGTACCATTCATGTCTGCCGATTCTGCACCATTCAATGTTTGCCGATTCTGTACCATTCAATGTCTGCCGATTCTGTACCATTCAATGTCTGCCGATTCTGTACCATTCAATGTCTGCCGATTCTGACCATTCAATGTTCTGCCGATTCTGCACCATTCAATGTTGCCGATTCTGTACCATTCAGTGTCTGCCGATTCTGTACCATTCAATGTCCGCCGATTCTGTACCATTCAATGTCCGCCGATTCTGTACCATTCAATGTGTGCCGATTCTGTACCATCCAATGTTTGCCGATTCTGTACCATTCAATGTTTGCCGATTCTGTACCATTCAATGTCTGCCGATTCTGTACCATCTAATGCCAGCTTGGGTGAACCGATAGATTCTTTCTTGCATTCATACATTAGAGTCAGTGTTCTAAACGCTGCCAGTGGCAGTTCCAGAAATTATTCCACTTGACTCTGGGGAACCGGAAATCATTCCACTCCATTCTGGGGAACCCTTTCTCGGTTTACATCATACACCCAGCTCTGAAAATCACAGTAACTTGACCACCTCTACTTCTGTGGCCTGAAAATACGTCGGGAACTCCCAGAAGAACACAGGAGGGAGGGGGGAGGGGGGCGACAGGGGGTTGGCATAGAGAAGGGTCAAGATGACACTGCACATGCTGCGATGTGTCAGCTGTACTTCGTCCGAACTGAAAAACAGGAGTCATAGAGGCTAGCGGATGTACCGCAGCACATGTACCCATAGAGACACACGCACGTGCACGCCGCACGCGCGTTCACGATTGCTAATGTCAACTGGTACGAGATCAAAGAGGCATTACGAGGGTTGACATCGGGCGAACAGAAATCCTCGCTCCTGAACCTGACCAGGTCGGAGCACAGCAGATGAAAGCCCGCCCCCTAGCGGTGGGTGGCTTGAAACTGGTGGTGGCCAGACATCACCCCGTCTTCCATCAGGAAGTGTATTCCGCTCTCTGCTCGCTGTCGTTATAGTTCTCTCCCCCAGTGTTCTCGTCTCTTTGAAGCTGGGGAGGATGATCCGGTGAGGAAGTCGATTTATTTTTCCCATATGGAATAATTGTATTTTACGGTCAGTGTCAGAATAATGCACACGGTCGGCCATTATATTGTTATATTCATCTCAGAAAAGCTTTGTGGTTTTTTATTTGTTTGCTTTGCTCTCCCCTTCACCTGCCTTCCCTGAAAAATCACCGTCCAGAAGAGATTGAAATATGAAGGGCATCGGGGAATGGGTTCTGGAAAATGTAGAAAGGGGGATCATTTCATAGCCACACACACACACACACACACACACACACACTCTCTCTCTCTCTCTCTCTCTCTCTCTCTCTCTCTCTCCACACACACACACACACACACACACACACACACACACACACTCTCTCTCTCTCTCTCTCTCCACACACACACACACACACTCTCTCTCTCTCTCTCTCTCTCACACACACACACACACACACACACACACACACATTCACACACACACAACACACGCGTGCGCGCGCACACACATACACACACACACGCGCGCGCGCGCGCATGCACGCACACACGCACGCACAGCTGCACGTTCTCCTAACCTTAAGCAGCAGGACCTGGGAAATTGGAGTGTGGAGGTGATGGATAGTCCATACCTGCCCGACGTCTCTGAACAAAGAAGATGAAAGAAAGATACACTGCTCTTTGAAGGTCATATCCGCCAAACCTCTCATCATCTTCTGATCTCTCCCTTCCTCTTCGTTCTCCTCTTATCAGAGGGCGATCATTCCCCCCACCAGTGTTCTCTCAGCTTTGAGGGTGGGGAGGGTCGTTTGGTTAGGAATTGGCCTGTTTCTCTTTTTGGCCTGGAAGGACTGGGCGTATTTTGTGGAGAGAAAGGTTATTGATCACGTGCATGGTTATCATTTTACCGTTGTCGTTGCAGTAAAGCTCTCTCTCTCTCTCTCTCTCTCTCTCTCTCTCTCTCTCTCTCTCTCTCTCTCTCTCTCTCTCTCTCTCTCTCTCCAGCCCCTTCATAATCGCTAACTTCCTCTTCAACATTGGACACTGAAAGGGGTTCAGAAAATTGCTTCAAGAAGACTATAAGGGAGCAGATCGTCCGATATTGAGGAAAAGGCGCGACGTTTCAGATCGGTTTAACCAACCCGGGAACGTTGACGGATTGGATGTGTGTGTACCATATTTCATATGGTACAATCCTAGTTTAGTAGTTTATGCCCGGCGGAGATAAGACGGGTTGAGAGATTGATCCTTGACTAAACAGAGACCGCATGGGCGCGTTTACTGTCTGTTCATGTGAAGTTGTCGGGGTAAGTTCGCATTTAGCTCAACGTCAGACCTGGAACCTAAACCAGACAATCTCTACAAGGAATTTCTTAAAAGTTTGCAACTTTAATCTAATGTTTCAAACGCTGAAAATACCTTTGTTTTGGTAATGTATTAAAGGTATCTATTTTTTGTTCTGATTTTCACTTGTGCACTTGGTTGTCTTAAAACAGACGTGATTGAACTACCTCTGATGAAATAACATTTTTTCCCCTCACCATCGATGGAATCATGATTCATTCCCTTGCCTTCGATGGAATTACGATTCTTTCCATTACATTCCATGGAGTTATGTCCTTCTTCTAACTCCAGTTTGATTCCTTCCCAAACATTCAGTGGAATGTAAAATTTCCCTTTTCTTCACTGGAATTATGATTGTCGTTTTACCTTGGATCTGATTATGATTCTTTCCTTTGCATGTGACGGAAATATTGTTCCTTCTTTTAGCTTCGGTAGAATTGTAGTTACCTCCTGGGCTTCGATGCAATTAAGGTTCCTCCCCATAACGTTAAAGGTTCTTTTCCTTGACTTTGATGAACTTAAGATTCCTTTCCTTACCCTCGATGGACTTAAAATTCTTTACCTGGCTTTCAACTGAATTACGATTCCTCCTACGATGGAATTAAGATACTTTTCATATCCTAGATAGAATGATAATACCTTTCCTAACTACGATGGAATGAAAATTCTTACCTTCGATAACATTACGATTCTTTTCCGTACGTTTAGTTGAACTAGTACGTCTTCCCTGTATTAGGCGGAATTACGGTTCCAACCCTTGCATTCGATGGAATTAAGTTTACTTCCTTTGCATTGGATGAAATTAAAATTCCTTCCCTTACATTCAACGGAATTAAGTTTACTTCCCTTAGATCGATGGAATTCAGATTCTTTCCCTTGCATGGAATTAAGTTTACTTCCCTTAGATTCGATGGAATTAAGATTGCTTCCCTTACATTCGATGGAATTCAGATTCCTTCCCTTACATTCGATGGAATTCAGATTCCTTCCCTTAGATTCGATGGAATTAAGTTTTCTTCCCGTAGATTCGATGGAATTAAGTTTTCTTCCCGTAGATTCGATGAAATTCAGATTCCTTCCCTTGCATGGAATTAGGTTTACTTCCCTTAGATTCGATGGAATTAAGATTCCTTCTCTTGCATTCGGTGGACTTAAGTTTCCCTTTCTTGCATTCGATGACAATGAACTTCCTTTCCTTATATTCGATGGAATTAAGATTTCTTCTTTTCGTATGATGGAATTAAGATCCTTCTCTTACCTATGATGGATTTAAATTCCTTCCCTTACCAATGATGAAATTAAGATTTTCTAAGGAATTACATTTCATTCCCTTACCTACGATGAAATTTAGATTCTTTTCCTGACCTACAATGTTCGAAGGATTTGCGATTCCTTTTCTACCTTCCAGGGAATTGAGATTCATTCCTCTACAGATTCATTCCTCTGCATTCAGGAAAGTTACGCTTGCTTTCCTTGTGGTTGGTGAAAGCACATTTATGGTATGTCCAATATAAGGTTGACAAACTTAAAATGCGACTTATTTCAATCATTCTTTCCTACTATATATGGCTGGTAATTTAAGAACCTTGAAATGCAACCTTTTTCATTCCATTGTGCATCCATTATTTGTGATGAGATTTAAAATACAAACGGTTTTTAGCCGCCATTTATGTTACATATGATAACCCTAATCAGCTCTCATCAAGTTTGTTGACTTTAGTGTAAGTCTTGGCAACCTTAGATGTTAAAGTGTGTTCTCTATGGTCAATACGCACTTAGTAATATGGTTGATCTTTATATGCTTGGTTTAAAAAGGATACATAGAAAGTCAAAGTGCCCAAAAAGCTTCGATAGAAAAGCTGTAGCGCCATCAAACACCAAGCCTGATCGCAAACGATATGTTTGAATAACTCGCTTTATCCTTTAGTGACTATTGAATATCGAAAGTCTGTCCCAACAGTGAATCAAGAGAGTGTTTATTGTTTTTTGTTTGAATGGTGTGACTTTTAAGTCAAGGGAGTTATTTACAGAAATTGTTATATTGACGTTATCCACAGTACCATTTTAAGTTCATATTTTGGAAGAAAAGTGTATAAGTTTTAGGCCTGACATTTTAGTTATCGTAATATCAACAATCGTTAGTATGCAAATAACTTGAAAAATCAGCAATACTGCTTTTTTTTTTGGTACCCATGTACTGCTTCTGGGACCTAAGATTAAAGCTGTACTTATAACAAAGCAAAGTAAATTAACCGTTGCCAACAGTCAGACGTAACATGCACGACCGCGTGCCAACCCGAAAACTTGGCACCAGCTGCCAAAGTGAGTTCTCCCATGCCGATCGATTGCACAGGTCGCTGCTCAGACAAGAGTTGGGCCTCATAAACTGGTAACAGACCTCCAGGACTATGACTATGGCTTGCGTATGACCAGATCCTTCGGGAGATGGCCGGTCTTTGTCTGGTCGAGTCCATTACTGATGTAGGCTGGTCGGAGACGGTCATTGGGCTTCAGGCTGGGGTCCAGTCGATACTTTGTATTTGCTAACTCACTCCTCCTGTTTCTTTGTGTGAAAATCAAAATCATGTTCCTGTGAAGAGCGTGATGACAAAGTACAGCGCCATCCAATTCTTTTCCTTTTTGTGTGTGTCTGTCTGTGTATGTTTTAGTTACTGATAAAACAGGCATTTTCCTCAATTTTTTTTTTTTTTTTTTTTGCCAGATTCAAATCGCGTGTTGTAGTGAGTTCTTTTGTGTGTGCTAAGTTTACGCTGCATTCGAAGTTTCGGCTGGTCCATCCTCCATCCGGAAGACTTGCACTCGGACCCACGGGCTTTGGGACCCATCACTTGGAGGTCAGTGGAGAGGTGTGGACAAACACTTTGCTCCACGTGAGGTTCTCACCACGGGCCTTGTCTCTTCTCGCTTTCTTGGTGAGAGCGTGTCAGCTAGGTCGCCTCTTCCACTGCAACGTTGCGTGTGTGCAGGAGAGGGATGGATGTGTGCCTGATTAATTAAGCCTTTACCACAAAGAGAGAGAGAGAGAGAGAGAGGGGGGGGGGGAGATAGAGATCGGCCCACTTTTTCCATTGCAACGTTGCATGCATGCCAGAAAGAATGGATGTTGGCCTGATTTGTAACAGAGAGGAGGGAAGAGAGAGATCGGGCCACATTTCCCATGCGACGTTGCATATGTATGCCGGAGAAAATGACTGTGTGGCTGAAACAGCTATACTCGTAACAGAGAGGGAGACAAGGCAGATGTGGGGCCACCTTTTCTACTGCAACGTCGCATACTATGTTCAGAATGGATATGTGCCTAGTTTTAGCCACTCTCCGGACGCAGAGAGAGAGAGAGAGAGAGAGAGCACCTTTTCCACTGCTATGGATGCGTCCATGATTACGCTATTTTCGTGAAAGAGAGGGAGAGATCGGTATGCTTCAGGTAAAAACGGGTTGGAGAACGTTTCCGAAAAGGACAAATCTTTAATCGCAGGGAGATGAATCTGGCATAGCCAGTCAGCTCAATGTTCCAGAAACAAGTTTTGAAGGCGGGGTATGTTATTATTTGGTAAATCTTGTGTATCGTGTTTGAAAAAATAATCCACAAACAGCATGTTCCAAGGGAAAGGAATAAAATCTGGTGTAGATAAATAGAAAGAAGAGGTTCCAGATGAAAATGTCTGTAAATGGCATTCTAACATGGAGATGTTTCTAGAGTAGCTGAACAGAAGAAAAAAAATGATTCTGGGAAAAGTTTTAAAGGAAAGGGGTATTTATTGCAAGGTAATGGCAAATAGGGGAAAGATTCCGGAAAAAAGAAGCATGTGAACAGAGGAAATCTTGATTGGAAGTTTAATGTGGTATACATATACAGGAACAATGGCTCAGAAAAAAGTCTTTCAGGGGACGTAATTTTTATTTGGAGGTGACTCTGGTATGGGACCTGTAGAAATAACATTGGACAAAAAAAAAAGGTCTTTAAAGGGAGGCAACCTTTGTTGGGCTCTGAATGGTCAAACATCTTTTATTCGTTCCTGCCCGTCTCTTGCGTTCCTCTGCTGATGCTCGGATCCCTTGTCTCCATACCAAGATCTGGGGAGAGCTTTCTTTCTCTCTCCAAGAGCCCTTAGCATGGAACAAACTTCCTTTCCTTCTCTGCACGTATGATTCTCTCTTCCTTCAAGGTTTTTTTTTCTATCTCGGGCTACTCTTGCCACTAGCTCGTAACCTTGGTCCTTTGTGCCTTATGATTTAGTGTGTGTGTGTGTGTGTGTACGTGTGCGCACGTGCATGCATGCGTACATGTGTGCGCTGTGTGTGTGGTGTGTGAGCAGGCACACATATGCTGTGTGTGCACATACGCGCGCGCGCAAGTGTTACGATTTTCATAACTGCTTATAATTATATATGGATTAAGTGCCATAATTATTGTTATATTATTGTTGTTGTTTATCTATGGGCATGTTTTACAGTAATTTTCTTTCTTATGGGCGGACATTCATCCTGTGTCTATGTTACGCAGGAACATGTCTTATAATCATCTTGTACCTGATAAGAGAGGGAGAGAGAGAGAGAGAGGAAAAGATATCATCTTAAATCATTCTGTGCGTATCCAGCCTCTTTAACGTACATGTAATGGAGGCCGACATAGCTCAATTGGTAGAGCGCCGCACTCATAATCCTGGAGTCATGGGTTCCAATCTCTGCGGGCCATTTCGGTACAGGGGGATTTTCCCCACGAAATTAACATTGGTTCTGACTCCATTTTCCGAAAGTCCTTCGAATGAAATATAAACCGAGGTTCCATGTTTGAACGCACACATCATCTTGCGCTCACGTGAAATCCCAACACGGAAGAGAAGGCCAGTGTGGCCGTTGGTATGGATGACACGAATGCACAACAAATATCCTTCATGCAAAATCACAGAAATGAGCGGAAAATTGAGTACCTAGTATACGCCTGAATATAACGGGGTAACGATTGATTAGTGGCAGCAGGCAGCGCTTTTGTGGGCTGTACTCGGATAGGCAGCCCGTGGTGTAAACGAGAGTGTAGATTGTAAAGCACCAAGGGCTTGGTCGCCGACTGAAAGGTAGGTACCGTTCAAGTATTCCCAATAACATACTAAGAGTGTTGTTAAAAATATTTTTGAAGAAAAAAAAAGTACCCCCAAAACAGTGAAATTGTGGCATTTTCATAAACATTCGTGTATAAATGTAATGATCTGCATGAGCGCGAGTGCACCCGCCCGCGCTCATTCATGCACTTATACACACCCATGCCCTTGCGGACGCACACACACACACACACACACACACACACACACACACACACACACACACACACACACACACACGCACGCACGCACACACGCAGACACAACGTATGCACATACGCACACGCACATATGCACGCACGCGCGCGCACACACACACACACACACACGCACACGCACACACACACACACACACACACATGGAAAAAACAAACAGTAGGAGTGCTTTGCGGATGTCTAGATGCACGTTTTCAGCTGTAACCGAACGGACAGACTGACCATGTGTCCTGTTTCTCCTGCATCCGTGTTAGATGTTGTGACTTCATTTCCATAGTTATTTGAAGCTGCCGATTGGCGGGGCCATGATGGCAGCGTTAACACTTTCCGCCAGGGGATATCGATCACTTCCGTGATTTCTGAATATGAAAGTGGAAATTGGCCTGAAAGGGTTTTTTTCCCTTGTCCACATCAAAGCCTTCTGTTTCTTTCTCGTTCACGTTGACTGGTTTGATTTGTGCAATCTCTCTCTCTCTCTCTCTCTCTCTCTCTCTCTCTCTCTCTCTCTCTCTCTCTCTCTCTCACCATGCATTATTTTCTTCTGTGCAAAAATGCCAAGCCGTTGGATCAGCTTTAATTTTGGACTTTAGTTGTTGAGCATGTCGACGTTGTGGGTGTCCTGCATTCATAGACGTTGTAGTGGGTGCATGCGCCTGTTTTATCTTAGTGGTGCGTATCCTGTATAGTGCACAGTCTCGTATACGAGTTTAATCTTGTATCATATTATATCACATCGCATCAGGAGGACCTGTAGACATCATAACATTTTGCCTGATCAAGGCTTAGGATGTTGTGACTCTGGGAGAGGTGGAAAGGGGGTCGGGGGGGGGGGGGGGGGGGGGGCTGTTTGATCTTCTTCCGTGCCAGGTCGTTACACTCGCGCCATTCTTTTCAGTCACTCGTCCCACCGCAATCCCGGACCGGCAAGCCACAGGGAACTGTCGTATCAAGTCGTTATGAAGCAACCGACCAGAGGAGACTCTGTGCCGCTGCCGTTTTGGTGGTGTTCAGTGATGCCCGTTCTGAACCGCGACATACGCAGGGCACAAAGTACAAAATTCTGCCCTGAGGACGATGATTGCTTTGTCATGGAGCCAGTGTGAATGAGCGCCCCCCCCCCCCCCCCCCCCCCCTCATGAGGTCGCCGTGCCGTCCGTCCAGTGACAGTCCCCATGAATTTGCCGATACCAAAGACACGGACCTATCGAGGGCAGGAACGTGGAGAGAAAACAGAAGTTCTGGATGACTCCGATCTGCCTGGCGTTATTGTCCTTAAGAACATGTTTTGCACATTCATAGACAAGAGCAAAATTTGGTATTCCCAACGCTTGTACAGAAATTTTCAAAGATTGAGTTTTCCTGTAATCACTATTTTTGGGGGTGTTCAGAACTCTGTACTTTTTTTTAAAGGGGTGGGAGGGGGTGCAAATAATTCGTTGCCAGAAGAAGAAATGTTCTCCAACTCACATGGACGACCTGTAGTTCCCAAGGAGATGTTTAGCTTTTTCAGAACATAGAAGCAGTTCTTTTTTTTTCGCAATATATCCAGTGATAAATGTCATAATCCATTCTCGCGCTGTGCTGTTCCAGGCTTGGTAATGTTTTATTGCCTTGATCACTGTTTATAACCAAGATCCTTGTCCTAGACATTTCTAAACTAAGGCGCCCAGGTGGCCTGTTTCTCCTGTTTCCGTATTGAATGTTGTGACTTCATTTCCATCATTATTTGAAGCTGCCAATTGGTGTGGCCATGATGGCAGCGTTAACACTTTCCGCCGTCTTACAGTGTGAAAAAAAATCTTGCAAGTGAACGTCTGTTCTCTGGCATAATTATGTCCCTTGGCTCACTGGTTTGTATGGTCATGTATCACGCCAACTCTCTAAGATGACATATTTGTCTAGGAATATGGTATTCTAGTCAGTTTTCTTTGTTTCTTTTTTGCACACAGCTTTCGGTTATCTGTCCAAAGTGGACACTTAATGTCCGTTCTGTAATCTGTATCTGTCCATGTCGATTTCTTTCACTTGCTTTTTCATAAATTTGTTTTTACTCTTTTTTGTCAACTGGGAGTGAAAATTTCAAAGCGATATGATTAGCGCTTCAGCATCGCCTAAGTTTCTTCTGCCTTAGGACTATTGACCATTTAACTGCCGTATCATCAGTTGGTGTAAGTATAGACATTGTCTTTGTTGTTCGTTTCTCTTTCAGGATGGAATCGTTTTTTCCCTGATGTGTTGACAACCATGAAAAATTATGCCTGGATCTGCTGGACTAAATAAATGGTTAGCTGAGCTGTATTGTGTGGTCTGGCTAGGCTAAAGTGTATGGTCCGGCTGCGCTATACGGTGTGGTCCGGCTAGGCTATACTGTGTGGTCCGGCTAGGCTATACTGTGAGGACCGGCTAGGCTATACTATGTGGTCCGGCTAGGCTATACTGTGTGGTCCGGCTAGGCTATACTGTGAGGTCCGGCTAGGCCATATTGTGAGGTCCGGCTGCGCTATACCATGTTGTCCGGCTGTGTTATTCTGTGTGGCTCAGCTGAGCTATACTATTTTGGGCGTGGCTTGGCTATATTCTGTGGTGCGGCTGGGCTTTACTGTGTGGTCTGGCTTGGCTGTTCCGCGTAGTTCGGCTCGGCTGTACTCTCTGGTTCCACTGGGATACCCTCATATGGCCCTTTGCGGTCGGCTGGGCTTGAAGCAACACTACCTCTCTCTCTCTCTTTCTCTCTCTCTCTCTCCAGCTGGGCTATATTGTGTAGTCTAGCAAGCCTGTGATAATGAAACGGATCGCACAAGTTCATCTGACCGTTCTGACCCTGCAGTAATGGTGACATGATTTTGTTGTTGATCTGAAAACGGAGGACACACTACACGCCGGTTTATTCATGCATGTAGTACGGGCTCATAAACAAGCCACTTGGGCAGCTGTGTTAACCCCGTTTGTTTGTTGTTTCTCGTTGTGTGTGTTTTTGATCGAGTTATTTCGGCTAGCGTAGTCACAGACAGTGCTGGCCCAGCAGGTCCTAAGGGGCAGTGCGGTGTGGAGCGCCGCACCGATTGTCACCACTTGTGACGATTGCGGGCGAAGTGTCTGGGCTACGACCGAGGTATTCACGATCAAGTCAGCAAGGCTGTCTGCCCACCTCTTTCTCTGTCTGCCCTGTCTCCTCTTCCCCTCCCTCCCCCCCCCCCCCCCCCCCCCCCCCCTGTATTCCTTTGAGGATGTGCCGCTTGACCTTGTCACATGTCCACACCACTTCAGCTTACTGCTTTGTTGTTTGTGGCATGGTCAGTGCAGAAGGTGCCGAATACCCTTCTGAAACGTCCGTCTCCACTGCTTGGATCTTTCCTTACAACGTTAGTGTCAGACTCCATGAAAGGCATGCGTAAAGGAAGTGCTGGTTACCCGAACGCAAGCCAGTTTTGCACACAGCCTTACGTGCGTGAAGATCGGACAAAGAGACCTGTGTGTGTGTGTGTGTGTGGGGGGGGGGGGGGGGGGGGGGGGGGGAGCATGATGGCCTTCGCTGTCGGCTGGGCGAGGAACATGAATGGAGTGGCGAACTACGAAAGTTTGATGTCATGCGTCTGGGTCACTTCCAGACGTTTCACACTCTCCAGCGTTCTTCATGTTTATTAATAACTCACCCCCACCCCTCTCCCGTGAGTCTTTTGTTGCCTCCGCCTTCAAAGCGAGGAAAAGAGCCATCGACACGATTTCTTTCCCACTTTTCCTGAATTCGGAATTAGGTTGGTCATCATTTTTCCTCCTGTTCTGCACCTCCCTTCTTCCTCCCGCTTCCCCCGGCCCTACTCGTTCTGGCGATCATCCCGTCTTTCTGTCCCCCCTCCCCCTCCCCTCCCCTCCCCTCCCCTCAACGATCTGCCATCTCCTCTCTTTCACCAGTCCCGTTCTTTCCCTTTCCAGTTTGGAGGGTGGGAGGGAGCAAAAAAAGATCGACAATGAGACTGATGTAATGAAGTTGTCGACTTTGGAAGAAACAGTAAACAAGTTGGGTATTTTTTGCTCCCATAAGAAAATCTAACAGAGTAACTTTTATTCAAGACTGGCACAGCCTTTTAAACTTGAATAAAGTCAGACAAATACATAGACGAACAATCTAATAGTGGGGGAAAAAAACAAGCGCAGGCCAACAACTGAACTATCTTCATAGTAATGACTTGGCAAAGATTTGGACTTGGGGAGGGGAGGGGGGAATTTGAAGATGGAGAAACTGGGAACATGAAATTAAGAAAATATGTTACAGATATGAAAACTTTTCACTAGCTGCATAAGGGAACCATCGCAATCCCTTTTGAAGGCAGATATATTTGTATTGCCTGCTCCGAGGCCTTTCGTCCGCTGGGTCGGACTCATCAGGGAGACACGGCTGGTTGTGTCTGCGCTCCTGGCGTCAAATAGAGACACACCACAGTCCATAATACTGTGGTGTTCTCACCACCAAGGGTGCAAAAAAGAATCCAATAGCACCCCAAAGCAGCCAGCGAAGAGTAGTAAATGAAACCAAACGAAAGTGTGGGGAGGGAAAAAAGTTGCTGAAAAACTAAAGACATTATGCAAATAGTATAAAATGTAGGGGACAATCTTTGAGCCTACGCTTGAGGATCCACCCAAAGATGCAAGGGAGATCAAAAGACAAACACACAGACGGACAGAAACAAATACAAATAACCTCAATTTAATCAAAACAAAATCGGAAATGAAATGAGGCAGGGAACAGTAAACGATAAACAGTAAACAAGTTGGGTATTTTTTGCTCCCATAAGAAAATCTAACACAGAGTAACTTTTATTCAAGACTGGCACAGCCTTTTAAACTTGAATAAAGTCAGACAAATACATAGACGAACAATCTAATAGTGGGGGAAAAAAACAAGCGCAGGCCAACAACTGAACTATCTTCATAGTAATGACTTGGCAAAGATTTGGACTTAAGGAGGGGGGGAGGGGGGGGGGGGGGATTTGAAGATGGAGAAACCTGGAACATGAAATTAAGAAAATATGTTACAGATATGAAAACACTTCACTAGCTGCATAAGGGAACCATCGCAATCCCTTTTGAAGGCAGATATATTTGTATTGCCTGCTTTGGGGGAGCTATTGGATTCTTTTTTGCACCCTTGGTGGTGAGAACACCACAGTATTATGGACTGTGGTGTGTCTCTATTTGACGCCAGGAGCGCAGACACAACCAGCCGTGTCTCCCTGATGAGTCCGACCCAGCGGACGAAAGGCCTCGGAGCAGGCAATACAAATATATCTGCCTTCAAAAGGGATTGCGATGGTTCCCTTATGCAGCTAGTGAAGAGTTTTCATATCTGTAACATATTTTCTTAATTTCATGTTCCCAGTTTCTCCATCTTCAAATCCCCCCCCCCCCTCCCCCCCTCCTTAAGTCCAAATCTTTGCCAAGTCATTACTATGAAGATAGTTCAGTTGTTGGCCTGCGCTTGTTTTTTTCCCCCACTATTAGATTGTTCGTCTATGTATTTGTCTGACTTTATTCAAGTTTTAAAGGCTGTGCCAGTCTTGAATAAAAGTTACTCTGTGTTAGATTTTCTTATGGGAGCAAAAAATACCCAACTTGTTTACTGTTTATCGTTTACTGTTCCCTGCCTCATTTCATTTCCGATTTTGTTTTGATTAAATTGAGGTTATTTGTATTTGTTTCTGTCCGTCTGTGTGTTTGTCTTTTGATCTCCCTTGCATCTTTGGGTGGATCCTCAAGCGTAGGCTCAAAGATTGTCCCCTACATTTTATACTATTTGCATAATGTCTTTAGTTTTTCAGCAACTTTTTTCCCTCCCCACACTTTCGTTTGGTTTCATTTACTACTCTTCGCTGGCTGCTTTGGGGGTGCTATTGGATTCTTTTTTGCACCCTTGGTGGTGAGAACACCACAGTATTATGGACTGTGGTGTGTCTCTATTTGACGCCAGGAGCGCAGACACAACCAGCCGTGTCTCCCTGATGAGTCCGACCCAGCGGACGAAAGGCCTTGGAGCAGGCAATACAAATATATCTGCCTTCAAAAGGGATTGCGATGGTTCCCTTATGCAGCTAGTGAAGAGTTTTCATATCTGTAACATATTTTCTTAATTTCATGTTCCCAGTTTCTCCATCTTCAAATCCCCCCCCCCCCCTGCCCCCCTCCTTAAGTCCAAATCTTTGCCAAGTCATTACTATGAAGATAGTTCAGTTGTTGGCCTGCGCTTGTTTTTTCCCCCACTATTAGATTGTTCGTCTATGTATTTGTCTGACTTTATTCAAGTTTAAAAGGCTGTGCCAGTCTTGAATAAAAGTTACTCGGTGTTAGATTTTCTTATGGGAGCAAAAAATACCCAACTTGTTTACTGTTTATCGTTTACTGTTCCCTGCCTCATTTCATTTCCGATTTTGGAAGAAACGTATACGTAACAACGGTGTGCAGACTGGCTCACACAGCTAATCAATCAATCACCCTAATTGAACCTTGGATCGATAACGAACGACTGGGCGTCCGTCTGTGACTGGTAATCGCATGGGAAATAATTATACGGGGGCGGGCAGGCGGCTGTGTGGAGACGACGTTGAGAATGATAAGGCAGATTGTAGAGGTATCAGGTACACCAGCGATTGCTTAATGCTCAGTGATCACCGCTGAATCTTGTCTTACGTCTTGCTCTGCGTGTGTGTGTGTGTGTGGGGGGGGGGGGGGGGTATTAGAAAAGGAGTGGGAGCTAGGGATTTTGTCACATTCGCAGCATTAAAAAAAAGTACATTTGCTGTGTATTATGCTAAAATTTTAACAGTATATCTAACATGACGTGACCATATATGAATGTCATGAGATGTTGTTTTGGTTTGTTTTTTTGGTAGGTTTTTTGTTTTTAGATGAAAAATGTAACAATTCAAAGGACATTTGTTTTACGAGGAAATATAGGAAGAAATTAAAGGACCTAGAAGGTCAAGAAGAAAGAGTAAACGAATTATATAATGTTGTTTTTGTTGTTGTTGTTGTTGTCAATTCTCTCTGCTTTTAGCTCTGGTTTCTTACACACACACACACACACACACACACACACACACACACATACAGGGCGCGCGTGCATGAATTCCCATGGTAGCCGAACCGTTCATCGCTAGAACAGCACGGTTTTCCCAAAGTTTGAAGAAGACTCAGAAAGTCAGTCGCATCCAAAACGTCCAATTCGAGAATGCCACAAATCTTCAAATTTATTTTATGATTTTAATGAGAAATGGGAAAGTTATGGCACATCGACATTTGCCTAATAAAAAAGAAAGAGAAAAGAAGAATAGAAAGGACAACGAAAAATGATGCAAAACCTGCTTAATGTCCCCAAATTCTCCAGTGTAAGCACACGTGCTCGCACGCGAGGAAAGAGTAGAAAACAAACGAGGAAGATGCACCAAAGCATAGGGGACAGTACAGTGCAGTACAGTAATTCAGAACTGCCCCAGTTCTGTCCGAAGAGACGAGTTCACTAAATCTTTTATCAGGCAGAGTATAAAAAGTACGATGATAACACATAGAATGAAGACGGAGTATGAACAGGATGGTGATAATGTTGCATAGTCTGGTGTAGTGTGAGCCGAATGAAATAGGTCATTTTGGGGTTAAAACAGAGAGAGAGAGAGAGAGAGAGAGAGAGAGAGAGAGAGGACTGACACTGACAGCTTGAGTCAGTGTGTATGAGAGAGAGAGAGAGAGGGGGGGGGGGGACGTCTCATCTTTATTCTCTCCTCTTCTCCTTGAAAATATGTGGACACTGAAATGAAGGTGGTGACTGCACCAGTCCACAAGAGGTTATGTCCGTCGAAATCGGTTACAAGAAAACCAAGGTGAGGAGTGGTAAAGTCTGATCAGCTGCATTCAGCTTTCCCACTTGGTGTATCGTCATTTAATCCACAAGAGTTGTTGGGAAAACGCAGGTGGCGAGAGAGGAGAAACAGTTCCAAGTCCTGACTTGGTCTGTAACTTAAACCTCGATTTTTTTTTTTTTTTTTTTACAAAAGCAAAAAACAAAAATATAAAAATTGTCTGGTTGACACCGATATGTGTTATGAAAAGAAACCTGAGTACAGCTGTGTCAGGAAGTATCAGAGCAGAATGGAGTTCTTACCATCATCATCATCATCATCATCTTCATCATCATCTTCTTCATCATCATCATCATCATCTTCATCTTGATCA
>CM065721.1:61066646-61069146 GCA_033310375.1 Conus canariensis
GAAGCTGGAAGTATCAACCATAATTACCCATTGTCTCTGCTCACTAATGTTTTCTTTCTTTTGACTTATCCTTTGAGAGCGTTTCCTCTATTGAAAGTTATTGGTTTTGCGTCATGATAACCGTTTTCGTCAGGCACCCAATTAACTGAATTTCTTACATCTACCATGACATGTTTTTTCTCCCGTATCTGTTTGTTTGTTTGCTTGGCTATCAGCACGACTACCCCCCCCCCCCCTCCAAAACTGTTGAACCGATCCTAACAAAACGTGACGGAAAGGTGGAATGTGGCCAACTTAATGAATTTTGGTGGGGTTCATTATGTGGCCAACTTAATGAATTTTGGTGCGGGTTCAGGGCAAAGGGTTGGTCCAGATTTTTTTTTTTTTTTTTTTTGTCACTCTCTTTTACATTGCTTGACAAGACAATGTTTAATATCTTGAGAATTCTTTTTAAAGGAACAGAACGGGGGGTGGGGGGGGGGGGAGGAGTTCGACCGATTAGACGTATTGGTGTTTTGCGAACTTGTGAGAGTAGTTGCTGTGGATCTGTATTGCAACCCGGATCCAGTGATGGAAGAACTGGTCAGCATTGGAAGGACTGGTCAGCATTGGAAGGACTGGTCAGCATTGGCGGAGACCTGCGTTCTCCCGAGCGCCGTTTGTTTGCTATGACTGTTTCACGATCCAGATTCTTCTGATGATCATGACTACAGCAAGTGTGATGTTTTGAAACAACAAATACACCATACCTGGTCTATAATGTTCGTGGCCTCCGCAGACACGGCCAATCTGCTCCGTCTTTGTCGTCACCCGCCACACACGCTCCGCTCTTCCTGCCCTGGGTTTGAATTTGTTTGAAGGTGGGGGAAGTTGTTTGGAATGACGTCATTGCAGTCTTATGGTTCGATGAAGTCAGCGTGCGCGTGGCTTCGTGCGTTCTGCGTCTGCATTCTTTAAAACTGTTTTCTTGTTTTGGCGTCAAGCCCCATATGTTGAGTGTCAGTCTCGTTTAAGTTTTTTGTTTATTTGTTTGTTTTGTGCTGGTTCAGTTTTGCTTTAGACATGTTTTAACCCGCTGCGGTGTATCATTCTTCAAATTATTGGCATGCCGTCGTCCTTTGAGAAGATGATTTTTTTTTTCCCTGTTAAAGAAAAAACTATTTGCTATTTTGTTTGGACTGTTGACATTTTCTTCTCGGTTTTCCTAGGTCTTTTTTTTTATTCTTTCCCTAGTCATCTGTCATTAGGCTGTTTGTGTGGTGTATGTGTGTGTGTGCGCGCGCGCGCGCGTGCGTGCATGCGTGCTACGTATGTACTCGTGTGTGTTGCTTTCTTTAGTTTTACTTCTTTTCTCCTGGTGTGATATTACACACACACACACACACACACACACACACACACACACACACAAATATTGGAGGGGTAAGTGGGAGGTGGGGATGGGTTTTTTGAAGGTGGAGGGTGTGTGTGTGTGTGTGTGTGTGTGTGTGTGTGTGTGTGTGTGTGTGTGTGTGTGCAGGTTTAGAGAAATCGTAATGGCATTGCTTAGTGAATTTGCTGATGTAAAAGTCAGGCTTAAAACACCAAGGTTATCTCTGCACTCATGCACATAATATATGAGAAGTCATGCACCCAGCAAACCTTACACTTTGTCTAGGAATAGGATGTCACGTATTCGCTTCTCTTCTGACACGACTGACAACAAGAAATGGTTTCTACTCTGTTTAAGATTTATGCGTGGTTTCTGCTCTGTTTAAGATTTATGCGTGAACAAAAATTCAAATGCACAGAAAGTATATAGAAACACAATAAATCAATACTATCTAATCCCGAGGTAGATGCTGTAATAAATTCCTACCTGGCCCGGTTTACTCTCTCTCTCTCTCTCTCTCTCTCTCTCTCTCTCTCTCTCTCTCTCTCTCTCTCTCTCTCTCACCCGCTTGCACACCACACCATAGTTCTGTCTGTTCCATGAACAGGATGCCTCATTATCTCTGGACAGGCAACAAGTGATAATGATGCCTCGACTCTTCTTCTTGTCAACTCCCCCCACCTTTGGGGTTTTGATTTGGTTTTCTTCATCTGTCTCTTCAGCGCCTTCTCTCTCTGCGTCAGAGATTAACTCTCACTCAAGTCACCCCTAGACCTTGTTCTCTCGATCCCCTCTCCGTCTGTTCACTCGCTCTTCTTGTCTCTCAGTTCTCGTGTTCTCCAATGTCCAGTTTATATAGCCATGTGCACAGCCAAAGAGGCTGCCCCTTGGGCCATGTCCATCTCCGCGATGGGCCTCTCTAAAACCATGTTCACCTCCACAACGGATCTTTCTAAAACTATGTTCTTCCGCACGCCAACAACGTTCACACGTTTTCTGAATGGCCGAACTCTGGGACTCGCTCTTTCATCTATCGGCATTGATTCACAACGACTTCTAAGTCATTTTCACACAATAATTGCCTTCTTGAAAGCTATGACCGCATCGTCCACACGCATTCAAACCAGT
>CM065721.1:61074146-61106646 GCA_033310375.1 Conus canariensis
GGGGAATCAGGATCAGAAAACCAAACTGTGATAAAAAGAATTTTGTGTGTGTGTGATAAATGATTATGACAGCTTGGAAAAGAACGGATAAAAAATGCAAAGTAACACGGACATTTTAAACTGTGGAATATTAAAGGCCATTCCCCCACCGCCACTCCCCAAACAGGTGTACACACTCACCTGAACCTGCCTGTCGGGTAGAGGATGACAGCAGGAGAGAACGGGTACAGCTGCTCACACACAGCTGTGAAAGAGCTGATCACCGCCAGTTGGGGTGTGTGTCCCAATGAACCCTTCTCACAAATGGGGGTTACAACCCAGTCGTACGAGTAAAAGCAAAACCTTGACAAAAATAGAACAGTAGGTCAAAAGGGCGGGCAACCGATGCCCGACAGTAACCTTTCACCTTGAGGTCACTGTCAGGTGTTTGACGAAGTCCTAGCCTGACCCACCTGGCCTGTTACCTTGCATGCAGTGACTTCGTGTATTTGATGTAATCCTAGTCTGGCCTATCGCCTTGGGGTCATTGTCAGACATTGAAGTAATCCTAGCGTAAACTCCCTGACCTTGTAGCTCCAGGTCTGTGTCACGTGTCTGATGTGGCGTTAGTCTGGTCTACCTAACCTTTGACCTTGAGGTCGCTGTCAGATGTTTGATGTAGTCTTACCCTGAACTTCCTGGCAAGTTACCCAGCAGTCACTGTCAAATGTCTGAGGTAGTGCTAGTTTGACATTTATGGTCTTTCACCTTGAGGTCGCTGCCAGATGTTTGACGTAGTCTGATCCTGACCTTCCTGGCAAGTTACCCAGCTCTCGCTGTCAAATGTTTGAGGTAGTGCTTGTTTGACCTTTCTGATCTTTCACCTTGAGCTCACTGTCAGGACGTTTGATGTAGTCTGAACCTGGCCTTTCTGACCTTTCACCTTGTGATCACGTCAGATGTTTGATGTATTCCTAGCCTGATCTTCCTGGCCTTGTAGAGTTACGTCACTGCCAGGTGTTTGATGCTCTCCCAGCCTGACCTTCCCAGCCTTTTACCTGGCTGTCACTGTCAGAGGTTTGACGTAGCCTTAATCTGACCTTCCCGGCCTTTTACCTGGCTGTCACTGTCAGAGGTTTGATGTAGCCTTAATCTGACCTTCCCGGCCTTTTACCTGGCTGTCACTGTCAGAGGTTTGACGTAGCCTTAATCTGACCTTCGCGGCCTTTTACCTTGCTGTCACTGTCAGAGGTTTGACGTAGCCTTAATCTGACCTTCCTGGTCTTTTACCTGGCTGTCACTGTCAGAGGTTTGACGTAGCCTTAATCTGACCTTCGCGGCCTTTTACCTGGCTGTCACTGTCAGAGGTTTGACGTAGCCTTAATCTGACCTTCCCAGCCTTTTACCTGGCTGTCACTGTCAGAGGTTTGACGTAGCCTTAATCTGACCTTCCCAGCCTTTTACCTGGCTGTCACTGTCAGAGGTTTGACGTAGCCTTAATCTGACCTTCCCAGCCTTTTACCTGGCTGTCACTGTCAGAGGTTTGACGTAGCCTTAATCTGACCTTCCCAGCCTTTTACCTGGCTGTCACTGTCAGAGGTTTGACGTAGCCTTAATCTGACCTTCCTGGTCTTTTACCTTGCTGTCACTGTCAGAGGTTTGACGTAGCCTTAATCTGACCTTCCCAGCCTTTTACCTGGCTGTCACTGTCAGAGGTTTGACGTAGCCTTAATCTGACCTTCCCAGCCTTTTACCTTGCTGTCACTGTCAGAGGTTTGACGTAGCCTTAATCTGACCTTCCTGGTCTTTTACCTGGCTGTCACTGTCAGAGGTTTGACGTAGCCTTAATCTGACCTTCCTGGTCTTTTACCTTGCTGTCACTGTCAGAGGTTTGACGTAGCCTTAATCTGACCTTCCCGGCCTTCTATCTTGCTGAGGTCACTGACATAATTATTTGAAGTAGCGCTAGTCTGCCTTTCCTGGCCTGGGACCCATTGACATCTCGAAATAACCATTAGTTCCCTCAGTTCTCATGTAAACAAAATTAGACAGTCTAAGTTTGATGCTGAATTTTATATATTTTGCCACCCGATTTCACACACACACACACACACACACACACACACACACACACACACACACACACACACACACACACACAATGTGCGCGCGCACGCGCACATAAACACAGACACTTATGCACGTGCACGCGCACACACACACACACTCACATACACACACACACTACACACACACACACACACACACACACACACACACACACACACACACACACACACACACACACACACACGTAGAGACCGCACACGTATATAATTATGCCCCATACCCCTGCAATCGCCACCCATCCCTCATGTGTGAAGAGAAAGGTTATCATCAGTGTCAAGTGGTGTTTCTGCCTCATGAGGGGACGGTGAATATGCCAGCTTGTTTCCGCGTTGCGTGCATCCACTTGGCTAAAAAAAATATGCACACGACCATGCCACTGCACGGAAGAACGAAAGGGGCACTTACCCCACAGAATATGTTCTTTCCAGAGTAAGGTAAGGTGTGAAAAGCACCTAATCAAATCAGACTCTTGCAGGAGGTGGCTAAAAGCCTCACAACAGACGAACATGACCCCATCATTTACGAGGAGAGAGACGCAGCTCACCAGCGACCAGCAACATGAAACTCCCGTCAAACCCCAGAGAGCATTTGCCATCGTGACAGGCCAGAATTAAAATACAAAGAGCCCCAGGGAAGAGAAAGTTGCAAGTACTGACTTTTAAGTTGAGCCAGACCTTACCACACAACAGTGATGGCAACGTGGGAGGTTGTTTTTCCATTTGTTTCCCCCTGCCAGGAAGGTAATTATGTTTTCATCTGTGTCTGTTGGTCCGTCTGTCTCTCAGTACCAGACTGCACAAAAACTATAAACCCAAAGATGAACTCACTGAAGTTTGGTGGCTACCCATCTCAAAGGACGAATCAAGATTTTTTTTCTTTACTGTTGCAAGGTTGGGCATTTTGGGGATGTTTTTCATGAATTTCTCAGGAAATTATGCATGGATCTTTGTGCAAAAATAAAGTCAGGCTTATAAGATATTTAGACATCTACGTGTTTGTAACATTGTAAGTAAGATTTGATGGGGATCTGGATAACAACTGGGATCCATTGAGCTAGGGACTGTTTGACCTTAACAGATGTTGGTGCTCTCCAGAATGACCTTCTGTTTACGCCTGTATGCCATGTGCATTTTATAGCCTTGTAGACTATCATCTGAAGCTGCCTTATTCTTGACACAGTTTACAGCTGAAACTGTTTCTTTTCTATTTTTTAACAAAAGTGTGATTACTCTGGAAGAAACGAATGAAGTACAAAGATCTTTGAGGCATTTTCATAAAATTATTTTTAATATTCAGACTTGCAAGGTTTGAAGCAGCTGTGTTGAAAAGTACCACAGCCATTGGCCCAGACATGTTGCTTGCACATGTACATGCAGTAATGTTATGCCCCACAGAAAAAGATGAGGGGAAATAGTAATCAAAGTTAAGGGGAGGGAAGTGGACTTCAAACAAAAGCCTATTCCACTTTGTGTTTTCATACATAGCATGTTATTTGTCTGCACTCCATGAGAAAGAAGCCGGTGTGTCAGAAAACAGTTAAAGGGTATGTATTTTCTTCCGTTTGTGAGGATGCAGCTGTTTCCAAGTGTGCCTTCTTAAAGGTCATCTTGTTTTGCTCCCACTCCTCTCTCTCTCTCTCTCTCTCTCTCTCTCTCTCTTCTCTCTCTCTCTCTCTCTCTCATACACACACACACACACACACCACACACACACACACACACACACACTTCTTTTCTTGTTTGTTTTGTTCATGTTTTTTAAGTGCATGGGGAGACATCCCTGTGCCACAGAAAATGCACCCTCCACCCCCCACCCCAATACAGCACTGTGACCTATCTTCAAGAGGACCTCAGATGAATCTGGGGATCCTTGGATGTTACCTAGGGTTGGCTGTTGCGCAGATTGAACGGGACTTTCCTTTTTATGATTTTTATTTGTTACCACTTTTTAGGCACATGTAGTACATCTAATCAACCTGTACGCAGTTCAGGCTATTTCTTTCTTGATACGGGTTATGACGTCAGTTCAATATGACAGGCTTTCGCTAAACCAGAGCTGGTGAAACAATAATCAAGCAGTTTCAGGCAGGGAATCATAGTCTCTGTACTACAGGGTGTTGATAAAACAGATTTTGATGAATGCAGTGTGCGTTTGTTGTTTTCATGTTCACTTTCAGGTGTCGGTAAAACTTCAAGATGGAGGGGTTGTGGGTTGTGTGTATGGGATGTGGGTTTCTTCTTCTTCTTCTTCTTCTTCTTTTGACCTTAGCCAGGGAGTTATACTTTCCTGTCAGGGGGCTGGTGGTTGATCTGTCTGTCGACCTATTTACACAAAAACTGTGGAACTAATTTTATCAAAATTTGGTGGAAGGACAGAACCTGTCCCAGAGACAAATCCATGAAATTTTTATATGAATTTAATCTGCAGATTTTGATATTTTTTTTTCCTAAAAAATGGGTTCAGGATCCTGTTTGTCCTCAGTAGAGGTCTGTGATCTTTTTGTTCCCGTCTGGTGGGTTGAATTTGCTGGTTGTGTTCCCCAACTCTCAGATTGTGATGTTAAGAGATTGCTATATCCCAAGACATGAAATCCACACTGCATTGTGTAACAAACAGTATTTTACACCTCAGGGTTCACCGTGTGGAAAAAAAAAAGAAAGAAAACAGAAAAAGCCATAAAGCTTGAGGCTAAGGCCAAGTAGAACTTCATATGTCAACAGACACCGCCAGAAAGATGGTGGGGTTTGGGGGCAGGGGGCTTAGGGAGAGAGTGTGCGTGTCTGTGTCTGTGTCTGTATGTGTGTGTGCGTTTAAGAGAGGTAAAATCCCTTTGACTGTTAAAGGACAATTATAGTACAGCATGAGTCAGATTATTGTTTTTTTTGGGGTTTTTTTTTTGGGGGGGGGGATGAAAAAGGGGGGGGGGGGGGGGCGGGGGGCATTTTTCACTCTCTCCCTTCTCCTTGCTCCTTTGCTCATCAAGTATATGTGTCTGTGTGCCACAAGGTATGCTCTACAAGACCCTCGTGTATATGTGGTGTGTGTGTGTGTTGTGTGTGTGTGTGTGTGTGTGTGTTGTTTGTTTGTGTTTGGAGACTTACACCTTGGATCCAGAAATGATGTGTAAGTGTGTGGGTGGGTGTGTGTGCGTGTACATGTGTATGTGCAAACACAAGTATAATAGTGATGAGTGTGTGCGTGCAGTGCTTTAGGGGGCATGCATGTTTACACTATGTCTGTCAGGAGATTTACACCCTGACTGCAGAAACTGTGGTAGAAGTGAGGAGAAAGCAACATTTGTTTTTTTCTGCTCATTCACTTCCCCAACAGTTCTGTTTTGTTGGTGATGGCATTTTGCTGACAGGAGTAACGAAGAGTTGTTAAGAATATTTTTGACAGAGAAAGATAGTTTTCTCTTCATTTACGTGTGCCCTGAAAAGTGAAGATGATGGAGTTTTCATGTGTGTGTGTGTGTGTGTGTGTGTGTGTTGTGTGTGTGTGTTTGTGCTGTAGTAAACAGAAACAGTTTATTCAACATATGCACATGTTTTTTTATATAAACACATTTTGGTCACAGGGTATGTGTTGTTTTACACACACACACACACACACACACACACAACACTGCACATATGCACACACACACACACACACACACACACACACACACACACACACACACACACAGTGCACATATGCACACACACACATACACACACACACACGCACGCACGCATGCACACACGATAATGTATCTCTACATGTACAAGCTAATGATTCACAAACAATTAAAACAACACAAATGAAAAGGTAAGTGTAAGCGTTGAAGCTATTATATCCCTGTGTGTTTGAGTGTGAAGTTGCTCTACTAGGGAGATTGTTATGTACCTGTTTGTCAGGGTGTGGAGCAAGCTGTAAGATGTAATGTACCTGTGTGTTAGGGTGTGGAGCAAGCTGTAAGGTGTAATGTACCTGTGTGGTTAGGGTGTGGACAAGCTGTAAGGTGTAATGTACCTGTGTGTTAGGGTGTGGAGAAGCTGTAAGGTGTAATGTACCTGTGTGTTTGGGTGTGGAGCAAGCTGTAAGGTGTAATGTACCTGTGTGTTTGGGTGTGGAGCAAGCTGTAAGGTGTAATGTACCTGTGTGTTAGGTGTGGAGCAAGCTGTAAGGTGTAATGTACCTGTGTGTTAGGGTGTGGAGCAAGCTGTAAGGTTAATGTACCTGTGTGTTAGGGTGTGGACCAAGCTGTAAGGTGTAATGTACCTGTGTGTTAGGGTGTGGAGCAAGCTGTAAGGTGTAATGTACCTGTGTGTTTGGGTGTGGAGCAAGCTGTAAGGTGTAATGTACCTGTGTGTTTGGGTGTGGAGCAAGCTGTAAGGTGTAATGTACCTGTGTGTTAGGGTGTGGACCAAGCTGTAAGGTTAATGTACCTGTGTGTTAGGGTGTGGACCAAGCTGTAAGGTGTAATGTACCTGTGTGTTAGGGTGTGGAGCAAGCTGTAAGGTGTAATGTACCTGTGTGTTAGGGTGTGGAGCAAGCTGTAAGGTGTAATGTACCTGTGTGTCAGGGTGTGGACCAAGCTGTAAGGTGTAATGTACCTGTGTGTCAGGGTGTGGACCAAGCTGTAAGGTGTAATGTACCAGTGTGTCAGGGTGTGGACCAAGCTGTAAGGTGTAATGTACCTGTGTGTTAGGGTGTGGACCAAGCTATGAGGTATGATGTACCTGTGTGTTAGAGTGTGAAGCAGCTGTAAGGTATAATGTACCTGTGTGTTAGAGTGTGGAGCAATCTATTTGGTATGACACACCTGTGTGTTAGGGTGTGGGGCAAGCTACAAGGTGTGATGTACCTGTGTTAGGGTAGGGAGCAAGCTGTAAGGTATGATGTACCTGTGTGTTGGAGTGTCGAGCAGCAAGCTGTAAGGTATGATGTACCCATGTGTTAGGATATAGAGCAAGCTATGAGGTATGATGTTCCAGTGTTTCAGGGTATAGAGCAAGCTATGAGGTATGATGTTCCAGTGTTTCAGGGTATGGAGCAAGCTATGAGGTATGATGTTCCTGTGTTTCAGGGTGTGGAGCAACTGTATGCGGTGCAACCCCGGAGTACCTGCCCACACCTGTCGAAGGTGAAGCCGCTGCCCCCAGAGGGTCTGGACACCAGTCTGCCCTGCCAGGACTGTCAGGACACCAAGGAGAACTGGGTCTGCCTCACCTGCTATAAGGTGCGCCACCTCTTCACATCTTGATCATCTGTGCAGGTCCATGTGTGTCTATGAGTGTTGGTTAACATTCTTGCCATGGGGTTCACCACCCATCTCTTTACACTGATTTTCTGTGAAGGGCCATGTGTGTGAGTTGGTTAACATTCCTGCTGTAAGGTTCGCCACCATTCTACACCTTCATGATGTGTACAGAGCCGTGTGTGTGTGTGTGTGTGTGTGTGTGAACATTCTTGTGATATGGTTCACCATCTCTTCACACCTTGATGACTGTACAAGGCCATGTGTGTGTGTGTGTGTGTGTGTGTGTGTGGTTAACATTCCTGCTACCAGGTTCATTGCCTCTTTACCGCTTGGTGATCTGTACAGATCCACATGTGTGTGTCAGTTAATATTCATGTTTTAAAGTTCACCACCATCTTGCACTTTGACAATCTGTACAAGGTTACATGTGTGTGTTGGTCATCATACTCCAGATAAACGTCAGAAATGTCTAGAATTAACACTACCACCACAAGAGATAATAGAAGTAGGATGGAAAGTGAGGGAAATCACAACCAGCTTACACTACTCCCACATCATCAGATCAACATGTTAACATTGGCAGCAAAAGTACAAGGTGGATTGGAGCTGGCAACATCTGGCTGCGAAAATGATGCTATACCGCTGAGCTAACAAGGCGCCCTAGCTGTGTGGGCGTCACCTGGTGCATTGACCCTTGCATTTGTATGGCAGGCGATGGAGTGCAGTCCACAGGGGAGAGGACTGTATCCAGCACTGTTTTCCATTACCTCCCCATATAGGCAGTGAACACCATACATGTGAGAGAGAGAGAGGGAAAGGATGAATGAATGCGAGTGGCTATTATGAAAAAAAATGTATGATTGATAGTATAGTACTTGTGTGTGTGTGTGTGTGTGTGTGCACGTGTGTGTGTGTGAGAGAGAGAGGGGGGGAAGAAATTAATAAGAGGAAGGAGAGAACAAGAGAGTCTGCTTGCAACCTTTTGTATGTGTTCATCCATTCCTCAGATTAACTTGAAGTGACTGTAGGCAAAATGTGTTGGTGTGTGAAGAAGACAGAGGTGGAGGATGTAAGATGGGGATGGTTGATCGTGAGAGAACGAGAGAGTATTATGTGAGAGAGATTCTGGTTTGCTGGATTCTAATCACATTTTGGCATGGAGCCAAGCATGTAAGATTTATAACTGTGAGTGTCATTAGGCAAGATGTTTAGGGGCTCAAAGAAAAAAAAAAGCAATAACTGAGGACTTGGGTCTGAGTAGGTCTTCTGGTGAAGATTTACATCTTTTAACTGAAGCAACTTGCAGGCTTTTGTCTCAAAAAAAAAAAAAAAAAAAAAAAAAAAAAAAACCTTTCTTTTGCTAGTGTTATTTGATAATCTTGTTTCATATCATGAATCAAAAACACTGTGTGACAATCTGGACTGTAGAAATTTCTTTTGTAGACAGTAGAAATTTCTGCAATCAGCAAGAGGGCTTGTTGTTTTTCCTTTGATATGTTCCCTCTGATCACAAAATAGACAACCTTCTGTCAATCATTATGCAAGTGGTCAGTCTTGAAAACATCGTCAGCCTGCAGGTCAAGTTTGTTGGTGGTGAGAACACGACTAAGTAGACATTCTCTGCCAAGTCACAGAAACCTTTCAGCTCTGTTCACTTCTGTCTCGTCACTTCCCGTAATGTACAGCGCTCTCAGTACTTGCTACTAAAAATTTAGTGCCCCATGATCATCTTGTTTGCAGAGTTGACATTTTAACAAAAAGGACATGACATTCGGAAAGCAGGCGCTGACAGTAAATATCACCTCCTTCCTTCACTGAAGCAGTAGACACAGTCAACAGAATTATGTGTCTGTGAACATAGTTATTGAATCATCATCGTCTTTTTTTTATGTAAGAGCCAGTCATCTCATTGAAAATGGTGGAGCTATTTCAGTGTGTTCCATTTTGGTACTAACATTTAGCTCTGATCCATGTGTACTGTAGACCTTTATTGTTGTCGTTAAGGAAAATATATCGGACAGATGTTGAAGTACAGCTGTATATCCGTGTTCACTTTGTGTTCAGATATCTGTTTGTCCTTTCACTTTCTTTTACTTTTTGTTTTGTTTTTGGTTGGTTTGTGTTCATCCATTCCTCTGTTTAAGAGAAGGGCAAATAATGCAAGGGAAGCAATTGCTGATTGAAGACCTCATGATAAATCAAGGGGGAATTACCTCCTAATCATGAGTGCGATATTGTTGTCGGCATAATTCCAAACCATAATAATGATGAGAGTATAGAACGTGGTGTTTCAGGATTGATTTATACATTGATTCACATGACTTTAAATGATTAAAAGAAATGAAGAAAATTATTAAGAATGAAATGCACACAATTTTTGTTTGATGCGCACATCACTTAATAGTTCTTGTTTATGTGCTTCCAATATAGTGTCTCTTGTTGTTGTGCACATTGTTGTGTGATGTTGATATCAATGGAAACAGCGAGAATTGTAATACACTGCTAGTGTGATGTGACTTTAGAGGATGAAAGAAGTGATGTGTGTAAAGCTGGTTTTGGGGAATGGCATGTCAAAGTTTTTTAAGCAAAATTTAGGTGTGCACTGCATTGTGAAATACCAACGTCAGGTGCTTTAGTACTAGGGAAACCATTATATAAATGCCTGTTTATTGAAACTGCCAGCATCCTTTGGCTTGTTTTGAAAACACAATTATGAAAAATCCTAAACCAGAATTACATAAACTCAGTGAAAAGATCAAATGTGGCTCAAGGATGACCTCCCTTAAATGTTGGTGCAGACTGGGGTCAAAGGGCTAACCCAAGAATTTTGGTCATGTTCAGCAATTTGGAAAGTGGGCCCTTATTTTTTCTCTTTTTTGTTTCTTGTTTCGTTTTGCTTGATACATATCAGTGAATTTCATGAGAAAGAAAGCAAGATTCTAATCTGCATCCAGTAAGCAAAGCAAAAGTCAAAAAGAGGGGATGGGAGGTTGGGTGAGGGTGAATTCATTCGGTCAGCGTACCATCGCCAGTCAAGGTAGTAGAAACCCAGCGGAGATCTTTGCTCATTCAGAAGCCCAGTTATGTATCATCATGACAGGCAGTGCACTGTGTGTGTGGCAGGTGTTCTGCAGTCGCTATGTCAACGAGCACATGCTGTTCCATAGCACAGCTGAAGAACACGTCATGGTGCTGAGCTATTCAGACCTGTCTGTGTGGTGCTACGCCTGCAATGACTACATTGACAATCCGGTATGTACATCACACATTGGGAACTGTCACAGCTGCTGCCTGGAATTGTGTCAGTATACAGTGAAGTTGTTTTTAATAGTTCATCAAAGATTTTGATTTGTCTTTTTCTCCTTTATATTTGTTCAATATTTTCGTCAGGAGAGTACCTTAGAAAACTTCTGGAATTTGCTTGACTCTTCCTTCCTGTCCCATACTCTAGACAGGTTGTAGAAGTAATCTTTTGGTTTATGCCAATGAACATGCGTTGGCATTGATTTCACATCTGTACTTTATGCTGCAGGCAACATTCCCGATGAAGAACGCAGCTCACCGTCACAAGTTTGGGGAGGCCTTGCCCAATGCAGGATTAGCCGAGTGATTCCCGACCTGAGTGGATCCCTGGTCAGGTCAATGCCCTGGATTCATCCAGCGAATGTTCTACTTTTACCGGTGTTTGTGTTGAAAGTCTTTATGTTGGGAGAACATTGCTTAAACGATTTTTTTTCCTTCAGTTTCCTCTGTCTGTGTCGTTGTCCCAGTGTTTGTGTTTATGAAATCAGGAGGACAGTTAGTAAACAGACTATCCTGGCAATACACTTTATAATTAAACAGATTAAGAGTGCTTACATTTACTTGATCGTATACTTTATCATTTGATTGATCTGTTACAACAGTTAATGATGCAAGTCATGTGGTAATGCATTTTACTCTTCAACAGTCAGCAATTCTCCTGGCTAGACTTTAAGTAGTATAACACCTTACTAATTCATTAATGGATTTCACAGTGTAATGATCATGGTAACAAAAAGAGTCGGTTGTTTGCCTAATAATAAAGCATCTGTCATCGCCAGATGAAAATGTATTCACACATATTTTGGAGAGAAAATGTCTTACCATGTCAACATCATGTGTTGGTACCCTAGTTTTAAGCATATAACCGGTAGTAAACATTGCTATTCAAGGTGCAGAAAAGTGGATTGAAGGATTCACTGTTTTGATTCAGGCTTGGCAAATGGGGACTGTCAGTATGCCCTCCGATGATTTTATCATGTACTTAGTCTCTGAAGCATAGCCAACTCAGTGTCACTTAAAGGGTATGTTTGTTTATTCTGAAAGTTATCTCCTTTTACTCTTCTTTTCTGTGTATTTTCAAGCCTTTGCCATGTCTGTGAACTTGATGTAAACAGTTCTGAACATTAATTTAATATCGCTCACTGCTGTTATTTTACTTTGTCTCAAATCACAGTTGCAGAATAACGCTTCACACAATGTACTTCTTATGGTAACTTCTTTGCAAATGAAATGTATGTATGTGTGTGTTGTTTTTTTTTAATCAGAGTGAATACTTATTTGACACAAGTGAGACTTGTGCATGGCTTTTCAGAACTGGTCTAAATGCACATTGTGTAAAAAAGTTGTCCCCCATTGAAGAGAACTTGATGTGTGTATTCAGCAAGTGTAGATGACACACTGCGCATCATTCCACTTAGTACAGTACTGTGTCAGTTACGGACAGATTAGTTAAATCAGATGGAGAATATTTCCCTTCTCCACTATTTACTGGAAAAGTTTGAAAAAGATCAAATGTATGTGGTGAAATGATCTGATGATAATTGAAGAAGATCACATGTATGTGGCTGAATGATCTGATGGTAATACAGTATGAAAAAGATCAAATGTATGTTACGGTACTGATATGTTTAGTGATCGCGCCACAATGTATCGAAAAGTTTGGAAAAGATTACATAAACGTTACGTTGTTGATATATTTAATGATCACATCATCATATAAATGAAAAATTTTAGCAACATCTACATTGATTTATTTAATGATTCTACCAAAGCCTTCTTGAATGGGGAAAAAAATGGATATTAGATGGATAATACTATCATATTTTGCTTTGCAGTCTTCATTGACTGACATAGAAGATACCATTGATCCAGATCACTGCAGATGTATGAGAAACCTGTCACATGTGTTTACGCCATGCAAAAGATCAGATTAATATGCAGTGAAGAACAAGTGTCTGAGAAACAATGTATTATCTGCTTAGAACCAACTCACAAATCCCACAGCGTTCTTGAGACTGTATGACTGTGACCTTACAACATTTGGACATGATTGTGGAAGTTTCAAGGGTGATCAAGAAAGGTGATGTACTGGTAATATGATCACAAGAACTATGTCCTGTGGTGATTACAATGTACATTGATACAGCCAGACTGTAAGATTAGATACCTTTTTTTTCTCTGATCCAGATGTTATGTATGACCTTTACCATCTAAACAAATTTTTGTGTTATATTCTTTAGTCTATGTACTCAGTAGCATAAAATATTTTGGGGGAAAAATCTGGCAATATCAAATTATCTTTAATTCTTCTTCAGCCTTGTACTCTTGATGCTAATGTCAGTAATATAACTTAAAAACATAATAAACAGAAATTTGTTTCATTATGATGAGCTTTCATTGTTCTATCTGAAATTCTTTACTTCACTATAATATTTTTTATCGATCATTCAGGTTCACAATTTGTTTGTTTGTGTTGTAACAGTATAATGCACTTCATTATAATGACTTTCCTATCTGTGAAATGTGTTTCAAGGCTCAGTTTCCATTTCTGATGAACTCGAAACTGTGAACTAGAAAATAAAGTTGTGTATCGCATGTGTGTTGTATGAATGTGTGAATACCTGAGTTGGAATTCAGAGACACCAGTTCAGTCTACAGTTCTCACATCTTACTCCAGCTTCTGCCTGTCACCACTCTATGCAGAAACACCACAGAAAGTAAAACATAATTCTGATACCAAATCCAAACTATTTGTGGTACAAGTAAATCAGGGGCTCTGGGACTTACTTGTTATCGGACATAACCAACTACTGTCTGATGAATACAACTTAAAATTGTAATTTTTTTGTTTGTTTGAATTCCATTTTTTGTAAAATGCTAACATCATTTCAACTTAAACACCATTTATTGTTTTGTTTATATATTTTTCATTGAAAAAACAAAGCTGTAGCTTAGAACAGGCAAAAAAACAAAAAGTCTCAGCCCATAATATCCTCCCACAACACACACACATACTACCTTATCTCCCACTATTCACCTCACACACAACTTATAGCTATCTTATTTATGCATTTATTATCATTATTATTTTTTTATTATTATTATTATTTACTTAATTTTTAATTTATTATTATTATTTTTAATGTTTCATTTATTTATTTATTTGATTATTATAAAAATGTATTTTCTAAATATATTTCTGTATCATGCTTTCATTACCTTAACCTTCACCATTGTTGTTAGCAGTATCATTCAGTAATACTATTGCTAGTATTGATACTACCACTGGCATTGACATCACCATCGCCTTCGCCTCTGGGACTGTTGCCACGGCAACCCTGCTGTTTAAGAATCCTCTAACCCACTCTCCTTTCTCCCATACCCATACTTATTGACACTAAGATTGGTAGTAATCTTGTCCCTTTTTTTTTTTTTTTTTCTCTCAGTATTTTGACCATTATTAGTATTCCTATCAGTAATATTATTATCTTCATTACGACTTTGACTCGCTCACTATTTCTCTTCCAACAGCCTCGTTCTCATTCAACGCCTTCTTCCTTGCGCTGAACCCTGCGAAGTGATCTGAAGCGATCAAAGCTAAGTGAATTTTCGTTGTTTTATTCGTTACCTGATGAAGACCTAAGAGGTCAAAACGCGTTGTGTTTCGTCTTGTGACTCGTTTGTCCACGTTCTCTGGGCGGTTCGCTAATATTTATTTAAGATTTGTTTAGATTTCCGCCTGCAGTCCTCTCGCTTTGCAACTAAAAAGTTTAGATAAATTATGAGAAAAAATGGTCTCAGTTTTGGTTTCATTTGTAAGGAAAAGTGACAAAGCAAAAAAAAAAAAAAAAATGGGCCTGACATTTCTAATCACCAGTAGTTTCTGCCCTGTGAAATCACAAAAAGGCCTCAAAATGTGCCAAGGATATTTTTTTCAGTTTGGCTAAAAGAAGTGCAAGTTTCTGCTCTGCAAAATCACATACAACCCTCAAAAAATGCCAGTGATATGTTTTCCAGTGTTGGAAAAAGAAGTGTGAATACATCAAGGTATTTCAAATCTGTTTCAGACAAAGCGTTGAACTGGAGCATGCTGGGTAGCATACACTTGCCTCTAAACACCTCCGTTTATGAGAGTTTCTGAGTTCAGTGTGGTTTTAACTGTATCATCAGCAAACTCTGAGTATACATATTTGTGCAGTATTGCCATGCTGTTGGAACTTCATTTTCCAAGATTTCAAAACCTCCTGGTGAATATAAACTGAATGAATATCTACATTCAACAGAGCCAGATTATCCATCAAAAAGCAGCCTCTCTTATATATTATACATATATATGTATGTAAAAGCCAAAATGCACACATAAAAAAAATTCAAGCCTGAACAAATTTGATCATAGTACAAATTTATTTCATTTTACATATACTAATTATTGCTGTAAAAAATAAAAAATAAAGACATAAAACTATTTCAACAGCAGAAATTCAGGGGGAGAAAATGATATGTATCATTGTAAATATTCATCACCTGTACATTTCACATGCACACTCCAACACACACACACACAGCATCTTTGATCATGCAATATTGTTATGAAATAACCAAGTTACGTAACATGAGTTTATGGAATGTTTCTTGATTAACTTTCATCCTGATCTGTATATTTCTCAGTGATGATGATGCATTTCATATTAAATGCAGTAATTCAATGATGATGATGATGATGGACATTTATATCTTAAAAAAGATCATATTCAATCTCGTTTTTCACATGTAATAATGATCTCAAGTATTCTGTACAAAAAAAACAACAAACAAACCTAAAAGCTTGGAAAAGTGAAAAGTCCACTCTTGTGAAACCTCACAACATTCATCTTCACAGCTTTCCGAGATGATCTAGAGTATGTTTCTGCTTTCTCTAGCATGTTGGTACAAGGAGGCAAAGAAACTCCAACCTTCGCAGTATCCATCTTACTTTGTCACCAGTTCTACGGCCCAACACGCAGCTTTCACCAAGCTTTTTGAACAATGTTTAGGGGACGCCAGGGTTCGTATCGATAAAAAGGGCCCAAAATATCACTGGACCAGCTGGACTAAATTCTGCAACTCAGTATATACCTAAGACCGCTTGTAAGTCACACTGAAAACAAATGCTCGTCACATTCTGTATAAACTTACCTTCACATTAGAATAAAGGCTATCCAACTCGATCCATTAAGCAGAATTCATTCATCATAACACTACTTTTGCAGAGTCTTACTTCCCAAATAACAACAAACAACTAAAGTTTCCAGTAGTTAAGCTGTGAATCTATGCTGGAAAGGGAATTCTCTTGCAACAGGCACAGAAACTTTGTTTGGCTGGTTGTTATTGTTATTGTTTTATTTTCGTTTTTCAGTGTCTCTGAAGGGGGCATCAAACTTACAAACTGTTACTGAGCCTTTCCTCTAGGCTGTTCTCTCACCAAATTTAGAGAGTGGAGTTCCTCCCCATCCCTTAAGACTTAATTCAACCTATGGACGCCAGCATGTTAGCTGTTCATGTCACCCATGCCTGCATGTAAAGCCAGCAGTTTGTTTGTTTTTTTTACTTTTTTTTTTTTCTTTTCCCTAAGGCAGTTAACGTTTCAAGCTCTTGATTACTGGGTAAAGTGACTTTTTAATTACTATAGATGGTATATTTCACACAAAGAGCTCAGAACATGGAATGTCATAGATTTGTGTGAGACACATTTGTATTAAGAGGTGGAAAATAAAATGTTTTGAAAACCGCAGGGCGGCAAAGAAGACTCAGCAAGGGAGACAATTTATTGTGCAGCACGTATTCACATTTTGATTCCCCCTGAAGAAGGCTTGGCCATGAGTTGAAAGGCTTGCAAGAAAAGGTTTGTTTATTTTTCTTTTAACATGCAGTTCATCACAATAGTTTCTGGTCCCATGAATGAGAATACAGTCATGAACTGCTGATAAGTATTCTAATAGTTTTAAAGTGCATTCTGGAAGCTGTTATAGGTTTCGAGGAAAGAAACAATGTTCTAATTACAAACCCAGCATATTGGTTCCAATCTGTTGATCACAATGATGTTAAACTTTCAATATAATATCCTAATTACCAGCCCATTTCCACAAGAATGTTAAACTTTTAAATATTCAGTGATTAAAGATGAGATTCAAAATAATCGTGAGGAAGCCCATAAAGAAATTAGTGGAGAGCAAGGGGAGTGGGTGGGGAGTTCTTGATGAAGTTCCAAGTGGCAATAGTCATGAAAAATAGCAGACTGAACCTGAAGGCTTTTATGATTTAATCTACAAAAAGATGCTCTGAAGGCTATTTTTTTTTCAACATTCAAATGCTTAAATCTCAGCAATGACCACCAAAGCCTCCATGTTTCACAAAAAATTCCTAGGGAATATTTTGTCTGTGAAAAATTGCTACATGTCTGATTCGTGCAAAATTCTTTTTGATAGTCTGCCACATAAACCCTGAATACTCATGCTGAGTACCAACATTCTAGCACTCTAAAAGAAAAAAGAGGCAAGGAAATAACTATTAAGACTTTATATACATTTACAGAATGTGTGAGTAAGCCTCTACACAGACACCAAAGTTTCAAGCATCTTGATTAAGTGATTTGACTTACATGCATTTGTTCAATTAATAAAACTTAATAGATGACATGACATGGGCAAGACAACATTTTCACAAGCACAACCTCAGCATATTTACGCATTATTCATTTGTTTCATCAATTGAAAACATGATCTGCCTAGTTTAATATGAAACATGGTGTCCTTTACAGTGTTTGTGTTCTGGTTCATGTTTTTCACGTAGAAACTTGAACCAGAACAGGTACATGTGGTAGACCTGCAGATTCTTTCATAATTATTGGTGTTCAAATGACTTGTTAATGATCCCTATCACATGAATGGAATGGGGTTGGGGGAGGGAGTTGTTGCTGCTAAACTGAACCTTTCCAAGAACTGAAAGTGGCATTGAACGAAAAAGAACACTCAATTTTCCATGAGAATCATTAATTTGGCTTCGCACATCTAAATGACTTCACGCCTCTTGACTCGAACCTTTACTCGTTGACATGTAGCCTTAGCTGCATACACCAAGATGTTTAAAACGCAATAGGGCATACATCATTAAAATCACTAAAAGCTGGAAACGAAAATGCACCTAACCACTTTATTGGTTCAAAAGGCCATTTTAGTTTGAATCAGTTGTGTTAGTTCTTGTAGGCACATTGGACTGAATTTGCAGCACTATTTGTTTACATGTTGCTCTGATGCGGACACAAAAATGTTCTTGGCATAAATGTGGTGAAACGGAGCCGTTGTTGACATCACTACCCCTTTATTCCAACGCACTCTGAGTATCGGATAAACAGAGTGTCAATTAAGAACAACATTTATTTCAGAATACTTTCTGTGTACATGTTTACAGTGTCTGCCTGGCCAAGGTGTCAAGGTGTGCCTTGGAGGAAAAAGAAATCTTGCCTTTCTTCTTCAGGGCTGATGCGCAGAATCTAAGCAGTTTCTGCCCACAGTTGTACAAAGTCCCAAGTCTGACACTGGAGTCTAAAACGCACTGTACATGTCAACAGCACCACATACACCATCACTTCTCCAAATAGGTGGAATCTAATTTCTTACTCTTTTCTGTCACTTTCTTCCATTTTTTGTTTGGGACCGCAGCGTCCGACTCCAGAGCACAAAAAAATCATCAATGGCTGCCGAGAGAACAAGAACAGAAATATCCCAACAGTTTAGACATTCAATCGGTGACAGAATATTAAAATATGTGACAGAAAAAAAACCACTGTACAGTCAACAAATTATACAATTCAATGTCCCATAAGGCAACTTACATTTAAAAAAAAACTGACCATGACCAGTAAAATGCACTGGGTTTGTCTTGTATTCCAAATACATATATTAAAAAAAAAGAATATACCCAAATCTTTCATCAGACTGAGGGTATATAGAGGGAGGAAGGAGTGTAGGCATTAACTTCGTTGACAGGAAAAGAGTGTCAATCACCTAATATTCTAATACAATGAATGATATGATATAATCTACCTATTCTCCTTTAGGTTACTCCTTAGGAAATGTTCACAACTCCATTATATACATTTTTTCTTCATTAAACTGGGAAACTGAAAAAAAGACGTAGGGTTTAACATGGTCCCAAGAACTGGATTAAACTTTCAAGTGGAGGCGAGGAAAGAGTACAACAGATCATCAACTACCATACTATAATTTTGGTATAAAGCATCGCTACCGAGTTAGTCATCACTCATCCCACCTCCCATCTGAAGTACCTTCAAAAGCTCCCAAACTTTTGTAGTTTTCCACTGATCTTTCTGATCTCATTACAGACACGTAGACTAACCATCTGCTAAGACTGAAATGTAGCCACTCTACACTATGCCTGCTATGGTCCATGCATTCCAGTGACGCTGTCTATATTGTTAAAGCACTGAGAGAAAACATTTTGGCCGAGTTAATGATGTGTTTGTTCGTATGTATGTGTGTGTACTGTTTTGTGTTGGGTGCATGATAGTGTGTATGTGAGGGATTGGGGGGAGCAAGAGTGTGTGTGTTTTTTGTTGTCCATTTTTTCTACCGTCCAAACTGTTATTACTTTCTTTCTAGTTCTTTGGTTGTTGCATTAAATTTCATGCCTATTCATAACTTTTCATTTAGAACTCTTATTGTCCATAGACACTTTTTTTTGCTGAGCATTCCTAATAAAGAAACCTCTGTTCACTTTGATAAGCACACATTCGTCCACACACAATCATGCACTCACAGGCCAAACATTTCCAGATATGCACACACAAGAGCATGTACACATAGGCATATGTTCGGTTCTGTGTAGCAAATAGGGAAATTTTATTTCATTCAGTAATAGGCACCATGTATGTAAATATTTTATAAGTACAGGCAATAACTTGATCTTCTCAAGTTTGTAATCATGAGTTTGGTTGGATTCGTTTCCAAACAGGCTGAGAGAGCTTCCCTGTGAGTGCGATCAATCAATGGAGGAGATTTGAACATTTCTCTATACTCTTTAGTAAACCTAAACAAAATATGTATCATCATATTGTCAAGAGCATGATCATTGTATATTTTTACTTAATCATTGCATCCCCCTGCCCTCTGAGAAAAGAGCTGCAAAAAAGGTTGAAAGCTGCCCAACAAACTGCATGCACACTGTCAAAGATGGGTGAACAGAATTTGGCAGCAACCAACTCAAAGGGCATTCATCTGCAGTAAAAGACTGGAGACAATTCATTTCACAAGTCCACATAAATAGAGACCAAGATTTGGAATAAGTAGGTTTCATTTCATATGCACAAACCTCTTCATTGCAAACTATTTACAGCTTTTTTTAATCAATTTAATACAAATGAAGCCCCAGCTGCACAAGTCTCAGTTGACTTCTGTCTTTTGAATGACGGCTGCCTGGCCTTTAAATTATTGCCTGTCTTCAATCCTGCTTGGAAGGCAGCATATTTGTTTACGATTATATGTTCATGTTATTCACTTATCTAAAACTGAACTGATACACACCCTTTCGCTGATAAGCATCTACCCACAAAATAGGACACTCTTCCCTGAAACATCTGCTGAAAGAAAATAAGGCACTCCTCCCATTCCTCATGTATGCCTAAAACGGACTTGAACATGAAAATTAATAATGGACCAAAACATTTCTGATATCTCACTCATGTTGCATAAAGTACTTCATGTTTAACTTGGCCCTGCTGATTACTGGCTCTCCCATGAACAGCCAGTGATGGTCAATGGTGGTTTCGCTGAGGGAGCATTAGTTGAAGAACTCACCGGGAGGGGACTTTTGGCCAAAAGACACATAGGGAGCTGGAAAAGACGGAAGGCAACAGTTAGCTGGGAATAAGGCAGGCCCATCTTAATTTTTCACACACATGGTGTTTCTAAATCTTTCGTTGTTGCAGTGTGTGTGTAACAACTCCAGATATATGGGTGAAGGAACTTCTGTGCTCAGGGAGGTGTCCTTGTTTGTTTGCCTCATGTGAGTGTACATGTGTACTGGGTGAATGCAAGATCAGTTCAGATCGGAGTTGAGGGCATGAAACTGCTGCATCATGGAAGTAAATTTTACCATATTAATTTCTCTCTAGTCAATTTGTTTTTTTAATACATGTTTGCAAAATCTGAAACCTTTCTTTTCACTTTTGACTCGCTAAACTTTTCATTTTTTCAAGTAAGGCAATTTTTCAATGTCAGTACTGTCAATGACAGCATTACTTTTCCAAAGTGGCAATCAACATTGACCCCTGGTACATTTCAACAAAAAAAACAACAACAAAAAAAAAAAACAGCACTGAATATTTATACATACAATAATACCAAATATTTAAAACAAAGCAAAATTAATATATTTTGACATCATCCTGCAGAACAGATGTTCAGCAAGCTCCACTGTGTCCAGTGTGATCCGGTGGTTTGAGAACAAAACAAAGAACATGAAAACAAAAACAACCTGCGAACATAACTGTACATTAAGCTTTCTGTATATAAATTAAATATTTCATTTTCTTTGTCATACATTGCATAGTAAACAAATACACAAAGCATACTGATTAAAATCCATAATTATGCACTGCACACAATCCCGCTTTCAAATTCTGCAACTTGAAGAAAAACTCTTGAGTGATGCCCCTTTTAAACTGGCAAAACAGATAAGCAGGGAGCAACAGCAAAAGGCAGGCAACTGCATTAAACTGGGTCACACAGTACTTAACACAGTTTGCTCCCTTCTGTCCTGTACGTCTGAAGATGGCGCCGAGTTCAGACTTTCATGTGCATGTAGAAAACAGCAACAATTCATCGGTTAAGGTTAAAAGTTAAAACTTCCATTGCCTTAGTCAGTGGGGCAGTGAAATGTCATGAGGCTCACTGTGTCTGGGCTACAACAGGACAGAAAGAAGAGCCCACCCCTTTCCCACCTCTTCAATTTCCTTGACATGCATCAGGTACCCATTTACCACAAGGCAGACAGACAGAGGTTTCAAGCCATGAAAATCCAACCCCACAAACTCGCAACTGTCAGCTATACAGGCAAATGCTGTTACCATCTGCCAACAGGCCCTCCCATTGAAAGTTACACCTTGAAGGACAGCCTTGGGCTTTGCATACCAATATAAACTGACTGAAATAATGATGCATTACCCTCAGCATGTTCAATGTAAGCAAAGATAACGACTACAAGTGTTGATGTTAATGAGTATGTCAAGTCATGCTTGGAACACATAGTGAAAGCCAGAAGTATCAACTTGGATTAATGATGCTGAGTATTGTGCAAGATTCAGAAAACTGAGACACCAAAGAGCTGCTCATGTTTCTCACAGTAACCTGACAGATCACTGTCAGTATTATTAATAATTACTCTTATTTTTTACAATGTGCATATCTCACACAGCGGCTCCTTACTTATGCTATTCCTGGCTTTTCATCCACTCATTACTCTTCACCTACCTTTGTTATTTGATTGTTATACTTTTGTATTTTAGTATTTTTTGAAAAATAACTGTTCATTCTCTTTGCACTTTCAACTAGCCAACTGTCATTCATACATGGTTACTTCCCCTGTTCCACCCAACCTACAGACATGGCAATGCAGTCGATATGATGGTCCACTGACCTGGGTTAGTGACGGTGGGCTGGGCCACAGGGTAGGCACTGACAGGTCTGCGATGCTGGTGGAAAAGGCGCGGCTCATTACCATAGTACCTCCTCCGCCGTTGCCAGAAGCAGCAGAGAAACACGATCACTGCCACCAGGACCACAGCACCGCAGATCGCACACCCACGATGATGGCAATCCTGAAAATGGGTACATGCACAAACATTTTAACTTTGTCCAAGATCTGAAAAATAATTGTCCACAGTAATTTTTTTTCCTGATTTTTGGGTGGTAATCCTCCTGCTCTTTATCCCCACTGTTTCCATTTTTTTCAGATTGTTGTTCTCTGGGGTTTTTGTTGTTGTTTGTTTGATTTTTGTTTCGGTTTAGGTGTTTTTGTTTTGTTCTTCAGAGGGGCCACAAGCTTCCTATTTTTTTCCACCCATTTTTTCCTGAACACATATTTCGCAGATTATTTTTCATGATTTTCTTTATCAAAATCTTCATACCACAAATATCCCATAAAAAATTAATGAATTCATTGTATACTAACTATACTTGTAGTATATGACAATAACTCACGTCTGAATTCACAAAACAAGTCGTGATCCAGATTCATAAATTTCATCGTCCTGTTGGCATGTTCACAGTGGAGATTGACTCGTTCAGCTGTGTAGTACATCAGCATGGTATTTGATCCTAACTCAGTAACTGGAAACCAGTTTATCAACCCATAACCTTTCTTACATTTGTTTTCATTTCCAAAACATTTCGTGACATGTATGTACAGTTAATCTTCCTCCAGCAGCACTGCATTCCATTTTTAAAACGCATCTCGGTTAAACAAACAAGGGAGAAAACTGTTGCCATCACTGAAGAGAACTGTGATTGATGGTAACCAAAACCAAATTTGTTAATCTAAATATACTGACTGAAAAACAATTACAGACTCTTAGTATAAAAAAAAACTGATTTCTCATTTTTTTGAATGAGTATCCACAACATTTCTGGTAAATTATTTTGTAAGAAAATCAAGAAAAATCACTCACGGAGCACAGCAGTGTCTGTCGAAAGAGTTACCACAGCAGTCCCAGAAACAGTCAATGTAGTCCGGCTGCTGACTGAAGTAATGTCTGTACCTGGCACACTTCCATCCCAAGGCACCTGTTGTACACAAACACATGTGAGTACAAACACTCTTCAAATTTGTGCAAGAGAATTGTCTTAACAATGACTGAAGGAAAGTTGAATAATGACTTAAAGGAAAGCAGCAAACAGGTCATACTTTATATGGATGGCATTTGATGTAATCTTTCATCACTTCAAAATATCATGTCAGTCTTCTGCAAAAAAATATAAAGAAAAAGGATTCTTGCAATCAGTTACCCCATCTAAAATGAGTTTATAAATAAAAACTAGGTAGCGTACCACACAATCAAAAGAACACTGAATGCTGACCAAAATACTGATTAAAAGGTAAAACATGACAGAAACATTTTCATTTTCAGTTTATTTATTTGACTTACTGTCCCTGAACATCATTAGTCTCAAATATGGAAGAACACATTACATCTTTTAAAAGTTAAAACAGCAACAAGTGAAGGACTCATCACTGTAAACAATGAAATTTAGGATCTACTACACACTGAAATGGGACACTTCCAATGAAAAGCACATCAAAAGAACGACAACAATTTCTCCATTTTTTTTTTTTTTTTATTAAATCGATAAGGAAGATGTATCAAAAAGTTCTGATTCTGACTTACAAGTTACATAAGTAATAAAATTATAGCTAGAATTTGATGGAATTAATGGGTTTTTTTCATTGATCATCTCACACACACACACACACACACACAACACACACACAGCAAATGGAAGACAATGCTGCGATCGACTTCCTTTGTCTATACACAGTGTAATGCACTAAAAAAAAAAAGGTTAATTAATTAAACTTGTGATCATTAAGTAACAAATAAACTATACAAATCTCTGTCTAGAACATTTGAAACCTTTGTGTACAAAGTGAAATTTTAAAATCAACCTTTATAACCAAAAGAAAAAGACAAAACCATAATATATATTTCATTTCTTTTTTTTTACTCAAAAGTTAAACAAAAGGGTAAAGAAAGTTCTTACATTAGAGACATATGTCTGCTTCCATGCTTAATTTGTGTTGAGACTGATTGCTACTAGCAATGCTAATTTATTACTTCCTGTGTTACTTGAATTTAGGCAGTCATACATGATACACTATAAACTGTGAGACATATTACAGAGGGACTGGAAAATCTTCGGTGAGGCAGGCAGATGTGCAAGTAAGTTCGCAACTAACAAGGATGAACCATTTTTGCTCCCATTTTGAAACAGTTATGTGCCCTTACCTGCATGGCACAAGGTGAATGAGCACTTCTACCAGCAGATTATTTTTTAGTTATAATCAATATGCCTGTAAGCCTTTCACCATGGGGGCAAAAGTTAACGTCCCAGTCCTGTGATTATGGTACTGGTCCTTAAACGAATCTACCACTTCATCTGCTACTAATAACCGATTGACCAAAATGATGATGACTGTTACTGTATATTCAGTTAGTCAGTGGTTCACCATCTCTCAACGCCGGTACCTGGCATCTGGACGGGAAATGTACAGGCCAAGTCCTTGTTTTGCAGCCCCCTTTTGTGTCATTCTTTCATATCCATTCTTTCCATAAAACGCCGAGCAATGAGGTACAGGTCATAAGACGGAGAGGAAGAGGGTTCAAGGGGGGGGGGGGGGGGGGGGGGCTGCTAAACTTGATGATCATGATGAATAATGCTCAGGCGAGGATCAGTGAGCCCCACCTTTTCATTCCAAAAAAAATTTCATAAACTAATCCAGAACACCAGACAGTACATGTAAAAGTGTTGATTATAAATTGTTCAAAATTAATCATTCCAGTCCCCAACAATGAAGGCAAGATTTGAAAACTTGTTTTCCAGGTGTGACAGCAGACGAAAAACCGGAAGTGTTGTGTTAGTGTTGTTTCCAACCGTCGACAATCTTTTCCTTGTTACAGATTCCGAAGTCGAATAACCAGCAAATACTTATAAACTAAATTCTGTCACACAGTCACTGATAAATCAGCAGTAACACACTCAATGATGCTCACCAGTGATAAACGTCAACAACACCAACAGCGTTCTGATGCTCGCCGCCATTTTGATATGTTCCTGCCAATACGGAAGTTACCTGTGCAGGTCGGGGAAAACTGGGTCACGTGCGTCAGGTGTGACAATAGAATTTTTTTTTTTTTTCAACTGGGAAATATAAACGCGTGTAGCATATTTGCAAACTCAGTGAGCTGTCTTCTGGCTGTCAAGAATGAGTAGACTATACAAAAAGTAAGTGGATGTTGTGACATAAATGTATTATTTTATATCCCGCAGTATCCCAGACGCCAGAACAGAGTAAACGCAAAAAGAAGGTGCACACGCGCATTCTCAGTTTAATCTCATCTACGTTTACATTTCCACTAAACAGACTCCCTCCCGTTGAGAATAGGGCCGATGAAGGCTGAGGATGCAGGATTATATCTGGGGACCGCTACGGTAGCCGGAGAACCCTTCCTTCCCTTGTTCTGTAATATCCAGAGCCACTGCTGACTACTCTTTCATTTTTTCGGAGGATCTCCAATCTGCAGAAAAAAAGACAGCGGCTAGACCCCCTCCCCCCTTCTTCCCCTTCAAAACCAAACACACTCGCACAAACCTATCTGACTTTAAACAGGGCTAGAAATTCCCAGTTAATTTTTTAGTTGACCTGGGGACATGTAGATCAAAAATAAATATTTGTCCTCCCAGATTTCTGCCTGCCCTCCCAAAGTATGTAGACAGTTGGTGAAAGTGGCGCGGTGACGAGTCAGCGGACATGATTCAATAACAATTCTGCACACGTGAGATCAAGGCAAGTAAGAAGAAAAAGATATAAAACAAGTTACACATTCACCGGAGTGTAACTGGAAAAAAAAAAAAAAGTTTCCCTGTTTTCAAAAGTGTATTAGACATTAAAAGTAGAATAAAATTGTCACGTTTCTACTATTCGTACATTTATGGACTGAATCAAAATTATAAAATTTCTGTCGTGCTTGCTTTCTCGTATCATTCCTTTTCCCTCTTCACCACATATTCATTCCAAAATAAATACACTTCGAATCTGCATACAGTCAAATGCAAAAATAATGGGGCTAGATCTATCTTTTCCGCGCTGACCAGGCACAGTATCTGCATACTGATGACACGTTTTAAGAATGGAACAATGGTGCTTTGCCAAAGCAAGACAGGGCGTGCTAGGATCCCGCTACGCTATGAGAAAACGGGAGGGTGGGAAGGAGGTGGGGTAGAGGAGTGAAGTATGGAAAGGGAAAGAGGAAGCGTGATTGGTCTGCATTGAAGCTTGCTTCTTAGCCTTTCCGTTCAATGACACATGGATTGAAAAAAAAAAAAGAAGAAAAAGAAAGAAAGAAACAAGATGGAAAGCATATAAACGTACTCCCAGTTTATTCTGAATATGTGTGAGATATTCCATAAAGAGGAAAAACCGTCTTGGGCTGGTGTAACCGTTAGTAATGGCTATTCTGGTAAACATCGGCCATCATCTGTGACCTATAATGAACATACTTACAAATTTTCAGATAGATCGGCCAAGTACTATCTGAGATTTCCCATAAAGAAGAAAACCATTATGGGGCCGTTACTAACGGCTATAACGGTAAACTTAAACATCATCCGTGACCCATAATGAACATACCTACAAATTTTCAAAAATATTGGCCACATACTTTCTAAGATATTCCATAAAAAAGAACCGTTATGGGCCGTTATAGCGTTAGTAAACTAAACGGTAAACTAAAACATCGGGCATCACCCGGGACCCATAATGAACATACCTCCAAATTTTCAGAAAGATCGGCCAAGTACTTTCTGAGATATTCCACAATAAAGAAAAACCGTTATGGGTCGTTATAGCCGTTAGTAACGGCTATAATGGTAAACTAAAACGTCGGGCACCATCTGTCGCCCATAATGAACATACCTGCTAATTTTCAGAAAGATCGGCCAAGTACTTTCTGAGATATTCCATAAAGAAGAAAAACCGTTATGGGTCGTTATAGCCGTTAGTAACGGCTATAACGGTAAAGTAAAACATCGGGCATTATTTGTGACCCATAAGCATACCTACAAGTTTTCAGAAAGATCGACAAAGTGCTTTCTGAGATATTCCATAAAGAAGAAAAACCGTTATGGGCCGTTATAGCCATTAGTGACGGCTATAACGGTAAACTGAAACATCGGGCATCATCCGGGACCCACAGTGAACACACCTGCTAATTTTCAGAAAGATCGGCCAAGTACTTCCTGAGATACTCCATAATGAAGAAAAACCGTTACAGACCGTTACAGCCGTTAGTAACGGCTATAACGGTAAACTACAACATCGGGCATCATCCGGGACCAATAATGAACATACCTGCTAATTTTCAGAAAGATCGGCCAAGTACTTTCTGAGATATTCTATAAAGACGAAAAACCGTTACAGGCCGTTACAGCCGTTAGTAACGCTATAACGGTAAACTAAAACATCGGGCATTATTTATTACCCATAACGAACATACCTCCAAATTTTCAGAAAGATCGGCCTAGTACTTTCTGAGATATTCCATAAAAAAGAAAAACCGCTACAGGCCGTTACAGCCATTAGTAACGGCTATTTAACGGTAAACTGAAACATTGGGCATCATCCGTGACCCATAATGAACATACCTGCTAATTTTCACAAAGATCGGCCAAGTACTTTCTGAGATATTCCATAAAGAAGAAAAACCGTTACAGGCCGTTACAGTCGTTAGTAACGGCTATAACGGTAAAATAACACATCGGGCATCATCTTTGGCCCATAATGAACATTCCTACAAATTTTCAGAAAGATCGGCCCAGTAGTTTTGTCTGGAGCGAGTGGAACACATTTTGACCACGGACGGACACACACACACACACACACACACACACACACACACACACACACACACACACACAACACACACACAGCATTTCTTCGTTCCATTCTAAAGTACTCCCTGTTCTATAAGAACTGGGAGTACAAAAAAAGGCTGTCCGATGGACAACTGGAGAAAGAATTTCCACTTGTCCACCAGAAGATCTTGTAGTACGGATAATCAAATGATTGGGCATTTCGAACCCTGTTAAGAGTAGATTTTAATTAGCAGTCTTCACAATTTTTCACTTTGATTTCGCCAACTGCAAAACAGAGAGACAAACCGACTTCCAGCGCAATTCATCATGCACGGTGTAACTGCCCCCATCCTCGCCCAAACTTTCAAAGAGTACACTTCTTGTTTCCTGCTGATAGCCGGGCAAATGAGGGGCCCTTTCGGACACAAAGGCCAAGGCCAGTTCGCTCTCCAGAGCTGGACTGCACTGGCTCTTGGGTGAGGAAACCAAGCTGCTAGTTCGCCTGAACTGTATCCCACAGAACATCGGCAGGGACAACTGTTCTGTCTGGGCCGTGAGCGTCGTTGTGTGATGGTGGTGCGACTCATAGCCCCCCATCTCAGGCCGGCGTCCATGCCGCTAACCTCATCAGACAGTATAACCTCATCAGGCAGTAACCTCATTAGGCTGTAGCTTGTACATGATGCTGTATCACGTCGCTGCTTTAGCTGAAGGGCCCATTCAAGTTGTCGAATCATTGTGACTACTCCCCGAAGTGGTGTGACATCGCCACACTGAGTTCAGATCTAGCAGCATGTTGCTGTGCTGCCTCCACTTGATCAATGTCATATTGTCAGCTGGCGTGTGTCCCATATGAGTCCGTATGTTTGACATATTGGAGCGAACGTGTGCCCATGTGAATAATTATACCCACTGCATTTCATGAATAGTTACAATCCCGGCAGGAGGGAGACTTAGAGAAAGGGGGAGGGAAACGGCATAAAGTAGGTATAGTTTGTGTGTGTGTGTGTGTGTGTGTGTGTGTGTGTGTGTGTGTGTGTGTGTGTGTGTGTGCATGCGTGCGTGTGCATTAGGCTGTGGCGTGTAGTTAACAAGCCGAATCAAAGAGCAGACAATACCTTGACAAAGTGTCGCGTACTGTGTGTGGGGTCGGAATTCACAGGGTTGTGTATAGCGTCAGCATGCACAGGGTTGAGTGTAAGATAATTATTCACATAGTTGTGTGTAGGATCAGCATTCATATAGTTGTTTGTAGGATCAGCATTCACATAGTTGTATGTAGGGTCAGCATTTACATAGTTGTGTGTAGGATCAGCATTCACATAGTTGTGTGTAGGATCAGCATTCACATAGTTGTGTGTAGGGTCAGCGTACACAGAGTTGTGTGTAGGGTCAGCGTACACAGGGTTGTGTGTAGGGTCAGCGTACACAGGGTTGTGTGTAGGGTCAACATTCACTGGGTTGTATGTAGGGTCAACATTCACAGATTTGTATGTAGGGTCAACATTCACAGAGTTATATGTAGGGTCAACATTTACAGAGTTGTATGTAGAGTCAACATTCACTAGTTGTATGTAGAGTCAACATTCACAGAGTTGCATGTAGAGTCAACATTCACAGAGTTGTATGTAGAGTCAGTATTCACAGGGTTGTATGTAGGGTCAACATTCACAGAGTTGTATGTAGAGTCAGTATTCACAGGGTTGTATGTAGGGTCAACATTCACAGAGTTGTATGTAGAGTCGACATTCACAGAGTTGTATGTAGAGTCAACATTCACAGAGTTGTATGTAAAGTCAGCATTCACACAGTTGTGTATGGATTCAACATTCACAGAGTTGTGTGTGGATTCAACATTCACAGGGTTGTATGTAGGGTCAACATTCACAGGGTTGTGTGTTGGGTCAGTGTTCACAGGGTTGTGTGTGTGTGGTCAGCATTCACAGGTTCTGTGTAGGGTCAGCATTCACAGGTTTATGTGTAGGGTCAGCATTCACAGCGTTATGTGTAGGGTCAAGATTCACGGAGTTGTGTACGGGTCAGCATTCACAGGCTTGTATGCTGGGTCAAGATTCACATAGTTGTATGTAGGGTCAAGATTCACAGGGTTGTATGTAGGGTCAAGATTCACAGAGTTGTATGTAGGGTCAACATTCACAACTTGTATGTATGGTCAAGATTCACACAGTTGTGTGTGGATTCAACATTCACTGGGTTGTATGTAGGGTCAACATTCACAGGGTTGTATGTAGGGTCAACATTCACAGAGTTTATCTAGGGTCAAGATTTACAGAGTTGTATGTAGGGTCAACATTCACTGGGCTGTATGTAGGGTCAACATTCACTGGCTTGTATATAGGGTCAACATTCACAGAGTTTATCTGGGGTCAACATTCACAGAAGTGTATGTAGGGTCAACATTCACACAGTTGTGTGGGGTCAACATTCACACAGTTGTGTGGGGTCAACATTCACACAGTTGTGTGGGGTCAACATTCACACAGTTGTATGTGGTCAACATTCACAGCAGCTGAAAATGAGAGTCACTGTGATTCAGCTTCACGAGCGCCCCACGAGAGGCCCATATGAAAAACATTGCAAAGGCAATTCTCTCTCTCTCTCTCTCTCTCTCTCTCTCTCTCTCTCTCTCTCTCTCTCTCTCTCTCTCTCAGTCGAAGCTTTATTGTTTACAGATACTTTGATCCTTAAAACAAGGGTGGGTGTATCCACGGCGTAAAGACCATCAAAATGAAACAAATAAAACAAAACGCAAATTGTTTACAGATCTCTCTCTCTCTCTCTCTCTCTCTCTCTCTCTCTCTCTCTCTCTCTCTCTCTCTCATGATCATAGTGTCTTCTGGGAAATGGCAATAAACAATGACTTGCTTGAAACAGAACAATTGTGTACTGTAAAACAATACATGATTGTTCTGTCAGTTATCGAGGTCAACGCTACAAGTTAATATTTCCTCTTTGATGTATTGTTCTGTTTGTTTTCTTTTTCACGATAAATCAATCATGCTGACCTCTTCGAACGAGCAATGTCTCGCTCACGTGCTCGTGAGCGTTACAGAGAGGGAGAGAGAGAGAGAGAGAGAGAGAGGGAGGGAGAGGTTGTGAACTGAATGAGAATGCATGTTCAGACAGTCAAATAGCTCCGTTGTTGTTTTCGTAACTAATATCGTGATGTAGTTAAAGGTTTTGCAGTGTGTGTGTGTGTGTGCGTGTGCGTGCGTGCGTGCGTGCGTGCGTGCGTGCGTGTGTGTTTCTTTCCTTTTTTTTTCCTTCTTTCTTTTTGTTTCGTTGTGCTTGTTTGTTTTGTTTTGTTTTTCTCTCTTCTTTTTTTTTTTTTTAACTAAGTGCTGAGTAAATTCAAGAACACTCAAGACACACCAACTAATCCACTGCATCATACAATGATCACAGAATCTGACTGTATTTGCAAAAGAAGAAAATGTATTTTGGTAACTGATGTCTTCAGGCATAATAACAATAATAGCAGAATGAGCTGTATAAACAAAGGCATAACTTTTTTTTTTAAACTGATAGCCCCAAATCGACATGTACTGGGATTACATTATCATCAGAACTACACTTCAAACAGTGATGGCTATAACCTGAGAAGCAGCGTTCGTGCCATATAAATGAAAATTGTTATGAAACATTTGACTATCTTCGTAACATAAAGTTCCATAAAGATTCACCAGTGGTTAAACATTGGCTGTGTCACCGATTACCTGATCTGACTATTGATAAAATACCAAATGGTTTAACGCTAAAGGAATAACATTATATCAAAATACAAAATCAATACAAAACATGTGCTGAACAATGTTTTTCATTTTATAACATGGAAGCAGTGAAACAGCGGAATTTATCATCTTTAAAATTTCAAGGAATGAAACTAAGTTTTTTAAACGGACTAGATCAAGGACATGAGAGGGAAAAAAAAAGCTAGAGCGCGCAAATAAGTACGTATCCAAATTCTCAGACAGCCAGAGATACAGTTAGGCAGAAAGACAGTCAAACAGGGAGACGGGCAGACAAAGCTGATTACATGGAACTTTAAATAAAATAGAATTTTTTTTTTTTAAATTATGAAAATCTAAATCTCTGTAATGAAAACGTTTTTCAAAATAAAATGCATAAAACAGCATGATTT
>CM065721.1:61111646-61119146 GCA_033310375.1 Conus canariensis
CGCCTACAGTCGTCTCACTTTGCAACCAAAAAAAAATAGACAAATAAATAAGTAAATAAATGAATAATGTAAAAACAAATAAATGAACAAATAAAAAATTAAATAAACTAAAATAAAGGAAAGAGAAAAGAAAGGTGTGGACGAGGATTGGCTCGAGTCATCGGGAGGAGGTGGTTCTGGCGGGGTCTTATCTCCAGAGCGTTATTCTTTTCGATCCATGGGTCCTGGGTTCCATCCCCTGTTAAGGCAGCCAGGTAGGGGGAGATTTGTCCTCTGAGGAGTCAATATTCAGTGCAGATAGTAGCCTCCCTAAGAGAAATCAGACTTTAAACGTGGATGTTAGCATTTGCAGGAGGGCTGGGGGGGGGGGGGGGGGGGGGCCGTGCACGGTTCTTTAATGCTGTTCCATCTCCGCTTAAAGAGAAACTATCGTGTGCTGTTGGGATGGATCACACACACACACACACACACACACACACACACACACACACACACACACACACAAGAGGAGAGAGAGAGAGAGAGAGAGAGAGGAGAACCTTTACTCTGGCTTTGTGTTTCAAGCATCATCCCCGAAGATGAAATGCAGCTACTTTCGGAGAGATTAAAAACGGTCACATACGCATAGAATCTTATCCATTATACGAAAAGAATCCCACCCACATCAAGAACAAAGGGGAATCTCGGTGATTCAAGCCCAGAAACGAAAATCCTGGATCAGGGACGATTCAACAGCTCATCAAAGGGCGAGACAGCCCAATCTACTCCTGTCTGGGTTGCGGCCGACAGTCACTCATCTTACCACGCCTTCTGTCGGGATCAGAGGCAACTGTCACGGCGCCACGAACCTTTCCTTTCGGTTTATCGTCTGCTTATGCTTCTGTGGACTTATCCCAGTGAGCCGTCTTTTTTTCCTGCAGAATTTCTGCGAGGGTCTCCCTTGCTGCTACGGTGGTGTGTGTGTGTGTGTGTGTGTGTGTGTGTGTGTGTGTGTGTGTGTGTGTTAGTTCTTTAGTTTAACGTCTATTCACTATAAGTGTTATTAGACGGGAAAAAAAACAAACAAACAAAAAAAAACAACCATATGATTGTGTGTGTGCGTGTACGTGTGTGTGTGTGTGTGTGTGTGTGTGTGTGTGTGTGTGTGTGTGTGTGTGTGTGTGTGTGTGTGTGTGAGTGTGTTTCTGTGTGTGTGTGTGTGTGTGTGTGTGTGTGTGTGTGTGTGTGTGTGTGTGTGTGTGTGAGTGTGCATGAGCGTGCGCGCGCGTGCGCGCGCACGCGTGTGTGTGTATGTGTGTGTGTGTGTGTGTGTATGTGTGTGTGTGGCCTGTGTGTGTGTGTGTGTGTGTGGTGAGGGGGGGGGGTGCAAGAGAGAGAGAGAGGACTGTGTTAGGGACAAGAGGGGAAGGTTGGGATGGGTGGTAAGATAGGTAGATATTTACTTATCTAGCCTTTAGTGTATGTTGATCGGGGGAATTAAAGTATATCAAATGAAACAAGTTTAGTAGAATTGGAGCATAATGCAGGGGGATGGGTGGGGGAGGAGAAAGTTTGCGGGTGGGGATGGGGGGCATCAGGGTGGAAAGGAGGACGGAATAGAGGAAGGGAGTGGGAGGGTGGGGGTGGGGGGATAACAATATATATATATATATCATATAATCGTAACTCTTTTATATCAATGTCGTACAACACAACAATTTTATTTAAAGTACATCAGAGATAGATACCAAGTGGACCGGAATTAAAAATTTCAGAGAACACGCAAAGTAATGAGTGATTATTTAAGATATTTTCAGTGGATACTGGTGCACTGGCTGACAACTGATCTGCTAACTTTATCTTAGGAACAAAGTGCCTAACTCCTGGGCAGTGAAGAAGTAGGTGGTTTACAGTTATTTGTTTGCCACATATGCAATGTATATTTTTAGAGAACTTTGTTCTAAAAGCATTTAATCGGAACCTATACATCAAACTAGTAACATGTCTGGAATGCATTACAGATAAATTGTTTAAAAAGGATTTCGGATTCGCTGCATTCTTTACTTGTACACAGTGCTGGTAATACTGACTATTTGTTTTCTTGTGCAGTTCAGCAACCTGATTTTGAGACACTTTTTCTATGCGCTGGTTAAATTCATGCAGATCTAGTCGAATGTCGAGATGCTGTGACCCTTCTTTATTTTTTGCTGCCCTTTTAGCCGCATGATCTGCCCACTCGTTTGGGGCGATTCCGGAGTGAGAAGGAATTCAGCAAAAGGTAATACTGGTACCCTTTAGAGACAACTCATGAATAATATGTTTTATTTCAATAGTCATTTCTAGTCGTTTTTTTATGCCTCGGGATTTAATGGCTTGTAAAACAGACTTTGAGTCCACACAGAATAAGATTTTGCATGTATCCGTCGAAAGATCTACAATGTAATTTAATGCCATAAGTATGGCTACAAGTTCAGCAGTAAAAATGGAATAATGTTTACCAATGTAGTATCGTTTTTCTATTTTTAATGAGGGTATTACAAAAGCTGCACCAGTATTTCCATCATCAAGAACTGATCCATCGGTGTATATCTTTAGATAGTCTGTATACTTACTTTCCAAGTGGGAATCAACTAAACATTTTAATAGGTTAGGGGAATGGTTTTTGGATAAATCTGTGTGATCAATGTCAAATATTGGTTGATTTTGTTCCCATTCTGGAAGTGGAGAAAAAGAAGGTTTAATTGCAACATTTTTCCCGTTCAGCTCTGTATTACAGATAATATCTGAGGCAAATGTATTGATGGACTTCAATGACTATATTGTTCTAGCTCTTTTTGCAAAGTCGGTTTCTGAATTAAGATTTGTTTCTTTTTGTGAAAATGTTTCATAAGCAAAAGTTTTAAGGATAAATTTCGCAGCTGAGGCTTTTCTTTGTTCATCGAGGGGTAGAATACCTGCTTCTGTGTAAGTTCCTAAAATTGACGCGTGTATTGGTACACCCAGAGCAAGTTTGTAAGCTTTGGAATCTATGCTCTGCAGTTTCTTTTAACAAGTGCGCTGGAGCGCTGAAAAAAAACCTCCTGGCCATACGTCAGCCGTGAACGTACAAGGGAGGTAGCGAGAGATATTAGTGCCTTTGTGTCCTGTCCCCAATGCTGTCTGCTTATTACCTTCAAAAAGTTAAGACTTTTTCTAGCTTTGTTTGTTATGTAGTCGATGTGGTAATTCCACGAAAGTTTTGAAGTGAGGTAGACGCCAAGAAATTTGACAATTTGTGTATATTTTATGATTGCACCATTAATCGTGAATTCAGGTAATTTATTAGGGTCATAGCCTGAATTAAACAGCATGATTTTTGTTTTTTCCAATGATAATGTTAGTCCATTTTCTATCATAAAGTTGTTGATTTTATTAAGTTCACGTTGATACACTTTCTTTGTATAGTTCAAAGCCCTGACTGGAGTTTTACGTTTCATTGTCACCTTCATCCACAAACAAATATCATCAGCAAATTGAGCTAAAGTGGTATCTTTGGACAAGTCTTTCGGAAGATCAGCTAAAAGGATGTTAAACAAAATTGGAGAAATAACCGATCCTTGAGGCAGACCCATACTTAGCTGTCTGGGGTTTGAATATGAATTTCCAAGCTTTACCTGTATAAACCTATTAGATAGAAAGCTGGCAATGTAATTGTACATGTTACCTGTTATGCCTATGTGTTTAAGTTTATAGAGAAGGCGAGTGTGCCAAACTTGATCGTATGCTTTTCGGACATCAAAAAATGTCGCTAGTATATTTTTTCGCCTTGCGAACTGCTGCTTTACTTGGGTTGTTAATTTAACGAGATGTTCAGTTGTAGATCTGCCTTTTCGAAATCCAGCTTGGTTGACAGGTATTACTTTATATTTTTCGCAGTAATGAACTAGTCTATTTAAAACAATCTTTTCCATTAGTTTGCATGTGTGGGATGTTAAGGCAATTGGACGATAACTGTTTTTATCTGCTCTGGGCTTTCCTTGTTTGTGTATTGGAATAATGATTGAGTGCTTCCAGACGAGAGGAACATTACCATCAGACCAGCATTTCTGTAGAAGAAAACGAAGAAATTCTATAACATTATCTGGCAAGTGTCCCAGCATTTCATTTGAGATTCCGTCTAAACCAACGGATGTTTTCTTCTTAAGACTTGAAATACATTCTTTTACTTCGTACAATGTTATATCAGCATTTATATACGATCCATTTATATTATTTGTTTCTCTATGTGTTCCATTTTTTTTCTTGATTTTCTCTATATCTCCTGCCTTTCTCTGAGAGTCCAGTATTTCTACTATAATTTGGAAACATTTCAGCAAATTCTTCAGCTTTTTCTAGATTTGTAGGCATATCTGTGTTGTCCAATTTGATAGGACACTGTGGCAAGTTAATTCCATTCTTCATAGTTTTTAGTTTTTCCCAGACTTTTTGCATGTCTTTGTGATTTGATACTTCATTTATGCAAAAAATAGACCAATATTGCCTTTTTGCTTGTGCATTAACCATACTGGCTTTGTTTTTTGCTTTTTTCATCTCTAAAAGATTTGGGACAGACTTATCTCTTAAATATATTCTAAATTTTGATATCTTTTCCTCCTTTGCTTCTTCACAAGCTTGATTCCACCAAATAATTTTAATTTAGGTAACTTGTCTCTTTTAACGTTTAGAGACTGAATAGCTAAAAGTTGGTATTCATGGTGCGCCAGGTGTTGCACGAGGTGACCCAAGTTCGTACTGATGGAGCGACAGTTCCATTGAAATACGCTTAAGTTACTTTCCGCAGACATCAACTAAATCTTTCACAATCTGATAAGTTAACAGGAAATAAAATAATAATAATGATAATGATAACGTCACTGTTATCTAAGGGGAACAAATTGCATGTGCAGTCAGAAATTAGCCGACAAAAATCACAGCAGTTATTTGCGCGCAACGCAGTCTACGGGCACAGAGGTAAGTGAATTCGCAAGTGTGCAGACGCATGTGACAATTCTTAGAATACTGGCCAGTCTCCTAGGACGTCAAATGGGTTGAACCAGCTGCGGTCGAGGTAGGGTGAACGTAGGAAGGGTCGGGCATAGCGGGCTGGCTTCCTGGGCGTTTCCCACAGAAGATCCCTGACGTGTCGCCCCACGTTCCCTGCCAGCAGACTGGTCCCCCTCTGTGACAGGTGGCAGTTGTCCTTGAGATGGTAAGGCCTTATGTTATGATGATCGACGAGCGTGATGTTGTTCACGTCGAACAGCTCGGAGGTAAGGATGGCATTAACTAACTGCCGATTTACCTCCATCTTCAGGTCTTTCACAGTGGGAACTTTGTGTGTGTGTGTGTGTGTGTGTGTGTGTGTGTGTGTGTGTGTGTGTGTGTGTGTGTGTGTGTGTGTGTAATGAGCGCTAAAAGCGCGTGTAGCACACGGATTGGTTAGTTTCGTTCAGGTTTAACGCACCCATCCACCAAAGATGGCATGACAGACGGGACAACCGTCCCGGGAGAGTGGGAGATGAGAGAGGGGGGGGGGGGGGGGGGGGCGTATGGACCTATTTCACATGACACTGGACACTGTTACCATCTGAAGGCCAGTGATGACGGCCATTTTTTTACGGTTGGTTGACTGAGGGATTCGAACTGGCAACGAGTGACAGCAAGTTCGGTGCTTTTGCTGTTACTGAGCTGGTTCCTCAACCTGCTGCTGCTCACAGGACTTCGGGTTACCGTTTTCTCCGAAGGTTAGCATTCTGACCACCCACTTAACGTCTGCTCAAAGGCCTTACGTGTGATCCATTCAATTTCTAGTCATGGGACTATGAAAATAAGTACCGTTATCATTTTATTCTGTTCTGTTCTGTTCTGTTACTTCATTATATCCTATAACAGGATCGACAACTTACGTCACCTTACCTGTCAACTTTCTCCGCCCATATATCCGGCGTGAAGTTGTCGGGCCTGAAGAGTGGGCCTCCTTTGGTGAGGATGCTGGAGGAGGTGCGATTTTTTTTGTAGTTGTTCATGAACTTCTGGTCCTTCACGTTGTACGAGGCGGGCATGTTGAAGACGCTGAAGAGCGAGGCAGAGGCAGAGGCCAGGATGTCTCTCTTTCGCTCTGCATGGACCCAGTCCTCCCGGAGCTGGTCTACCTGTATGAGCGAACAAGCACGCACGGGTCAAAATCGTATGTTGAGTTTGGTTTCGTAACGATCTCTCTCTCTCTCTCTCTCTCTCTCTCTCTCTCTCTCTCTCTCTCTCTCTCTCTCTCTCTCTCTCTCACCTGTTCCAGGGCAGCCCCAGCATCAGCTTTGGTGACGATGTGGGTGCCGAAGTCACGGACCAGGAGCTGGGCCAGGTAGCGAGCCCTCTCCTTCTCCCCCAGCTCCTGGGCCGCCGCTATGGACAGCACGCGGTCCTTGAACACCGGGTACAGGGGAGTGTCCGGCTGAAGCTGAACCGCGTACCTGGCATGGTCAGAAGAAAAGTATCAACATTAAAAGCTGTACCCCGTACCTGACGTGGTCAGAAGAAAGGTAACAACATTAAAAGCTGTACCCCGTACCTGACGTGATCAGAAGAAAGGTAACAACATTAAAAGCTGTACCCCGCACCTGGCGTGATCAGAAGAAAGGTAACAACATTAAAAGCTGTACCCCGCACCTGGCGTGATCAGAAGAAAGGTAACAACATTAAAAGCTGTACCCTGTACTTGGCGTGATCAGAAGAAAGGTAACAACATTAAAAGCTGTACCCCGTACCTGGCGTGGTCAGAATGAAGGTAACAACATAACAACGAGGGGCCCGAGCCACTGGCTCAATTGTCTGTGTTCGACTGCGGAAGTGACGATCGTGAGTTAAAAATCACTCATGGGGTGGGATTTTATGTCTGTTGCGAGAAAATCCTTTCTGTCCATTCAGACAACTCCAAATTTAGCGTCAGTTTGTATGGCCGTCAATTATATCTTTTGACCAAATGTCGGCCAAACATTAGCATTAGCTCTGGATCAAAACGAAGGACATGATCCCTCCCTGGTGTTTTCTGTCTCACTCCTAACAGGCATGGTAAGCATACATTTGATTCACTGGATGCACCGGACTCACCGGATGTACCGGACTCACCGGATGTACCGGAGCTGCGTTCTGGTGGTGACGGCCTTGTCGCCTATCTGCTTGCTCTTGATGTCCTCGAAGTCCGAGGAGAACTTGCCACTGATGCTGAACTTGCTCAGGCTCAGGCCTGCTTCCACGTTGATGGACCTGGAGGTCGTGCTGGTCCAGCTCTGTTGGGCAAACATATGACGAAATCATAGTATTCACAGGTGCTAGGATGCGGAGTATGGCTCACTGACCTGCACGAGGGCATCAATGCAGTCGCGCTTACATGCACAAATATGTACATGGATAGTACATACACATACTGCATTTGCATTCTCGCATGCAGGGCGCATGCTCATACACTGTACGCATGCTACGTGAACTAACTCACGAGCACGAGATTAA
>CM065721.1:61121646-61124146 GCA_033310375.1 Conus canariensis
GTGGAGGGAAAGGGGGAGTGGCCATTGATGGAAGGCACATTCTCACGTGCATCTTGACATGTTTCTTCCAGGCCATATCCAGACACCGACGCGGGTCTCCAACGGGATAGTCTGAGGAAGAACCCTGGTCGTTCAGGACGGCTGAGGGAGGATGTCTGCCCTCACTGTCGCTGCCTGCTGTGGCAGTGGATGCCCAGGCCATGGTGAGGACCCACAGTGGGAGGGACCTCAGGATCCACACGGAAACGCCTCGCTTCATGGCTGTGACCATCCCCTGTCCGTCATGGTACAGTGCCGTTTCAGAAAGATGTCGCTGCTTTGCTGTTTGTGGGAGGCTGAGTTGGGTTGGATCGAGTCTGGTCGGGCTGAACTGGATTTGGTCAGGTTGGGTAGGATGTGGTAGGACTGGACTGAGTCGGTGTGGGTTGGGTCAAGCTGGGTTGATCTAGATCATCTCTCTCTCTCTCTCTGTCTCTGTCTCTCTCCCTCTCTCTCTCTCTCTCTCTCTCTCTCTCTCTCTCTCTCTCTCTCTCTCTCTCTGGCCAGCGAAAGAAGACATGTTTTATTTGGGGGGCAAAAAGCCTTGTCAGAGCAGAGAGTGGAAAATGGCGGCTTACTGCGTAACTGAAAGACCCCTTTGTACTACTCCTGTGATGAGGAAGTTCCAAGACCTATGTGAATCGCTCACCCAGACACATACATTTGATAGGCCCTATTCATTATACACATAAAGAAGAGACAGAGATGAAAAACAGAGAGAAAGCCTAAATAACCCAGTCTCTGATTCACTTCTTTCCGCCTGTGATCCATTCAATTGTCAATACACAGACGATAACTGTTGTCTTAAAAAGTAAAGATGGGATCGGGAATCTCTCCAAACAAAGGGTCCTATGTATTGGCATTGTTTTCCCCCAGGACCATAGACAGTAGCCCCCTCATAGGCTTTCGCTACACTGACCATAGGTCATGGGAATAGTTTCCGCCTTCCGGATCGTGAAAATTCCCATTATTGATCAACGTCAGCCCAGTGTTACGGCACAAACTGTCGCTCGGACGCACTCATAAATTGTTGTCCCTGCACACATCATCGCCGGCGACAATTCATATGTAACCTGACAGCACGTATTGCCCCCCTGACACGGTCACCCCCACGTATTATAATCGTATCCGTTGCTCCGACTCTCCGTCTATCTGTCTGGTTTGGATTTTCGTAGAGTAAACGAATTTTGATTAAAACACTTGTAATGATGAAGTGATAAAGAAAGGTATGAACTGTAGTTCTTATGCTATAGTTGGTACATTTGCTAACCTACTACTATCATGTTTCTCTTGAAGGCACATTTCATAATGTATGCGCCGATTGGCGAAAGGAACAGGAGATCTAGCTCATCCACGCTCTGGTTCTAACTCTTGAGGCTGATTCCCATAAAATTTACAAACTTAATTTGAAACTGACATGTTCACAGCCCATCGTGATGTTTCATTATTCTGGTGATTCGGTGTAGCATAGCCCATCTGTTGATTCTCGTTTTCCTCCACAATCTATCAAAAGCACACTTTAGTATTTCTGGTCGTTCAGCAATATTTCACCGAAAAATGGGCAGTGGGACTATGTTTGGGGGTCTTTCCATGTGTAACTCTCTCTCTCTCTCTCTCTCTCTCTCTCTCTCTCTCTCTCTCTCTCTCTCTCGTCTGTCTGCTGCTCTCCTCTCTCTCTCTCTCTCTCTCTCTCTCGTCTGTCTGTCTGTCTGCCTCTCTCTCTCTCTCTCTCTCTCTCTCTCTCTCTCTCTCCGTGGGACTGTTTTGTGGTCTATTCACGTATAACTCTCTCTCTCTCTCTCTCTCTCTCTCTCTCTCTCTCTCTCTCCCTCGAGAGAGAGAGAGAGAGAGAGAGAGAGAGAGAGAGAGAGAGACTTCGAGAAAGCTTCATGTGAGGTATCGGGAGGATTTAAAATCACATCCAAAATTATACTACCGATTGAGAGAGTGAGTGCATGTTTGCTTACATGAGTTGTGCGACTTTGAACGTGTGTGTGTGTGTGTGTGTGTGTGTGTGTGTGTGTGTGTGTGTTGTGTGTCACGCGCGCGCTGTGATACACAATATGTACAGTGAGCTATCAGGTAAAAACACGCTGTAATCACCATTGTGCCAGAAATATTACCAGAAGAAGTGATCTAACAGGATATTCGATACAAGACAGCAGGTCTAAACCTCACAAGACAACTTTTCTATGAAAGACACTTCTTTCTGTGTGTTTTGGCTGGAGTGCAAGTTGATTTTTCCAAGGCTCTGTATGCAATAGGATTATCATTAATGGAGTATGAAAATGATAACACGTGGTCAAGACAAGCTGAGAAACTCGGAAAAAAGGTAGAAGAAAGAAAACTTAAAAACACCACTGCTCTTTGCAACGCTAATGAGGATAAGCCTAAAACATGCAAACGAACAAACAAATAAACAAGAGACAGATAAGATATACGAATAATGAATAAATGAAGG
>CM065721.1:61126646-61151646 GCA_033310375.1 Conus canariensis
TCTCTCTCCTCGCTCGCTCGCTCGCTCGCTGTGTTTTTCGGAAGGTGGAGGAGAGAGGGAGATCACACTCAAGCGCCATGCATCCACACCGCCACAACAAGGTCCATCCGCGGCACTCAAATGTCACACACACAAACACAGAGACAGTCACATAGGTGCAAGCAAGCATGCACACACACACACACGCGCGCGCGCGCGCGCGCGCACACACACACACACACACACACTGACATGGTAATTCTTGGTAAGGGTGTCTGGGTTCAGCTGATCGTGGGGTCAGCGTACACAGTGTCGTGTGTAGGGTCAGCATACACAGAGTTGTATGTAGGGTCAATGTGCACTCAGTTGTGTGTAAGGTCGGCATACACCGAAATGTGTGTCGGATCAACTTTCGCAGGGTTGTGTTTAAGGCCAATTAAAACAGTGCTGTGTACAGGCTTAACATTCAAAGGTTTGTGTGTAGGATTCAGTATTTACAGGGCTATAAGTAGGGTCGGTTCTCCTAGCGCGCACAATTGACGAAACTCTTAGGAGAAAACGGTCATTGAAAACAGCTGCAATTCATAGCTGAGAATTCAGAAGTTGTGTAACTGTGCATCCGCCTTCTTTACCCATATAACCCCATCTACGTTCTAAATGATGTTTTAAAGATGCATTCTGATCATATTTCTTTTGGATTATTACAGGACTTAAGTGGCACCAGGCCGTTTTGCATTTTCACCCGAGTGTTACAGGATTTAGTACTAAGTGTTGCCAAGTCTTTTGCGTTTTCATCCTTTGCGCCTCATTTTCAGTCCTCTTTCTCCGAACATTTTTCCCGCTTGTAATTTCGTTTCGTTTACCAGTGTTCGCTTTAATTATTTAACTAAACCCTACTGTTCCCATCACTACTATTCCATCCCCTCCCAGTTTACAATTTTTCAACCCTCCCTTCTCCCCCCCCCCCCCCCCCCCCCCGCCCCCAGCTTTTTAGGCATAGACACTTTAAATATTTGGGGGGGGGGGGGAGGGAGGTGGGGTGTGTGCGGGGAACACCCTTTTCTTCCATCTGACTTTTACCTTACTCCCGGATAAATGAATGGAATTTCCCCTGCTGTACGCGCAACATAAAATCTTTGCGGGCCAGTATCGTCTGCGTCACACGTGAAGCTGATGTTAACAACCTTGTGAACACAATGCTCTTCTCATGTTCATTGTGTTTCATGGAAACTGGTGTTGAACGACAGCGACTTGCTCGAGGCAGTGAACATACACACACGCGCACGCGCGCGCGCGCATGCACACATGCACACACACACACACACACACACACACACACACACACACACACACGTTCAACGAACTAAACGAATCAATGCAACACATGCGTGTGTCTTTTCTCTTTGGCGTTTTTTCGTTGTTGTTGTTGTTGATGTTGATGTTCTTGTTGTTGTTTTGTAACAAAGATGCCTGACACGTGTATGTGTGAGAGAGAGAGGAGGAGGAGGAGGGGGGGGGGGGCAGTGGAGGGGAAGGGGGAAATGGATTGAAGGAGACAGCAAGCCGAGAAAGTCGAATGGCTCAACTGTTTCCGATAGGCGTGCGTTTGTAACAGACATAAAGACACAGCTAGTAATTTCCATTTTCTAAAGATTTTTTCTTTCGAATCTGAAACTCAATGTCGTGCAGTTGTTAAGAAAACAAGCATCACCAAATGATACACCGCATCACACATTTATGAAAGCAGAAAATTTATTATGACCACTGGTGGCATTCGAGTCTAACAATCATGTATTTTAACTCAATAATAATGATATCAATAATAGTGATAGTAATAACGATGACAACAATGACGATAATGATAATGATAATTGATAGAGTGAAATTGAATCTGTGTTTAAAATCAGTCCAAAGTTGCTCGTGTTATAAAGCCTTCGTTACTTTTTCTCGCTGTTTAGGTGCAGAAATAAACGTAGGTAAACCTCAGGAATTGATACGTTTACAGTAAAAAGTACCTTTCGATCGCCGCGTTTGTGCTAAAGTGAATCAGATGACGACAAAGCCCCAAAATTATAAAGTGACAGGCTTAAACATAGAAAGGCCCCATAGAAGGATGCTATATTAGAAGCATGACACTTAACTCGGCAACAGCCAAAACATGAATTAACAAGTAGCTAAATACTCGAGAAATAGTGCTTGCGCTGCTCACGTGAAAACTGTTTATTGTTGATAAAATACTAGATGGGGTTAAAGCTGTCTCAATACAGAATAGATATCCAAACACGTGTTGGGCAACATTTCGTGTTAAAACATATGGAAACAGTAAATTGAATAGCACCAGTTATATAATCCCTAAAACATCAAAATGAAATTACGTTTTCAAAGTAGGTATGTTAAGCACGTGAAGAAAGGCAGTTAAAAGCCACAGCGCTCAAAAATAAGCTAACATTTTAAGTGCATATCAAAATTCCTGGACAGACAGAGACAGGCGAAAAAAAAACCTTCATCAAACAGGCAGGTGTGGACAGACAAAGATGATGTCATGTAATTTAAACAAAAATGATATAAAGGAGACGCGATGAGCATCGGGCACGAACAGTTTTCTCCGACTTGTAGTACTGTGCTAAAACAGCATGACTTCATTTACCATGTTGCAGGGTGGCAAAAAAAGCAAGAATGTTGCTGCAGGCTGGGGCTGCAAAAGGCTAGCACAACGATGGATTTGTGTATGACTAGACGCGTTTTGGGCACCGTTCATTAGAAGCTGCTTTCACACTTAAACATTTTAACTTTCTGTTTGCTCCACTCTTCTCGGCATTGGCAAGCCCATAAATAATGCAGGAAAGGCCTGATTCTGGTGACATCAGTTTTACTATTAACAATGCGAGGACACTGTAATCACAATACGTTTCAACCGACGTTTTTGTAAAGCTTCATAGCGAGTTAACAGAAAAGATTGTTTTCACATCATCCTGTTTATCGTGTACAGTGGGATGGGTCTCTCCCCCCCCCCCCTCTCTCTCTCTCTCTCTCTCTCTCTCTCTCTCTCTCTCTTACACACACACACACACACACACACACACACACACACACACACACACACACACATGCACGCCGTGCACGCTGATGTCGAGCTCATGCGTCATCTCCGAAGACGAATATGACTACCTTAGATGGTTTGCTTAGGAATTGTCACATGCGAACAAATTATACAGATAGCCTACCTGGAATTTGTCGAAGGAACGAAAAAAAAAAAAAGAAAAAGGAGAGACTAGAATGAAAACTCGATTGCTAAGGCTTAAGACTGTTTTACATGACTTAAACTATTAATTACAACGATAATTCCTAATGATCAAAGTGAGCCCTACAAAAAAAAAGAAGAAGAAGAAGCCACGTGGATTTTAGCTAAATCAGGCCTTTGATTCCACAATGTCGATCTCAAGCCGTGTTCACTGCTGTAGCCATGTTGATGCTGGTGGAAGCAGGTTGCAGCGGGGGTTCCGCAACGTTGACGCTGCCGTAGTCTTCCTGGGTTTTCAACAGAGGGTTCTCCAGCCTCCTGTACCCGGCCCTGCCCCGTTGCCGTTTGGCTCGGACCGCCAGCACGGCCAGCGTGGCAATGAGCACGCAGCCCATGGTGGCCCCAAAGGAAATGCCCGCGGCTGTGCCAGGAGCCATGGACTCTGAGCTGTCAGGGGGAGAGGTCTGGCCGGCGTTCTGGGCAGCGGCCAGTTCCTGCGCGGGCAGGTTCCGCTTCCAGGTGTGCGAGGCAGGGTCGAAGATGACCATGTTGTCCGAAGGTGGGGCGGAGAGGGGCGGGGCGGTCATGAAGGGAGGCCGTTTGATGGTGGGCAGGACAGGGCCGGCCATGGATCCCGTCTGCACGCAGTAGTTGATCTGACAGCCCTGGTCCACCGTGGCCAGGTGACGGCTGAAGCCCTCAGGGCAACGCATAGGCCAGTCGTCCGCCTGGTCCTTGAAGAACATCTTCAGGCTGTCATGTTCCTCCGATCCTGACCCAGCTGACCTTGCCTTCCTGCGACCTTGACCTGAGAGGTTCGCAACAGCTAGGGGGTTCCCGGCGTTACAGCTGATGAAGCCGGCAAAAGGAAGGGCATAGGGTTCGCCGAACTCGTAGTCATCGCTGATGCAGACGTGGAGGTCGGCGCCGTTCCCGATGCTGAGCGGGAAGAAGGTGGGAGGGCAGGTGGCGGCCCGGGTGACGGGGTTGACGACGTGGGAGGTGAACAGTCCCCCGAACAGGTACCCGGAGTGAGGGGCCACCCTGCTGGTGGCTACACACCAGTACATAGTGTAGGTGGCCACGCTGCGGTAGTAGTCGTCGTGGCACTTTGTCCAGAAGAGCCAGTGACGTTTGCACACGTGTTCCGTGCGGCTGGAGGAAGTGGTGCCAGAGTGCAGCTGGATGGCCCGGTAACTGGCTGGGCACGAGAAGCCTCCTGTCAGAGGGTTCACCTACAACGAGAACAACACACACACACACACACACACACACACACACACACACACACACACACACACAACACACAATCTTATGTATAGTCCCACACCCCCACAAACGCACGCCCTTTGCCACCCTTCACCCACCACCATATCAACTTCTTTCCATCACTCTCCCCACCCCTCTTTTGAACGTTTAATCTTACTTTCTAAAGATCAAAAGTTACCGTAGGGAATCCCTTCATGGCTGAAATAACGTCAAGGACATTTTGTGCGACCGGGACTTTGATCAAGGTCATGTTGTTCAGTAACTGTTTTCACCTTAATGGAAATTTGTTGTGAATCGTAATTGGATTTATTTACATCTTTACTTTTCCCGTCTCCCTGCCCCAACTATCCTCCAACTCACGATTTTTCTCTCCCCTCACCCGCGTGCGTGCGTGTGCATGTGTGCGTGCGTGCAGACGTGCGTGCATGCGTGTGTAAGTGCGTGTATGCGTATATGTGCGTGTTGTCTAAGATCACAACTCTGAAGAGAAATCAAACACAAGATTCACTCATTCCTGTTCCCCACCTCCTCATCCTCACCCTAGCTCCCTATCCCCACAGCAAACAAAAACGCAACAACAAATCACCTGATTCAGTCCCCCGCACAAGTTCCCATTATTGGAGCCGGAGTTCATGCTGCAAGTTTGGAACACGCCGCCAAAGGTCAGGTTGGTGGGCGGGGGTTTGCACGACCCGTCGTCCGTGTTGGCGGAGGGACAGAAGTTAGGGGAGGTGGAATCCAGACAGCCGGGGATGGTGTTGTAGGAGTAGTAGGTCTCCACGGCTTCCTTCACGCACTGGTAGACCTCGTTGAGCGTGGAGGTGGGCAGCTCCGGCAGGGTGGCCCCCGTCAGCACGTAGAACAAGGGGTCTCCGGAGCGGTCCATGGCCACCAGGTCCCTGGCACAGAACGAACAGTGTGGAACAGAGCCGTTTGGGTTCAAGGGAAAAAGGGGGGCCTTGTTGGCCTTTTGGATAAGACGGTATTCTCGTAATCTACGGGTCCCTGGTTCCACCCCCGCTTCAGACAGTCAGGATGGAAGAGGTCTCTTATTTTTAAGTCAAAGTTTGTGCTGACTCTATTCCCCGGCCTCGACTAACACCCCGCCCGCTGCCGAACTCTGCTCCACCAGTTTCAACTTTCTGAAGGATGAGACTTTAAACTGAGAATGCGAACGCACTGTTTTTAAAAAATGAAGATGTGCAGGAGGAGGAATAGAGAAGGTGAAGAAGGAACAGAAGAAAATTAAGCACGTTAAGTCCTGTTCCATCATTGTTGAAGAGTAAACGTGTTGTTCTGGTGGGATGGATGTCTCACCACACACACACACACGCACGCACGCACGCACGCACGCGCGCGCGCACAGACAGACAGAGAGGCAGAGAACAAAGTGACTTCGTTCAGACATCACTTTTGACGACAGATTATGACTACTTTAACGGTGGGGTTAGAAATGGTCACATACACAAAAATCTCACTTATATCATACTCATCAAAGCATAACATAGCGTAGCACAGTATAATTTAGTATAATATATGTGTTGTATTCCATTATATTATATTATATTATATTATATTATATTATATATATATATATATTTTTTTTTTTTTTTGTGGGGCTCCAACCAGAGCGCGTGCAATTCCCACAGTGATCACTTATTTTGAATTTCTATTTCACCACTTTTTCTTCTCCCTCATCCTTTCCCTCTCCCCCTCCCTTCCTGCCTCTCTCTCTCTCTCTCTCTCTCTCTCTCTCTCTCTCTCTCTCTCTCCTCTCCCCACTCCCCCCCCCCTCTCTCTCTCTTTCCATCTCCCCCTCCCCCCGACTCTCGCTCCCCCCCTCCCTCACCCCCCTCTCTCCTCATCTCCCCTCCTCTCTCTCTTTCGCTCCAACTCCCCCCTCCCCACACTCCACTTCCTCTCTCTCTCTCACCCTCTAGGGTCCTCGCTCCTTTCCCCTCTTTCCCCATCTTTGTTAGGGTGGTAATTTTCTCTGTTTCGTTTATTTGTTAATTTTCTCTCCCTCTCCAACCCCCTCCTCCCCCCCACCCCCCACTATCTCCCCTCTCTCTCCCATTCCCTCTCGATCACCTCTTCTCTCTCATCCTCTTTTCACCTCTCTCCCACCTTCTTCTCATCTCCCTCTCTCCACCTCTGACTGTCTCTCTCGCTTATTTTCTACCACCACTTTTCCTTATCTTACTGTCTTCTATTCAAATAGGGGCACGGAGAAACAAGGAGTCGGCAAAGGGCACATCAAACAATCAACCAGAATCAATGTGTAAATATTGCATGCGCTCCAGTTATTCCTCCTCTGCCCCCACAGTCGGGGTCCTCCTCCTCCTATTTTTTCCCCTCTCTTTTTTTTTTTTTTTCCTTTTTCTTTTTTCTTTTTTTTAATCATTTCTTTCCTTTTTGTCGGCAACAGTTTATCACTTGAACATTCTGATAGGTACATATACGATGACATATTTCACCATTGACTTTCGAGTTTTCTCAAATCCAGCTCTTTTTCATACATGAACTGAATGTGAATAGGAGTACCATATCGAAATCTTCCAACGCACATCTTAGCTATAAGAATAAGGTGATTGATATATCTAATCATTTTTTGCGTATAGCCACTCTTTTCCGTCATTCCAAGTAAAGCTTCAGTTCTGGCCACCACCATGTGAACATTAAACTTCTGCAAAATAGTATTTTCTACACATGACCAAACAGGTTTGATTTTATAACAGTCAAAGAAGAAGTGCTCAACAAAATCCACTTCACCCTTGCAATAGGTACATTTATTATCAGTAGCTAGGCCCATTTTAAACAGCAGTATGTTTGTCGGATAAATATTATGTAGGATCTTCCAATGTAACTCTCTAAGTCTGCTTTCGGAGGTTGCTTTTATGGCTAAACTCCAATAATTTTCATCCAAAGTGATTCCGAATTTATTGTGCCAAAATTTTTCACAAGAGGGGGTACTGTATAGATCTTGAGTTAAATGAATGCGAAACATCTTTGCTGTTCTCAGGGAGTTGTCATTGAAACTAACATATTCTTCCTTATGTTCATCAAAAACATAACCTGGATTGGCCCTTAGAAATGATGATACAGCCAGATAAACCACCATATACTGCATGTAAAGTTCAGCGGAAGACCCTAAGATTTCTTCGACCTCTCTAAATGTTAAGAGTAAGTTAGTTCGTAGCATATCGTGTATGTGCGTTATACCTTTTTTTGCCCACTTCTTGAAATATATCACTTGACCCTGGTAAGTGATATTGCCATTATTCCAAAGGCATTCCATGCGATGGTTTTTTGAGGTATGTATTTTGTTATTCAAAAGCCACGTTTTTAGTAGTTCCCGCCAAAAAGTTGAGGGAATGTCCTCCAAACCTTTAAATTTTTTTATCCCAACAGTTGAATTTAAAAAAGAAAAATCTTTTCCAAAAGTTGAAAAGTATGCCCTTGGAATCCAGGACCATTTGCATTCAGCTAAGGCCTCAGACAACCTGACCAGCCATTCACATTGAAATGACTGCTGCAACACCCTCATATCAGTCATATTTAAACCCCCCTTTGAGAAGTCGTTTATAACTACATGTCTTTTCACTTTTTCAAAAGCTTTTCGATTGCAGTGTTTCTTTCTCCACAGAAATCGAAATAACAGCGTGTTCATTTCCGATAAGACTTTTTCTGGTAATGAAATTACTTTCATTACATATATCAACTGTGATACTAAAAAGCTTTTTATGACACAGATTTTGCCCAAATTACTTAAATTGCGTTTTTCCCAAACAAAAATAGTTCGTTTAATTATGCTTATTCTTTCTGTCCAGTTCTTCTCAATCTCTGAAGCAGGGCAGAGATTGGAAAAGTATATACCTAAAATTTTGATATCTTTAGCCCATCGCAAACCAAATCCTTCCGTTTTGTTGTCCTTATACTGCCCAAGCCACATGGCTTCTGACTTTGTTCTGTTAATAGATAGACCAGACAATAGTTTAAAAGCATCCAATATTTTAAGTGCTGTTACTATATCGTTTTTGTCTTTCAGAAGTAAAGTCACGTCGTCCGCGTACAATAAGGTTTTCACAATTCTTCTAATATGTTCAGTACCAGACAAATCATCAATATAAATACCTTTTATACCGTTATCATGTCGAAGTCTAATAGCAAGTAATTCTATGGCTATGACAAAGGCAAGGGAGAAAAGGGACACCCCTGTCGGATGCCACATTTTACATCAAAATCTTTTGATATCCAGCCATTATATCCAACTCTACTTCGGGTGTTAGCCATTAAAACACCTACCCACTTGACAAACTGAGCCCCGAAGCCGAATCGTTTAAAAGCAGTTATCATGAATTTCTTGGAAATACTGTCAAAGGCTTTTGTAAAATCTAAAGCTAGTAATACCCCTGGTTTATTCTTTATCCTCAAGTATTCTATTATATCATCAATAAGTCTGAGGTTATATGCAATACTACGGCCTTTAATATAGCCTACTTGGTCCTCATTGACTATTAGTGGGATGACGTTATTAATTCGATGTGCAAGGCACTTGGCTAGCATCTTGTAGTCCGTGTTGGTAAGAGAAATTGGCCTCCAATTTGAGAGCTTGCTTTTTGAAAGATCTTTCCCTTTATGAATAAGCGTAATAAGGGCAGTTGATTGGCTAAAAGTCAATGCACCTTTTTCAAAAGAAGTATTAAATGCATTCACCAGATAGGTACTCAACCTCCCCCAAAATACCTTCATAAATTCTGTGGTTAATCCATCTAACCCTGGAGAAGAACCGTTTTTCATGCTCTTCAACGCACTTGCTAGTTCTTCACAAGTGATTTTACCCTCACAACTTGCTATCTGTTCATCATTCAGGCGAGGTACATCACAGCCATTTAAAAATGACTCAACTTCCTCTTCAACAGTTTCACTGTTATTCTTATGACTATATAACTGTTTAAAATACTCTTTCTGGGCATTAAGAATTTGAAACTGATCGGTGACTACCTGACCATTCTCAAGTTCTAGTTTTGGCATAAGTTTATCGTTAGCTCTAGATTTTTCGAGGTTTAAGAAGAACTTAGTATTTTTGTCACCTTTTTCTATCCAGTTCATCCTAGAGCGTACCTGAGCACTTTGTGTTTTTTCTTGTTCAAATAAATCATACTGCAGCCTAAGCTGTTCACGTTTTTTAACAGCCTCCAAATTGTGCGGATCTTTTGCAAGCAAAGAATCAAAACGCTGTAAATCAGCCTGTAGACTCGTGAGTTTGTTCTTTCTATTTACTGCTCTTTGTTTACTGTATTGTAAGGTTTCCTTTTTAAGTTCTAATTTAAGCAGCTCCCATTTCATATCGTGTGTTAAATTTGCATTGGCTGTATCCGAGTCAAAGGTTTCAATTACTCTATTGATCTTATCAATGTATTGCTTTTCTTTTAATAGTGCATTATTAACTTTCCAGTAGCTTGGTCCACGCTCTACATTACAACTCTTCAAAGTTACATATACACCCCTATGGTCAGATTGGGGAAAGGGGATAATGTTACATTCAAGCACAGCATCAATAACATTCTTATTCAGTAATATGTAGTCTAAACGTCTTGCAATAAAGACGCCTTTCACCACACGAGACCAGGTAAATTCTTTTTCGTCGATGTTGAACAGTCGCCAGGCATCATATAGATCACAGGATTCTGCTAAATTCTGAAAGCTTTTAACAACACTCTCGGGGTGCTTTTCACCAGAGATGATATCCAATTCATTATCCATTACTGTATTGAGGTCACCACAGACTACTAGTTTTTCACAATCAAGATTATTCAAAGTATTAACAGTGGTGTTTAAAAAATTTTCTACTTCGCGTGTTCCGTTTGGAGCATAGACATTACAGATATAAATTTCATCCCCAGTACGTATCACCTTTACTATAATGCAACGTTCGCTCGAGTATTCAACTTCCCATTCGTATGGGAACTGTTTACGAAACAAGATCAACTGACCTTTACTTCTGGCTGATCCTTCGGCATACACCAGATCCCCGCCCCATTCCTTCCTCCATGAACCTATTACAGCTTCAGTAACGTATGTTTCTTGCAAACAAATGACATCGTAATTATTTTCTTTAAATTTTCTAAACAGCGTTTTTCTTTTACTATTACATCTTAGTCCATTAACATTCAATGACATAATACTGAATGTAGCCATCATGGCAGTCTTAAAGCAGAACAATGGTCAAACATGAGGGAGACAGAGTGTAGATAAATCATTCCCATATGCTAGCGACGTCATCCTGGTCGCTGAGCTCATGGTTGCCATCAGAGACGCCCTCTGCCGTCCTGGAATGCTTCGCTGGTCTAGCGGATCTGTGGTAGTGCTCTCTGTCTCTTTCCACTGAGCGACGTCGTTTGCTACTGTCCGAACGAGAGCGATGATCGCTGACACTGCTGAAGCCGACCAGAGTGCTCTGACGCTCCGCTCTCCTCCCTCTCTCCCTGCCCTGCCCACCCTTAGACTTCGGGGCTTCGCTGACTGTTGGCGGCGCCATGGGAGTCGAGCTGACTGGCTCCGAAGTGAACGATGACGGGGGAGGGTCAGTGGCAGTCTTGGAGGGGGGAGGGTCAGAGGCTGTCTTGGAGGGGGGAGGGTCAATGGCTGTCTTGGAAGAGGAAGGGACATCAGCAGACTCGGAAATGGCTAGCTGGCATTCCCTGTCCCCTCTTTTGTGTCCAGGCCTCTTACACACCCGGCACACCACCTCCTTCTGACAAACAGATCTATGATGGCCAGACGTAAGGCAGTTAGAGCATATGGGGGTAGTTTTGACTTGCTTTTGTTCTTTGTGGAATAACCGTGCTGTGAATATATTCACTTTCACTGATCTGTCTAATGGTTTTGCCGGTACCGTAATGAATACGAACCTCCGCCCAGTCAGAAACCGAGTAAGCTTATTATCTGCGTCTCTTGCACGTTCAGTTTTTATGTTGGAGCGCAATTCACACCCGAGTTTCGACAGAGCGAGCTCGATCTCGGAATCGGCCACAGAGATAGGTATGTCATCAACCCATAGTTTAGTGCTTGGTTTTTCCACACCAGAACCATCCCGCAGAAGAAAAGGGTTAGTGTCACACACACTTAGAGTCACGCCTCTCAAACACATACCTTGCACACGTAGTAAGTTACGTGCTTCCGCTGTTGTGGGATAAATTCTCCATAAACCATGAATTTCTTGAGCCCCTAAAATGGAGCCTTGTCCGCTTGTCCTTTCCGCAGCTAAACACACACTGAGCACTGAAGGGTGCTGATTGATTGCATCGGGGATGTCCTTATTCCGCACAAAAACCGGCAGTACTCTTTCCGACATCTTAGCTAAAGTATTCAGAAAGAAAACGCGAGAATCCAAACAACGCAAAACCAGAGTAAAACAGAGGAGGAAGGGGAAAAAAAGCAGAGCAAACAAATCTAAAAAAACGGAACAAAAAAACTCGGGTGGCAAGAGAACGACTAAGTTGAAAATTCGGCAGTGAACATTCAGTTAAAGCCGAGTGCACGAGCTCCGGTCGACACGTCCTAACGCCTCGAGCGCAGCTCACCGAATCCGTATTATATTATATTATATTATATTATATTATATTATATTATATTATATTATATTATATTATATCATATATCATATCATATATTATATTATATTGTATCATTTCATTTCATTCCGTTTCATTTCACTTTTTGGGTTTTTTTTTTTCCACAACATGGGCGACAACTTGCGTCACCTTACCTGTCAACTTCCGCCGCCCAGATATCCGGCGTGAAGTTGGCGGGCCTGAAGAGTGGGCCTCCTTTGGTGAGGATGCTGGAAGAGGTACGATGTCTTTGGTAGTCGTCCACGAACTTCTGGTTCTTCTTCACCTCGTATGAGGCGGACATGTGGAAGATGTCGAAGAGCGAGGCGGAGGCGGAGGCCAGGATGTCGCTCTTGTGCTCCGTCTGACTCAGGACCCAGTCCTCACGGAGCTGGTCCACCTGTAGGGAATGGAACAAACACGTCAGCGTCCAAGTTAACCGTTGGATTTGGTTCGTAACAATCTTGCACCTCTCTCTCTCTCTCTCTCTCTCTCTCTCTCTCTCTCTCTCTCTCTCCTCTCTCTCTCTCTCGCTCGCTCGCTCGCTCGCTCTCTTCCTCTCTTCTTCTTCTTCTTTTCTTCTTCTTTTTCTCTTCTTCTTCTTCTTCTTCTTCTTCTTCTCCTCCTCCTCTCTTCATCTCTTTCTCACTCTTGTGCCACCTATGATTTTTCTTTTCGTTTTATCTGACGGACAGGTGGACCCTGATAAAACTGTTTGAAACCGCTGTCCTAGTTACAAGAACATCTCTAATTTTACATTCCTTTTAGCCCTGATGTGGATTCCTAATCAGCTGCGATATGAACTGACAACGTGACTTCTGTCTCTCTCTCTCTCTCTCCTCTCTCTCTCTCTCTCTCTCTCTCTCTCTCTCTGTCCTCTCCTTCTTCCCCCATCCCCTTCCATCATCCCCGACCCTCTCTTTCCCCTTGTTTACAAGTTACGGTCGGCTCATCTGTTCCGAGGCGTCCTCAGTATAAGCCTTGGTGACAATGCGTGTGCCTGGGTTCGCTTGTCACTTAACTCCTCCACCCGTTTTCTATATCAGACATCTTCCAAGAAAGCCAAGGTCACGTGATGGCTATCTCTTGTTTCAGTAGTCCCCATCCCCAGTCTTTCTCCCTTACTCTGAGTCCCCTCCCCCACCACCCCGACCACAACCACCCTCGCCCGCCTCACCTGTTCCAGGGCAGCCCCAGCATCAGCCTTGGTGACGATGTGGGTGCCGAAGTCACGGACCAGGAGCTGGGCCAGGTAGCGAGCCCTCTCCTTCTCCCCCAGCTCCTGGGCCACCGCTATGGACAGCACGCGGTCCTTGAACACCGGGTGCAGGGGAGTGTCCGGCTGAAGCTGAACCCCGTACCTGGCGTGGTCAGAAGAAACGTATCAACATTAAAAGCTGTACCCCGTACCTGACGTGATCAGAAGAAAGGTAACAACATTAAAAGCTGTACCCCGTACCTGACGTGGTGAGAAGAGAACAGGTATCAGAGAGGTGCCCTCAGTCAAAAGGTTCATTGATTAGAATGTTTGATTGAGGAGCTGTCGGTCGTGAGTTCGAATCACTCGTGTGGGTCAGATTTTTCGGCTTTGAAACCCTCTTAGTCCACTCAGCAGTAAATAGGTTCCAGATCAGCTAAGGAGGAAGGAGGGGATTAGGCTTCGCCATCTATAATGCTATAGCCTTTGACATGCTGAACTTCTAACAGTTCACTCCCCCCTAAGCCCGTAAACCCGTAGATATTATAGGAAACATCACCAGGTCGAATTTTCCTTCAAAACATTGCTGGAATAAGAGGTGGGAGGAATAAACCCCATGACATGTGATTATAACAATATTCCAGAGAGTTAGTGTGTGAGTATACATCTCAGCGTATATGAGTTCTTGCGAATGTACGTAAACTTTCAACCTGTGCCTCTACGCAAGCATAGAATCATTTACATTTATAATGAACATATTAATAATATTCAATAAAAGCCAAACATTTGATCACCTTGGCGCCAATCCTAAGCTTGCCGAACATACCTGATATGTCCGGCTCACCTGATGCGTCTTATAAACTTGACGTATCACCGTGTATCTGACTCGCCCAATGTAACTATTTCACCGAATGCAAAGCCCGTTTCGAAATCAGTAAGCGCTACATAATGCATCTGATTAATGTGTGTTTTTTTTCAGATGGGGCAAAAAAAAAAAAAAAAAAAAAAAATGAACACATAGCTGGCTGATGACTATCCGTTATAAATCAGTGTTTCTATTCATCCGTTATATCGTTTTCTTTATATCTTCATGATATCTTTAACTAGTCATGATACTAAATAAATACTGTTAATATCAGGTAACAACATACCTCTATGATCATTCGCATTTTTTTTTGTGTGTGTGTGTAACAGGGGAGTAACAGCCACACAAGGTCAGAAAGCACACTCTTTTCAACATTTTTACAGTTGTAAAATATGATAAAGAAAACTATTATTTGTTCCTGTGGGACGCTTTCGTCAGTAATTCCTTTAGAAACCGCATCTTTACCTGCTTTTACTTTTCTGGTGCCAGAGTTTCTCTCTTGAAAACGGGTGATCCATTAATTCATTTTTGACCTCTGACCGACCTGATTATGTATCTCACTCACCTCATGTATATACATAGTCACGTTCGTCATTGATCTCTCCGAATTTCATAGGAAAACAATACCGTAGTACAATGACCAGTAATAAATGAAAGTATAAATAATAGCATCTGCTTGTATTACGTGAATTCTGTCTTTCAGACCCCAAAATCGGTGAAATCAAAGCGTTCAGCTTGGACCTAAATGAGAGACATGATCACTGACCAGAGTTTTTTTGCCTGGTTCCTGACGGGCGTGGCTGATTATATGACAGACATGATCACTGACCAGAGTTTTTTGCCTGGTTCCTGACGGGCGTGGCTGATTATAAGTTCTTGATTCGCCTGCATCGGACTCACCGGATATACCGGAGCTGCGTTCTGGTGGTGACGGCCTTGTCGCCTATCTGCTTGCTCTTGATGTCCTCGAAGTCCGAGGAGAACTTGCCACTGATGCTAAACTTGCTCAGGCTCAGGCCTGCTTCCACGTTGATGGACCTGGAGGTCGTGCTGGTCCAGCTCTGTTGGGCAAACGTATGACAAAATCATAGTATAAACATACGGTCACAAATACAGCGATGCGAAATATGCATACTGACCTGTGCGAGGGCATCAATGGAAACTCCCCTGCATGCGCAAAGATCCTCTCTCTCTCTCTCTCTCTCTCTCTCTCTCTCTCTCTCTCTCTCTCTCTCTCTCTCTGCACACACACACACACACACACACACACACACACACACACACACACACACACACACACTCACTCACTCACACTTGATTCGCTCACTCTCTCTCTCTCTCTCTCTCCTCTCTCTCTCTCTCTCTGCACACACGCACACACACGCACGCACGCACGCACGCACGCACACACACACACACATACATGCGCGCGCACATGGACACGCACAAACAAACAAACACACACACACACACACACACACACACACACACACACACACACACACAATAACACACACACACCACACACACACACACACAACAACACACACACACACACACACACACACACACACACAATAAAACACACACACACACACACACACACACACACACACACACACACACACACATGCGCGCGAGTAGTTACCTTCCAGTGGGTGATGAGCTCAGCAAAGGTCTGTACACGGCTGGTTTTGACCGGAACAGCACTGACCGAGTCTGGCAGCAGAAAGCGGCCATCTTCAGTGGTGCGGCACTGCGAGTAGTTGAACACCACCACCTGACCTTCGTCCACGTTCCGTAGATTGTCCCACCCGTATCCCGGCAGGACCTCGAACCTCTAGTGTCACGTGTAGAAAAGGACAGCTGTCTCATTTAACGCTAAGTTTCAAACATATCTCTTCTCTATTATTTAACGATGTTTAGTCTGATATTAGATCAATTTAGTCACCCCCCGTGTATCTCTGTCTATCTGTCCATCTACATGCATGAATACATATGTACATAAATAGGTAATACTGTGACACAAAAACACGCAAACAGATTTTTTTTTTTAAACGTGTACATATCACTATGCGAATAAAATTCACCCGAACGGTTGTGTTGAGTGCCTGGGCTGATGTATGAGCGCTGCTTGTCGATCTTATCAAGGCCTCCTAATCGGCCTCTGCTTGTGGATTGCACGTGCATCCTAATTCCAGAGCAGACATAAAGTGAATCCCATATTGTGGACTGCGAGCAATGTTCAGTATCTCACGGACAATGACCTCCATGATCTTGTTAATCTCTTTGAAAACTGGAGAAGCGGCCATATCACGATCGTTTGTGACAGATCGTGAGAAGACAACTGGCTGACTTCAAGTTGGGGATGATCAACAGCAGCATTTACTTTGTGACAAATATAGATGGCACAAAGAATCCATTCCGAGCAACAGATGGTACAGGGAGCTGGAGCAGAAAAAAACCGGGAAGAAGGGGGGGGGGGGGGGGGGGGGGGGTGGTAGGAGCATTCTCACCTGCATCGGGGCGTGGTTCTTCTGAGCCGTTTCCAGACACCTACGCGGGTCTCCAACGGGATAGCTTGAGGCAGAACCCTGGTTATTGAGGACGCCTGAAGGAGGATGTCTTCCCTCACTGTCGCTGCCTGCTGTGGCAGTGGATGCCCAGGCCATGGTGAGGACCCACAGTGGGAGGGACCTCAGGATCCACACGGAGACGCCTCGCTTCATGGCTGTGACCATCACCTGTCCGTCATGGTACAGTGCCGTTTTAGAAAGATCTCGCTGCTTTCGTGTTTGAGGGACAATTGAGTTGGGTTGAGTTGAATCTAGTTCGGTTGGGTTAGGTCTGTGTATTGGGTCGAGCTAAGTGGTTTACATCTCTCTCTCTCTCTCTCTCTCTCTCTCTCTCTCTCCTCTCTCTCCTCTCTCTCTCTCTCTCTCTCTCCTTCCCATACCCCCAGCCCTTCCCCCATGGCTTTTTCAATCTGTGTTCGTCTTCGCGCGTAGAAAATATTCATGGGCAACTATGACAGTTTCTTGGTAGCAGGTATGTCAGTCTACAGTGCTCGCCTACATAGCTGGAAACGCATGGATTGATTGACTAGTCTAATTAGCAGAGTGCAGAGTTAAAGGACAGTTGTGAAATGTCCATTTTACCAAAGTAAAGAAGAACGATTTTAGCCATTTCCGTTAAAACGTCATGCTTGAATTTGAGGGTCAAAAGTGCTGAAATTGCATGCTATATTGTCAAACTTAATTTTTTACAACCTTATCTTCACACTACATCGTCAAACCCGAAGTTGAGTGCCGAACCTTCTAAATGATCAAACTGGAATTTCAAGACCCAGTTTTCAAATTACCTGCTAAATTTTCAAACTGGAATTTGATGGTTCAGCTATCTACATCGTGAAACCTGAAATCAAGGGTCCAACCTTTCATGTTATTAAACTTTTAAAGAGAAGGCCATGCCCGAAAAGTATAGTACTTCGTGAAACCTTCTACATTGTCAAACATTAATCATAGGACCCAGACTTCTACAACGTCAAATCTGAATTGGACAGCACCTTTAGTAAAACAGGCACGGGCAGCATGCACTGCTCTTTAACTAGAATATACAAATAACCGAGAAAGAGGTAGTTTACAAAAGGTAACTCAAAGCAATCACTTCTTTTCACTTTGACACAAATAAGTGGGCATAATCCATTGTTTTATGATAGCCTCCCCATCAACTACTTGTCTTACTCAGAAACAGGACAGACAATCCTTTCAGTGTTTACACTTTTCTGGGGAAACACACACAACACACACACACACACACACACACACACACGCGCGGCGCGCGCACGCACGCACGCACGCACGCACGCACGCCCCGCCCGCCCGCACACCACACACACACACATACACACACACACACACACACACACACACACACACACACGAAACCCGGAAGAAATTTGAACGCAAGTTGTTTCCTTTTCCCGATTGTTTCGCAAACTTAGAAACTTGTCGCCCACAGAAACAATTTATACATGAATGAATAAGAGAACAGAGAAAGAAGCGATCGAAACCATTGTCGCAAAAGGGAAATAAGAAGAAAAAAAAAATAAAAGAAAAGACAAGACAATGTTGCTTATAGCCCAGCCGACGGCAAAGGGCCATATCAGGGATGTCACCACGTTAAAATCAACTCATAAGTCATTCATTCACACAATTCTTTAAAATACATCTTCTAAAAACCCATCCAAAAGTTTGTTTAAAAAAAAAAAAAAAACCTTTCCACTGTAAAACCTCAGATCCGATGAAAAAAAGAAAAAGCATCATAAACATACCCGGCGCGCATACTACATACAGACACGGACAGCACAGATAAAAACAATAAGACCAGCAACACACACACACACACACACACACACACACACACACACACACACTGACTTCTTAATCGTACTGCATGAAGGGTATTAAGAAAATGTTCGTTCCGTTCAAAAAAACACAAACAAAGAAACAAGCCAACAAAAGTATGTTATTGCTCGAACAAGATGAACGAGCAAATGATAAAGAATTAATTCTCGGAACAGACTAGGAGCGGCAATGAATGCTTCGATCATAATACAAAAGCTGAAAGAAAAGCGAGGGAAAGATAACAGCATGAAAAAGACGAAATGTGTGAAAATGGAAAGATAAGAGAGAGAGAGAGAGGGAGAGAATGTGCTCTATTTCTTTTTCAATTTTCATGTTATAAGGGAAAACAATCCTTTCGAAGCAGATTGTGGAAAGTTTCTGTCTACAAACAGTCGAAGTGAGTGGCCATATTGACCACTAATCACAATAACTTCAAAGAGTTTGGTGAATCGCTTCGCGCGACTGGTACACTTAACATATTGTAGTAAAATACAAATAAGAGGGAAATAATCAAACGAACAAAAAACGAAACAGAGGGTTAAACAATCGAGTTTTTTCTCTCGGCTTCTTTCTGTCTGTAATCCATTTCATTGTAGATACAAATAAGATTACTGTTGTCTTCGATGGCGACAGATCGAAAAGGAAATGTTTTCTAATATGGGGACCTATGTATTGGCATTATCCCCCACCCCTTCCCCACCCACGCTCTGCCCTCCATGCAGTTGGATAACTGTTGTCTTTAAAAGCTATAGATTGATAAGGAATTTTTTTTTCTCCCTTATTAGAGGACTTGTGTATCTGGTTTACCACCACTTCCACACACCACACCCCCGCACCTCATCCTTCCATTGCTTTGTCCGAACAGTCACCACGAGTCACGGGACTAGGTTTCCGCCTTGTATGTAGAGCGGGAAAATCTCCATTGTTTGTCAGCGTCTGCCCCGTCACCCCGTCAGCATCCGCCACACTCAAGTGGCAACACACGGTGTAGGAAAGTAAGAATGTCGATCCCGCAGCAAGTCAGAGTACGTTAGTATTTAGAGTGCACTGGGGCGTAATACGCCCGTTCATAATGAAAACGCATTTCTTTTTGTGTCCCGTGGAGATATTCATCTTGATCGTATTTAAAATGACGTGAATTTCTAAACGTAAGATCACCAAGATCACGAGTCCGGCGCTCTACCACTGAGCTATTCTGGCCGTAAGAATCAGACTCGCGAGTCGAGTTACGTGATTCGCCGTTGTTAACTTTTTCCTTTTTTCTTTTCTTTTCTTTCTTTTTTTATTTTCTTTATATGTTCTGTTTTTTTCTTTCTTTTTCTTTTTTTTTCCGCGTTTGGTATCAGCTAAGACTGCAATTTTACGTTTCTAGCATGCACCTTCCCGCCACCACCCCCCTCATTCCCCCCCTCCTCTCACCCACCTGGAAAAGCCCTCTTGTGATCTCAACCTTGATCGAAGCCTCTCTGGCGGAACAGTCTGGGGACGAGGAAGTAGGATTAGTGGGGGGCGGGGGGGGGGGGGGGGGGGGGGGGGGGGGGGGGGGGGGGGGGGGGGGGGGGGGGGGGGGGGGGGGGGGGAGGGGGGGGGGGAGGGGGGTATAAGGGGAGTGGGGAATGTTTGGGCAGAGGACGGGCGGGTGGGCGGGACATTGGGTATGTTTTCATGTTAGGGCCGTTTCAGCGGTTAAATATTATGTGGAGAATGGTTCTGACATTTGCGGGGAGGAAGAAAAGATAGGGCGGAGAGAAGTTGCTGGGGAGGGGTGGGGGAGCGGGTGGTGTAGTGGGGGGGGGGGGGGGGGGGGGGGGGGGGCGAGAGGACCAAAATAAAGTTCGATGTTTGTATATGAAACAAGACTAGCTCTCGGAGATTATTTCCTCTCGCAGGTAGTCCAACAGGTAAAACGCTGCACCAAGCGTGCACCAGTCGTGAGCGAGCTTACGTCTTCCGGCGAATTGGAGAGCCCAGCACAGGTATGTACTTAACTGAATAACTAAAGAACAGGTAGAGGTATGAAAAAGGAAAGAGCTTAAACGACTCAGTCTTGGATTTAGATTCTTGTCATTTACAGTCCTCTATAATCTTCCACACAATCTAAAACAAATGTTGTCTTAAAGGGTTAGGGATCAGGAAAAAATATTAAATACAAATGATACTAATAAGAACAATTAAGTAGGCTACCACTTTCTGAAGCCGCAAAGCGCGTTTACAATACATACAATATGTGAAAATAACATTAGTCATGTAGTGCAGGACAAATCAAAATAATAGGTTATATGATGCGAATCAAAACTACTAACATTTCACACATATTGAAATGCACGCACCACTCGCATAGATTAGTCATGCATGTTTGCGCACAGCACACTTATATGCACACCCGGCAAACACACACGCACCTCTCTCTCTCTCTCTCTCTCTCTCTCTACTCTCTCTCTCACACACACACACACACACACACACACACAACACACACACAGCAAACACACTAGCCCGCGCGCGCACAACCATACAAACGCGTACGTTTCCTGCCCCCCCCCCCCCCCCCCCCCCCCCCCCCCCCCCCCCCCCCCCCCCCCCCCCCCCCCCCCGACTAATGCAAGTGTGCATGCACACAAAAGCATATACAAAAGGCAGAGAGAGAAAAACAGGTTAGGAGCTATCGAAAAGTTTGCCTGAAAAGACAGTTTTCAAATTCGATTTAAAGGCAGGAAGATAAGAGCGGTAACGGATAGAAAAGGGCACTGGATTATAGAATTGGTTGATCAAGACACAAACACCCGTCCATCATGTTGTTTTGGCTTGAACGTAGGGGCTTTGCAGAACATTCTACAGTTTAAGAAGAGCGAAGAGGTTTTAAACAGAGTGTTAATAGCTCAGACCAATATTAAGCAGCTCAGACCAATACAGACGAGCTCTTCCAGAAACGACTGAAAGCGTAGACAACATATTTTGATCTTGAATTCTCTGTTTTACTGGAAGCCAATGAAGTTCCGTAAGAAATGGCTTAAGAATGTGCATGGTCTCATGACATCTGTAAATGACTGTGGCAGCAGCATTCTGGACCTGTTGGGAGTGGTTTTGTGAGTGTCAAGGGATGGCTGGCTGGCTAGTCGGTAATCGTAATGATTCAGTCTGGACTGGACAGTTTTTTGGCTGCGTCAGCTATGATATACTGGTGAAAGGAACAGTTTAAATTGATTTCAATGCATGCTGCTCTATATGTTGCTTTAATGTCAGATCATCATAAAATACAACGCTGAGATTTCGAGGTGTGTGAGAAAATTCTGTGTCGATGTTGTTTAGTGAAATGGACGTTGGAAGAAATGGAGCAGCACTTGGGTAAGTAGCGTTCGAGAGTCTAATAGCATTTGTTTTATCATCACTCAGGACCACATCTTTCTCAAACCATTCTTGAAGTGATTCGTCTAGTTCTTCATAATTCTGAAGATGATACAGTGTGATAGAATTGTGTATTGTCTGCAAACATTTCGTGACGAACAAAGTTTCTCGATTAGACTAATGAGGGACCTTGTGGGCATAACAAATAACACAAGAGCCGGCGAGGAGCTTTGAGGCACACCAAACTCAAGAACAGAATCTGCAGATTTTTGATCCTCAATTACCAAATATTGTTTTCGTTCAGACAAGAAGGATCGAAACCAATCCAAGGCAGCATCTTCAATATCAAAACCAAGTTTAAGACTGGAGAGAAGGATTTCATAATTTATCATGTCACAGGCAGCAGACAAATCCAACAGCTGCAGAAAAGATACTTTGTCTAATGAAGTCTGATGAATGTCGTTGAGACTACGAAGGACAGTTTCAGTGCTGTGGTCAGACCTGTATGTAGACTGGTGAGCGCGCACTGATTAAGTTGAGAGCAGATGAGTGTGGGCTGAGCTGGTGGAGAACAATTTTTTTCCACCATAAGTTTTGACAGGAAGGGCAGGCTTGATTCTGGTCTGCAATTTTTTCAGTTCGTTCAGCTCAAGTGATGTTTGGGTGCGTGCGCGCGCGCGGTATGTGTGTGTGTATGTTTTGAGTATGGTTTGATATCAGCAGTATTGAAATCTGAAGGAACTATGCCTGATATTAAGGGTCTGTTAAGGATATTTGTGGTAGCGTGGGGAAAAGAATCGAGATTTAAGAAAAGAAGTTAGGTCGGAACAAGGTCTTTTCCAATAATATTCTGTTTGGATTCCCCCCCCCCCCCCCCCCCCCCCCCCCCCTTCACTTTTCACTGCACCATAAACAAAAAGAAAAACAAGGCAATGGTCTCTGAACACTACACAAAAATATCTTCAGAACAGCAGACTATTTTCGTAGACTTTTCAAGCTCGCTGCTCACATGAGCGGGACTGTCAGGGGTGAGTGTCCTTCACGAAGGGTTAAGGTCGACTGACGAACGGGTTTTGCGGAGGAGTCACACTCGAGTTTTTGACAACCGAGAGACGCGGAAGATTTTTTTTTTTTTTTTTAATACGATATTCCTTTGTTGGTTTGAAGTTCTTATCCTGTCTTTCTCTCTTTCCCTCCACTTCCTCACTCTCGTTGTGCGCGCGCGCGCGCGCGCGCGCGCGCGCGGTGTGTGTGTGTGTGTGTGTGTGTGTGTGTGTTCCCTCGCTCCTCCCCCACTTCCTCTCTCTCACTGTGCGTGAGCCGTGTGTGTGTGTGTGTGTGTGTGTGTGTGTGTGTGTGTGTTGTGTGTGTGTGTGTGTATGTGTATGTTCCCTCGCTCCTCCCCCCACTTGCTCTTTCTCACTGTGCGTGAGCCCGTGTGTGCGTGCGGCGTGTGTGTGTGTGTGTGTGTGTGTGTGTGTGTGTGTGTGGGGTGTGTTCGTGATATGCCCAAACAGGATCGTTTTGTCAACATGCTACACCACACTCCAACACACGACACACTACACACACTCTCCAGCAAACTGACCACACCACTTTCTAACACAGTATACCACATCACACCACACTACACCACACCAAACACCATTGCATACCACACCACAGACCACAATCTGTCACTGACACCACACGTAGGCTACTATTCAATCAACCACATTCCACCACACCACACCGCACCACATCCCACCTAAGTTGCAGCACATTAGATTATCTTTTAGTGTGCCGTGTAGGCTACAGGCGTGTCCACAACAATGCTGTACACACTAGCCTGGAGTCGGCTGTCTACTCGCACTTATATATTACCCTCCGTTCCATTTTTCACACATACTGACTGCTCTGTCACCACATGCACTAGACTACGCAGCTCAGAATGTCAGAACGATGACACGCACCCCCTTACCCCTTGTGTTGTTTGCTCTCTCTCTCTCTCTCTCTCTCTCTCTCTCTCTCTCTCTCTCTCTCTCTCTCTCTCTCTGTCCTTTGTCTTTTAATCTGTTTTTATCAAGTTTCTCTTCCTTGTCTGCTCTACATGTTTCTTTGATAACGGTGTTAGAAAAAAAAAAAAAAAATCTACGGGGTTGATATGCTGATTTGCCAATATGAATAATACGCTTTGAAATGATGTGTGTATGACAAGACCAGGTTGGAACACTAGACTCAGTCTAAAATCTCCATCCTTGATCAATCAATCAATCAATCAGTCAGTCAATCAGTCAATCAATCTGTGTGTGTGTGTGTGTGTGTGTGTGTGTGTGTGTGTGTGTGTGTGTGTGTGTGTGTGGGCCAGCACGTGTGATGGCTTATAATTGCGTGGATGTGTAGGCTAAATCAGCATATGTGCGCGCGTGCATATGCATGCGTGTGTGTGTGTGTGTGTGTGTGTGTGTGTGTGTGTGTGTGTGTGTGTGTGTGCACGCGTGCGTGCCAGCAAACGTATATAATGGTTTAACAACCGTTGACCGTGTTTGCACGTGTGTGTGTGTGCATGTACGCATGCAAGTGCCCTTTATACTCTAGCTCGTAGTTACACGACACAGCACCACCTCGTTCCTTGTTGATGCCAAACTCGCCGTCATGGCCAGTTTGAATATCTGTCTTTAAGTTCCGCCTGCCTAACTATCTGTTTCGTTGTTTATTCATTGTTTATTTCTTTGTTTACTGTGTAATGAAAACATGTTCTCGAGCTGAAGTGCGCCAGCAGGAAGTCACTTGAGCATTCTCCGTAACAGATAACGCATTTCTGATCGAGATTAACACTGACAGGACGACAAGAAGGAGACAAAATAGAGTGACACTGAAGACAGTTGAAAACTTAAGAGACTGACAGAGAGAAAATTGAGGACAAAGGACAGTGACACGGAGGACAACTGCAAACAAAGGAGATGACATGAGGGACAATTTAAAACAAAAGAAAGCGACACTGAAGACAAAGAAGACTTACACTGAAGATGATTGAAGGCAAACGTTGAAGACAAAGGGGACTGACGTAGAAGACAATCGAAAATAAAGGATACCAAAACT
>CM065721.1:61156646-61159146 GCA_033310375.1 Conus canariensis
TGCGTTGATCATCAAGTGACAAGAGATTAGCTTCTTTATATGTTTTAAAGGTATTAGAATGCGCTGGAACACCAAAGGCTACTTTAATAGCTTTACTGTCTATACTTTGCAACCGCTTAAGTAATGTCTGAGAAGCTGAAAAATATACTTCCTGTCCGTAAATCAATTTTGAACGAACCAGACTAATAGAAAGATGCACAAGAGTTTGGGTGTCTTGACCCCACGATTGTGCACTGATTATTTTTAGTAAAGATAGCCTTTGTCTGGCATTGTTTATAAGATATTCAATATGGAATCTCCAGTTTAATTTAGGAGTGAAATGAACACCTAAAAATTTAACATTATTGGAATATTGAAGAGTTTTATTTTCTAGCACAAGTTGAGGCAAAACTTTTGGATTTTTACCATTGTTAAATAACATTAATTGTGTCTTTTCTCCTGATAGTTCTAGTCCATTTTCGTTCATATAATTATTTAGTTTGTCAATTTCAATTTGATATAGTTTTTGTATATATAATATGGCTCTCTTATTTGTCTGTTTTTTAATGTTTGTGTTCATCCACATTGCAATATCATCGGCATATTGCACTACATGCATATTTTTAGATAGTATTTTAGGAAGATCGTGAACGAGAATTGTAAATAGAATAGGCGCAATAATGGAGCCCTGAGGGATGCCAATGTCAATATCTTTAAATGAAGAGTAACATTTACCAACCCTAGTACAAAATGATCTCTCAGATAAGAAAGTTTTTATGAACTGATACATTGCACCATTTATCCCAATATTTTTCAACTTATAAAGTAAACGAGAATGCCACACACTATCATATGCTTTTCTGATGTCAAAGAAAGTAGCAAGTGTACTATTTCTACGAGCAAATTGTTTTTTAACATGACTTGCAAGTTTTACAAGGTGATCAGTTGTACTTCTACCTTTTCTGAAACCTGCTTGATTGTTGGGAATTATGTTATTCTTTTCGCAATAATGTAAAATGCGTTTTTCAACTATCTTTTCTAACATTTTTCCAACTTGAGATGTTAATGCTATAGGACGGTAACTATCAACTGCAGACCTAGGTTTACCTTGTTTTGGAACTGGAATTACAACTATCCTCTTCCAGAAAGTAGGAAGAGTTCCATTTAACCAACACTTTTGGTAAAACGAGTGAAGTAATTGCTTCCAGCACAAAGGTAAGTGGCGTAACAACTGATATGAAATTCCATCTAATCCAACAGCTGTCTTATTCGAGGAGAATGACATTAGTGCTTCTTTAAATTCTTCAAATGTTATAGATGCATTTAAGTAATGGTTTGGATCCGGTGTGGGATCACAATAAGTATCCTTTTCCTCCTCTAGTTCTCTGTAATTTTTGGTATCTGTATGTAGTCTAGTTGATGAGTTATTTTTTGAAAAAGCTTGTACAAATGCTTCAGCTTTCTCTGATGATGCTGGAATATTATTTTTTTCTAATTTAATAGGATATGAAGGTAGATAATACTTGTTTTTTAATTCCTTCACTTTTTTCCATACTCTGTGCATGTCCTTAGATGAAGATATTTCTGAATGACAAAAATGATTGAAATAGAGACGTTTTGCTTTTGCGACAACCCTGTTACTGTGGCTTTTTGCACGTTTCATTTCAATAAAGTTTTCATCAGTTCTATCTTTGAGCCACGTTTTGTATGTTTTCTTTTTATTAGATACGGCTTCTGCACATTCTTCATTCCACCAACTATTTCCTCGATATTTTTTATCAATAGAAGATTTGCACTTTGGCATTGCTTTCTCAGCTGCAGATATAATAGCTTTTCTAAAGTTGTTATAAAACACTTCAATATCTTCGTGTTCAATAATGCTGTGATCTATAGATAGAAGGGTTGACTCATATAAACTCCAATCTGCTTTATTATATAAAAATTTTGGTATTTTATCTTCAACTTCTGCTTCTTCATCAGCTATTTGCTCGTGTATTTTCACAACAATAGGAAAATGATCACTCCCTAGCGAATCATCTTCTGTTGTCCAAGTAGCATTGATGGCCAAATCAGGAGAAATTAATGTGAGATCGATGGAGGTTGGTCTATGCGTTGATATATCAGGCACTCTTGTTATGCTGCCGTCATTCATTAATACTAAATTAGAATCAACAATATTTTCAACAAATCGATTGCAAGATACAACAGAGCAATCAGGTTCCCAAAATGGAGAATGCGCATTGAAATCACCCAAAATTATCCATTTCTTATTTATATTAGGAAGATGTTTTATCCAATCTGTATTGTCAGCATTTGGCCCATTTGGACAGTAAACAGAAAGTATGTTTACAGTGAAATCTTTGTTCACCTTTAACGATATGGAAGTAGCAAAAACGTTTTCAATGACATTAGTTGAATGATTGAATAATAACTTTAGAGGACTGTAATTCAAGTCTGACCTGACATAAATTGCAGTTTGAACCCGTTTAGTTGACACACTGCAGTCATATAGAGGTGGATA
>CM065721.1:61164146-61169146 GCA_033310375.1 Conus canariensis
ATGTGGGAACAACCTTCACAGCTAACTGCTGGCAAAAGTCCAGATTGCTTTCAGCTATCGTCACTCTTTGTTACCGCGAGGTGTTTACAAGCATTACACGTGAGAACTTTGAAAACGTAAAACCGTAAGAGTCTCGAACTCTTACACGGCCCTAACCTAACCTAATCTACCCCCAACCCTAACCCAAGCAATAACTTAGCCTTGACTGTATAAAACTTGATTAAAAAAAAACAAAACAAACAAACCAACGAACAGACAAACGAAAACGCACATTTAATTGATAGATCGTAAGACTCGCCGACTCCTACACGGCCCTAACCTAAACTTATCTACCCCCAATCCTAATCCAAGCCATGATTTAGCCTTGGCTGTATAAACTTTATTAAAACAATCAAACAAACAAACAAACAAACAAGACACGCACTTACATCAGAAACAAAACAAAAAAGAAAATCCCACACGAGAGTATGGAATGGGCTATTTCCGATGATCCGCTGTACATGTTCTCTCTCTGTGTGTGTGTGTGTGTGTGTGTGTGTGTGTGTGTGTGTGTGTGTGTGTGTGTGTGTGTGTGTTTAATGCATTTGCATATGATTGATTGATTTGATAGAGCCGTAGTTTCTGTTTTCACCGTGATTAACGTGATGTTGCAACAGCTGCACGAAATGAAAGCACCACTGATGAAGCAACAAATCATGTATTACTGCCAAACACACACACACACACACACACACACACACACACACACACACCTCTCTCTCTCTCTCTCTCTCTCTCTCTCTCTCTCTCTCTCTCTGTCTGTCTGTCTGTCTCTCTCTCTCTCACACACACACACACACACACACACACATACACACACACACACGCACGCACGCACGCACGCACGCACATACGCACGCGCGCGCGCGCGCGCGCGCGCACACACACACACACACACACACAACGCGGTAACATTGGATTTTTAAGCTTGTAATGCCTCATAAAAGGTTCCATAGCCTTTTGCAGAGATCATGTGGACAGCTGTCCAATTTCCTGGTTTCAGTGTGCACGCAACGGACAGTATTTCAGGAGTCGCTAAAAGGCCTGTTCACATCAACGAGGTGGCAACTCACCATTGAACTTGACCTGTCGATGTGGCAGCTTGACAGATGGGGTGGTGCAGGTCGACTTCCTCTCTTGACATAGGAGTAATGGACCGCTCTTCTCACGGGTCATCAGCTCCTGGCGGAGAGGGCGGCACTGTCGCAGACTGCTGTAACCCTCCGATTCGCGAATCGGTTATCATCTTGCTCGCGGGCCTCTTCGGTAATTTCACGTTTGAACTCCACACACAGCTCGGGTAGTATGGCAGACGGGGATTAACCATCAAAGGAGAATTAGGGTGGCGAGGGGGTGGGCACGTATGATGCTGTAACATACCGCTGCAATGACAACACGTTAACATGGGCGCAAAACTGGCAGTTTTCATGCTGGACACCCGAGGATTCGAACTCACAACTTCTCCCGTGAACTCGCTGATCTATTGCGGAGCTAAAAAGCAACCTTCCTGACTAGTATGCGAATACTCCCTCTGTTAGGTACGTTAACATTTAAAGTCCACACCAGTCAGAGCTGATATGGCGGGCCAGGATAACCGTGCCAGGCGAGAGGGCGAAAGGGACCTATTGCACACTACAATGTTCCCCAAGAACGACAACACATAAAGAGAGATAGCGGAAATGACAATGCAGCTGGGCGCTAGCATGATTCGAACCCGCAACATCTAACCGCAGTCTCGGTGCTCTAATCAAATGGGCCAACTAGACACCTATACTACTCTCTTGAGTGTTGGGGACCTGACTGAACAGTACCCGCTTTTGACAGCGAGGGGTTCCGAGTCTCAGTGGGTTCAGTGACCTGCTATTACTGGCGTCCGTCAGCGAGTTGGGGACCTGTGAGGACATTGTGATTGTCACTCGAGCATGAGACAGACACCCTCCCATCCCCGACTCTCATCTCACACACACACACCGAACCGGTAGCCTTGAAAATGGCTTATGAAGAGGACCTACGATTACTTGCATTTAGGTGGCTTCCTACGGATAACAGACCCTGATTTATCCCTCTGTCTGGGAGCATGCAGGCAGCAATCTTTGAGTTCATTTAGATATGAACAACGGATCCTGACAATCCAGATCCCCCTGACTCTGCTCAGACTTCAGTCCGGGCATTGCCTGCTTTAAAAGGCCATCAGCTATCAGGATGTTAGTGTCACATAACCAGGGCCTCTTCACGTTGTTCGTGGAATTTGAACGACTGCAAGAACATGGCTCCGTTTGTGCATTCATTCTTTAGCTGGACTCAGACACAAGCGAGTTCTGACGGTTGTATCAAGTTCAGTAAAGAAAACGCACAATAAAGTAGAAACAATGATCGATGGAATGAAAATCATTGATATTTCGAGCCATAAGCTCCTTGTCGATGGTGAGAAAGAAAGGAGAAACAGTAAAATGCTCCTTTTCAAATACTAGTTTTTTTTTTTTTTTCTTCCTCACCATTGACAGAGAACTTATGGCTCGAAACGCCCGGTGATTTTCTCCTCATGGATCACTGTTTCCACCTATTGTACGTTTACTTTTCATGTTTTCGTAATCCAGTGGTCAGCTTGCCCCCTTTCTCTGTATTAAAGTTACGTTCAGGCTTAACTTCCACACTCACTCGGGTATAATCATCCCAGGAAAAGGGGTGGGTGGAGGGTGCATCGCTGGAGGAGGGGGTGGGGGGGGGGGTATGAGGAGAGACCTATCTAACACTGCACTTACATCGCCAGAATGACAACGCATTAAAAAGGGCTGTGAAACGGTCTCGGCTACATTCGCACAGAATGTCAGCGGCCGCCATGCACCGCCCCTGACGCTGCGTACTGTCACCCTGATGCATTCTTGTGTGCGAGTGTCTGACCTAAAAAGCGGATCTACCTTCAAATGTGTGTCGTTATGGTGGTCAGTGCACTGTCAGCTTTGCGCTCTTTCCACGAATCGCCAGAGGTGGTTATTCGCGTCTGTTGAATCACCTCAGATGAATTTACTTTAGGGACAACATGTCCGTAAGGGCCTCCGGCAAGCTGGACCTTGATCTCACCATTACCATCACTTGACCAAGCGAAGGTAGAACGTTCGGGAGAGCGCGCGCCCTCCGCCGAAAAAAGGACGGATTCCTGGATCTGTACTTTGATTCAGCTAATGACTAAGAGCTAAATTTCTTCTGCCAGCTGAAGTAACATGTAGTTATAGGCCAAAGAGTTGCTTTTCGTTCGTTCGTTCGTGTGTGTGTGTGTGTGTGTGTGTGTGTGTGTGTGTGTGTGTGTAAGAAATGTCAAGATTAATATCGCTCAACAAATTACTTCATAAACTGTGCAACAGTAACTCTGCAGTACCATATTCTGTGGGAATTTTATAATAATTTAATCTTGCAGAACGAACACACACACACACACACACACACACACACACACACACACACACACACACGCACACACACACACACACACACACACACACACACACATATATATATATATATATATATATATGTATATTAGATAGATTTTTTTTTTTTTTATGAAACCTGATTTCCCTAAGTTGTTATATTACACGAACAAACAAAGCAAAGGAACGAAAAGAAGTGAAAAACTTTGGGAAAAAGATGTCAATAAAATGTAAGCCCATCAACAAGCAAACGTGGGCGTATAATACTAACTGAAAGATAAGCCGGAAGGAGGGGGGAAGGGGTGGGGGCGCTTGGCGCAGGGGAGTGGGTGGTTCTTGTTATACATCCAACAAGGAAGTTACTGATAATGCGTTCAACGGCAAATAGCTTTATCATTTTGCTAAACAGAAGTCGCCCACCGATAACATATAATGTGTATCAACATGAAGATCATGGTTTTAGGGAAGTGTTGACCATTGGACTCTAACAGAATGATTTATATATTTTGAATGAAGCAGTTGGTATGAATATATCCACAGCACAGACTCCCACCACGTATTTTGCACATGCCAATTTTCTGTATTCGATCAGCCGCCGTGGCGAAGTGATTTGCGTCGCGGTCTCCCGGAAGGTCTCGGTTCGATTTCCATCAGAGCCATGTGGGATTTTTCTGCCCCGACCGATGCAACCCAAAGTTGAGTTTGCTACGGGCATAGCTTGGAGGACTTGGACTTCACAGTCGAGTTTCATCCACTAAATGGATGCGTCTCTGAGAGTTTTGTTCGAATTTCCTGACCAGCACAGCAGGTGTCTGTATCTCTCGGGCCTGGTTAACGCCAGGATAGATTATGAAGTGAGCGTAGAGCACAGTCCTGTCATGCAGTCTCCGTCCGGAATGGAAATCCGTAGCATCATTTTCATCACCCTCATTCTCATCGATCAGCATCTAAAAAAATAGGTGGCAGATTCTGTGGGCCTTCATTCCCTGCTCTCTTGGTGAACTCAGTTTCGATGTCCTCTCCACGTCTATGGCTTTGATTTGATTCCGTCGGGGCCAACGGTATCGGCAGATTCATGGAGGCTGTGGCCGGACGGACGTGGTGGTGCCTCCGGAGGGAGAGCTCACTCACGCCAGCTCCGCGACTAAGCAGTCAGAATCAGCGGCGTGGGTTCTTCTTCTTCTTCTGCTTCTGCATACACAGGCTGATACTCCTGCGGACACTCCCTATATGGACAGACAAGTATTAATCCCATCTACCCAACAAAGGGAGTGGAGTTTTGTGTGTATGACCGTTTGTTATCCCGCCATTAAGGCAGCCACACTCCATCTTCGGGGAAGGTGCATGATATGTGTAACGTGTCATCCATACCAACGGCCGAACTGGCCTTCTTTTCCGAAAGTTGGTGATGGGATTTGACTTGTGTGCAAGATGTTATGCGTGCGTTCACACGGAACCTCGGTTTATAGTCTCATTCGAAGGACTGTATGGGGAATGGAGTCAGAACCAATGTTAACTCCGAGGGAAAAATCC
>CM065721.1:61174146-61256646 GCA_033310375.1 Conus canariensis
CCCTCCCACACACAGACTAACTCACTCACACCCCCCCCCCCACACACCCACACACACACACACTCACACCACACACACACACACTCCCTCCCACACACACCACAACACTCACCCACACACACACACACACACACACACACACACAAATACACTCGCACAGACATGTATGCGCCTGTGCGCATCCAGATAAGCACACCCATATACATATGTAAGCATAGTGCGCATGGGGGTGAAGAGAAAAAAAGTTTGCCAGGCCACGGTTATAGCATTCAGACAACACTCCATCGCCGACCGCTCCACATCTCTAGGAGCCATCCAGTGGTGATGCAAGCTAGACCCACCGTCACCTTTAATGGCTGGAAGGTTGGCTGTGCCGCCTGACGTTGATCTCTCACATGAACGCTCTTCAAGAGAGACCTGCCATCTTTCTCTCGCCACTCCCCGCAATGCCATCTTGGAGTGAGTGATGCCATGGTCAAATCATTGGCAGCCATTCATCCAAGATCGAAAAATCAGTAGCCAGACGCAACACGCAAATTTGCCCGCCTGGAAGCAAGTGTTGTCTAGTAGCCTAATTTGAGCTAATTACGCTTTAATTAACCCTAGATTTCTCCCGATTCCGTCATAGACCAAACTTTAGAATGTCGCGAATGCTCAGTGCCAGCTTTTCAACGGTTATAAATCAGGTTTATGGATCTACAGACTTCAGAAAGGACAAAGAGATTTCATTGTTGCGGTGGTAAATCAAATTTGAATGACCTTTTCGCCATTGTGTCCGGTTAGTGGGTCACTGGGTCGCTGGTCACCATGCAGTGTGGCTGCACACCAATTATTAATGCGCCAAGGCCTTGCTTAAGGAGTCGAGTATTTACAGACTGGCGCAATCAGATTGTTTTTAGAATTTTTGTTGTGTCTGACAGTTGATTCTTCACATTTTCTTTCATAACAAGTCAGGCTGTTCCAAGCAGACAGGTTAAAATCAATGGTATGTGACTATTTGGAGATTTTGAGCTGGAGCAAAGATAGGGTCACAGGTGAGTGCAAAGGCCGGAAGTGTACGTCAACTACGGGAACGGCATGTATTTGAAGATTGTTTGTGATTTCATTGGTGAAAATCCCCCCAAACAAGGGAAATCATTGGTGGGGAGTTGTTCTTTTGATCAATTGTCAATTCAAAATCAAATGCTGGCTCAAATTTATAGCAGGCCTCAAAACGCTTACATGGATTATATAGTGTTCGTGCAAAATCCTTATTGTAGCGCGTGGCCTGTACTTTCAAGCAGGCGTCTGCTATAGGCCCCGAGAGACTAAGCCAGCGAGTGGAGCACGCTTGGTTACACATGCAGTCTATTACAGCACTTTCATCAGAGGATCTGTACCAGCAGAACAGATGCTGGACTTTGGTCTGATTGTCAGTATGTCTTTACAACAAGCGGATCATTATTATTAACAGATGTCATTACATGACTTTACAAAGTTTATCAAAGACAAAGAACCGTTTGGTGCAATTTACCTTGACTTTCGGACACATTTTGATTCATCCCCGCCAAATATTTAGAAGACTTAAAATTTTCATTCATGTCGTATAAAAAAAACAAACAAAAAAAAAAAACTCTTAAGTGGATTTCAGCACACTCAAATGGTAGAATACAACAAGTGCGTGCAGATCATGCAAGATTTACCTGGCAGACTTGTCTCACAGAGAAGTCGACTAAAGCAAGCTTTCTTGTCGATATTTATTCCCGCGCGCGCGCGCGTATGTGTGTTGTGTGTGTGTGTGTGTGTGTGTGTGTGTGTGTGTGTGTGTGTGTTGTTCTAAAAAAAAGGCCAGTATTTACAAGTTTCAAAGAGAAGAATCTTTCACTAAACAGAACGAAATGTGAGTTTAACAAGAATCACTCTGAGGTCTATGGCACCATTTGTTTTTGCAGCAGACAGAATATCACCCGATTCTTGGTTAAAAGAAAAAAGTAAATTAAAAAAAAAAAAAAAAACATCCATCAAACATCGTGTAGTGGAGCTTCCACATGAGAGTGTCAAAACATGATCGTGTTAAAAGACAAAGAATCGTGTACATGAGAGTCTGGTTTCTGAACACAGAAATGTTGAAGCAAACGTCAGTGCCCCCCCCCCCCCCCTCCCCCCCCCCCCCCCCCCCCACCTCTCATCGGATGTGCCGCTTCAATAGCACTAACCTCACGCTATCATTCCAGCTCCAAGTCCACAGCCAAAAGTCGTATCTAGTCTTGCATCTCCATAACTCCATCTCACCGCTACGCTCTACTGAAGATGAAATCATTATCCGATCAACCCTAGTGTGATGTCAGTCTCGACTTCAGTTTACAGGACTATTCCCATCAGGGAAATATCTCACATAGTAATAGATGACAACTCAAGATCTCCGAATTTGTCCCGCAGTACAAGTGCAAATACCATCATCCTAATGATGATTCTGTCTTTGCGTGATGGGGCATACCTGATGTTAAAACGGACAGTGGAGCCTTATTCAACAGACATGTCATACAATATTCTAAATTCCTTCGTTTTTAACTTTGCAAGGTTACACCTCTATGGCTACATGCAAATCGTGGCGTGTGCTTCGAATTTTGGTACAGGGGGGTTTTTCCCTCGGAGTTAACATTGGTTCCGACTTCATTCCCCATACAGTCCTTCGAATGAGACTAAAAACTGAGGGTCCGTGTGTGAACGCACGCACAACATCTTGCACACACGTCAAATCCCATCACCAACTTTCGGAAGAGAAGGCCAGTTTGGCCGTTGGTATGGATGGCACGTTACACATAGCATGCACCTTCCCCGAAGATGGAGTGTGGCTGCCTTAATGGCGGGATAAAAAGGGTCATACACACAGAACTCCACTGCCTGTCTATACAGGCAGGGTCGGCAGGAGTATCAGCCTGCGTACGCAGAAAGAAAGAAAGAAAAAAGTGGCGTGGGTAGATGTATATCCATGCTAGAGAAAACCCATTCAAGCTGTCCATATAGGTATGGCGCCATCAACTCCCAAGTTGCTTTGCAGCTATCATTCCGCTTCACACAGCAGCTCAAACATAAGCCCAGCCGGCAGAAGCAGGGCCACTCTGTTGGCACTCAACATGAAGACAGAAAATTTCCAGAAATCAGTAGCCAACTCAAGAACGACGTGAATGATGTCATCGCGCACCGCAAATGGATGAGAAGATCCGTCCTTGTGGCATGTGCTATTTTTGAAAAAAAAAAAATAAAAGAAAGACCCTGACGATCGACGGCATGCAAGTAAGGCTCAGGTGCATGTTGGCGATACCGTTCTTGCCCGCCAGAGGAGAAGGAACAAAGTGAGCCCACATTTGTCTCCAGCGTCTGTCTATCTCTTCAAGTCACTGAAAGAAAGGATTCCATGCTGACTGCGGGGGAAGATAAAAGACAAGTCACCCGCAACTTCTTTTTTTCTAAAAAAAAAAGAAAAAAAAGTCACCACAACCTTTAACTCCAGCCAACAGGGAAAGAAGGCATAGTGCAGCGGTGGCGTACAAATATGCATATTGCTGATCCAATCGACTTCAGGAGAGAGTCCACAGCTAAATAGTCCAACTCCAAGGTAAACAAAGCATTCGGAAAGAACTCGTCTAAACCTTGCATATTTCAAAGAAACTATGTCAGGTTTCTTTCTTTTTGTGTGTGTGTGGCATCAGTTATCGGATCAATGGAGCCCCTAAAGCGGTGACTTTTTTCCTTTTTTAAAATTTAATTTAATTTAATTTTTTGGTCCCAAGGCCGAAATCCACCTCTTCATTTTTTTGGTGCCTTACACTGTCCTCTTCATCTGAAAAAAAAAGCGGAGAAAAAACAACAACAAACAAAACAATTTCCACTACTAGCCTCTCTCTCTCCTCTCTCTCTCTCTCTCTCTCTCTCTCTCTCTCTCTCTCTCTCTCTCTCTCTTTTCCAACCAGTCTCTTACACACCATGCATAGTCTGTATCTTCTGTTACAAATGGACGTGTTCTTGCAGATTTTAGTGTTTTGGCGTTTGATACAAAGTGTCTGGGTTTGTTAATGTTCTAATGTGTGGTGTACTGGCAGAAACTACGTCAGTTGACCAAAATGAAAAGACGACTTCCAGTACAAAGGAAGAGAAGAAGCAGAAACACATTAACAGTAGCATTTGCGTAGTGTTCACGGGCAATCACATTGACATGCTTAATATCAATTCTTGCATTGTTTCTGACCTGAGTGCATCGCATGTTTATTCCATCGGTGTGTGTGTGTGTGTGTGTGTGTGTGTGTGTGTGTGTGTGTGTGTACATGATATTTCATCATTATTTCATCACTTAAATATGTTCATTCCAATGCATGCATTCAACATTTCAGTTGTTGAGCATTAATCAAATTCAAGATGTACATTTTGAACGGTTCAAGAGCACGTCAAATTTTTAGAATTCTTAAGAGCAAGGTCTGTGAGACCCACAGAATACGAATCAGTGCATAAGTAACGGGATGTTAATAGAATCACATTTTATTCCAAGAAGAAAGGGGATGTGATCTTCAAGTGACACAATAGTGAATAAGTCCCAGTCATGCATATATATATATATATTTTGATATCTCTTTAGTCTGATAGTCTATTGATAAGAAGGCAATTCTATATCAGCAATATGTGCCCTACATTGAACATGACAAATAACAAACGGAGTGTTGACGCATGAGAATACACTCGTAGGCCTGAAACTGCACACTTGAATAATTATGTCGATGCGTTGTCTCTATCCTACAGTAGCAATCGATTATTGAGGTGTATCCTCTATAAAAGTATCTTAAGACTGGATGTGATCTAGATAATGCACACAAAACTGATATTCCACAATATCGGTAGGCTACTAGACATACTAATAAATTATTTTCAGCAACGCAAGATAAAGAAGTCGCCGGATGTGACCTTAGAGTGTTCTTCAGCGTTCGGCGGCAGGACTAATATCAAGAAAATGTTCTTTTCACCAACACTGGAACTAACTACATCACGTATTTAAACAGACGTTGCACAATTAAACCTTAACCAATTCAAGAACGTAGCCCTGTGGGTTGGGCATAGAATAGACCCACTGCCCTGCCATGAATGTCGTAAGAGGCGACTAAGGCAGGACCACCTCGCCCAGTGGATAAAGGGGTTTGCGTAGGGCTAACAACCCTACCTGTAAAAAAGACCAGTTACAGAAGCATCGACGACAATGAACCAAAACATTCACCTGGGCAAGGAGACATATGACGCGGTGCAGTGAAAGCCGAAAGGAAGCTGCAAGGCTGACTCCCCTTCTAACACCCAGGACAACAACGAGAGTAGCCACATGGAACATCAGGACGATGTACGAAACAGGAGAAACCATCCAAGTTGCGAGAGAGTGAAAAACTACAAGATCGGAGTGCTAGGACTGAGTGAGACAAGGTGGCTACAGTCAGGACAGCTGAGACTTCCATCTGGAGAACAGCTGCTGTACTCAGGACACTCAGAGGATGGAGCCCCCTACACTGAGGGTGTGGCCCTGATGCTGGCACCGGAGGCACAGGGGGCACTCATCGGATGGGAACCTGTCAACTCCCGCATCATCACAGCCATGTTTACCACGAAGAAGAATGACATCAGGCTAAACATCATCCAGTGCTATGCTCCCACCAATGATGCGGAAGAAGAGAAGAAAGATGACTTCTACCAGCAACTACAGACAGTGATAGACAGAAGAGGAGCAAAGGACATAACCATACTGATGGGAGATTTCAACGCCAAGATTGGAATGGACAACACAGGCTACGAGGACATCATGGGGACACACGGACTGGGACAGATGAATGAGAATGGTGAGCGCTTTGCAGACCTGTGCGCCCTGAACCAGCTGGTTATAGGAGGAAGCATCTTCCCACACAAGCGCATCCACAAGGCCACATGGAGATCCTCGAACCATGTCACGGAGAACCAGATTGACCACATCTGCATTAGCCGCAAGTTCAGGAGATCATGGCGGGATGTACGAGTGATGAGAGGTGCTGACGTGTCATCAGACCACCACCTTCTTTTAACAACAGTGAGACTTCGCCTCAAGAGATTCACCAACGTCAACAACACACGGACAAAGTACAATGTTGGACTGCTCAGAAACAGGGACACACAAGCAGCATTCCAGATCAGCCTTTCCAACAGGTTCCAGCCGCTACAAGAGCTGATAGAAGATGGTGAGACGGACATCGAAACAGAGTGGGAACACTGCAAGAAGCTCTGGCATGACACATGTGAAGAGATCCTTGGCAAGAAGAAGACCCAGCACAAGGAATGGATCTCTGCCGACACCATCCACAAGCTGGAAACAAGGAGAGAGAAGAAAACTACACTGAACATGAGCCGAACTAGAGCAGCTAAGGCAAAGGCACAGGAAGAGCACACAGCAGCGAACAGAGAAGTAAAGAGGAGCATCAAGAAGGACAAGAGGGACTACTTTGACGACCTGGCCAGTCAAGCAGAGGCAGCAGCCGGACAGGGGAACCTGAAGGACCTGTACCTGGTGACCGAGAAGCTGGCGGGTAAGTTCCAGCAGACAGACAAGCCAGTGAAGGACAAGAATGGAAACCCACTGACAACAACCGAGGAACAGCTGAAACGATGGGCAGAACACTTCAAGGAGCTGCTGAACCGCCCCGCCCCTGACGCACCACCAGACATCCCACCCGCGGAGTCAGAACTGCCCGTCAACTGCGACAAACCCTCAAAGGCAGAGATCAAGAAGGCCATCATGACTCTGAAAAATGGGAAGGCTGCAGGGCCGGATGAGATACCAGCAGAAGCCATCAAAGCGGACATAGAGACAGCTGTCAACATGCTACACAGCCTCTTCAGGAAGATCTGGGAGAAGGAGGAGGTACCGGCCCAGTGGAAAGAAGGAATCATCATCAAGCTGCCAAAGAAGGGAGACCTCAGGGACTGTAGCAACTACCGAGGGATCACGCTCCTGTCAATGCCAGGCAAGGTTCTCAACAGGGTTCTACTGGAGAGGATGAAGGAGGCTGTCGACCTCAAGCTCCGAGACCAACAGGCAGGCTTCCGGCAGAACAATTCATGTGCCGACCAGATCGCCAGCCTGCGCATCATCGTGGAGCAGTCGCTGGAGTGGACCCCCCCCCCCCCCCCCCTCCCCCTACATCAGCTTCATAGATTATGAGAAGGCCTTCGACAGTGTGGACAGAGAGACGCTGTGGAAGCTACTGAGGCATTACGGAGTCCCCGAGAAGATCATCTCCCTCATCCAGTGCACCTACCAGGACATGAACTGCAGGATTGCCCACGCCGGCCAGCTGTTCGAAAATTTTGAGGTGAAGACCGGAGTTCGGCAGGGGTGCCTGCTGTCGCCGTTCTTCTTCCTCCTGGTCATTGACTGGATCATGAAGACCACTACAACAGGCAGGAACAACGGTATACAGTGGACACTCTGAACGCAGCTGGACGACCTCGACTTCGCTGACGACCTGGCGCTCCTGTCACACAGCCACAGCCAGATGCAGGACAAGACCACTCGCCTGGAGACCACATCAGCCGGGACAGGGCTCAAGATCAACAGGAAGAAGACCGAGCTAATGAAAATCAACACCACTGCCAGCACATCAGTCACAGTTGTTGGTGGAGAGCCCATCAGGGAGGTGGAGTCTTTCGTCTACCTGGGAAGCGTGGTTGACCAACAGGAAGGCACGGACCAAGACATCACAGCCAGAATCGGCAAGGCAAGAGCAGCTTTTATCATGCTCAAGAACATCTGGGCATCTGGAGGAATCAGCATAAGAACCAAACTCCGCATCTTCAACTCAAATGTGAAGTCAGTTCTGCTCTAGCTACGGATGCGAGACATGGCGGACAACACAGACGATGCAACAAAAGATTCAGACATTCTTCAACACCTGTCTGAGGCGCATCTACAAAATTCGATGGCCAGAGAAGATCTGTGGGAGCATGCAGGACAGGAACCAGTGGCCAAGCAGATACTGCAAAGGAAGTGGGGCTGGATCGGACACACCCTCAGGAAGCCAGCGTCCAGCACCACACGCCAAGCCCTGACCTGGAACCCGCAGGGAAAGAGGAAGAGAGGCCGGCCTCGCAACAGCTGGAGGCGAGACACTGAGGCAGAGCTGAAACAAGGGACCAACTGGACTGGAATGACCAGAACAGCCCAGAACAGAGTGCGATGGCGAAGGGTCGTCGATGGCCTATGCTCCACCGGGAGCGATGGGCATGAATGAAATGAATTCAAGAACGTACCGCTTTAAATTTATGTCTGTATCAGTATGGTTAATCAGATCTCAGTTTGAAATCTAGTGACCTCGCCCCTGCTTATGTGAAAAGAAAGAATACATTTTAGACTCTAGGAGGCCTAATAAGCTTTAAGTCTTTGAACCTGACTTATACCAAACGAAAACCTTGGGAAAGAAGAGTTAATCCTCCCCCCCCCCCCCCCCCCCCCCCCCTCATGCTTTGACACCCATCACGAGACCGAAAAGAGCCGATTCTGCTTGTGTGTTCTTTCACGTCTCTGGTTCAAGGCATGTAGCACGCCTATTCATGAAAACAGTTGGTTTTTTTTGTTTGTTTTTTTTTACATAACAGAATCACCACTCATTCTATGAGTAACCATTATCTTACCTAAGGCTTTCAGTCATATTAGCCGTACACTTCTCAATGCTAATAGGCCTAATTAATCTAAAACTGGCTACTATTTTGCCATGACATTTTAGACTAATCACGTGATCGTCACAGTTTAACTAATTTTGAATCTCTGCATATGTACCTTAAGAAATCTTTACCCTTAAGTCCACAAAAAAAAAGAAAAAAAAAAAAAAAAAGGATTGCGATGACGTCTTATCCGTGTACAACAATTTTAAGTGTAATTGCGGGACAACAGATCGAGCAACATGAGAAGAAACATTGTAACAGACATGGCATAGACGTGAAATTTTTAATGACATCAAAGATATAAAACTACTTGCTTTCATTAATATTTTGATTCCTCGTCTTTTCACGGTGCATTCCACGTCAGTGAATTATCGGTAATCATGTTACAAAATAAAATACTAGGTACTACATGTTGTGAAATGTTTCTGACGACCGAATCACAATGTTGACCTATATTGAGCGAATGAATCTGTCTCGAACAATTTTTTTTTTAATCCAAAGTGGGAGACAAAGGAAAAATAACGTCGACTTTCCGACAACTCCTGGCTGTTTTGATTCCTTCACAGTGTCTTATCTGACCTGTTAAAAGTGACGTTACAGTGAAAAGTTAATGTTGGTAAGTTGAGGTCTTTCTGCGCAGTCGCATTAGCATGACGGAATGTCGGTCAGTGGCGCGCTACTTCCCTACCCAGCGATCAATGAGTTTAGAAGGGGATCACGCCATCTTTGAGGAAGTCTCTTGAGTATGTGAGAATTTAGATTAACCTTTTATTGTAAATTAGATACAATTTAAGTCATGAAAATATTGTATGCCGCTTAAAGAATATTAGGGAGACTCAGTTCATGTTTGGTCCTCGGCCTCCCTGGCTGTGAAAATTCGGTGTGCATCGCGCAATCGCGTAGCGCAGTCGCACTCCATCATGTTGTGTTCTGTCTTGCGCAGTGAGCACGAAAGAGATGTTGATGCAGACGACAAGTTTTCAGCAATAATGGACGAAATGAAAATCACGAAGGCGTACATTTTTGTCAGGATATGGTTTACGCAGTTGATGCAGTGGTACTTGATAAATGAGCGAAGGTTATTTGTGCGGAAAAACGAGCTTCCAAAACAAATATGGCGTCTTATAGGTTGAGGTTGGCAAAGCTTTGGGACTTGACAGCTCGGAGTAGTGTAAGTCTCTCGAGCTCAGAGAGAGAGAGAGAGAGAGAGAGAGAGAGCTGTCACCGTTCTCTCCAGACACGTTAGTTCACAATTAACAGTGATTTTGCCAGTTCAGTGTTTATGTTTGCTATGAAGTAGCCTGTTAGCATAAAAGTGCCTTTTCGTTTTTCTTTCTTTTTTCTTTGTTTTTTTTCGTTTTCTGAAGAATTTTCCATGATAGATTTCAACTGCCCATGCTTTGTAGCATTTTCCATGGTCTTTGATTCTCACTTTTTCATGCCTCTGTTGCGCAAACCGCGTCCACCCAGTCCATTTCATCACCATAGTTTTAATAGAACTAGGCAAGTTTGGGTGTGAGTCACAATTTTATCGACCCAAGTTTTTACATGTCTTTTAAGTGATGATTTTGAATTGTGGCACTTGCATAATGAAAAAGCAGGAAAAACAGTTTTTGTTCTTTACTTCTGTGTGCCATTTACAGCAAGGGGCCAAACCTGTATAAACCATTCTTATTGGACAGTCCCCATTGACTTGGCCAGACTCTTGGTATGTTTTATAATGATGTCAATGTCAAAGACTAAAACAGTGACTTTAAAAGGTTTTTATCATAAACACCAGTCTCCGTCTTTTGTGAGGATGCAGCTGTTATGAGGATCCTCAGGTTTTGATTAAATGACATTGGACTTTTATTTCTCTTTGGCATATGTTTGAAAAATATTGCTCGTGTTTAGCAGGTTAGTCACAGCATTTGCCACATACCCTGGATATTTGGGCTTCTGCTTCTATCCAACCAAGCTGGTCGATATGCTTGATTGATAAAGTTACTCAATGGTATCTTAAGTAGAAGAGTACGGGGAGATGAAATATGACTTTATTTTCAATCACAACCTGCTCTGTCATATTTAAAGACTATTTCAAATCACACATTCAGTTTTGGATATTGTGTATGGCAGGTTAAAGAAGTGAAACACATATTCATTTCTGTACTGGATCTGACATGATTGTTGAGAGTGTGGTTCATTTGCATCACCCAATAAAGGTTTTGAACTCTGCTAAATGCCTATTTCAACGGCAGCCTGGGTCAGAACTGTCATTTACTTCAACAGTTGTGGCTTAAAACTTCAAAATCTTACATACTGTAGTCAGTTTACCAACTTTTCTGTGATGCTAGTGGGAAGTTCATATTGGACATGTTGGATACTGAATGTGTTTTAATTTAATAGATAGAGCAATTGGACAGAACAACTGGACATTCTACCACAATTCCATAGGCAGCCTAGATCTTGTCAAACCTGCGCTTTGTGTAGTGTCCCATATGATGATTTTCACTTTCATGCACTTGTGTGTTTGTAAAGCCTTGTTCTTTCCTGAAATGACTTTTTAAAGCCAAAATCAACCTAAAACAGTATAGCTGTTAGGGTGTATAGATCTAGAATTCTACAAGTTCTTTGATGTTAGGTAAATTACCGTTCATGAATTATTGTATTATAGTGGAGGATTGGTTGTCTTGAAAACGGTAAAATCTCAGTTCTGTACTCTTGGTTTTGTATTGGGCAGGCATTCAAATCATCATCCACATTAGGCCGTAGCATGAGATCTTTCAGATGAAACAATAAATTGAGGTCTTAAACTAAGCAGGGTACAGCTTGCACATGGAATCTTTAAGGCAAGGAGAGAGAGTCCCAGGCAGCATTCTTACACAGAAAGAGAAAAATGCATGATATGATGCTCAGTGGTGACAAGTGATGCAAGGCAGCTCAGGTTTTGACAAAAAGTATATAGTTAGAACACTATACTTTGTTAAAAGTTAAAGAATGTGAATACAAAAGTTGACCTCATGAGTTAAGTGTTAATCACTTATGGATCATTTGTATTTAAGATAATGCACTTGCATGTTAAGAAATTACAGTAAAGTAATACAGGGCTGGAGAAGTTTGAATTTTCTTTACCAACCAACCTAGCTGTTGGATGATAAATCCCCTAACCCATCAAAAACTGTTCACTGGCCCAAGATCTGAAAGGTTTCATAATATCTTTTTTTTTTTCTTTTTTTGATAAATGGCAGGCATCAAAATGAAAATCAAATCAAGTTCAACAGATAAGTGACAAATCCTGATCAAGCTGTTCTTTTTCACACCAAGCAGCACTGGTGTTAGACTTATGAAGTTATTTATTTTCTTCAATGCATGCAGATAATGCCCAGCAGGATATGTGTCTTGCGATTTAAGACCCTTCTTCCTCACCTCATGCTATGTTTGCTGGCTATTTTGAAACTTTTTGTTACTTAAAAGATTGTAGAGATGTTTTCATATAATTATGCTGGATTGAAGACCTGTAGTATGTGGCCACAACTTACTAATACTTAGATACTGAATGCACAAATAAATGTCTGTAAAGCCAGGGGGATTATACTGACAGTATCTGCTTTATGTGCAGCAAATGAGAATGACAAAGTAGACAGCCATTTCAGATTGAAATTAAAGTGCTAATGTTAAGAAATTCTCACTAAGAAAATTAATGCAGATGATGGAGTTGCATGACAGGCTGATGATGGATTCTCCTGTCGTGTCCGACGGATGAATAGGCATGCAGGTCATCTGCTGATGTGGGTCCTCATGTGGGAATGAATACCAATCCTGAGACACAACGTTGTCCAGACGCTGCATGGAATGGAGCCCTGCAAGGAAGGGCCCCGTTTTCTTTGATTTCTCTTTTCCTGGATGGCAGCTGCTCTGTTGCACTTGAATTTCTTTGTGCCCTGGGTACACTGTTGCTGCCACTGTGTTCTGTCAAGGCGACATCTTCCCAGGAAGCAGTGTCAGTGTTGCAGCTTCAAGGTGTCTTTGTATCTCTTGAGATGTGCAACATTACTTCTGCATCCAGAGATCCATTGCTGCTTACAGTGCTACCCAAATAGTAGAACTTGTCCACAGTTTTGGTCTGTGTTGTTGATGACGACAGGTGAATAAGGAGCACTGCCAGGTCCAGACGGCAAAGGCTGGAATATGGCCTCTGTCTGACAGGCCCTGTGATGCACATGATGTCTTCATGGGAGTGCATGGCCAGTGCACAGTCGGCAGCAAAGAGGAACTCTCTCAGAAGGGCATGAATACTTCAGTCCTGGCCTATAGTCGTCAAAGGTTAAAGAGTTTGCCATCTGAACCAAACTGGATGTATACATACCTCCTTGTCACGGTCCTGGAATGCATCAGTCAACATTGCAGCAGAGTGGGAAAGAGGTTGGGAGCTAAAATGTGTTCCTGCTTCACTCCATTTTTCTCTGGCATGGGTCTGAGGTTTTCTTAACCCTTGCCTGCATGCCATCATGGAATGAAAGATCATCGAGATGAGCATGTCAGATGAAACGATTGGTGAGATGAGTGTGCCATCATGGAATGAAATGATCAGTAAGATGACAGACTATTCAGTTTTGAAATCACTTGCCGCGTGCATTTACACTTGTCTCGGGTCACCAGTCGACTGAATTTGTCCAGCACTGGTAATAGATTGAAGAACTGATGATGAAATCTCCCAGTAAAGGCTTTGTGAATAAATATGATACCCTTCCTTTCAAAACTCATGACCTCCCAATAAGAAAGGCTTCCTTCTTTTTAAATACTTAATTTAAGCATTCTTTAAAGTTGCTATCGAGATATTCCACATTTCACCATAACCTGAACAAGTCCCAACATAATCTGTATGCGGTTGTGATAAGAGTTTATTGGGTATTATGTTAGCATTTGACTATAGACGTCATTGGATTTAGGTAGGAGTTTATTGGGTATTATGTTAGCATTTGACTATAGATGTCATTGGATTTAGGCGTGAGTCATGCATCAGTTAATCTTTTTTTTTTTTTTTTTTCAGTGTTGCACTTTACACTCCTGTTGTCTTTCCTTCCTCCCCCTCTGCGCTTCCTCCTTTTGCCACCCAGATCTTTCTTTCTTTGTTTTTTTTTCCTTCTAATTCTTTCTTTCTTTTTTTATTTTTAGCTCTTCAGTCTTATAGATTAAGCAGCAGATACATAACAATTACAAAAAGTCATTATTAGTTAAGCTGTTTTTCTTGGTGACTCTGGTTGCTCATAACTGACAAAAAATAAAACCATTGTATCACTCGAACGGTTCAGAATATTCTAAATTTATATTAGCATAGGGTTTAAAAAAAAAAAAATTTATTTTATTTTTTTAAAATCAAAAACCTGGTCATAGTAATCTTTCATTCATTGTTTGATTTGTTGAGTTAAAATATAATCAGTTCCATAATTAGAACAACGTGCTTCTGATAACATGTGTCCTACAGGACCCAAACACTAGATAGGTGTTGCTGTTGATGAAACACTTCAAGTGATGAAGGTCACTCACAATCCCTAGATACATTGCACAGAGATTTACTGAGACTTGCTTTCTGCTGACACTGCAGATCTTACAAGACCCGCTCTTCCTTAAGACAAAGCCTGAGTAAAATGTATGCATTGTGAGAGACGAATATCGCTGCAACTGGGCTCCTTGAGGAATGCAAAACTATAGAAATATTCTGATAATTAAATCAAAACTGTAAAATTGTGTACTGTCAGTTAATTGATGTTAAACATCTTTTTGTCAGATATGTATCTAAAAAAATTGAAAAAGTTGGAAATGATATTGAGATGCAGTTGTAACTTACCCTAATACTGTTATGATTAGAGTTTATGAAATGAGAGTTTGATTGTGAATAGATTCAACATCATAACATGTGAAACATTTGTGGGGGAAAAAAATGAAACTCCTGGAATAGGTTACCGAACAAAGATCCAGCGTTTGCTCTTTCTTCATGATTTACATTTGAAGATGTTTTCTGTTGTGGACAGGTCAGATATAAGGCAGAATGAATCCCACAATAAATGGCACAGTGCATGGGGCTGCCATTGGCAACATGACCATCAATGCTGCTCACATCAATCCAGGAATGATGGATGATGACCTCAGCGACCCCAGTTCTCCCGAGAGCAATTTTGATACAGCTGACCTCCTTAACTCAGCTTGCAATGATGAAGTCACTGCACAGCTTGCAGCTTCAGGTAATCCAGAACATAAATGTGAAAATGATTTTATATACATGTGTGTGTGTGTGAGAGAGAGAGACCATTTGATTGTGCTAGACAACTTAATGATATCATCTTTTTATAGGGAAGCCCACTTAATAGAAACACCAGTTGCAGAGGATTTGAGAAACAAATCGCTCATGTTAGCTGTTTTAGTGAAGGTACAAATAAGAAAGCCGACAGGGCAAGATGCTCACAGTTGATGGTGTGCACTCAACTGACCCATTTTTTTTGGTCAACAGTTGAACTTGTATAATTACACAAACATCTGAAAGATGGATTAAAGAGAATCTCATGGTTAAAGTTGAAATCTTAATCTTCATTGACAGTCGCCAGAAAAGTAGTCACAGAAACTGTACATACTCGGTGACTGAATGACAGAGATAGGGCTCATTTTCCAGTTTGTTTGTGTAAGAGAGTGATAGTCAGTTCACAAATATTTTGCTTTACCGGGGCCAAATAATGTGCTTGACATAAGCAAGCATTCATGTTAAAACGGTAATGTTAACTTTGGAATTTTTACTACATTTTTGTGTAATTTTGCATTGGATTGTACAGCTTGCTCACAAGTTACGTGAACTAGTTATTATGTTAACTTATCAAGACTTCACTTATGTGCAATGGTTTTATCACATGCCCCCTCCCCACCTGCTCTGACCCTTCTCTTCCCCATGCCCCAGCTTCCCCTCCCCCCCCTCTCTCTCCTCACTCTACCTACCTTCACACAAACATCATCCTTGTAAAAGAAAGAAAGGTACTGGTGATACATTATATTATGATTTGATTATGGGATGCTTTATGTGCATGGCTAATGGTGCTTTCCTTTAACAGAAGATCTCAGAGGGGAGGCAGTCTTCCCCAGAACAGTCACCTACACAGAAGTAGTATTCTTGCTGCTGAAACTGAAACATCTGATCAGGATTGCACATCATTTTAGCAGGGAGATTCGAAACTTTTCACCGTTATAAGTGAAAAATTCTCCACCTTATAAATTATCATGTGTTTGCCTTGGAAGTGTTGAAGAATATTGTGTGCATGTGTGTATTTTTTTTTTAGTCTGATTTAGTTCATTTAGTGTCGGTTGTGGAGTTGGACAATGTTGGCAAGGCACATTTTTCTGTGTTGCCATATAATCCCATGGCATGGTTCACAGAGAGGAGAGGAATAGAAAGGAAAACAAAAAAGATAAGCAAGGAATTTCCTTAGGAAAGAATTTACTCATCTCAGAATTAAGAAGTGAACTCAGAAGTGGAGTGTTCATCATACTGAGGTTTGTGATCATTTTCAGGTCCAGTTGGAATTGCAGCGGCAGCAGCTATTGCCACAGGCAAAAGAAAAGGCCATCCTCATCAGTTTGAGACAAATCCTTCTCGGAGAAAACGTCAACAAACAAGACTCCTTAGGTATTCCTTTATTGAAATATTTGATCAGAAGTCTCCCCGGTGGCTCTTTCAGTAAAGATAACTTTTCAAACTTCTGGAAGTTCTGTGATAGTAGATTCTTCTTTTCTGTCATTTTCTTTGATTTGCTGTGTGTGTGTGTGTGTGTGTGTGTGTGTGTGTGTGTGTGTGTGTGTGTGTGTGTGTTTATTGCCATCTACTGTTTATTTGCGTTTGTGGAGCATTCTTCGGTCGGTTGAAACCATTTTTCAGTTATTTATGGTCACAATTTATGGAATACCAACAGTTTATTGTAATTTGGTGACAATGTAGGGAATATTATATGCTCTGTCCATGGTGGACTGTAGCTCTCCATCCTGTTCTGTTAGTGCCTATGTGGCTTTTTAGCATGCATTTTTTGTCACATTAGGTGTTTTTCATGATTCTTTTGTACTTTTGGGGTTTGATAAAGCAGGTGAAATGGCTGTCCTTGCCATCACAGCCTATAGTTGTCTGCTGTAGAGATGGTAGCACTTAAGCAACCATATCATGAATTGTGTTGTTCATTTTTTTTCAGGATTTGTTCTTTTTTAGAATGTGAATTTTCCCCCCATATAAGTTTGACAGCTCTGAAAAGGCCCTGTGAGATTGGCTGGATGATAATGATGAAAACAAAATGAAAAACAGTTTAAAAATAAGAAATAGTTTTACACTGTTATTGAAATAAGAAAGAAACAGAGAGCAAATTCATCCAAAGTAAGCAAGTATATCTTTCTACTAGTAGAGAGTGACTACTGTGGTGTGTCTCTCTTTGTTGAAGGAGAAATTCTATTTCTAGTTATGATCTTTACTGTAAGAAGACATGGAAAGAATATAATTTTCAGGGCATGCTTTTCGTCGTTGACAAAGTATTGCCATAGTCAAAATGATTTATGATACCAGATGTAAAGCTTTTGTATGATTTCATGTTTGTTCTTTTTTTCCCTTCAGGAAATTGAAAAGCACAATAGATGAATATACCACACGGGTTGGGCAGCAAGCGGTGGTGCTGTGCTGCACACCTGGTAGACCCAACAATCAATCCAGTTCTACTTTCAAGGTTTTTGGCTCCCAACCTCTTGAGGCTGTGGTGAGTAATACTGCACTGGTTAACCCGCAGAGTGCGATGGGCCACGATCGTTGCTTTACCGCCCAAGTACGATGGGCCACGATCGTGGCTCAGACGAGAATCGTTATACCACCACCGCTAAACATCCGGGTTGATCAGTTCACGTGACTTGCTAGTATCCATTGTGCACCGGCCAACCTTGTCAGTCAGTTATCTCAAAAGTTTTTCATCTGTTTTGACTGAAATAATGAGTGAATCAGCGACCAAGTTCGAGCAGGAGTTGAGTGGAAGTTGCATGAGTGAAGAATCAGTTGCCAAAAGCAGTAGTAACGAAAGCGAAGCAGGTGAGTTGATAAACTTTGATTATTTTGTTTGTCAAGTGATGGAACGCTTGCTGCGTGCAGTCATTGGTTATTTTACATTTGTTGGTCCGCCACATGAAGGAAGGGGTAGATAGAAGGGGCAGGGTACATGGTTACTTACAGGAGTAACAGGCTTTGGTCTGATCAAACTAGAAGATCGTTTCTGGGTGATTATAGGTGTTTTGAAAGCACTTTAGAGATGAATAAAAGTGGTGATTGGAAGAGAACAATTTATAACTTTTGTTTGTTTGTTTGTTTGTTTTTTAGTTTGGAAACAGTGTGGGCGTGTTATGAGTGGGCGTGTCTCCAATGAAAGCTATAGCCCTTCCCCTTCTTTATATGCTAGTGATTCAGATTTTATTCTTATTTATAATTTTATGCATGACTTCATTTTTCATAGAATTAATAAGTAATGTTGTTCATATTTTTTTCTTTCTGAAAATCAGACTAATTAGTGGAAACTGAGTCAAGCTCTCTGTAACAACTCTTGCACCATTATGAAACAATGAAATGAACAGAAGACTTAGGATATATGTTTTCTTGTGTGATCCAGAATCTGGAAGCACTACTGCAGAGGAGAGTGATGCTGAGAGTGAAGGAGGTCAAGAAAGAGGAACTGTGCTGCTGGCCATCCTACTTGTGTGCGCTCTGGCTGAGAATGTTCTGGATGTGACGTGGGACTCTGCCCTGAGTGCTTTTCAGCCTTCCACAGAAGACCAAGGCCCTAACTTTGTTCTGTGTCTTTCAAGGACATGTTCTTCTTGTTTTCTCTTAAGTTTCAAGTGTTTTGACATTCAAGCAGGAAAACTGTGCTGTTTCAAACAATGTGTCTTACGTTTTGCCTTTTCGCCAGTGTTCTGGATTACACTGTGAAGAATATCTTCAGCTGCCATCACGGTACTCACTGTCTTGTAATTATTTTTTTCAGATTCCTTAGTATCTCTAGTTTACAAAAACATATAGTTTTACCTATCTAGCTTCAAGACAAGCCTGCACAAACCCCATTTCCTTATATAGTGAAATTTGATTGTCCGGATGCTGAATTATAGGTACATCATTTGAGGCACAATTCATTATACATAGCTCAAGTCAAGAGAATTATCATCTTTCCCATGTTTCCAGTACATATTTGTCTTCATTTTATCTCCAGTCTGAAGTGTTTAGGTAGTACAGAAGAAAAACTGTCTCTCCTAACATTTGACTTACTTTTCAAATAACTTTTTCAGAAATTTTCTCTGCATATATTTTGAGGTCAGTGTCCAAGTAGGTACCACCTACAGTATTTTCAGTTATTTCACTAGATTCTACAACATCTCTAGTTTCTAAAAATATATAGGTTTGCATATCTAGTGCAAATAATATGTATGCAGAAGCCAAATTCTCAAATGTGGTGTGTGACGAGGTTCCCGTCCTAGATTTTAACTACATTTCTTTAAAGTTTAAATTGATATACAGAGCACTGTGAGGGCTAAACATTTCCAGCTGTAGACAGACATTAGCTTTTGTAAAATTGTCTCAGACAAAATCCGTTTTCACTTGTTGAAGGAATCAAGTTTTCATTTGTGGGTTTTCTGGAAACGAAAGACCTCTTTTGCAGGTGGAAACTCGCTTTTTCAGGTGGAAACTTCAGCAAATACTCATTTCTTGTTGAGATAGGAAGAAGAAAAGACCAACTCATATGGACTTCACATCCACATTTGGCGTGTAGTTTACAAACTGGTGTGTGTGACACAGAAACCTTTGATTAGGTTTCAGTTGACACTAGTGTCAGAAAGGAGTGGAGGTCTGGATACAACTCATATGGATTTTGCATCCACAGTGACTTGTAGCTTTCAAACTGTTATAGAAAACTGTGTTGTGGTTTCAGTTGACACCAGTGTCAGAAAGAAGTGGGGGTCTGGATAATGGAAAAGATGTCAGTGGAAATGAACATGGCATTTGGTGCTGGAAAGTGAAAGTTGGCAGAGTGAAAAGTTGATCAGCTGGGTGTGAGGTTGAAAGAAATCAAAAGAAAGATTGACTGAGCATGCTAGCTACCCACACAATCTAACTTTCATGAGGGTTAGGCAGTTGTGTGATAAACTTTTATTTTGTTTGAAATTAAGAAGTATCACATTGGACCAGCATGCAGTTTAGGTTACAGTGGCAAAATCTGGTAGAGGGTCCTATTTCTTGGCTATGTGTTGTTAGATGCGGCTGTCTTGAACTAACAACACTAACCCAAAAGTACTAATTTTCCAAATGATGGGGGGGGGGGGGGGGGGGGGGGGGAATTACTTTTTTGTGTTGATCTCAATTAGCCAAGTGCTTGCATGAAGAGAAGCCATTCTCTCTGTGACGGCACCAATCAGTGACAGCGCGTTCTGTCCATGAGAGCATCAATCAGTGATATAGACATTAAAGGGGGGTCGTCTGACATATTGTTACTATTAACAAAATCCACTGCCTCCTCTCCCTCCCCCAAGATTTATCATCCATCTTCCTGCCCCCACACCCCTAACCTGTCCACATAGACATACACACTTGCATACTCACTCACACACTCCCCACCCTGTCCTGCCTGATGAAAAAAGAAATAGTTATAATACACATATTTTTTTTAATTCCATGGCATGTGCGAGATTTTTTTGCACCTGGATTTTTAGAATCCCTTATTGATTTTTTAACAACAATCGTACCATGTCATGCAGTGAATTATAATTGGATGAACTAGGGGTTCTGTTGCAGAATAAGCCATTCTAGTGTTAGTAACAAATCTGATTTGAATTATTACTGATACAGATGCATTAAATAGTAGCCATTTAAAAAGTGAGAAATTGATTCACAGATTTTTGTCCACTCTTAGGATTCAACAAGTAAAATCTTTCTGAAACTTTTTGTCACTGTTGACTTTTAATAAGTTCTCTCCCTTGTTCTCTCTCTCTCTCTCTTTCTCTCTTTCTCTTTTTCTCTCTCTCACTTCTTCTTGCTTTGTAGTTTAAAGCAGATTTGTTGTTGAATTGCATTGCTACCCGTTCAGGGAAATAAATGTTCAGTTGTGTATGAAGAGCTCAAGCAGTTTCAGTTTTACAGTTTGTTTCCACAAGAAAGGGTTGCTGCATTTGGATGAATTTGTATGCACCGCACTACATCTCCTAGGCAAATACCGTAACAAACATGACACGGTGCCAGAGTCGGGCCTTGAGAAACATGCCAACAATACCCTGTGTTTCCAAGCGGACACCTATCCAAATCACTTGGATGCAGCTAACTTCAATGACTGGAGTAAAATTGGAGCTTCCAGCATGACATGGCCATTAGCAAGGGCTCTGTCAGTTTTCAAAAGTCGAACTCTGAAGAAAAGGTCTGTTATCTGCCAAATCTTGAAATCGGTGAATTCAGATAAGAGTACAGAATAAATGCCTTGAAACTGCTTTGAACTCTAAGAATTGTGCATTGCTTCAGGGAGGTAATTGCCCTCAGACACCCATTTGCCTCCTACCAGGGCCTGGGCAACATCTGGACGTCTTCCTCATTTTAGATCTAGTTGCAAAGTGAGACGACTGCAGGCGGAAATCTAAACAAATCTTAAATAAATGTTAGCAAACCGCCCAGAGAAACGTGGACAAACGAGTCACAAGACAAAACAACGCGTTTCGACCTCTTAGGTCTTCTTCAGGTGAGAAACAAACGAATAAAATAACGAAAATTCACTTAGCTTTGATCGCTTCAGATCGCTTCAGAGTTCACTTCTTCCTTGCGCTGAACTCTGAAGCGATCAAAGCTAAGTGAATTTTAGTTATTTTATTCATTTGTTTCTCACCTGAAGAAGACCTAAGAGGTCGAAACGCGTTGTGTTTTGTCTTGTGACTCGTTTGTCCACGTTTCTCTGGGCGGTTTGCTAACATTTATTTAAGATTTCCTCATTTTAGTTTTTTTCGTTCCCCAGGTTTAGCACATGCACCCGTAATAATCATTTGTTATCAAAATTGTGCTTAAAATCTGTTGTATATGTATGTGAAACTTTTTGGATTTATGAGGTTAATTTTTTGTTGACTCTTGAACCAAATGACTTCTCCTGTGGCTGACAGCTTTCTAATGGCCTACAAAAATATTTGTTTAGAATAAGCTTTTTGTTTTGTGTTGTATCAGTCAGGGTGTATTTTATAGGATGTGCTGGAAGAATGTCGTATTTGCCAGTTGGAGCTGCCAGTTGCATTATGGATGAGACTAATCATGCTTGATATCAGATTGATTCCACTGCTTGGTCTTACCTTAAAAACCTACACAAACCAGTATATAGAAAGGGATATCTCAGGGGGTTTCTCTCTGGATTCTCCTAAAAGTGGTGGCCAAGCATAATTTATGTGACCAATACATTTGCAGAATATGCATGCACATTTTTTTGCACTCCTACATGTTTTACAATGCTTGTAGTAAATGAACTATGAAATGGCTGTAAAAACTTTAGGAGCACTTAATTTCAAGTACTTTTACAAGCACTTTTGAGGGTCTTTAATTTTTGGTCCTGGTATTGATGTTACAGCTAATGAAATTTGATAATTTTTTGTTGGCGTTAATTTCAGCATTTCAAGCCCATGGTTCAAACATCTCCGTGATACTTGTTTTGGAGTGTCCTTAACAAAAAAAAAAAGCCTTGAACCTTTCTCATTACTTAAACTGAAAGCTCCAATGTTTTGCAGTGCATGAGACTGACTAAGCAAGCCAGCGTTTTCTACCAGCAGGCAGACTGATGGCGTCATCCTCTCGTCTACGAGAAGATGCTATGTCTGAATATTGGATAAAGGAAAAAAAGAAGCAATCGGTCAGGAGCAAGAACCTAAGGAAACAGTTGTTAAAATAGACAATCTCAAGACAGTATCCAGTATGAATAATCTCATTACAGCATTCAGTATTGACAATCTCATTTATCAAAATTATAAGAAAAAAGAAAAGCCACAGAAACCCAGAACTTGTGCATGCGCTATTCCTATTTTATCTTAAATCAGTGAAATACTCCTTGCATATTGCAGATAAGAAGTTGTCGGCAAGGGATTATGCAGGAGTTGGAATCGTCACTTCAGGAACAAGCACCGCAGAATCAGGCAGATGCTGCCCACTTACATGAACTTCCTGCCCTTGTGATTGATGGCATTCCAACTCCTATTGATAAAATGACTCAGGTTTGTGCTTTGTGGAGGAGGAGGGGGAGGGGGATGCATGTGTATGCATGGGTGCTCCTGTGTCTGATAGTGTAGAGTAGTTGGTATTCTATAGGGTAGGTGGAGAAATTTAAAAAATGAAACCCTTTCCTGCCCTGTTTGAGAAAACAGTGACCATTTCAGCTTTGCAAAATCTGTTATGGCCCAGTTGATTCATAGTAGATTCTCCCCCATACCCACCCCCTTGTGCTTTATGTATAGTTTCAAAGGAAAAAAAAAAGTGTATGAATATGTTAAGTCCACTGAAACATTGTGGATTCTTCTGTATAGTCTGCAGTGTCTTTCTGAAAAGAAGTTGGAAGTGATGTTTTTCAGCTTTTGGGAATGAAATAGGTTTAGGACCAATTCCTTGACATATGATCAATCAGAAGTGATTTATTTTGTGTAAAATTGACTTGTTTTTTTAAAAACGATTCTCAATTACCTTAAGTGATTGCAGGCTCATAGAGTATGCCAGTTTTTTTGGTTCCGTTTCTTTGTATGTATTTACACAAGATGAATACCATGTTCATTTTGTTTAAGAAAAGAAAATCGCTTGTTTCAAGAAAAGGTGAAGAATTGAAATAATTTGATTTGTGTAAAAATCACAAGATAGTTCAGTGCCTTATCAATTGATATTGCAAATAAAAGTCTGATACTGAAATACAAATGCTCTTTTATCTTATATTTTTATCAATTGATATTGCAAATAAAAGTCTGATACTGAAATACAAATGCTCTTTTATCTTATATTTATTAATTGTTCAGCATTATATTATATTTTTATCTGTTAGATAATAAGAGCACGATTGATGTCTGTAATAGGTTGTCAAATTATGGTTTATTCAGTATTCTACATAGTTTAGATTATTTTTTACTGTTGTTTGTTTTATAGGTACTTCCTTTAGAATCTAATGATCCCAAATTTGAGAGAGGTATTTAAACATTGTCTTTTTGATGCAGGCTCAGTTACGGAACTTCATACCAGAGATGTTGAAATACTCGACGGGCCGCAGCAAACCTGGCTGGGGCAAGGCTGAATTCAGGCCGCCCTGGTGGCCATCAGATCTGCCATGGGCTAATGTACGCAGTGATGCACGTACTGAAGAAGATAAAAAACGGGTAAGCCATCTCCAGTTTGCGGAAGTCTGACACCAAAGAAAGTCTTTTTACTGTGCAAAATTTTGCTTCTGTTGACTCTTTGATATATGTTGCAAAGCCAGCTGCATCAGTTTTACAAAAATTTTAGGTAATGGACTTACGTTTGACGGTTCCAAAGCAAGTAATGACTTACTTTACCATAACTGCTTTATTTCTGTTACACAGACGCTCCATATCTTTTCTTGTTTGTTAATGTAAGTGGTTACTTGCATTTCACATCAAGGTACAGCTGAGGCCATGAAAAAGAGTAAGTGATGGCATGGGCAGAAAATGTTTCGGCAGTGTGAGGGTCAATCAATTGCACATGAATATTTGTGTAATTGGTATGCTTTTTCTACTGGTTTTCCCTCCCAGCTGTCCATGAAATATGCTTTTCTAACGCACATTTTGCTTTGTCTTTGCAGGTATCGTGGACTGAAGCGCTGCGTACCATAGTGAAAAACTGTTACAAGCATCATGGTCGGGAAGACTTGTTACATGTGTTCAGTGATGAAGCATCAGTGGCTACCCAGCAACAGACTCCCCATTTCAGTGGCACTGTGGTTCAGACAATCACCAATCCTGATGGGACTGTGTCCATCATTCACATTGACACTGGCTCTCATGGAGGAAACAACAACATCATCACCCTGGCTGATGGCAGTCACGCCACTGTAGTGCAGACCGTCAGTCCCCCACAGCAGGTAGGTTTTAGAATGGATGATGGCACATTGGCAGTCATGTAACTGTAGAGTAGGTGAGTGATTCCCACCACAATACATACAACTGTCCTGTGTGCGCAAGTATTTCAGATCTCCATATTCATGGAGTCATGTGTGATTCTTTTGTTGAAAGCAGTTTTCTGGTAATACGGTGCTATGATGGTATTCTATGCTGCATTTTTGTTTTACAGTTTGGAAAAAAAAAAGCCTTTTTTGTTTTTAGTGTTATCGTCATAGCAAGCTATGTGACTTGGTGTAATTTATTTTTCATTATGGTGCTCCTCACAACATTCAAAATGCACATTATTCTTCCGCTAGGACATTATTTCATGCCTCAGGATTGTGTTGTGTGTGCGGATTTAATCTGGAGGTGGGTTCACTCTAAGGTATTCAGATGAAAGGGTGGATCTGGTTTGGTATGGCTGGTTTCTCACCCTGCATGTCAGGAATTCTTGGAACTGTTTGTACTAAATTAATCATCACTTCATCACTGAAATTAGAAGCATACTTTTGAATGGTCAGTCTAGGAGCACATTCATCTTGTACAGCCGATGAGGTGATTGTAGCAAAGTATCTTCTGGAGAACTACAAATGATTATTTGATGTCATTAAAGCAGACATGTTTGAAAGTTTTATGGAAAATGAAAAACATGCTGATCAGCTCATTTGAGGACAATTTAACTCTTCTCATGCCAAGTATTTTAGTACTGTTTCTATACATGGAAACCAAGTATTTTTCTACTGACTCAGAATATTATCACCTACGTTACAAAAAAAATTCCAGAAAATGCAATTCTAATTGAATTGCCATAAGATCTGGTGAAATTATGCAGAAATGCATGTGAATTGTTCTGATATTTATTTCAAGGGTATAATGTTGTGTTTTTGGTGGTAATGTTGTTGCTGTTGTAGATAGTGGCAATTGTTGGGTAACATAAAACTTTCAGGTCACTTCATCATCCTCTTCATCGGAATCAGAATCGCTCGGTTCAGCCACATGTTCTTCTTTCAGCACTCTACTTTTTGTTGCCTCAAAACATTCCTCCATTGTAAATTCTTCAAAATACTCATCACTCCCAAAGTCACCGAAGAGTTTAGCTAGAAGCGCTTCGCTTACCTCCATCATGGAAACTGCTCAAAAAATGAAAAAATTTCCACTTAATTGATGTTTTGCTGCTTGAAATTGCAGACAAAGGAAGTAGCCATGCTTAGTTCAAGTGCGCATGTGCTAGGCTGTCCAGGGGAAGTGACATCCGCTTTGAAATTAGCTTTGTGTGTGCCATGTGCTTTTTGGTGGTAGCTTACCGCCTTTGGCTCTCGGGTATAGGAAACGTCATTGGCGGTAGCTACCGCCGGTGGTATGAGGAGAGTTAAGGAATTTGTAGGTGTTGTAGCCCCCCCCCCCCCCTCCCCTCCCCCTTTTCTCCCCTCCACTTGCTGGCCCCCCTTCAGCTTGTTTGAAGGCAGTTCAAGGAACTGTAAGTCTTGTAGGCCCCCGTCCCCACCTCTCAGACCCCCTACTTTAAAAAAAAATCCTCTCTGTTGCATAAAGTTGGGTTTTGAAAGCAAATCTTCACATATATTGACTGCGTCAGTGTAAATAAATCTGACCAGTTTATTTTCGTAGGCCTGTGGGTATCACTGTCATTTAAAAAATGTTGTTAGATGCTTTTAGTCAAATTACTTGTTTACAGAATGATCACGTGTTATGTAGAGTTTAATATGTTACTAGTCTTTCAAGGTGTTTGCCTGTGGCTAAAGTGAAGTGGGGTGAAGCACCACTGCTTTTTTTTTTTTTAAGTCATTGCTTTATTTAAAAATCTTATTGTTTTGTTTCACTGCATATTTATAATTTTATGATATAAGATTAAAGCAACAGTAATAGTGAATTACACAATGAATAGATGGAAGAAAAAAAAAGGAAAATTTCTATAGTGCCCATCCCAATAACATAGGCTGCTGGGCTTATTACAACTTAAAAAAAAAAAAAATCAATATCAAAATGTTCACAGGAGACAAAACACATGCACACACAGACACACACACACAGACACAGACACACACACACACACACACACACACACACACACACACACGCACGCACACACAGTTCTGTGTTTGTGAAGCATAAACATTGTACACATTTGCATGTGCGTGCGATCGCACGCACGCGCACGCACACACACACACACATACACACACACACACACACACACACACACACACACACACACACACACACTGACACTGGCACACAGTGTCACGTACATAAATACACACACTGATTAACATGATGGTGAACAGCTCATTTGTACATGAAAAAATGTTTACAATACCATCATGGTTTACAGTTCAGTGTGGGTGTCACTAGGGCCACCCACTTTCTCCTTTCTGTAATGTTTGCAGTAATGACCAGAGAAGACAACAGTATTGAAGGCATAAAAATTTGTGAGGTTTGAACGCAAAATTAGGCAATTTATAGGTATTGCACAACTTGTAAATGCAGGAGATGAGGATTAGTATTATAAGGAATAGGTGAGTCTATAGTGAAATAAATTCCTCAGCATTAGAGTTGTAGGTGTTCATCACACTAAGCCACCAAAGTGTGAAGGAGTAAGTCAAAAGTGGGTGAACGATGGAAATAATTGTAAGCAGTAAGGGGTCCCTAAACTCTGAATTTGCTGAAAAGTTTGCCCCTTAGTTAGGTCTCTTTTGAATTTTTGTCACGACTCTGCTAAGTGTATGGCATGTCATGTTTATGTTGTTGGGTTTCTGTTGGTAGCACGAGGCCACACAGGCAGTACAGACATTAGCAGATGTGGCCGCCAGTCAGCAGGAAGGGGCCATGGCAGTCACCCCAGTATCTGTAGAGATGGCTGATGGGACAGCCACAGTCACTGCCTTGAACGGAGCTACGATTGGTCAGAATGCACAGATTATCCTCACAGGGGATGGGTCCTTAGGAGGATTATCAGGTGAGGATTTACTGGTCTGTGTTTGTTTACTGTCTGCTGGCCAGCCTCTTTCCACTCTTTTGCTTTTGCTTTCATCCCAGTGCTTAAGGTCTTGAATTTATTTCAGAAGTTATTTCCACTAGAGTGGAATCGTGCTGCAAATGTAAAATTAGAGAAACACACTGAAAATCTCCACATACTGCTGACAGAACAGTTGAAGCTCAAATATTTTTTTTATCTGACAGGTGGCCAACAAGGGTTGCACTCCAACAACAGAAGTGCTTGCATTAGTTACTGCTTATTTGTCATGAGTGGATTGAAATGCATGTTGGTATGATTGTACCAGACTGAGTGTTCTGTGTGATGAATTCTGTCTGTTGTAATCTACCACGTAAAAATTATCATTTTGTGAAATAACAAATCGACAGGTAAAGACAGTAAATTTGTGAAATGACTCCAAAGATGAAGGTTACTGTCACATCAAGATTTTATGTTTGTGGGCAACAGCTGCCAAGTATTAAGTGCATAGAATCTACATTTTGCCATCAGAAGTGAAGTAGATAAGAATTTTCGTAAAATGATCTCCATTTTGTTAATTAGATTTCCTGTTTCGTAATTTTTGTATTTGCCTCAATAATGATAAAAGTGGAGGTGGTTAGTAAAAGTAAAGTGTGCTTAAGTTTGCAAGGTGTTGTGGAAATGAAAAATTCTTCTGTTCTAAGACTGCCCTAAATCTGGTCATGAAAAGACCCAAGTTCTTTTTAGTAGCAGAGTTCGACAACTGTTGGTAGGTCAAATTGTTCAAAGTGTGCATGACCTCAAAGAGCATCTCTGACTTAGATATCAAGGAGTTAATTTATTGGCGTAGCTCAAAAAGTAAAAAAAAAATTTGTTCACCATGCCCTTTGATTAAAACTAAATGCATATGTGTTCATTTGTTCATTAATTTCTTTTGGTGGATTTTATTATTAAACCCCATATTTTTGTTTGGACATTAAAGAAATCGAAGCAATCAGGTTTGAAATTGATGGAAGCAGAGTGAAAGAAGAAAATTTGGAGATGTGTGGATCAGCAAATGTCCCATATGTGTACCAGTGGCAAGATCAAGATAGAGGTAAGCGCACTGAGCCCAGCAAGGCCAAAACAATTTTTTTTTTGATAGTAAGTCTTTTGATGTCTCTCTTTACATTGTTGTACTTCATTGTCCTTTCAAACGTGAAAGTATTTTTTCTTAAATATGCAATTTTGGTTTGTTCTGTGTTGAGAATGCCTTTGATAGATTTCCTGTTTGTGTACAATGAATGTTTGCCTTCTACTGCCCTTCCAACCCCTTTTTCTCTATGATAAATTCCCCCTCCCCCAACCTTTCCCCACCCATCCCCATCCCCTCCTCCATATCCTGGAAGTGGAGACTTCACACATTGGTAGCCCTTACCTGCACTGTAAAAACTGATTTGTTATTAAAATGTTAACTTTCCACATACGTTGAACAAATTGGTGGTGGTGGAGGGGGGGGAGGGGGGGGGGGGGGGGGGGGGGAGCAGCCCAACAATTCTTCAGTCATTAGAATGACTTCGAACATACGACGCATCACATTGGAGACACATTATCTGTCCAGTTAAACTGCTCAGAAGCACCAGTCTAAGATTGCTGGTGTCATCCCACACGGGCACAGATGAGTCACAGTAACACACCATGGCACTGAGCACTTGAAGGAAGTGTAGTGGCCATGTGATATCTTTCTTAGACTTGACGATACTTGTTCTTCATGATGCTGCAGCAGCTGCAGGGTCATGGCATCCAGGATACACAACAGAGAACCACTTTCTTCCCAGACTGCATTATGTGCACAGTCAAAATGCCCCACAAGTTGATATAGTTGCCTTTTGAAGCCAGCGTGTAGATTGCAAGATGCTGTTCTTGCTCCCCTGGCTGGCTTAGCTCATCTATACCCAGGTACAGTGTGCACTGCTGCTTGCTGAGTTCCAAGGTTATTTGTCACGCAAGCCCCACCAGTCATAGCTGATACGAAAGTCTCACTGCAGAACTGAGCAAAGCATGCTGTTTTGCCAATGAAATGTTTTCCGGAGAAAATTAATGTAGCTGCAGTATCTGGATGGACTTCTAGACATGCATAATTTTGCTCACCTGGGAAAATTAAGAAAATATGCCACTCCATTTTAATAAAAAGGTAAGCGTGCTTCGACTCCCTGTAGAGTCCACTTATTACCGGTCAAACTATAAATTTGTACAGGTGAAAGGCCGTGTTTTAGTGGGCAGATCACAATTCTGATTTAACATCAAGGTAGCCAGATATATATGGCTGACATGCATTATAGAGCTTGAAATTATGCTGTATCAAGGGTGGCATGGTGGTCAAAAGCCATCATGCAAAGAAGAAGTCATTGTCCTCGATTTTGCAAGTGTAATTCCAATCTGTCTTTTTCTTTTTTTTACTCCATTACATCGAAGCAGCTGTTTTACATCAGATCAAACAGCATGGCCTGTATTTTAGAACAAAGCTGAATGGTAGTTCTTTTACAATACTGCAATCTGTACATGTGAAGCTGTGAACAAGAAACTGAGAATCATTTGGAGTTCTTGGTCTGAGAGATCATATTTGTTACTTTATATAACCAGATTTGGAAATGGATTTGTAGATATCAGAACTCTGAGGATATTAACTGTCATGGTAAAGAGTTCGAGATCTGTCAGCGGAAAATGGCGACGGCAGTGTGAACATGTAGCGTATGACGTCATACTTCAGCATTATGAAAAACCTTTTCAGATCTGCAGCAAGTGCCATTGATGCGAAATGGGTAGTCATGGGAAGTAACTGTGGTCAAACTGTTTTACTTTTAGCAAAAAATTTATGTCCCATTGCTTATTTCTTGCAATGAAAGTTAAAAGATGAACTCTCAGACACAAGCATGTGTCTGCACATTTGCACAAGATGGGCAAAGTTTCTTTTAATTTCATTGCTCTTTGTACATAACAGGTTATAAACTTGCATGAAAGGCAATTTCAAGATTCTCTAAATTTGTTTGTATTTAGTCCGTCTCCGAACAGTTGTGGCTTAGTGGATGAACGATTCATGAGATGATGAGCTGCTCTAAATTTGCATGGTGTAGGAAGGAGGGAAGAAAAAAAACCCATCAGACATGCATGCAGGTATGCATGGATGCACTACAGAATAAAGCACACAGAGTACATTACACACACACACACACACACACACACACACACACACGTACAACTGATATAAACTCACATGCACACCATCTCCTATCACCCTACATTACAAATACCCTTATACTTAAATTAATGTCTTCACAAAACAAACAAATGATGGCAATAAGCATATATGATGCAAATTATGCAAGTCCATTTCATTTAGCACGGCAACAAAAGTCTGACTAGGAACAGTTGGGGGGAGGAGGGTGTGTGTGTGTGTTCGTTTGGTTCAGACAGAGGTTGAAAGAGCGCCGTACTATCTCCTGGTCTCGCTGTATTTCATAATGCAGTCAGGCTTTTCAGCTCCTAGCAGAATATGTACAGTTTCAAAGTGACATAAAAAAAAGTTGCGTTTTGTAAACTCGCCTGTCATGTGCGTGACTTGTAGACTCGGTTGTAGCTGTAGTGTCATGTAGTAAGACATGTAGGTCAAGTGCAGTGGGTGACATACATCACACATTCCTGTGATGTTACAATTGTTGCCCTTGCTGTATATGTTGCTTAAGGGAAAAAAAAAAGAGAGAGAGATCTGGAACTCACTAATATGTCTGCAGCTCCTGTTGGATGGATGCTGATTGTTGGGCACCTACTGAAGCTGCTAAGTGGGGATAGTCTTAGACTAGACAGCCCTTGAGGCAGTAGTTCTCAAAACTGCACTGCAAACCACTTGAAAAAAGATTTCTTGACTTTGGCATTCAAAGATGCATTGCCATGGGGTTGGTTGTGGTGGTTGAACAGTGTAGTTTGTCACTGCAGGATGATCAGCTAATAACGTGTCTGCATCCTGATAAAAACTTCTTGTTAACAGTGAAATTTAGAGTGTTTTGCTGTATAGAGTGATCAGGGTAATTTTTTTTTTTACCATTATTCACACAGTACATGCTAATTCAGAGGACGGGATTAACTTTCTCCAACTTGAAGTGAGCACATTCAGTTCAGTGGAGATGCCCTCTCCAAGATCCGTTTCCTCAGGCTTAGCAACTGGAGATCTGGTAAAGTCTTTAATCTCAGACTTGCTGTTGACTACTGAATGCACATGGATAAAAGGATCTGGGTTGGTGTTTTCTGCCATCCTCTGGCTTGGTGCTTGTTCATGTTACCTTTTAGCCATCTGGAGTCATTTCCACTCAGCATGTGTTTGCTGATGAATGCTTTGCCTGCAACGAATATGCTGTTTTCTGATCTGAAGGTCATGCAGAATGCTATGTTGCCAGTTCAGTTTTGGTTGTCCTGTTCTTCTTCTTTCTTCTATGGGTGTCCACAAAAGTACTTTACTTGATAACGCCAGGTAAGAGGGAGGAAGTTCAGGTACATGACCCAGCCAGCATAGGTGCCCTTGGCATATTCTGGAAGATGCTAGACATTGATCTGAGTGCTTCCTGACTTCTTCGTTGTTGATGATGTCCAGGATCTTTCCAGGGCAATTTTAGTTAAAGGCATAAAGCTGCTTCTCTTGGGTAGCTTTCAGGCATCATGTTTTGCTGGTGTACAATATGGTTGACAGCCTGTTTGAATTAAAAAATAGAATTGTTTAATGTATTAGTAATATTATGATTTTGCAGAGTTATTTCAATGCTGCTGAGGCTTTTCCGGTTCTCTAGTTCAGCTCATTTCAGCACGGTTGGTAGTGGGGGTTTCCCAGGTTCATGAAATCTTTGAAGACAGTGATCTTATTCTGCTTTTTGAATTGGTCTGCTTGGGGGTGATGGTTGCTTGACATCATTCTCTTTTGTCTTCTTTCTGCTGCTGTTCATAACAAGCCCTCAAGCAGCTTCACCAGTATCATCTGTTAAATCTTGCAGACACACTGGACTGTCTGACATCACTGTGATGTCATCAGCAAAGTTCTGACATTTGGTGTCCCGTATATCAGTTGATGTTTTTGTTGAGAGCTACTTTTTTTTCCAGGACCCAGTCAATAATCACAGAGGAAAGGCTTCAGTCTGATGTGCATCTTTGAGGGCTTAGAACCAGTAACTGAAGCCGTTTTTTTTTGTTCTTACGCAGCAGCTGGTTCTAGCTATGTTGTTGTTGAAAGCTATTGAATGGACTGTTGCATGTAAATTTTGTCAGTTGTTTTACAAGTTGAAAGCAGAGTGCATGTTTTCATGTCACCATAAAATAACCTTCAGAGTACTAAGTTTTCTACAGTTAACCTTTTACTATGTTAACTTTTGTTTGCTGGATTGGGAAACCATTAGAGAAAAAGAAAAGCGTCCAGATTCTTTGACTAGTGGGATTCATATCCAGTGTAATATGTTAAAGGAAAAAAGATTTAGTTTGATGCGACTGTGTGAATGTATGTGTCAACATGTGTTCAGTGTTGCGTCAACTGGATCATCTGAATCTGTGGTATTGCTTGTAACATGTCTGTAGCTGTTATCAGTCATGCTGAAGCATACACAGAGTATGAATTGGCAGATGCTTAAGTCGTTCATCCAATGTGCCAATGCTTTGAAATCTTACCTTGGATGTAGACAAGTTTTTCAGATTTTCGCCACAATTTTTCTTTCTTTTATATCTGCTTTTATTTGGATTCCATTGTTGGTTTGTTTTTCTTTTGTATTTTTCAAAGTACTGTTTATGAATATTTTCAGAACAGTAAACCTGCCAACATTGTTGTGAAAATTAACACTTGTTCATCTTTAGACTTTGTTGCACCTTTGTTCTTGTCATTCTGCTATTTTACAATCTAATATAGAACGAAAGTCACTGGAGCCAGCAGTGCAAACAGCACATACACAGTGTTTGAGCTGCAGAGAACTGTTTGAGCTCGATCAATAATTAAGTGGCTCCTGAAGTGCAGTGAACTGACAGTGGGTATCAGCATCGATCAGAACAATTATCAGTTGGTCTTAAATCTGGTGAAAAATTTTGAGCTAGAAACTGGGAGGAAATTAAATCTGGTGAAAAATTTTGAGCTAGAAACTGGGAGGAAAGTGGGAGTGGAGGTTCGGGGTGGGGCGGGTGGGGGGAGGGAGGGGGGGGGGGGGAGAACATGATGGAAGCTGCAGGATCAGCTGCATTTGTCTGACAATGGAACTGACTTGGTATCTGCTTCTCTCCCTTGTTTCTCACACTGATGGTGATGATGTTGATCATTGTTATGTGAGGCAGTTAAACAGAATATGACGAAACCAACCTATGGATGTATTTATAAGTTACAGACTTCATCATACAGTAAAAGAAAAAAAAAAAAAAGAAGAGGATGGGGTTAAGAAGAGGGGCTGGGATAGGAAAGGTGAAGTCTCAACTAAAGTTTTCCTTTGAATGTTCATCAGTAATCTTGACCAAATTTGGATAGGTAGGGTATTGAAATTCAGACTGTTCAAACGACTGTAGGGCACAACAAATGATTTTTCTCTTGGATGAAATGTACAAAAATAAACAGACTGTTGATAGAGTTTTCTGAAAATGACATTTTATCTTATGATGTGGATAATTGCTGAGCTGAATATGTGTCCATAGATATCCACTATCTTCCTAATGAACACATTTTACCCCAATTGAAAAAAGAAGAAAATTGGAATGACTGTTGAGAGCTGCATCATATTTTCTGTTTGTTGAAGGGATGGGATAACGAAGGAAAACAGATTCTTGGGCAGTGTGCAAGAAGGGATTTATTTGAAGGAAATTGTTCAAGATTTTTTTTCCTTCTGTTCCAGGCATTGTGACCATCCCTGCATCCATGTACCAGTCGGTGTCATCAATAGGGCATGTTTCCCATGACCAGAATGCAGGAGGAGCCAACACCATCCAGGTGGCAATGGCTCCAGGATTTCTCAAAACTGAGGTTCCGGATGCCACACAGGCTATTGAAGTCACTTCTATTGACCAGCAAGTTGTGGGACAAACATGAATTGTTGACACTTTGTTTCTTTGGTGATATTTGCTCTGGGTAATCTCATCTTGGTGTGTATGTGTATGTGAGGATGATTTTAAATTTTTTTTTTTGTGTGTAGGATGGGGTTGAAAGGGGAATGAGAGGGCAGATAAAAATTGAATCACTCTTACTGTGGTTTCGATGTGTGCATGTGCCTTTGAACACCAGATTACTGTTACTTGTCAGTGCCGATTATCGTTCGGTTCTAGCTTTGTTTCTGTTGCCTTTTTGCATGTGATCACAGTAAGCAGAAAGTCGACAGAATTTTCTTTTGATGATGGTTTGTTTAAAAAGAGATTTTTATCGATTGCAGAACAAAATAAAAGTCTCATGACTATATTGTTTCAAACCTGATAACGGTATTTTGCAAAACAAATGGCAGTCACATTTCTGCAAAGCAGCACACTCACAGAAGAAAGTAATCACAAAAGCTTTGTCCAGGAGGGAAGACTGTTTACTTCGATTATTTCCCGTATCTACCAGTGGTCAGTTCAGTTTGATGTGATGCCTCATTTTGCAGCAAGACCAACCTGGATGTGGTGAGGCATAGTCTTTGTAGGTATTCATTGACATGAGTCAGAGTGTCCCAGTACTCTTTTGGTTCCTGCTTCAGTTGTTCACTGTCAACATGTCGCTGGGTCCACTCCTCTTTAATGATTCTTAGGTAGTGACCAAATGTTCTCAGTGGGGTTTAGGTCGGGATTGGTCAGTCCAGTATGTACAGTCATCATGTTCTCCTGTAGTCATTTGGTCATTGTCGCGTTGAAATCTGTACATGTCAGGGTACAAGTCTTGAGTAAATGGCAGCAGGTATCCTGCTGTGTCGGTGTGTTTATTGTATTTTCTGCTGACACCCTTCTCCAGCGATAGAATATCTGTTTCGATTATTTGCACACGGGGGACCACAGTCCTTTGTCTAAACATTTATTCGGTGGGAAGTCTAGTCCAGATAGACCTTTCGGTCACTGGTATTTGGAGGTTACAATCTCTTGTCCAAACTTTTGTTGGAAAGGTAAACCCACATGGAACATTTGGTTGCTGGTACTAAGGGCGGGTGGATGTGAAAAGGGTGGGGGGAATGGGTACACACAGTCATTTGTCCAAACTTTGATTTGTAAAGGATAAACCCATGCAGAGCATTTGGTCTTTATGGGGGTCACATAGTCGTTTGTCCAAACTTTCATTTGTGACGGATAAACCCAAACAGAGCAGTTGGTCAGTATAGGGTCTGTCACACGGTTGTTGTCCAAACTTTTGTTGGGAAAGGTATGCCCAGACAGAATGTTCGGTCTCCTTACAAGGGGTCACACAGTGTTTTGTCCAAACTTCTATGTCGGAAGAGTATATCCAGATAGAACATCCAGTTGCTGGTACATGGGCGGAGTGGGGGTGGGGGGGTGGACAGTCTTTTGTTCAGACTTAAACCCATTTCTGCCTGAATTTAATTTTTGTTTGTTTTATGGTTCTCAGTGATGGAAATAATATCCGAAGTATGACTGCCTATTTTGAAAATGTTTGCATATTTTTTGTTTTGGTAGTGATTGAAGTGCTGTGTCCATATGGGGACGGTAGGCCATGTTTTACTTTTACATAAAATAAAGAATTTAACAGAGAATTTGTGAAATGCAGCAAGTATTGAACCATGCATTCAACTTAATATGATTATGACATCTGTCAGAACTACAAATGCAAAGTTTTACCAATGTAAATTTACTAATTTTGTGAAATAACTGAAGAAAACACGCTCATGGGTGCTTGGTTTCAGTTTTCCTGACTCGGGTTTAGTTCCCACTTTGGAATTTCAGGTCTGTCATTTTTCGATATGACTTCTTGGTGTGAAAATTCATAAAGCACATGTGATGCATACCAAAACCACATTTTTAGCACTTTTGGCAGGATTTCTTTCTGTCTTGATCTGATTCACATACACTTTGTTGGGGACCACATTCACCATGCTATTATCACTCCAATGGACCACAATGAGATCATTGTTTGTGTCTGTGTGATGATCATATGTGACTTGGTGTCTTCTGCATTTCAGAGGGCAGTCTTCCACCTGATTTGATCAAACAGTTTCAGTACAGGCAATTCCTTCAGCAGAGAGATAGTCCACAAGCTTCAGAGATGTGAATAGATCGATTATGAAAAGCTTCCCTACAGTTACCTCTGAAACCAGGTCAATGACAACAGCACCTCCGATTCCAATACCAGGACAGTCTGCAACAGGTAGTCTTCCCTTTGCTCCTTGGTAAAGTTCAAATTGCATGTCGACCCCAGTAAAGTGGCGAGTACCACATTTTGTATTGGAACCTGATGAGTTTAGATGAACTATTTGGAAGCATGGCAGCCATAGTAAGGGATAATGCTTTCATCGATGCGCGGGTTTTGTTTCCGGAAGGAATTGAGGCATCGTTCATCGATCATGGTTAGCAGTGATCATACTTTTGACCTCTCGTCATCAGCATTGAGAGCTGTTTCATGACAATATCTCAAATCTATCTCGGGTCATAGCAGAGGCAACTGGCCCATTGTGAACATCAGGGTCATTGGACCAGTCCATTCTTCTGTGGCGAACTGTGCCCGACACTGGTCCAAATGCCCAGAAAGCCTCTGATTTTTTTGCGTGGATGTATGATTTTGTTTGAAAGCAGCATAGGTTTTGGTACAATGTGTTACCAGGTTTACAACTTGCTTGTCAAAAAACAGTTCAGATAGTCCAACGGGGTATTTAGACAACATAGCTTTGTTCAGTGGGGGTAATGACCAGGTGGAACTTGCTGTTCTGCCCATTTGATAGGTCAGTTCTTTTCCAGGAGCCATGGGGAGGAGGGTTAAGGGTAAACACAAACTGAACATTCATCTGAAAAGATCATATAATCCCAAGTAGAGTATTCATGTTGATAGCACCAGTTCAAGTGCCCATGTTGTGCACCTCTGAGAGCATTGGTTACCGGAACTCCTCACTTTTTTTTTTTTTTTACTCAATTCATCAGGTGTAGCTCTCCATTAATAACAGCAGTTCCTCTCCTTTCTGTTGTGCACTTTCCTTGTTTTCTATTGTGTGCTGTCTATGTTTTCTATAGTCTTCACTGGCCAGCAGTGAACGATTTAGGCTCTAAGGTGATGTTCTTTGGCACCTAGAAATCTTGGGTCTTCCTCCATGCTTGATCCTGGAGTTTGCCCATGTCTTTTAAATCGGTGTGTCCAGGAATGTTAAGTTTTTTTCATGTTGGAAAAACTTTGAATTCCTTCATTCCACAACTGTGAGATCAATATAAATCTAGGCATTGTATCAATTCTTATCTGGCCTACAGTAGAGTTTGCCGATTTCATCAGAGCTGAACTCTGGAGAAGTGTATGCATACTTGATGAGATACGAGTGTATTCCCCTCAGTGATCTGTCTGTCATTTGTTTTGCAAAACTTCGTACATTTCATTTAAAGAGGCAGATAAAACAAATCAACAGAAATGGCCGGTGATATGTTTTCTTAAGTGTGAAAATTAAAATAACACTACTAGGATTTGAAAATTATGAGGGGGGGGGGGGGGGAAGAAGGATCATACTGCAGTATGTTAAACTGTTACATTTATGTGATGCGTTGGCTTGTTTCCATTCACAAATTCAAGTTTCCCACCAAGCAGCAATTGTTAAAGGCTAAGAAATAAGATATAGTAAGAAAACAGACTGACTTGCAACCCTCAGTCTGACAATGAACAGTGCAATTGGTTATATTGTGTATTGTTTGTTGCTGTAATGAGAATTTTATTGTTACATCTTTTGGATAGTTGCCATCAAACAAGCACAGATTTCCATCATGTGTGTGTATTTGCAATTAGGGACTTCAGCAAAGGGGATGGTGAATTGCAAGCTTGGTTCACTGGGCGGTATGTGAACTTGCAGTCAGGGTTGTTAAGACAGGCATTGGGGAAACTTGCTTCTGGTCATGAAATTTGCAGAATGAAGTGTTGGATCATTTTGCCGAGGAAAGAAAAGTACTTGTAAATTAAAAGAAAAAAAACCCTTTGTTTTCAAAACAAGCCTGTTTCTAAAATATTAGTTGTGTGTCCTTCCGGAATCTTTTTTTTTTCCTCGTAATTGTTGGTAACGGTAAAATTATAATAAGAAAACTGACACAGACTGCAGTGTTGTTGCGTAAAATTATAATAAGAAAACTGACACAGACTGCAGTATTGTTGCATCTAAATGAAGCTATGTTCATATATGATTAGAATGAAGAGCCTATTCTGACTGGCTGATAATACTGACTCTAGAACGACTGGGACTTCTTTAGCAGTTAAAACGTTACAGATCATATCTGTTGGTACATCCATATGTTCATCTTTTCTTTCTTTCTTTGGCATTTTATGGAAGGACACGGTTTGTTTATTGCCTGTTTGAGCTGTGCAACCAAGAATGGTACAGCAAGACCCTCGAGGCATGTTGAAATTAAGCGCTAGCAGTTTAACATTTCAGTTGCAAAAACTTGTTTTGAGGACCAGAAGCAGACTTCCCTTTCGCACATCCCTTGTGGAGTGCACATATTTCCCCCAGCAATTTCTTTTTCTTTTTAACTTGAGCTGTCAAAGCTATCTTCAGAAGATAAAATTTAAAAGTAAATTTCATACTTGTTTGTAGTTTTGTGTGGTCAGTCAGCTTAATTTTGGGGGCAATTTTTTCTAACTCTAAAAGCACCATCCATCCATGACATTTAATGAATACATATATATCTTGCATTCTCTTGAAGCATAAACAGGTAAAGCAAGGTAAGCATGAAAGGACCACATTTACTGTGGTGGCAGTCGGATGTGAGATTCAAACGAGAGTGGGATCCAAATTACATAACACAAACAGGAAAGAACTGCTTGGCAATGTTATATTAAAAGGGGCCTTGGTAGGCAAAATTTAACATGTATCAGCATGTGTTTGAGCTGCCCTGAAAGAGTTTACGAAGGGTTCATCTCTCTTAAAAACAGATTGAGGATGTCATATGGGCTGCTAACTTCAGACAGCAGGACAAATATAGTGGCATGCTTGCCAGTCTCAGTTGAAATGCTTGAAGATCGTGATATCCAGTATGTTTTGGATTGCAGAGAGGCATGAAAATGATAGTTGAAATAAGAAGTATAATGCATACAATGTCTTGGATTGCAGAAAGTTGCCTGTACAAATGAAAAGATGTGATGCATCATGTGTACACTGAATGTCCAGAATAGCGTACAAGCCTAACAGATCAGTCCAACCAATAGCGTAAAATGTTTAACAACATTGGAAGATTGCGAGTTTCCGATCACAGTGGTATGAATGGTTTGATGTTTGAAAATTTCCAAATGGATCCCAAAAGTGTGATTATAAAGGTCTGGATTTTTTGTTGTTGGTTCTGTAAGACACCTGAAATAAGGAACACCTTACCAGATTTACTGTGGCATGAGTTTTTTGTTTGTTTGTATGTATTAACCCCGTAATAAGGAACGCCTTCCTGATTTTCTGTGGCCTCTTCCATTTCCTTTCCGAAAATACGTTCTTAAGAGAATATGATCTAAGGTGTTTACTTATATCAGGTTACTGAAAATGTCACATGGATGTACAAATTTTTTATCTGCTCATGAAATTAAAACTTATAACAGATTTTTGTCGTGTTTAAATCCATACTTCTGTACATGGTACAATTCTAAGCAAAACCCCCCACATGCCCCCTCATTCACACAACAGAGAGACAATGAAACCAAGGCATGATTAACAGTTTATTGTGGCACTCCACCTCTCCATGTATGACTACAGCTGTATGAACAAGTTGCACCGATCTCACTCCTACAGCCGATGTAACAACACAACTTTCTCAGCTTTACTGATGCACATTATGTGCTTCTTGCAAGAACAACAAATTTGTGATATTCCTTTGTGCTCACTGATGCAGGCAGAAATCACCTGAATGTCTAAATCTGAGAAGAGGTACAAATGCATATGAACCACTAATAATGGATCCGACAATGAACAAAGAGCTAATCTGTATGTTGCCTGCAAGTGAAAAGGTGGCTGCATCAGACATACAACTCCATGTTATGCTTTCTGGTGGATATTGCAATTGAAGTTGTTAAATGCTCACGCATTATGTAAGATGTTGACCAAATCAGTTAAAAAAAATTGAATATAGTGATATGCATTTAGTATATCAACAGGTTGATAACAGAAATTTGATGACCGAGATAACTGAATGAGGGGGCATGGGGGAGATGAGATTGTCTTACCATATGACATGGTAGTAAATTCCAGAGGACTTTAGAGAGAAGGGGGGTGAAGGGGTTTTTGTCCACTACAATATGTGGTATAGTCATTCCAGCTTAAATCCACTTTTTAAAGATAATCTGATTACACAAAGAGTAAATATGCATTTAAAGAAAAGGAGCATGGGTGAGGTTACAGAACATATGTACAAGAAAGAGGGGAAATTTGGTAAAATGTGCAAACAAATTGTTAAGTGTAAGTTTGGCCTTTCAGAATCTTGAATTTGGTGATGCATTGACTGTCATGTCGAAATATGGCTTGAAAAGTGAACTTGCCTTGCTGATTTTCTGGCACAAAGTTCAAAGACTTTTCTGAAATAATGCAAGCAGGAAAGGCATGATGGGATACAAGATTACCATTCGTTTGAATCCATAAGAAATGACTTGCTCACTGTCTGTCGCTCAATTCACACGTCAATAAGCCAAGAAATTGGAGTGCATAGTTAGAAGTGTGACAAGATCCTAATTGACACAGCGCATGTGTGTGATGACGACACTTAAACGGTGGTGTTTGGAAATGGATTTGCCACAATTTAAAAATAATTCACAATAATTTAAGATGAACCATAGAATACATGCATGTAATATAGCCAGTCTCTCTTTTTTTTTTTAATATGACAGATGATTCTCTAACTGCTTTCCTTATAAAAAGAAAGAAAAAAAACTAAAAACAATCAGCATGATTTCATTGAAAGACAAATTGCACGAACACCTTGAACAAGCATGCAAGAGATGAAAATCAACACCAAATCAGTTGAAAGGTTTTAGTATTAAGGTAATATTACTAAAATGTGTGCATTTATTCAAAACTTTCGTTTGTGAAGTGGCAACAGAACAATCAAGCTGTCTTTTACCGAAAAATCAAACCATCTTGTTTAACACAATACTGGAAAGAAACATCAAACCATCACCATAGAATTTAAGTTTTCCTTCTCTTCAGTAGTTTTGGAATAACCCAACACTAAATGCAGATCGAGAAAAAAAGAAGACATTAAGCAGACATAAAAATAGACCCTCAATTGCGTCTTATTCATGATCACATACTTCAAACACAAAAATTGCATTTGTATTTGCAAAACAGAGGACGTTGCAGGCCCGCAAGCAAACTTTTGGCATCCAAACATTGTCAGCACTACAAAGATAAGAGCCCTCTTTAGCTGGGCTGGAAGGAATTTTCTCTGGACTGCTGAAATGAATGGGAAGAGCTGAGAGACTTGGCAGGCATAGACGGAGATGATCAGTCCTCGCACATGTAGCAAATTTTAAAGTTCATGATGAACTATAGAAACAGGACAGAAAACTGACAAAGAGGGTGGAAAAAAAAAAGGGAGAAGAAAAAAAAACAAAACCACGGAATACCCACAACCACATCTTTTGTCTATGTACACAGGTCAGTAAAATACAATCTGTACAGATAGTAGCATCTAAGTCATCTACAGAGAAAAACAAACTGAAGAAAAATGATCAATGTGAAAACAAACAACGGACACACAAATGAGGTATGAATGAGGTCCTTTTCTGTAAAGTATATAGTAAAGACGACAATTTGAAAAAAAAAAAAAAAAAAAAAAAACCAGACATGAAAAGAAACGCCTGCACTGATCACCTTGCCAACAAACTGACAGAGTAACGCTTTCTGGTATTGTCTCGACCTGAACATTGGCGCACTATAAAACCAATTCCTTCACAGAAAGTTCATTCTGACAAGGAATCTGTTAACAACCAGAATGTATTCTGAAAGTGACAATGATGCCAGTTAGCTGCCTAGACTATTCTGTAGATTGGGAATAGCGGGACATTCTAAGAAGAAAGCACAGCTTCCTTTCCCAATAAAAAAAAAAAACTGTACCAAAAGAATGGCACCTGTTGTGTTTCAAACCTTACCGCTGCCATACTGATGCCCGGTTCTCATTCCCAAGCTATTACAACCTACGAATCATCAACTTGTGCGGCGTGTGTCACTATATTCATACATTTGACTAAGGAATCGCATGCTGTTGGGTCTGAGATAACATTGACATTTCCAGATGTGTTCCCTTCATTTATATAGTTTGGAAGCCCCAATATTTCTTGGGAGACTGCACACACAAAAGCACACTATGAGATGTCTAATGAGGATTTTGAGGAGTCTTGAGAATGTGTGTTCTTGAAAAAAAAAAAAAAATGTCGGCTGGCACACCAAGCTGTATGAATTTGGGAGGTATATGCTACTGATAAGCAAGCTGGTCAGTTTTCACATTTGCTTTTTTCTTGCTAGAGTTTCTGCTTTTTTTTTTTTTTTTGGACAGAATAAAAACTTGTATGGCTACATAGTTCAGAACAATATTTCATTCTACACTTCCAGGATTGAAGTATATATAACATATCCAACTTTATGTTATTTCACTGGGATATATATATATTATATATATATATATATATATATATATATATATAATATAGAATATCCAACTTGACTGAAAAAAATGCGAGATACTGGGTTGCCAAATGAAAACAAAACTGATGTATTTGACCTACTGGCTTTTAGCTGAAAAAGACCAACATTGGTTGAGGCTTGTTAATGTGACCAATAGGTCTAAGCTCAGACTCAAGTGTTTGTAGAATTCATCTCATAGCCCAATATCTTGACATCAATTTATATGTTATAACTACTGCCTGCAGTCGTGATACTTTAAAACTTCAACAACCCAGACAAATGCTACCTGCGCTACATCACTGCACTGGAAACTGCATATCATAAAACAAAAATCCTGTCTGCTTCTGTGTTGGTAACAACAGAAGGAAATGGGGTTCACATATGTCTTTTCTTTTTCTTACAGCCTACTAGTTCTCTTCCATCAGTATTCTGAACGAGTCACAACATGCTCAATCAATAATGATGTTTCACCTAAGTGGAGAAAAAAAAATGGCTACACATCAACAGCCGGTGTTTTGACAATCAAAAGGAGAGTCACGCAGATGCAGGCCAGTGAGAACAGGGAAAGTTGAAGCTGACAGACTAGAATCAGCAAATGAAAAATATATCGTTTCATATTCTGTTATTTACCGTTTTTTTTTGTTTTTTTTTTAAGGCATACCTTCAAAAACTGGTCGGTTGGCTTGCGAACCAGAGTTAAAAACTTGACCATCTGACAGAGAATCAATTAAAGCAAGCACCGGTCAGTTGGTAAGACATTCATACTGATTGTACAACCTTGCCAGTCTCAGAGGTTGTATCAGAACAGAGGATGAGCGAAAAAGGGGAGAGAATTTATTGATAACAGGGACTAGGATACTTGCATTGGACCAGTTTATCCTGTCGAATTAACTTGCACAATGGTAATGAAATGTTATGTTTGAACAAGCAACTCATTCTACACTGCATCTAATCACATTACACAATATGAAATCATTTTGAACAGATCGATGTCTATATATTTACAAACCTGCAAATGGTGACCTGAAATCTATCTATCCAGAGAAAAAAAACAACTTCCCCATCCATCCATTTAGCCCCAAAGCACTTACACTGTGTAGTACTTGTTGCTACTCAAAGCACAAACCTCTAAATAATTAAACATTCAATACCCCCCAACACAAACTTCTATATAAAACATTCAATAAATATATTTGATTCAGCAAATTCTACTTTCCATTCCTGAATGGAATGGGAGCATTTGATAACAGTATGAAATCAGCAAAATATTATCTCATTCCTGAACTGAATAAGTCTTCCTGTCTATGGAAAGATGATTCCTGATTACAAGACTGCTGAATATTGATGAAATAAGAATGAAAATCATTTAAATGATCACAAACCACAGAGGAAACAGTCTTCTCTTACAGCAAGTGAGAGAGTAAACAGCAAACTAGTAGCCACCTTTAGGGACTTCTGTGGGGAAAAAAAGGAAACTTTTGTGCTTAATTCCGTTAAGAAAGATTTTTGACAACAGCAGATTGACAGATGTCTGCAGGGGAGATGGTGGCTTATGTGGGACAGGAATGGACAGTTATGGTGGGGGCAGGAATGGGCAATAAGAATGCGCAACTAGAGCTGAAATCTCCAGCTACTGCCTTTAGGGGTCAGCAAATCTGGTCTAGGTGGGAGAGGGGGGTGGGTGGGGGGGGGGGGGGTGGAAGAAACAAGACTCAGAGTGGCACTGCCATGGCCGATGCTACACTGTCAACAAGCGCTTCATCTTCAACTTGGAATGCTGGGTGGAGGACTGGGCAAGAGCAGCCATGCATTTCCTCCCCTTGACAGACGATGCTGGAGGCTTGTGAAGACAGCTAGGTGTCCTAGTATCTGCAACAGATTCTCCGACATTACCAGCACATTCATTCACAATTCATTTACTGTTTGAAATATAGTTTAAGGTTGATTGTTGACCTATCATCTTCTACTACTGGCATAATTCTGCTTGTTCCCAATCCCTACCAAGGATTCTTTCTCCTGCCTCTGCATATTGGGCATTTCTATGGGTTAGTATAAAACAAAATAAAAAATAAAACCAGGACCTGTCTAACCAAACAAGAAAAGTAAATAAAATACAGACATTGCAAAATTACAAGTGCTGTTAACATTGTATTCCTCTAAAATTTCATATTTCAAGTGACTCACTTCAGTTGTTCATCTTTATTTAAAAAAGAAACCCTTCCAGAATTACTGCAGTTAAAAAAAAAAAAACACGAAAAAAACCCAAACAGTTGTACATCTTTATTAACAACAGCAACAAAAAAAGCTTCTAGAATGACTGCACTTAAAAAAAACAAATGTAAAAACCCAAAACAAGTACCCTCTTTAATGAAATACTCTATGTAAAGATAAAATGGAAATGTCAGACAGAATCCAGTAGATCAAGCATAAGATCTACAGGAAATTAACATTTGATCATTGATAATCAGATCAAACAAGGATGGGTGTGAGTGGGGTTCGTTTACTCTGATTATATGTGTGCTAGTGAGAAGAGATTGGGGGGAAAAAAAAAGTCCACCCTGCTACATTGCCAATCTTTCAACAATGTGTGCTCATTTCCAGATCAGCTATTATTTCCATAAGTGATTCTGTCATCCTTCACCATCAACCTCCCCTGTACTGGTGGAAACACTCTGGTGCACTTGACTGTCCATCCAAGACACCTGAATAGGTTTACTAATCAGAATCAATATTTAATGTCTCATTCTGCTGCTGAAGCTCCTGACCTGCTTTATTCAGCTTGTATGGTATTTTTCTATTCCTTTTCTTGAGATTCCCAAAGTGGCAAATTCTCCAGAATTAACTGATGAAAGATAAGCTTGACTTAAAATCACCAGAGCTGTTTTGATGACAGATATTTCATAGAAAGAGAGAGAGAGAGAGAGAGAGAGAAAGAGAAAGAGAGGGAGGAATGGTGGGGGTTGTAATAATGTGTTTGTTGGGAACCGAGGCAAGATGACAGTACATCTAGACATGCACCTGATAATGATGAAGATCTTGAGATCTTAATGATGAAGATCTTGAGAAATTAACTGATGTGAAGAGGGCTTGCACTAAGGTTCCAATGAAATGTCATAAGCATGTCTGCAACTTTACAGCGAAAAGAAAGGTAAGGTAAGGCAATATTGCTTATAGCCCAGCTGACCGCAAAGGGCCATATAAGGGCTGTCACCATGTTGAAGTCAACTCACAAGTCATCAAGCAAACACCACCACCACCATTCACACATCTCTTTAAAATACACCTTCTAAAAATGCAGTAGAAACTTCGTTAAAAATCTTTCTTCTGTAAAATCTTAGATGAAAAATGTTAATCTCTTTCAGAAATTCAAAGATCACGTCAGGTGGGACATCTTTGAAAAAATTTTCATGGAGTCTGCTGGAAAGTGTTTATGTCTCACACTGTGCAAGTCCCAACATTCTAAAAGAATATGTTGTATTGTCAGTGGACATGACATGGAATGCACCACGGACCTTCTTCACCTTTTAAAAGATAAGAATGGGTGTAAAATGAGTGGCCTGTATGCAAACGGCACAAAACTGTTTTGTCTTTACGGCCACCTTGGGAACATGGTAAAAACTCTGGTTTGGACAGATTTTGTACAATTTGTTATCCGTCTGCGAGTTCCATTCCTCTTGCCACAGGTCTTTGACATAAGCCTGTGTTTGGGGTTTCAGATCAGTGCGAGGAATAGACAAACTGCTCAACTTTTCCTTTGTGGCACTCTTTGCAAGTTGATCCACCTCCTCATTGCCTCGAATGCCCACATGGCTGGGAACCCAAGCAAAAACTATGTCATATCCATCTGATTTCAGAGAGATGTACAGTTCGAAAACTTTCAGCAGCTGAGGGTGCTTGAGATTACGGCCGGCAATGGCCTCCAAAGCAAGCAGATACATGTCAACAGATCTGTTCCAGAAAAAAAAGAAAAAAGAAAAAGGAATATAATGCCTGTCTGTCCATAGCAAATTGAGTTACCATTTCTCAGTTTGCCTGTCTGTCCATTGCAAACAGAGTTGCAGTTTATCCCTTTATGAGTCAAGTAAACAGAATCAAATATCTGATCTGAAACTTATGCAAGCCTAATGATTTGGATATTGATTTTCGGCATTACAAACACTGTTTCATCTCATGTTTTGGTTTCCTCTCTCTATGATTGAACTGTTAAGCTATTAAATGGGTACAAAATTTTGTCCCACGAAAAAGATACAGGTCACTCTCACTGAAGGCAGGAGTCAATCTCACTGACTCCAACACAAATTACCTTACTTGCAGAATTAGGACATTCTCCATTCTTGCACAAAAATTGTCCAATCTCGCATAAAAATCTGGCTGTGGCCTACTTGGTGTGCTAAAACTTCACAATCATATTACGTCTCGTCTCCTGCTACATTTGACAAACACTGCAGTAGGCAAATGTGTAGTTGTGCACACTATAGAGCAAAAAACTTGGGCGGCCAGAGATGGATAAGAATTTTCTGTTCTTTGCCATCTGTTCTTGTTGACCATCTACAAATGACATTCAGTTGAACTGGCCTCTAGACAGTACTAAAGCAGCTGCAAGACCTTCAGCCGTCAACAAATGCCATGTAACAGGCCCAAGCCCCTGCTCAGTGCTAAAGTAGTTAGCTGCAAGACCATTATATTTTCAGTCTCTGTTTCACCTTAAAATGTCAAGCTAAGGACCACATCACTATGGTGGCAGGATTTGAGGGGATCCTTACCAGACGGTCATAACAGATTTGGTTCATGTCCCTCATTAGCACAGTCTGAAGCGACCAGCAGCTGGTGCCAAGGCATACCTTAAAGTCCTCACAGAGTCAGTCCACAAATCTATAGTAACTGGCTTTGACAGGACCAGCAGCTGGTGCCAAGGTATACCTTAAAGTCCTCACAAAGTCAGTCCACAAATCTATAGTAACTGGCTTTGACAGGACCAGCAGCTGGTGCAAAGGTATACCTTAAAGTCCTCACAGAGTCAGTCCACAAATCTATAGTAACTGGCTTTGACAGGACCAGCAGCTGGTGCCAAGGTATACCTTAAAGTCCTCACAGAGTCAGTCCACAAATCTATAGTAACTGGCTTTGACAGGACCAGCAGCTGGTGCCAAGGTATACCTTAAAGTCCTCACAGAGTCAGTCCACAAATCTATAGTAACTGGCTTTGACAGGACCAGCAGCTGGTGCCAAGGTATACCTTAAAGTCCTCACAGAGTCAGTCCACATATCTATAGTAACTGGCTTTGACAGGACCAGCAGCTGGTGCCAAGGTATACCTTAAAGTCCTCACAGAGTCAGTCCACAAATCTATAGTAACTGGCTTTGACAGGACCAGCAGCTGGTGCCAAGGTATACCTTAAAGTCCTCACAGAGTCAGTCCACAAATCTATAGTAACTGGCTTTGACAGGACCAGCAGCTGGTGCCAAGGTATACCTTAAAGTCCTCACAGAGTCAGTCCACAAATCTATAGTAACTGGCTTTGACAGGACCAGCAGCTGGTGCCAAGGTATACCTTAAAGTCCTCACAGGGTCAGTCCACAAATCTATAGTAACTGGCTTTGACAGGACCAGCAGCTGGTGCCAAGGTATACCTTAAAGTCCTCACAGAGTCAGTCCACATATCTATAGTAATTGGGTTTGACAGGACCAGCAGCTGGTGCCAAGGTATACCTTAAAGTCCTCACAGAGTCAGTCCACATATCTATAGTAACTGGCTTTGACAGGACCAGCAGCTGGTGCCAAGGTATACCTTAAAGTCCTCACAGAGTCAGTCCACATATCTATAGCAACTGGGTTTGACAGGACCAGCAGCTGGTGCCAAGGTATACCTTAAAGTCCTCACAGAGTCAGTCCACATATCTATAGCAACTGGGTTTGACAGGACCAGCAGCTGGGGTTGAGGGAAGCCTCCTTAACAGACCCATGAAATCTGGTTCACATACCTAAAGTAGCTGGGTTTGATGGAATCAGCAATTGGACTGATGGGTACCATACCAACACAATGTTCCCTAAGACTTGGTTCAAATATCGAAGATAGTTGGATTTGATAGAATCGGCAAATGGGTTGAGGAGTACCTTCCTCATCATCCCTGCAAATCTGTCAAAATACCAACAGGACCAGCAGTTAGCGTTGAAGGGCATCTTAACACTCTCCCTACAGATTAGGTCCATGGCCTTCGGGTTAAGGGAGGTACCTTATTAGAGAGTTCCAACAAATCTGGTCTTTATAACTACTGTAGCTGGATCTGAAGGGACCAGTACTTGGGTTTGAAATGTCTCTTACAAGACAGTCCCCAGCAGATTTGGCCAATGGACCTATACAGTGGTTGGGTTTGAGGGAACCAGCAGTGGGGTTTGACAGGTGCCCTGCTACACAGTCTCAAAAGAACTGACATTCATATCTCCAGTTGAGTCTGAAGACTACCTTAGTAGACTGTCCCTATACATCTGGTCCAGGTACCTATAGTCGTTATGTCTGAAGGGTGCCTGCGCTACAAACGGATCAGGTCTCTACTATACTTACAGCAGTAAGGTCTGAAAGATACTTCACTAAACAGTCCATGATGAACAGGTTTACATACCTATTGTAGTTAGGTTTGAAAGGTTATCTTCCCATATGTATCTTCAGTTCAGGTCTACATACCTAATGCAGTTAGGTTTGAAAGGTACCTTACAAGACATTTCCCACAAACCAGGTGTACATATCCATTGCAGATGGTACAACATTCCTTACAGATCATGTCTACATACCTATAGTAGTTGGGTTTGAAGGGACCAGCCTTGTTCAGCCCCAGGTATTTGGCTTGGTCATCACTTAACTCTGTCAGGTGAGCATCAAAGGTGGGCAGGTGTAGACTGGCAACATACTCATCTGAGAAGCACAGCATGAAAACAAACTGTTACTGCACAAGCTGTATCCTGCATCACAGATACCATGCAATTTACAGCATCCTCATCTATCCATGACTATTCGGAAGGTTTCCCTCTGTTTAAACCAATTTACAGGCACTGTTTGTTCATGCCCATAAATCTCTTATTACACATGACAAATGCTAAACAATTTATCTGACAAAGCTAAATATGAAAAGATAGTTAAAAAAAAAAAGCATTTGATGAAATCTTACTGTTCTAGAGCAGAGCATACTTATTTACCTTTTCTCAAAAACATTACTGCATCCAGTGACTCAAGCCCTTCCAGACAACCTAGTACAGTGATTACAGAATGGAGAAAAGCATTTCAGACAAAACTGGATGAAGAAATGCTATACATGGTCATCAGCGAAGCTTTCGGTCACATCACTGCTGTCCTGAACCTCTGCCTTTGAAGTCCAAAGCTCCAGAGAAACAAACGGACCCACTGTTTGCCTACTCTTCCACCATCACACTCTACCCCTCTCCAGGTTAAAGTCTAGCTGGAACTTTGAAGATCACACACCTGCCTTTCAGACCAAACCAACAATCACTTTGAGATGTGGAAAAAAAAATGAAAAGAGCTGCTCGTCTGCATCACATTAATACAACCACCATACTAACGCCACCTGCTGCCTTTCCGTGCACTAAATGTACCTGCAAAAGTTGTCCTCTCACCAAGCCGGACACTGTCCTACATAACCTTAAAATTAAATACACATCATCCATTATCCTATCAAAGCCACAACACTGCACGGCATCCACTGTGAACCGAGCCTTATAAGGTCTGGTAGGTGAGACATTCCGCATACTTAAAACACATATCTGACGACATCCGCCGTCACTGATCCAAACCAGTCACTGTGCATTTCAACCATACTAAACACAACATCAACCATGTCAAAGTCATGGCCCTTTGGCAGTCACAGGGGCCAACTGTGAGCACACAATGCAGGAATCCCATCTCATTGCCAGACTGGGAACCTTTGCCCACTTGATATATTATTTTTCATTTTTGTTTTGTTTTTATATTCTGTATTTTCTTTCCATTTATTTCTAATCGATTATAATAATTAATTTCAATTTCTAATCTTTCTTTCCAACTGATATTTTTTGTTAAACAAATATTCTCTCCATCCTCCTCCCATTTTATATTTCTTGTCTGTGCCCTTCTGCAATTTCAATCAACCGAAAAATACAAAACACATTGAAGAACACACTTTGCAATGACATTGAAAAAACCGAGTCATTCTCTGTATTGTGTGCTTGTTTTTGTTTTGTTTTTGTGTGCATTCATTTCATTTGTTTGTTCAACCTGAAGTAGACCAAAAAGTCGAAACGGGGCATGTCTGTTTCGTAACTAAATATTTTTTTATCCCCTGACAGAGCCCACACGAAATTAATAGTTTACATTCATTGTTCTGCAGAAAGACTCCACAACAAACAATTTTGTAAGTACAACTGGGCAACTGACATAAGAAAGTGGACTGAGGGGTGAAGACAGCACAAAAAGTTGACATAGTTCCTAAATCATGTGTTTTGCTGTTTGCATTTTTTGTTATGTAAGAGTGTGTGTGTATACATAGAAAAGATGCAATACCGATTTCATTCACTGCCACATTTTCCCTTTCTATTATCACCACTACATGAACAGTCTGTCATGTTCATAATCATTCCAAACTGATTCGAAGCACATTGCTTGCACAAAAACACCAATGTCTACACACCAGTTCACAAAACAGCAGAGATGTGACCTGGATTTGAGCAATGTACTCACCCATCTTTTTTGGCAGCAGATAGACATCCTGCTTGTAGCGTCCCTGCGGTGCGTTGAACAGTTCTATCAAGGCCAAAGCCTGTTCACAGCAAACACACATACCGTCTATGACCAGTCTCCCACTTTCAATCCTAAGGAAATAATATCCAGACAAAGAAAGAGATATCCGTATACCGAATAAGAATAAATCTCCCATTTTTCATACTAATAAAGTAACATCACGACAATACATTTATAAACTATGGATATGTCTGTCTTACAATTTTTGTCAACTGCTGATCCACTGAAGGTAACTTCATTTTGTTTCCCTATGGGTTTACACATGCAGGGCTGAACGTTAAGACAAGGCTTTTCCAACTATCTGCTCCAGCAGGTGCTATTTGCTGTCTGCTTTGATTCCAGCAAAACACATCAAATTTGGTTTCCACAGGCAAAAACACATAAGCAACGGTGACAGTCCACTTGACATGATTAAGCAAGAAAAAAGCCCAGGTGCATGTAAATCTATAGACAAGTATCAGTGCGTATGAACTGGATTCAAACTTATGTGGCAGTAGGTGACCAAGAAGTGGTGAGTCAGTCTCTATGTTCCAACTGATACTCAGATCCTCCCAGCGCAGGTGTGTCATCATCACAACGCTCAGTCAAAAATAGCAACATACTAACACATACATGCACATCAAACTTCATCCACCACTAGATTTTCCCACAACATTTGGTGTGATCTGTACTTGCATATTTCCTGGGCAATTCTTTTTTCTGGTTCAAAACATACACCAGCTTCATCAGATTGTCCTGTGTTCTGGGAAATTAATTTGGTGAATAATGTGTCAAAAATAGTTGGTAGTATGGGCATGAGATGAATTACAGAACTGTACAATACTCAATATGCTTTAAATTTTGGTAATCAATCAATCTGGCAGATTTGAAAGACAAAAAGTTAACAAACTTGTTAAATACAAAAAAGCTGAGTTTCTGGTGCCAAGCATATTTACATATTGATCTAACAGAATGATTGTGTTTCTCAATGGACTTATTTTCTGTGTGGTTTCAATTGTATCTGTCTATATCAAGAAGTGTATTTCAGCCCTTGTCGAGGAATGAACCTACCTCACAAGTACACATGACTATCACATGAGCACACATATGAAGCTAAATCAAATCTTATGTAGTGCTCACACACACACACTACTGGCTATAACAAAATTCAGTGTGAAGCATAGTGCTTCCTCCTTACCTGTGTGGTAGCTGTTATGGACACAACGAAGGAGGGAACTGAGGAACAACTCAAGTTGACCAGACGACCCTGAAACAAACACTTCAAGCTGAACGTCATTTTTTTCAGTGGGAAAAGAAAATACAGTGATCTGCATGTCAAACAAGTGGACATGGATATTGTGTGGATGCAAGTGTATGCTTGAGTGCTCATTTATGCGTGTGTGTTGGGCATGAAAGAGAAACCAAAAGGGTGCAGAAATGAAAAGAGACAGATGGAGAGAGAACATTGGGAACAAACCGTACAGAGAAATGAATGGGTGGTGGGAAGAGGGCAGAAAATAAATATTAAGGTAACCAATGGATGAAAAAAAAGAGATGAGAAGGAAAAGAAATGAGGCATGAATTTACACCTGTCACAGGCAGAGACTGAGGGAAAGACATGGTAGACTGATGGAAAGACAAGGCAGACTGAGGGAAAGACAAGGCAGACTGAGGGAAAGACAAGGCAGACAGACTGAGGGAAAGACAAGGCAGACAGACTGAGGGAAAGACAAGGCAGACAGACTGAGGAAGACATGGCAGGCGACTGGGAAGACAGGCAGGCAGACTGAGGGAAAGACAAGGCAGGCAGACTGAGGGAAAGACAAGGCAGGCAGACTGAGGGAAAGACAAGGAGATGAGCGACAAGACAAGAGACAGACCTGAGGGAAAGACAAGGAGACTGAGAAAGAAAGCAAGACGAAGGGAAGACAGGACCGAGGGAAAGACAAGGCAGACTGAGGGAAAGACAAGGAAGACTGAGGGAAAGACAATGGCAGGACTGAGGGAAAGACAAGGCAGGCAGACTGAGGGAAAGACAAGGCAGACTGAGGGAAAGACAAGGAAAGACTGAGGGAAAGACAAGGCAGACTGAGGGAAAGACAAGGCAGCAGACTGAGGGAAAGACAAGAGACAGACTGAGGAGAAAGAGACAAGGCAGACAGACTGAGGGAAAGACAAGGCAGAGTAGACGAGGGAAAGAAAGGCAGACAGACTGAGGGAAAGACAAGGCAGACAGACTGAGGGAAAGACACAGCAGACAGAGGGAGGAGACACGGCAGGACTGAGGGAAAGACAAGGCAGACAGACTGAGGGAAAGATAAGGCAGACAGACTGAGGGAAAGACATGGCAGGCAGACTGAGGGAAAGACAGGCAGGCAGACTGAGGAAAGACATGGCAGACAGACTGTGGGGAAAGACATGGCAGACAGACTGAGGGAAAGACAGGCAGACAGACTGTGGGAAAGACATGGCAGACAGACTGGGGAAAGACATGGCAGACAGACTGTGGGAAAGACATGGCGACAGACTGTGGGAAAGACATGGCAGACAGACTGAGGGAAAGACACGGCAGACAGACTGAGGGAAAGACACGGCAGACAGACTGAGGGAAAGACATGGCAGCAGACTGAGGGAAAAGACATGGCAAGACAGACTGAGGGAAAGACATGGCAGACAGACTGAGGGAAAGACACGGCAGGCAGACTGAGGGAAAGACACGGCAGGCAGACTGAGGGAAAGACATGGCAGGCAGACCGAGGGAAAGACATGGCAGACAGACCAGGAAGAACAGGCAGCAGACTGAGGGAAAGACAGGCAGGCAGACTGAGGGAAAGACAAGGCAGGCAGACAGGGAAAGACAAGGCAGGCAGACTGAGGGAAAGACAAGGCAGGCAGACTGAGGGAAAGACAGGCAGGCAGACTGAGGGAAAGACATGGCAGGCAGACTGAGGGAAAGACATGGCAGGCAGACTGAGGGAAAGACAAGGCAGGCAGACTGAGGGAAAGACAAGGCAGGCAGACTGAGGGAAAGACATGGCAGGCAGACTGAGGGAAAGACATGGCAGGCAGACTGAGGGAAAGACAGAGGCAATGAGGAGACAGGCAGGCAGACTGAGGGAAAGACAAGGCAGGCAGACTGAGGGAAAGACATGGCAGGCAGACTGAGGGAAAGACATGGCAGGCAGACTGAGGGAAAGACAAGGCAGACAGACTGAGGGAAAGACATGGCAGGCAGACTGAGGGAAAGACATGGCAGGCAGACTGAGGGAAAGACATGGCAGGCAGACTGAGGGAAAGACAAGGCAGACAGACTGAGGGAAAGACACGGCAGACAGACTGAGGGAAAGACATGGCAGGCAGACTGAGGGAAAGACATGGCAGGCAGACTGAGGGAAAGACAAGGCCACCCACCTCAGCCAGGAGAATGATGCGCTTGCCGTCAGGCCAGATGATGTGATCCACCTGTGACCTGACCTTCTCCCAGGTCAGTTCTGGCGTCCTCAGACTTGCCTGCCCACATGAACCAACCTCTCTCAGTTCTCTGGTTTGATTCCCACATGTTAGAGAAAAATAAAACATCAAGGGATGGGCATGCGGTGAAACTGCTAACAGGCCGACAGGACCATGATGCGGATGATGGCTAGCCTCAAAGAAGAACATCACTCATGTCAAATCGGTCTCTCTGACAGGTCTCTCAAGAGATCCAAATCCTCTGCTCCTCCCATCTCAGTCCATGACATCAAATACTGTGCCATGACAACTAATGAAATTATGTCAAATGTTAATAAAAAAAATTACCAATAAAAAAAGAAAAAAGAAATGCTCCTCTTTCCACCAATTCTACTTAAAAAAAAAACAAACAAACCAACAAACCCAACCAAACAAAAACCAGCTATTTGCATGTGACAACACAAATTTGGACACGCTGAAGAAAATGAAACTAACCAAGAATAGCAGAATAATGTACAGCTGCACAGATTTCAACAGATGGCTATGGGGAAAAAAAAAGCAGAAACTGATTAAAAGCATTATTTCACATTACACAGCCTACACACACACACACACACACACACACACGTGCAGGCGCACACACACAGTGCAGGTGCACACACACGCGCACACACACACACACACAGTAGGTAAGCAGGCTCCCACAGACAGAAGAGAGAAATGGCTGTCAAGTGACTCACAATGTCAATCTCTGTGTTGGAGTGTCCCATGTTGCAGACGATGCAGCCGGTCTTCAGGCGATCCAGAGCCTGGCGGTTCACCACGTTCTTGTTGCCTGTCAGAGACACAGACACACAACCTGTCTGCAGACCATGTGGAGAGGGAGGCATGTGTGTCGGGGCCCTACACCCTGCTCCTTTTATCAGCCCAGTCCAGTTGCTGATTCATGATGGAAATGCGTATTCTTTCTTCCCACATTTTTGGTTGCACATTATACCAACAGAAGAGAAGTGTCAATCCAGCTAAAATTCTGGTTTATGACTAACACATATGGTCTCTTTCAACATGATTGTTGCTTCCAGTTTTCAAAAACAAAAACGGAAAAAAAACCCCAACAAAAACACCACACTTGCACCCACTTCTTTTTGCAAGCTCTTCAAAATTAATAGTGAATTATGTGTTTCAGTTTCAAGGAGGCGTCACTGCGTGCGGACTAGTCCATATATGCTACACCACATCCGCTAAGTTTTGAGACCACACTGCGCATGATTTAAAGCTGATGGATTAATGACTAAGGTGAGAGGATTTAAGAAGAGGGTCTTGTGACTACGACTTAGCAGATGTCTGACCTATGCGTTAGCCCTACAGGCTGGTCAAACCTTGAGTACCTACCTAACACTGGCTGTGCCATTATTGAGTGAATGATGTGTGCAGATGGAAACCAAGAATGGGCTCAGTATACTATACCCATAAACCGCAAGTTTCAGATTCATTAAGGTGTGACATGCTGATCCATAAGAGACAGTTCCCAAAGGTTAGAGCTAAATACATAAATGAAGTAAACACAAGCAAAAACAAAAACAAAAAAAAGAGTTGGGAAGAGGAACGACAGATTACAAATGTTGTGAACCGCTGCGCATTCAAGATGAGAAGTAAACTCAAACACACAAAAAACAGCAAAATCACACTACTGTTACAAAAAGTGGACAGTATGAACCCTTCAGGTATATAATATTGACTAAAGTGAATGTGAGAGGGAGAGAGACAGGGAGAGGGGAAACAAGGGGGGCAAAACTTAAGTCAGCCCATACTTAACCACAACTATATTCAACCACCTCTATATTTAGTACTAACTAAGCCACAGACAATTGGTGGTATTTCACAAGTGGAGGCACGTCTTACCTGTGCAGGTGATCAGGACGTCGATGTTGCGTACTACTTCATCCAGTCGCACCACACGGAATCCATCCATACTGCAACACACGTATAATGTGCCCATCACAATGATTCCATCACCTAACATAGTTCAAAGATGAACAAAGTTCACCCATCTACAAGAAAAACAGCAGCATCCACATTCAGAGAGCAACCAGTGACAGGAAACGGACCACAGAATATTTCTGGAGCACACATTTCATTTAAAATGCATTTTAAAAAAGAAAGAAAAGCAATTAGATATATAGAAAGGAGAATTGGTAGGTTTTGAGTGCGTGCATGTGAGTGAGTGAGTGAGTGAGTGAGTATGTGTGTGTGTGTGTGTGTGTGTGTTGTGTGGTGTGTGTGTGTGTGTGTGTGTGTGTGTGTGTGTGTGCGCACACACATGGGTATCGCTTGTGTGTGTGTGTGTGTGTGTGTGTGTGTGTGTGTGTATAGGTAGATGTGGGTGTGTACATTTAAATTTATGGCTGAACCAAGCCCCAAAACTACAAATTATGACTTTCTCAAAAACTATAATTTCAAAACAATGGAGATGTTCATAAAAGATAGATAATTGTTTCTACTGAATAACAAGTTCCTCACGGGATGACAGTAAATGTCTCCCTGGAACCCATGACTTTATTGAGAGCTATTTCACTTATGTTTGTGAGTGCTGATAAACAGTTCGCCACAAAACTCCATATCCACACACAAACCATGACAGACAGACCAACAGCTAAAGTCTCACAAGAGCAGTCTGTTTACAGGTCTGGGGATTTGGAAGCAGAGCTTAGGGCAGGACAGTTTTCTACTCACCAGGCCTGCAAGGCACAGATGGGGTCAATTTCTGTCACCATGACAATGGCTCCCAAGCCTTTCAGGGCCTGGGCACAACCCTTGCCCACCTGCACACACACACAACTGGTCTGGTCACAACAGGTTCTACTCCCCTCTGTGCTTCAGTGGATACACCCACACACATGCCTTTAAATATACTTAAACAAGAACAACAAAACAACCCTGACATTTTCCTTCCAATTACGACTGTGCAGATTCAAAACTTATCAAAATTCAAGATAAGAACCGTTTATAGATACCCTCAATTTCCAACCAAAACATCAGAAAAGGAGACTGGTATACTGTCCTTCAACCGTCTTATGTGTTAAAATGTGTATGAATGAAATAACTGATTTTCAAACAAAGAGAAGAAAACGAGGTCTTTTCACTGAATGTCGTCCAAAGCATCCAAAATGTTCATGCAATTTGTAGGTTTAAAAATCCAAATTGTACTTTCTCTCTGTGTGCAAGTTTGTCTGGACAGTTGGATGTTATTTCGGGAGGATTTTCACTGAAAAATGCAATGGCTGAGACCTCATCCTTTGATTTTGTATGTGCATATATATATGATATATATATATATATATATATATTGTCATACCTAGAATGCATAGCACATACACATAAATGTACACTCGTACACAAATATGCACATGAAAACCCACACTCACACACACAAAGTCCAGAACAAATTCATACCTCTCCATAGCCGCAGATCAGTACCTGCTTCCCACCGAACATCACATCTGTAGTTCTCTTCAGCCTGTCAACAAAACAGTAACTCCATCATTTCTGATACTATTTTACACATGATCTAACATACATATAGCATTCATTTGTGCGTCTGTCTGTGTGTTTGCCAGTCTTCTAATACAGTCTGCATCATCTCCAAATCTGGCAAGGTGACTTGCTGACAAACTGGCAGATCCAGAGTGACCGTCACATTAGCTGTATTTTGAATGCCAGCAGCAAGGCAAAGCTAGGTTAGGATTCAAAGCCAGTCCCAACATGTCTAACCTTTGGTGTCCACACAGATTAAAAGCACCATACTTCCCATCATCTAGAAAATGTCAGTTGAGAGAGGGTCAGACTAACGATCTGAAGGTCCCTCCTTCAATCCTGGGCTTCAACACTTTTAAGAATGTTACATTTTTTCCCCCATTAGATTCAAGGCGGGTCAAAGGCAATGGGAATGGGTGAAGGGGCAGAGGGTGGGATGGTGAAGGAGGAGTGGGAGGTTGGAGGGTGAAGGGAGAGGGCGATATAAGGGGAAGGGTATTAGGGTGGGGCAAGGGGTACTGGGGAACAGGGAGGGAGGCAAAGGGAAGTGGGGGATGGGGAAAGTGGGTGAGGTGGTGGGTGGGGTGTGGGAGGAGAGAATGGCTGGTCAAATATATATGCATATTAGATCTGTACTAGATCCAATGCAATGAAACCACTGCATGCCATAACTGAGTTTTTCATTTCCCAAGGCGGGGTGGGCATTCTACTGTAGATTGATTTTTTCACCATGAAATGGGCTCAGCACAGGAGATCATCTCTTGGGGATGAACCCTTGACATATTCATTTGTAACCATGTTCACATTAGCATGAAGTATTGTTATTTTGCTACCCATCTCCACAGCAAATTCCCATTTGCCTACCTCGAGGCACTCCTAGCCTACCAATACATTTTTGCTATTCCTGAAAAGGGATTATAATCCTCTCAAGATGGAGTATGCCTACCAGCATGGCAAAGCAACACTATCACTCCTGGGCTTCCCGCAGTGTACTGAATGCACATCATTTACACACTTTATAGGTTACTTCATGCCCTAGCATCATGTTTTGCATGTGAACATCACCCTACAAACTTAACATTTGTAGTGGACATGCTCTTCGAGATTGTGACAAAAGCTGCTTCAGGGTCCCTCCTTTCGCAGTACAACTAAAATATTCACCAATTATGCACACCACACATAACCTTGGTTCATTGCTGGAGTTCTGAAGAGTGCTTTCAAAAGGTCAGAGATGGATGTTACAAAATCTTCAGTGTTGAAAGATTTTTGTTACATTTCTTTTTTCCCCCTCTGTTGCTTAAAATCGGTTTTTGAATGTACATCAACTGATCTCTAGAGCCATCTCATTTCAATGTACCTCAGAACGTCACTGTCTGTCTTTTGCATTGTGCTGAACTTTGTTTTCTGTCAAAGTTACAAAAATTGTAAACGAGAATAACCATCAATTATCCGAAAGCTTAATACTATTCCAGTCTTTCATGGATTCATGAAGGAACTGAAATAAAATGGCTTATTTTCATGTCATTTCATTGAAGACTATCATTGTTTCGTTTTACTGTGTATCTTCTGTTGTCACTGCTGTTATTGAACCTCAAGGAATAAGTCTTTACCATATGAAAGAGAGGTGATGCACCATATTGGGAACGATGACGCCCTCTTCACCAACAAAGAAGAGGAAGCTCAGTATACTATAAAAAAGGTCCAGTGACATGACATTTGCTTGTAAGGATCTATACACCAGGTGACCAACATCTCCCCACCATCCCCTCTCCATCCACCCACCCCCTCTCCTCTGGCGATTACTGATAGTCACGCCAATTCTGGGAACTAAGTTCTTGATGCACATCACTATTTTTCTCTCAGTTGTGTTAGACCATTTGCTTTGAATCCAATTAACTACAGCCATTGTCTAGGCCACAGTCAGCGACATGAATATACTTACGCATCCAAAATAGATTCTCTGCAGCTGTACAGGTTGTCAAACTTGGTCTGAAAGAGACAGAAAAAAAATGTGTAAACTAACAATGTACAGAAATTCTGACACCTCACAAAAACAAAGAACAACAGATAAACAACAACACCCAAACCCCAACTACAGACTCTCTGCAGCTGTACACATTGTCAAACTTGGTCTGAAAGTGACAGAAAAAAATTTGTAAACTAACAATGTACAGAAATTCTGACACTCCACAAAAAGAAAGAACAACAATTAAACAACAACACCCAAACCCCAACCACACAATTCCACAGAAATATATTTACCAGTTTTCTTCACCTAACCACAGAAAGAGAAATCATGAACCCATGTGTGCGCTTGTCACACACACACATCCAGAGAGAGAGAGAGAGAGAGAGAGAGAAACATTGGTGGGTGCTGCTCCTTGGTAGGTGGTGGGTATAGTCTTGTAGCCAACGTAGGTGGGGCACACACCACATAAATTACATCTATTATCATGCTCACAAATATCTGTTACTTTGAATCTTTTTAGGAAAAAAAAAAGGGGGGGGGGGGGGGGAGGGGCCCAGGGGGAATGTCAGGGCAGTGACAGAAATTGAGTGCTATCTCATACATCTACAAGACATGAAAGAGAAGAACCCTTGGAATGTCTGCACCAAAACATCTCTGATGATGGATGTGTTTACTGGATGGCTGCAGCAGTTGGCGTTGTTACAATGGCTTGCATTTAATGAGCATGTCTGCCACAAAAGAGAGTTGCTATGTCTGCACAAAGAAGCCCAGCACTTTTTGAGCTATCTGATCTTTTCTTTGTTCATCTTCCTGTTTGTTATCTGGAAAAAAAAAAAAAACATCTATCCTCCTGGTTCAGTTTTACTACTCTCACACCTGCCTGAAAAGATTGATTTGTTTGTCATTCTCATCACCTATGCCCTCTTTGTGGTATTCCTCTCTCAGTGCTCATTCCCGCTCTCCCCCACACAACTACATCCAGGTTATTTCTCTCACTGTCCTCGCACCTGCAGTCCACTGTGAAGTATTCATGTTAGGTCACCATGAGACTTCACACCACAGGAGAGTCTGCACTGCTACTAAGCATCTCTTTGGTGGTGTTGGTGGTGCCTGTTCCATCAAAAACAGGACATCCATCCCCAGCTTAAGCTCCCCCTTGCTCTGTTGTGCAGCCTGCGTGAAGCCTTTACCTTTCTGACAGAATACGGTCCTCATGTCCACCAAAAGACAGTTCCCATGATCTCGCAAATGCTGAAGAGTTTGACTCACCATGGACACCACATGGAGTGGAAATCCTGACTTAGGTCAACTCGACAGCAGCACATCAAAGGCACAGAACTTACGACATTTTAACGGTAATACTTATCATGCCATGGAGTTCTGTTCTGGTCTGAAGGTATAGAAAGGAGCTGGACTCTGCACTTCCTTTCACATCATATCTCGGTGTCAACCAGGAGATACAGATATCAGGTAAGGTAAAGTAATGTTGCTTATAGCCCAGCTGACCGCAAAGGGCCATATCAGGGCTGTCATCACGATACAGACATCGACAGAGCTGCTAGTCAACAAATCTGAAGAAGAGAGGCATCCATTCAGTGGATGAAATTGAACCCATTGGTTGCCCTCTTCCCTTAAGAGCTGATAACATATTCCAAAGTTCTGCATAAGAGCTTGTCCATGTAAAACAAAAAACAACAAAAGTATGTTTCTCATAAATAGAGTTGACAACTGCAGACAAATAGTACAACCGACTTCGTATGGGACCATGTGCATGAGACCACTGTCTTCTCCCTTGTATTCACAATGATATGTCCAGCCAGATAACTTGTTTCCACAATTAAAGGGCTGGACAGAAAGCACACATACCTTGGTCACTGAGTCGTTGACATTCATGGCAGGGACGGTGAGCTTGCTGGACTTGGACAGCTGGTAGAGGCGGTGGACACCGGTGACGCTCTCCTCCACGATGCCCTTGATCATGTTGAACATGGCCGGGTACTTCTTCAGCATCAGGTGGGTGGCGTCCCCGCCATCGTCCAGGATCTGAAAGGCAGACAGGGCATGCAAGTGAATGAACTGAACATGTCACTGTTGTGCTTCAGCCACCTGTTGTCTCTGTCACCCTAACACACCAGCTTTCTGTTGCCCTCAGACCCAGCAAGGCTTATACACACATAAGTGAATATATACATTATCTGACATAGCAGTAAAACTAATATGTTCTGTAGAGAAAATTAAAGCACACTGCCCCTCCCCCTCTTTTCTTTGTTACAACATCTATACAGATGACTGCTAAAGCCATTTCAAATTTATTTCTGATATCATTCTCTGATATGACAGCATTTATGCTTTTGTCCAGATCTTGGTAAGAAAGATTCTTAAGCATTTATTTGAAACAGACCAAGTGCTGAGTACAATCCTGGCCTGAATTCAGATGTATTGAAATAAAACAGGGGCTTCCAAAATGTTGTGAAATAAAGACAAGATCGACAGATGACACATGTTCCTGCATGATATATTGGGGAGGCATGTTTGAGAACAAGTGGAAAAATCTGTTTGACAGAGTTTGTATGTCATCTGCTTGACAGAGTTTATATGTCAGAGTTGAAAAAACAATACACAGAGAATGCACACATTTATCTGGATCTGACTCTCTTATTCATCTAGCTCAGTGCTTTTGTTCAAGGACAGGAGAGTTTGAATATACTACCCAATATCATCATTGCTATATTCATGTATTAAAACAAACAAACAAAACAAAAACTTTGATGGCATAAGAATTTGTTACCCAAAAGACACGAGAATGAATGTGAGACAAGTGCTGACTGTAGCGAGGAACACTTCCTAATATTATTATTGCTATATTTATGTATTAAAACTATATTTAAGTATTAAAATAAACAAACGAAACAAAAACTTTGATGATATAAGAATTTGCTACCTAAAACACATGACAAAGAATATCAGACAAGTACTGACTGCAGCTGGGAACAATTCTCCAGAGCATCCCCTTAGTCTGGCACTTTCCCAGCATACTCTTTACTGCACAACTGAAGCAAATCTGTGTCTGTGTCTGTGTGTGTCCCTGCCAAATACTCCCTAATGGAAACCATTATCGTTCTGATGTGAACACCTCCCCCCCCCCCCCCCCCCCCCAACAATTCCAAACACACCAGCTACATCAGTGAGGTTTTGATCCACCCAGGTTCTCAACAACAGACACTGGCACGGAACATGTGTTCACAGACCTGAAGCTTCACTCCACAACTTTTTTTTTTTCCTCCTATAATCTATCCCAGACTTCCTTTTCTGCTATGGTAAATAAAAAAAAAAAAAGTGTGTGGTGTGTGTGTGTGTGTGTGAGAGAGAGAAGAGAGAGAGAGAGAGAGAGAGAGAGAGAGAGAGAGAGAGAGAGAGAGAGAGAGATGGAAACAAAATGTTTTATTCATTATAAGCCTCAGCCCCTTCTGAAGGGGGGAGGGGGGGGGGGGGGATCCATATACAATGACTCTTTGACAATGAATGTAAGAGACACACCAAAATATTGAGAATAGAGTTCTTACATATTTAATGAAAGAACATCACAGCTACACGCTTCAATGTTAGCTTTGATTCTTCAATTGCATTAGCACGCCTTCTAAAGGCTTAGCAGAGATATGCCGTTACTATTTGTAAGGCCACATGTAATAAACAGAGGTTTGCAGACAACTTTCACGGAATGCACTTTTGCCAAAGATAACAGAGTCCAGGACAGCAAAACAGAGTATGTACTACTTCATCTTTCCAACATTTTGCACAGCACAGAGAGCATATCAAAGAATTACTTGAAGCTTTATCACACCTGTCATGATGAATTACAATGTCTGCTAATCCAAATCATATCACATGATATTTGAGATATCTCTGTCAATGTTGATCAAATACTTTTCACATCTCATACCTGTCATGATGAATTACAATGTCCCTAATCCAAATCATGTTACATGATATTTGAGATATCTCTGTCAATGTTGATCAAATACTTTTCACAACTCATGTTTAATTAACTTAAAAGTTCTATGCAATGAAAATCGGTCCCTCTCTTGAACATGTACATTCCGGTACTGCCAGCTTGGCAATCTATTACACTTTGATGGAATCTGCGCAAAAACTCATTGACGTTTCCAACCCTGTGATTCAGCCCTGCTATTCCAAACCCATCCTGAAATAGTATAACCCCTGACACCCATGCATATTTGCCACGCGACTTCTGGCCATATAGGCGTCTCATAAGCTTTAGCAGGTAGTCTGTTTACATCCATATATGAGTTATGTTTTAAACCAATATCTAATACACTGAACAGAGAAATTCATACATACGATGTGATGCCCTGGAGAGAGAGACAGAGAAAGAGAGAGAGAGAGGGTGAGAGAGAGAGAGAGAGAGAGAGAGAGAGAGGGAAATAGAGAAACAGAGAGGGAGAGAGAGATAGAGAGGCAGAGACAGAGTGAGAGAGAGAGATAGGCAGAGACAGAGAGTGAGAGAGAGAGACACAAGAGAGAGAGAGAGAGAGAGAGAGAGAGAGAGAGAGAGAGAAGGGGGGAGAATGTGACTGATTGAGTGTGAAAGTCAAAGAGAGATTTTGTAGCCATCTGAATGGAAGAGCAATTTCCATTAAGCACTTCAAACAATTCGTTTTTCAGAAAGTCAACCTGCAGATAATGGCAACAGCAGGGGAAGTGGATTTCCCCAAGGCATAACAATCAATAATCCCTATCACTCACATGTCTTTCTTTTCTTCTAGCCCCTGGTTACAGGCAATAGGCAGGGGGAGGGAGGGGTGGAGGAGGAGGAGGAGGAGGAGGAGGAGGGAAGACAAGAAAGAGGACAGAGAGGGAGGGAGGGATAGATAGAGAGAAACAGCCAGAGAAAGAGAGAGAGAGAGGGGGGTGGGCACAGAGAGAGAAAGAGATGCTCAGAGAGAGAGAGAGAGAGAGAGAGAGAGAGAGAGAGAGAGAGGCAGAGAGAGAGAGAGAGAGAGAGAGAGTGAGAGAGAGAGAACAGACACAGAGAGAGATGGAGCGAGGAGAGAGAGAGAGAGAGAGAGAGAGAGAGAGAGAGAGAGAGAGAGAGACACACACACACACACACACACAGTGGATTGGGGGGGGGGGAGGGGAAGGGGGGAGTAAGAAAAGATTGGATAAAGGTGCCACCTATCACAGCATTACAGATTACATGCATCTGAAATAAACATTTACATAAGCATATACACAGGCGTGCATGCCTGTTAGGGAGAATGTAAGCATGTTACGTCATTGCTCACTGAAGTGGGAGATTTTTTTTTTTTCCATTTTTCTTCTTTCTTTTCCTTTACTCAATTTTCTTTATAGACATGTTCAGAGGGGATGCAAAACTACCCCTCCTACAACCCTCCCCACTCCTCAACACAGAAGCAGCATTATATTCAGATAAACTCTTTCAGAATGCCCACTCTAAATGCCCGTTTAGTTTTACTACCTAGCTTCCTGACTATAATAACAACAACAAAAAAGCTACAAAGTTGGTACAACTTCCTACAAAGTTTGTACAAGTTTGTACAACTTCCTACAAAGTTTGTACGACTTCCCTGAAAAATGACAGAATTGGTCTCAAAGGGAAACCAAAATACACAACATGAACGAAATACACCAAATACAGACAGCACACTCAAGAAGGCCGTGACAGAAAAGAAAAGGGGAAGTTACTCTCAGATAACTTCCAGCAAGAAGGGAACCTGTTGGGGGGGGGGGGGGGGGGGGGGGGAAGCCGCCCCCCTCTCTCTCTCCTGGGGGGGGGGGGGGGGGGTGGCAAAGGCACCTGACAGAAAATAACTTTCATTTCGCCCAATGTGAAAAATGATTTATAAGGCTCCACCTGCAGACGCCTCACTTTGCAAGTGGATTCATTTTGCCTGTCTATGCTTTTTGCCTGTCTATGCTGTTTTGTTAGTGTCAGTATTGTGTTTCATAGGTCCCCCCCCCCACCCCCCCCCCAGTAATGATTATCCCTGTCAGATCATCCGAGATGAATGTAGATACTAAACTTGAACTTTAAAACACAAACATGCATAGAATTACACACACACCCATATGTGCACGCGCACACACACACACACACACACTAACTCCTACATACACTCTCCCTTCCATATCATCTATCTCGGCATGTTCGACTGTCTACTTGGTAATGGAACTATAACTGATTGAGAACATTAACATACATGAAATGTAGTAATGGAACTATAACTGATTGAGAACATTAACATACATGAAATGCTTAAAGTCCCAGAAAAATACAGCAAGATACTAAAACACCTTATGGAATTGCCATTGAAGAAGATAACAGTATTATGTATAATGAAAATCTCAGAGAAGAAAACACAATTTTATAAAACTCAGCAAGTTTCCCAAATGTACTATGCAACTGTAATTCATGGACAACTTAACAAATGTAACCAGTCTCAGAATGGCTGGACAGATTTCTAAAATATCGTAATCAATGTCATCTTTCACTTGGGGAGGTAGACGTTAATTCATTTAAAAAAAAAAAAAAAAAAAAAAAAAAAGTTCTCATACCCACGAGGCTCCCATAAGCTGTCAGTTCACACGTATCAGAGACGCTTCTGTTCTCCTTTTCTTTTTCAGCCCACCCCCACCCCCACCCTTCCACCTCCAGCAAACTGGATGCTCATTTCCATTGCATTCAGGCGCCACAGAGACTTCAGAGGCCCAAAGGGAAGACTGGCTGAGGCGGCCTTCTGATGATCAGACCCACGATGGGCAGCATTAGCTTTTCCACCCTGGCACTCCAGGGGCTTCTAATTGCCTCTGTCTAGACAACAGCACTAGGACAGAGAGAGAGAGAGAGAGAGAGAGAGAGAGAGAGAGAGAGAGAGAGGGAGAGAGAGAAGGAGCTTAAAAAAAGTTCTCTCCCAGACTGGTGGACTTCATTACAGCGTCTACCCATACACCTGCAGCCTGGGGATCCAGCTGAAGACATCTTCATGAGACAGTTTCCAAAAGAGGAACGACGGAATGGGGTTAGGGTCCAGAGGCTGCCCAGCCCTGGGGGATGCAGGGCAACAGCCCACTCAGGGATGTGCGGGGCAAAGTCCCACAGAAGGTGGAGAAAAGCGACCTATAATAAAGCACTTCGGCCTTTTCAGAGGCCACCCAAGTGCTTCACATTCTCTCCCCTGCAAGCTTTCAGGATTCAGCCTTGAATGCTATCATCTTCATTATGTTAATATCACAGCAAATTATTCAAATGGCTCTTACATCAAATATCTTCATAATTGTTTTCCTGAATTCTTAGTCTCCTACTCCAAGAGTTTAAACACATTCGAAGTAACACAACAGAAAAAAAAAATGTCTAAAATATAATGACAATAACAAAAACACCACAGAAGCACGCACAACAGTGTTCCACATTTTTTAAGTTTGTGGAAACATAATCTTTCTCTCCAGAAACAAGGAATTCATTTCTGTCCTTTCCCAAATGACCGATTTCCACCCACCCAGGCAGAAAACTTTCACCAAAGCATCCTGACAAATGTGGTGTTAAATGACTGGATCATGTGCAAGCTGTATACCAGTGTCAGAGAAGCACAGTGCTGAGAATGCACCCACAGTGGCAGAGGACACACAAAACATTCCTAGACAGCACTTCTACACTGAACCGTTCTCATCTGTAATTCTGTTTACTGACACATGCCAATTTGTACTAAAATATACAGAGTAATATGCAGCTTATAATCCTAGGTATCTGTCAAATTTGTACTACAATATACGGAGTAATATGCAGCTTATAATCCTAGGTACCTGTCAAATTTGTACTACAATATACAGAATAATATGCAGCTTATAATCCTATGTATGTGTCAAGGCATTTTTGCAGGCTGTTGTAAACAAAACAGTCAGAATGGTAATACAGCATGGTAATAATAAACAAAAAAAATCCACAAAAAACTTCCCTTTAGGGACATAGGGCAAATACATTTGAATGAAGCGAGTCAGGTGGAAGAGAGAGAGAGAGAGAGAGAGAGAGAGAGAGAGAGAGAGAGAGAGAGAGAGAGAGAGAGACAGACATCTAGACAAACAGACAGACGACTGTGGAGCCCTTATTTCATGTATATTCACAGAACAAATATGCAACAGCAACCACTCCCACACCCATTCCCAGCCCTCTCAAAGACAGAGTACATCGACCACATGATGTTAACTACACAACCAAATTAGGTCCAGTTTCACCTACTATTTCCTCACACACACACACACACACACACACGCACACACACACACACACACACACAAACAGAACCAGTCATGATCCTACCATGTTGGGCTGCCATCCTTCAGCGTTGATGCAACGGTCTATACACCACCAGAAGTCCTCCTCTGTCTCCCCTTTCCAGGCAAAGATGCTGACGCCACTCTCCGCCAAAGCTGCAGCCACCTCGTTCTGAAAACCAAGTGCATGCACGCTTTGTATAATACCTGGGGATGCCAGGGTCAGTGAGTGTGACAGTCAGGTACTGAACAGGAGAATGAAGTGACCACACAGCAAAAGGAGGGATTTATGCACTTTTATCCTCAACCTCCTCTCCAGCAACATTCTCCACCAAAACTCGATTCTTGCATGAGGCCAGGTGAATAGCAGAGGTCGTTTCTGACTGACACTTCATTTCTGTGTTGTCAAGGAAGCATCACTGCGTGTGGGCTAGTTCATACATGCTTCATCACATCGATCAAGCTATGAGACTGATGCATGCAGGCATCAACGTGAATAAGTGTGTGATTAAATGAATAATGAAAACTGAACAAGAAAAAAGCTGGTATGGGGTCTTATGCACAAGACTTAGAAGATCCCTGACCAACACATTAATCCAATGCGCTGGCAGAGCCATGGCACTGCGCATGCCCAGTAGCGCATAGCTGCGAATGCAGCGTGTTCAGCATTCCTTTCATTTGATTTTACAGCCTTTTACACAAGAACATAAATGCATCACTTTGTATTCCAATCAAAACAGCTGCGTAAGAAGTCAGAGTACCATATACTGTAAGATGCTATTCTGTACCACATTTGGCGATAGTCTGATGTAAATTCAATATAGTTGACAAACTGAGACAAAAAACCTCCACTATTGCGGCTTGATTAAAAAAGTAGCAAACTGGGAATGTATCACTGGTGTGAAACTATCACACAGTTGTATCAATGGAAAATGTGCAGCCCGCTATCCATATTAAACTTGATGAACATGGAACACACACATGCAAGTAATATGCACACATGCGTACACTTGCCTCTAATGCACTCTCACTTTGAACTGTGCTGTGTCACAGAATTTTTTTTTTCTTTTGTCTGACTCGTCATCTGTGTCCCCCCCCCCCCCCCATGGCATTACATTTATGCGGCTCATTCTGGCTCCCCTGTACACACCCACATCCACACTTGTCCCATCACAGCCCCATCATTGGCAGTTCGAAGGCAGCAGTCAATATCAAGTGGTCATGAGACTAAGCACCAGAGAAGCACTGCTGCCGAGTCACTTTGGTGGCGGTAAAGTGGTGCCTGTTCTGATCCGACTTACTCAGGACACCACCTGCTAAGCCCCATAATGATGACAGTAACTGCTCAGACAGTGTCCCCCTCTGTAGGGCATCGACATGTCAATCCAACCACAGTCCCAAAGAATTTAGTGATGCCGATGTTGACAATGAACTTACCGTATATAGACTTGGACAGAAATCGACACTGAGATCACCATGACAGCAGGGCATAAAAGACCACGGAATATGAGACTTCACCATGATGATCCAAGAGGCTGATGATGATAAAATGGTATTGTGGTGTTCCACTCTAATCACATAATACAATACATGGCTATATTCTATGCTTTCAGTCATATCATATTCACTGCATAAACAATATAGCAGAGATACAGATACATGCAGCCTTGGCTTGAAAATGTGAGCAACGCCTACTCTCCATGCCCACAAAACCAACCATTCGTATCAACTGAATAATGCCTAGCCATTAAAAACATCTGTATTTTTTTAGAAATCACACTGGGAGTGGGGTGGGGGGAGGGGTGAGTGAGTGAGTGAGAGAGAGAGAGAGAGAGAGAGAGAGAGAGAGAGAGAGAGAGAGAGGTGTGTGTGTGTGTATGCATGTGTTTGTTTCTTTTTTGAAAATCCCACCAGGCATATGAGGTGGGTTTGGCCACTGAAAATAATTGAGATACCAGCCACACCTCCAGTGCATCAACATGAAAGTCTTCCGAGACCAGCCACCATCACCCTGTTAATCAGGGTATGGGCTGGAGTGGGGGATTAGGAGAGAGAGAGAGAGAGAGAGAGAGAGAGGGTGAGAAGGACGGTTAACCTTTTAAGGGATGGCAGGGATAATGAGAAATGTAACACAGAAACAAACCCCTGTGGCCACGTAGTCTACCAAACCTGCCTGAACACTCCACACACATACACCACCAGCACCAGACACTCCACAAAGGAAACAGAAGTGGTTGCCATGGCCACAGACAAGCAGAGGGGCGGCTAAAGGCCCCAAACATACATATGAACGCACAATCCCCTCATGGTTCCCTGGTCTAACCCCCCCATGTTCTGATGGCATATTCCCAACAATGGTTTCCCCTAATACGCCCGCCTCTGCTAAAAGCCCTGGAAGAACAGAGAGCAAACAAGGGCCAAATGAATGTACATTACGTTGATGAAACAAGCTGGTCAGAGGAATCAACATGCACCCCGCTGAGACGCACACAAACAGCAGGGAAGCAGCTAATGGTGTGCGTATCAAAAATAGGGGGGCGGGGGGGGGGGGGAAGAAATATATGCATTAAGCAAGACAGTTTTGCTGACCTAGGGACAGACTCGTTACATGCCTTACAGCAAACAACACTGACGCCATTGTCATCTTTCTCCTATCTGCCAAGGAAGAAAAAAAAAAAAAAAAAAAAAGAACCTGAGAAGCTGAAGTAAACTTACAGGAAGGCACAGGAGGTGAAAGAAGATGATAATTAAGAGGATGGTGAGAAGTACCTTATATTAGAGAGAAAGGCGTGCAGGTATAATATTTTGTTCATTATTAGGCTGTCGAGTTGCTCACCAGATGCAACTCCCACACATGCACACCCAAGTACGCGTACATGCACAGCAGAAACACAGATACACACACACACTCACAAGCCCACACATGCAAGCATACTCCCTCACACACTTTTACCCACCCACACACACACACAAGTGTTTCAGTGTCATTATTGTCCTGCCACTATGAAGGGCCATTTCAGGATTGTCAATTCATAAAATGAAAAAATTCTGTCCTAAACCACCACCACCACCAAACAAGCACCTACAGCTATCTTTAAAATACTGACATGAAGACTTTACATAATAGCTGAGCTAATGCAATCCTTAAGGAAGATGGATCTATGCTAAGGTCACCTGTTATCTGCATAAATCATCACCCCTGAAAACACAGAATATCCAAACACCCCCCTCCCCCATCCCACCCCCTCAAAAAAAAAAGAAAAAACACAACAACAAAAAAAATCCCACTACAGCAAATCAAACCAGCTCCATAAAAAAAAAGCCTTTAAGATAAACATAGCTGTGCCACACACAGCCACACACTGCGGCCATATGGCAACTAAGACTGACAGAATGGACAACTGAAGTGCACTCTGCAGGGTATGCAGTCTCACTGCCTATAGTCAGTCACTGGGTTACCACAAGAAAGGTGGCATGTCATCAAAGGTTGTCACAAGAGAACAGAATGTTCTGAGACTCTGTAAACAACAGAGACAGGTGAACAGGCCACAAACAATCATCACCAGGCAAAAAAGGTAAGAAAAAAAAAGGTGGAGCCAAAGACTGTAGCATGAAGAGAAAATGGTTTTCACAGAATTTCCAGAAAGCTGGGCTGATCCTTCCCCCCCCCCCCCCCCCCCCTCTCTCTCTCACTGACCTCCACCCAAAGGCACGTACAGGAATGCGCATGCATGCACGCGCACACACACACACACCACAGACACACACACATACACAGAGAACTGACTGACCTGTGTGGAGTAGATGTTACAGGCCGCCCATCTCACAGAGGCCCCCAGTGCCACCAGGGTCTCCACCAGAACCTGCCAGACACACACACAAACCCCCCCATGTCACATCACGGCATCTTGCATCACAAAAAAACCCTCTGTTGTCCATGACTATAACACAGTGTGGGTGACATCAGCACTGCAATATTGCTGATGCTTTTGCATGACCCTAAGAAACTGTCTACCATTCCACAACTTGTTGGTTGTTGATTATTCAATAGAATGACAGTGCTGAAGTTTTACAGGTTTTTCATATCTACTTAGCATACTCCTCCCACCCCTCCCTCTCACAAATACATGTACACCCAACAACAAAAAAGGTAAATCCTTTGGGATAAGAGCCAAGAATCATTTGGGCTTCCCTTCCCCATTTACTCAACTATATTTGGCCGCAGAGGGAAATAAAGACTGCATGCCGATAAAACTATGCTTTATTGAATTTCATGCAATGAAATATTTTGAGTTGTGAGAAAACAATCTCGTTTGCTGTGTTGTTTCCGTTTTCTTCCTTTCTTCTCGCCTAAACATGAAACAAATGGGAAACTTCCAGCAAGCCTTGACTGTCTTGTTTTTCCCGTAAATTTACAGATATCCCCCTCCCTCCAATTCCCCGTGTTCCCCCATCTGTTCCATCCTCATACTCTGAGTCAGAGGTAAACCAGCCTGCACAGGAGAGATCAGGGAGAATCTTCAAAGCAGTGACGATACCCACCACCACTGTGCTTTTAATCACCAGACCCCCCTTTCTCTTTTACCAAACAACTCTTTCCCCCATCATCAGGGACCCGACGACTCTCTCTTCCAATTCAGGTGAGAGCCGACAGCCCTGCGCACCCTGCCGACAGCCCTGCGCACCCTGCCGGGCCTTGGCTCTGCCAGCCTGCAGTGGAGGGTGAGGCAGTGATGGAGAGGGGGCCAGCTGGTCATCCATCACTGTCGTCAGCCTCATCTGGCCTCTGCAGGGCGGGGTGTCTGTTCCAATTCCCTGCCCCGTCCTGATCACATTCTCCCACTGATTTCCTTCCTTTTCCACCTCTCCTGCCAGGATTCAGTGGATCTAGGAAAGTAGTGTGTGTAGAGGGGGGTCGGGGGTGGGGGTGAGAGGGAGGTGGGGGGAGAGAAAGGATATAAGGATATACTACGGTGCACGCGAGTGCTGTCACTAATGGCAGCCATCGTCACTGACGGCTACGAAATGTTTAATTGCACAAACCCGACATCATAATTAATCTTGAATCAATCAAGACCTGGTTTATCCTTTTCTACATCAAAGTCGGTCTGAGGGTGACAAACCCAGCGAGAAAGGAAAATGAAAGGAATTATAAAACAAGAGATGTTTAATCACAAATTTCTACTGCACTGTTCTCTTTAGTCTTGGTGCACCGATTTCAATAGGGGAAAAGACTTGCCAATCATTTTAAAGTCCAGGGTTAACTTGACATCAGAGTTTGCAGTTACAAATCAAAGTCCCTGTGTGGATGTGTAAGCAAGCCACCTGCAGCAGTGTCCTTAGCCTCTGGCTGACAGGACGTCAATCTCATCCATCGCCAGGCCAGTGGCAGAGCTGGTCTGACTGCACACAGCTGGTGCACCACTCCTACCTCTGTGGGAGGGTGCACACGTTTTACCCCAACCCACTGTGTATCGACGGCTGTGGCTTTAAACTGTCAGCACTCCTGAATCATGGTTGCACACCTGTTCTCTCTGCTGGCGTCCTTCAGTTCGCTCTCCATCTATGGTGGAACCCCTGAGTTACACCTCACCGGTGCAAGGGGGCGGAAAGCCGTTGGGTGAGGTTGGGTGCACCCCTTCTGTTAAATGACGAGGAATGCTTTTGACGTGTGCATCATGCTTGTTTTGTTCCTGACGCCCCTTTCCTCCCAGATGTAAACACGCACGCACGCACGCGCGCGCGCGCGCGCACACACACACACACACACACACACACCATCAAGATGCAAAAACATTTAAGCGAATAAGAACACATACATGTAGGCAGTATGTACTCCAGCTATGTACAGACCAAAGAGTTGATGTCTCCATGCATCTCTCAGATCTTGCAACCCTCCCCCCCTCCAGCACAGGATTACTGTAAAAAAAAAAACTGAATGGAAAAGTAACCCTCCTTTTGCCATTCTCTCTCACGCATGGGCAGTCACATAAACTCTACTTAGAAGCTAGAAGCCTGTCTTTCTCTTCACCTCTTCATATTCAGCTGTCACCCCCCCCCCCCCCCCCCCCCAACCCACCTCCCCATTCGTCCTGTCTCCCATTGCCCTCTCTTCAATTGCTCTGGCTGAAAAGACCATCAGGCCTCACGCAAATTTATCATCAAATCTGGAACCACGGGATTGTCACTGTCTTGCCGAAAAACTTGTGGAAGAAAAAAAAAATCTGGAAATAATAGAGACTGTGCAAGAGAGCTTGAGTGCGCACTCGACTCACGTGTGTGCGCACATACACACATACGCGCGCACATGGGGCATGCCTATGTATATACCCATGCAAGCATGAGCATGTGCGCTAGACATATATGTCAGCATCCATGTGCGTGTTTTTTATGTATATGGTTGTGGCGGGGGTGTGGGGTGTGGGGGGAGTGTGGAAGATAAGAAATAACATCATCATCTGGGGCAACACGATAAAGACAACATGACAAAAGCAACATGATAATGATGACATGATAAAGACAACATGACAAAGACAACATGACAATGAGGACATAATGACAACATAATAAAGACAACACAAGGACAACATGATAAAGACAACATGATGAAGACAACGTGACCACACTGGCACTGTGAAGGGCGCAGCTGCAGTGCCCATGTATCCAGCAGTTCCATCCACAGGGGGGAGAGAACACCAGTGCTGGGAGTCGGTCCCAACCCTAATCATTTCGCCTCGTCCATCTTGAGAGAAATCAATCTGACGTGGCCGAGCATCCAACGGTCCCGCCCCCCCCTCCCCCCCCCAAACATCTCCTTCCCTATACATGTGTGGTGTGTGTGTGTGTGTGTGTGTGTGTGTGTGTGTTGCCTAAGCAAGAGACAGAGGAGAGAGAGAGAGAGAGAGAGAGAAAAGAGAGAGGAGAGAGAGATTCCTTCCTGTGTGTCGCTCAACGCATTTACATGAGCATGAGCGCACAGAAGCACACACGCATGCACAACCCACAGACATCGATGCATGCGTGCAGACTTGCTTAGAACTCTCTCTCTCATCCTCCATCCTCTCCTCCCCACCCCACCCCATCACACGTACGGTGACAGGCAAATGGCGAAGCTGCGTGCGGGGGGGACCGCCACAGGAAGTCCTACTATCCCTCCCTCCCCCTCCCCCTTCTCCCTTTGAAGTCCGCTTGCCGCCTTTCAGTTCCCTTAATACGGGCCATGTCCGCCAGTGGCCCCCCCCCCCCCCCCCCCCCCCCCAATTCATCACCGCCGCTACCCCCTGAGCCCATCCTGGCCCCGTTGCCGACCCGGACTGGGAAGGAGGCATCAGCAGGGCTATGCTCCATGAGCCGTGGACACGCACACAGCGCTGGGCCTTGGTCGCTTTCAGGTTCAACGTCCACGGCCATCCACGGCAGACTCGGGGTGGGGGGTGGGGGGTGGGGGGTGGGGTGGGGGGGGGGAGACACCCCGGGACAAGTACCGGCAGAGAGAGGGAGAATGTTGCTAATAGTCCAGCCGACCACAAAGGGCCATATCAGGGCTGTCACCGCGTTGAGGTCAACTCTTTCAGATTTTTTTTTTCCTCTTATTTAAACACACACACACACACACACACACACACACACACGCACACACAACTCATTAAAGCACACCTAAAAACACACAGGTAATTTCGTTCAAAATCGTTCCTCCATAAAATGTTGGATCAGATGTATTTTGATCTCTTTCAGAAATTAAAAAAAAAAAAAAAAAAAAAAAATCACATCGGGTGGGACATGTGAACAGGGTTTTCATGGAATCTGCTGTATAAAGCGTTGGTGTCTGAGATCACGCGACTCCCAACATTTTAAAAGAACCAATGTTTCACTGTGAGTGGTACATGACATGCAATGACACACCACGGAGCTTCTTCACCTTTTTTGGAAGGGAACTTGTCTTACACCACGCTGAAACCACCTGAACGACAACACACTTAAGATGGGCAGCGAAAATGGCCATGTCCACGTTGGTCGCCAGCGCGATGCGACGTGAACTCTGTGCTGTGAAAGCAGCTGAGTCAACAAAGTCACCTAGCGCTTTGTGGCAAAAGGGAGCAGGGATAAAGATGTCTGCTTCAGAACTTGCTATTCTGTAAGCTGGGGGCCCTTGAAGAGTTTCTGTCGAGGTACAGAGATCCCCAGGCCTGACTCCCCTTTTCAGTCTACATGACGTCATCCTGTAGTGAGGTCATGTCCACGCCTTTCTCGTTGATGGTGTTTCAACTGGCCATGCGGTAATACGATGTCTCTGTGTTTGCGCTAATTTCACTGTCCCACAAAAGCACATGGCACGCATTGTGTTCTCATTCAACAGCAGAAGCAATCTGATTTCGAATCATTCATTCATTCATTCATTCATGAGAGAGAGAGAGAGAGAGAGAGAGAGAGAGAGAGAGAGAGAGAGAGAGAGAGACGGACAGACAGACAGACACAGAGTGAGAGAATCAGTCGCTGTGTTCACTCACTCGGATAGAAAGACACTGTTGGGAGGAAGGTGGAGGAGGGGTGGAGGGGGGGGGGATCAAGATGGGTGCACTCTGGGGGTTCACACAAACAGACCCTGGATCCATGCACGGCCTCAGCTGAACAACAACACACAGGCCACGTCCGTAGGATCGATCAACAGAAAGACATCAACAACGTCAAACAGTTAAACGGTTCCAATCCCACAGCTCACAGCTGATGAGGTCATGAACTGTCTGTCTCACATGCTCACCGAGTCCACGGCACAGCACGCCTCTCTTTCCACCGCCTTAATAACCATCCGTGATGTTGAATCGTTCACTGCCCGCCTGAACTCGCCCCTACCCTCCCTCACACCCACCTGTTTTCAATTGCTCTACCCCCCCCCCCCCCCCCCCTCTCCCTCGAGTGACTCGCACTCACGACTGTCTGCTCTGTAATGAGCTTGTTCTCAACAATGAGTTTGATTTTTTTTTTTTTTTTTTTTTGGGGGGGGGGGGGGGGGGGGGGGGGGGGGGGGGGGGGGGGGGGGTTAGAATTTTCTGCTTTTGTGGAAAGGTACTGCATATTGTACTGATACTAAAATAGTGGTAAAAGCAAGTTTTGTGAGGCACCCGTTTAGGTGTAATCGTGTTTAGAAAACCATCCGTCAGCGTCGAATCAACATTTTGCGTCTGAATATTTGACTGTCCAGTTCTCTGACAGACACTGACCACAACGGTCCAGCAGGGCCGACAGAAAAGGCAACGAAGACAACAAGGGCAATGGCGGAACGGTGTGAACGTAACGAACACATGTCATGTCCATAGCATGTGTGTGCACGCGCAGCCAATCTTTTTGTGATGAATGTCATCATTAAAGACTTCACACACACACACACACGCGTTCACATATGAAAACGTGTGCGTGTGTGCGTGCGCGCGCGCGCGCGCGTGTATGTGTGTGTCAGTGTGTGGGAGAGAGAGAGAGAGAGAGAGAGAGAGAGAGAGACTTCAGACGGTTTATTGTTCAGACGTTGTGTCCATACAATCGAGTGAGTTATTATGAATAACATTGTGGAGCATTTCTGTGACGTCGTTACACACATAATACTTTAGAACTCTCTCTCTCTCTCTCTCTCTCTCTCTCTCTCAAGTAAACAGGAATGGAACACGTGAGTGCGCAAGCGCTCACACAAAAATAAACGCACGCGAGCAAGCACACACGTACACAATCAAAAAATTTACGCAAGATAACGGGAGATGACGCATGAAAGAATAGTAGGCCAGCAGCCCGTACGCAATACGTGACAACAAATCAAACAATGAATTTATCCACAGTCGCACGTGAAAAGACGGTGATCCAACATGTTACTGCGGAATTTGAAGGCATAAAAAATAAACTTGGCCAGATTCACTGTTGATGTTGGAATAGTGGAATTGAGAATGGATAATTTCTGCGTTCTGTAGAACAACAAATTGAAACCTGACAGATATTTCTTACGTAGGTCGTCATAAATCGGGCAGAAGAACAAAAAATGGGTTTCATCTTCTTGAGAGGCTAGACAAAAAGGACATTGTAACACGTCAATATCTTCTGATTTGTATCTGTATGCGTTACACTTCAGATCTGTTATTCCCAAACGAAATTTAGTGAACATGTTTCTAACGTAATGTGAATTAATAACATCGAAATATTGTTCACGCTCCAATAAGCTTTTAAAACTACAGTAAAGTTCGTATCGGTTGCTGTCAGAGAGTTTTGACAACCAATTTTGTTTAGCACAATCAATCAATCGTTGTTTAAATTCCTTCAGGAAACTTTCTCTGTTTCCGACACCCTGTGAACACCATACATGTCCAAAACCATTTACACACAACATTCTTCTGACTTTAGTGGCCCACGTTTCCTTTCCTTTATCGTCCATTTCTTTAAGCATTTGGTAAGCCATGTTAGAAAATCTGTTTTCAGGTAATGCACAAAGTCTAAGCCAATAAGAAATACACCGTACTGAAGCTTGAACAAAGAGAGGAAATCGACCAAGTTCACCATACACCATTAGATTTGGTGTACGGAGAGCTACATTCAGCAACCGTTTACATGCAAATAAATGTACTTTTTCTATCTCTTCTATTTCATCAGTACCCCAAAATTTCTGACGCATACAACAGTATTGGTACAATCTGGGCATCAAAAAGCTGAAAGAATATTTTTGGGTCAGTACAATTGATTCTCCACATGGTTCTAAATATGTCTACAACACATTTCTTTGCTTTTGTAATCATGTCTTCAACAGACAATTTGCGGCTCAGGCGAGTAGTAAAGTTGAGGCCGAGGTATTTGTAAACGTTTACTACTTCAACATCTTGGGTTCCATAATTCCATTTTTCATGTTTTGATAAGTAGCCCCCATTTCTGAACACCATTATTTTTGTTTTACTGAGGTTCACTTTCAGTCCGAGTTCTGCCGATATTACAAATAAGTTGTTTAGCTGAGTTTGAAGACCACACGGGCTGGATGAAAACAAAGCAATATCATCAGCAAACATTAGCAAAAATAACTCAGTAGTGTCAGGTCTAAGCTGGAAGCCATGTTTACCGTTATTGATTATATAAGCAGCTAATTCGTTAATAATAAAAGAAAATAGTGTTGGAGAAGCCAAACAGCCCTGCTTAAGTCCTTGAAGGCATTCAAAATAGTCGGTATATAAACCAGATCATCTCTTACGCAAAATTTCACAGAGTTGTACATTGCTTAGAGCGCTGAAAGCATTTTACCACCGATTCCGATCTTTAGTAAAATATTCCACAGTACGTGTCTCTTGACCGTGTCGAACGCTTTCTGAAAGTCGACAAAGGCTACATAAATCTTTCTGTTCAGAGCGCGATATTTCTGAACTAAGGCATTTAATGTGAAAATATGATCGATTGTAGAATAATCTTTGCGGAAACCAGCCTGTGTTTCAGATATAATATTGTATGTATTCGACCATTCTGACAACCTCTTATTCAATATATAAGTATACAGTTTGCTGAGGCATGACAAAAGAGCAATACCACGATAATTATCGGGATTGTTAATGTCTCCTTTTTTATGGAGTGGAAATATGATAGCTTTAGACCATTCACTGGGATACGTACCCTTGGAAAACAATGCATTAAAATACTTGGTCAAAAAAGGGACAATCGCATCCTGTGAGACTTTTAAAACTTCATTTATTAACCCATCAGGTCCGGCTGCTTTTCCTGATTTTGAATGTTTTATAGCTTCTTTTACCTCTAATTCTGATATATCAATATTTAGGCAATCAAACAAGTTGTCAGCTTCGTTACCCTCTGGCTCAAAAATATCGTGAACGTGTTGTTCAGCATTGTCATTTAAGAGATTAGAAAAGTGACGAAACCAGTCTTCTTTTGGTATGTTATTTTTTAGTCTGGTTTTACGTTTCCATTTCTTTATTTCTTTCCAGAATGCCTGCGAATTATGTCGATTGTTGACAAGTCTATCTACAGCTTCCTTTTTGAATTCTTTTTCCTTAGTTGTAAGAGTAGTTTTATACTTTTTCCTTTCCTGTACGTATGATGATCTGTGTTCTAGTTTCTTGTTTCTATTAAAGATTCTTAACGCTTTTCTTGCGTTCTTCTTTAACAGGCGACAATCTTTGTCGAACCAAGGCTTACTTTGTTTAGAAGTGGGGACAACACCTTTAGGGTTATTGGGACAAATCCGCTTAGTCATACACATTGCTGCATTTTTAATAGCACACGTAAAAGTGTCCAAAGCATCATCGATTGATCGTTCAATCTGAGCAGTGGCTTCTGCTATATGGTCAGAAAACGCAGGAGAAAAACAGGATTCATTGAGTCTATGTACTTCATCAGGGTTCCATATTATCTTATCAACAGAACAATGGGAGCTGTCACATAAGATATCTGTATCATTTTCTGTAAGCAAACGATTTACTGAAAGCACAAGGGCATATGTACTGATTCCACTCTCTCTTCTACAACGAAATTTGTACATAAAGAAGCAAAGTCCAGAGAAGCAATAAAGTAATCATTTACACTTGCGCCACTAGGAGAAACAAAAGTATATTGCTTTGATGCATCAGGGTAACAGAAGCCGTTTTAAAATCAAAAGTTCATAGCAAGCACACAGATCTAGAAGATGTCTACCAAAGGCATTAAGAACCAAGTCTTCTGTCTGACGGTTATCAACAAATAATGCAGTGTTGTCATTCAACGTGTTTTCCAGCTCAGAATGGAATACATCAGAATTGGGTTGAAGGTTAGCTGTTCTGCTGTTAAAATATCCGCACAGTAGAAAAAGGGCATCACCAAATTGTTCAAGAACATCTGCAAGGCACTGTTCTATTTCAAACA
>CM065721.1:61261646-61266646 GCA_033310375.1 Conus canariensis
GCCAAATAACCTCCCTTTCTAAACACCACAATGTTGCTTTTACTCATGTTAACTTTTAACTCTAATGAGGATGCAGCCCTGCTCAGATTATTTAGCTGACGTTGTAAGCCAACTATTGTTTCTGAAACCAAAACAACGTCATCTGCCAAAAGTAGAATAAATATTTCTAACATATCATTTGTAAATCGTCCACCATGAAGGCCGTTATTAATTACCTCAATGGCAAGCTCATTAATGAAAATTGAAAATAATACAGGGCTACAGACATCACCTTGCCTTACTCCCGCAACACAATTAATATAATCTGTCAGACTGGACCCACTTCTTACCCTTGTTTTAACAACTTTGTACATAGCTCTAATACAGTTGAATAATTTCCCCTTGACACCATTTTTAAGTAATACTCTCCATAGAAGCTGTCTGTTTATGGAGTCAAAGGCTTTTTCGAAGTCAATAAACGCAACATAAAGTTTACGATTTAAAGAAAATTGTTTCTGAACAAACGCTAGGAGAGTAAACATATGATCGATCGTAGAGTAACCCTTTTTGAACCCAGCTTGATGTTCTCCGGTAATATTATTACATTCAACCCACTCCTGTAATCTATTGTTAATAACAGTGCTATGCAATTTACTACTAACGTCAACTAAAGAGATACCTCTATAATTATTAGGATTATTTGCATCGCCTTTCTTGAATATTGGCAAGGTTACTCAGTCTTTCCAGTTTTCTGGGAAGATACCATCATCAAAAATGCTATTGAAAAAAGCTAGTAAAAAATCAACAAATTGAGCTCCACCAAATTTCAACAATTCACCAATAATTGAATCAGGTCCTGCCGATTTGTTAGTTTTAATTTTCCGCATGGCAAACATAATTTCTTCTCTAGAAATGGGGCGATTAAAATACTCATCCTCATCTTCACCAATGACAACAGAAAGTTCATCATTATCTGAGACATCTTTATCTAACAAATATTTAAAGTGCATATACCATGTGTCCAGAGAGATATTATTGTTGTGATATTTTCTTTTGAATGAGGCTTTTTTTTTCTCTTTTTTTTTTAAAACTGTTTTCCAAGACTCCTGTTGTGAAGGGAGAGATCTGATCATATTATCTAATAGCTTTTTATTGAATATTTTCTTCTTCTGTTTTAGAAGATTTTTGTATTCTCTTCTCGCAATAACATACTCACTTCTGTCACCAACGTCCAAAGTACGCAACCATACTCTCAATACTTTTAGTGCTTTTCTTTTCATTAACAAACAATCACAGTCAAACCAATCCTCGTTCTCACCACTGTTCCTTATTTGCACAAGTTTTTTCATACCTTCAGCACTGTTTTTGATACAATCACTGAACAAGGTTAAAGCTTTATCTACATCAACAGCAATCAGTTCTAAGGCCTCATTTAATTTTGTACGCATTTCTTCTTCACACAAATTGTCCCTGTAAGTCATGGCATAGTCATCATTCCACACAAACCTTTCGGAAATAGCAGCCCCAACAGTCTCGGCTGATTTATCAGAGTTATCTGTTGAGAAGTCAACGTGAAATTCAATAGGAAAATGATCGGATTCGATCCGTTCCGAAACAAACAAATTACAGGAATCACAAAGAGTAGAGAAAAAATCTTTTGACACAAGGAAATAATCATTTACGCTGCTCCCGCTGTCTGTTACATATGTATAGCAACCATGGCGGTCGCCCTGACATATACCATTCATAATATACAAATCAAAAGCAACGCAAAGATTTAACAATAACTTACCGTAGTTATTCAAAACATTATCCTGAGAACAACGATCTGTGCAAGGTGGTTCACTTTTCGTTTGCAAACAAGAATCAAAAACATCAGTAGACAAGTCAGGAGAAAAATTTGCCGTCCTGCTGTTCAGATCTCCACATACTATTACATCAATGTCACCAAGGGAACACAAGCAATCAGCCAAACAATCTTCCAACATAGAAATCCCATTATCAGCATGAACAGAATTATAAAAGGGAGAGCCTTCAGGTTGAATATATGCACAGACCAAAGCAATATTTTTCGTTGTCCCAAAAAGCGATTTTTCGATTAAAAAGACACACACGTTAGAGCAATCAACATCAACATAAGTTATGAAGGGAACAAATTCTTGTCTTATTAAACAAACAAGCCCCCCGATCTTCTCCCCTGATGACAGAGTTTCACAGCAGCTTTGCAAAAGGCTTTATATTCGACCAACACATCCATGTTAAACGTTTCAAGAAAAGTTTCTCCCAAACATATAAAATCAAAGCCACAGGCACAGGAAACATATGCCTTGTCAGAAACTTTTGAGGATAGACCATTCACGTTCCAAGAGAGAAGCTTGAACACTTTATTACATACGGGCACGTCCAGACTACGGTTATCAACATGACTGTTACCAAATACACTATTATTCATGCATACATAGGTATCGCTTTCCATATCATCAAATGTAAAAGAATTATCACTCACATGCCTATCTTTCAAACCTTGATCCGAATTCAAATGACTGTCAGTGTCATCGCTCACATTGCCCGCGCTACTGTCGTCAACATCACGTGCAAAGCGCTCACAGCCACGCGCGGCAGAGTCCGGAGCGGCCAGTCTTACAACCAGTGTAAGGAAATTTTTCCTCCCTTCTGAAGTAAGTTCATCCTCATCACAAAAGGACCGGCCAAAACCCTATCTCAGTTCCTTCAGTTGACCGGAAACATCGAGCCCGAATCTCCTGCCATCCACAAGGAGATGGTCAAAGACCATCGCGGCCCGTTTACCACTGTTCCTGGCCTCCTTAAGATGAGGAGTGAGCTTCCGTCTGATACCGCGGACCCTAGCTGTGAAGTCTTCGCCGACAAAGATATTTGTCCCTTTTAATTTCGCTTTAGCTTTTAAGATATGTACTTTATCCTTATACGAAGAGCATCTGGCAATGATGGGGGAGTCATGCTTTGCATTTAAACGATGCGCTCTGTCAAACTCGACCCCATTCACGCCCAATTTCTTCGCTGTCAAGTCCTTCAACATACGCTCGCAGTCATCACCGTTCTCATTCTCACTTCTACTCAAACCATAAAACAGTAAGTTGTTATGTTTTGAACGCCCTTCATGGTCGTCCGTCTTCTTTTCCAGCAGCTCTACTCTATCAACCAGTTCAGAGTTCATCCGTTGCAGATTACTGTTCTGGGACCGTAATTCCGCCACTTCCTCCCTGAGACCCTTCACTTCGTTCTGTAAAGCAGCGTACTGTTCACCTAGGGTCTTCACTTCTGTTTTCATATCGTCCAACTTACTGTCCATGGCCTTGTTGGTCCTGTCCATCTCCAGAAGCTTGGTCATGATGTCGGCCATGGTGGGTTCGGCGCTCGTCGGTCTGGACACAGTAGAGTCCTCAGAGGGGGCAGCACTCCTGTCCGCACTTGCACCACGCGTAGCGTATCCCAGCCGGGTCTGCTTCGCGTTGTCTGCCTTCACCGCTAGAGTAGGTCCGGGGTTCTGCTCCACGTCTCCACACTGCAGTAACAGTCCGCCCCAAAACAAGACGAGGAGCAAACCTGCCCAGACACCGTCACTCGGTCTACGCAGCGTCAAAATGGAGATCCGCATTTTCGCTTTGTGCACACTTCTCTTGAACATGAAGTGCAGAAGTATGTCCAAGAAACAGCCACATCTGGAACGAAACGATAGTCCATCCAACGGCATGGTACCAACACTAAACGTATGCACAGCCTCAGACACGAACAACTTCGGGAACCGTCGCAATAGTGGGAAACTCGGAGAGACTTACACCCTACGTCTTGCTCCAACACTGCGTTGAGCTCACCCCCGGGAGAGAGAGAGAGAGAGAGAGAGAGAGAGGAGAGAGAGAGAGAGAAGAGAGAGAGAGAGAGATGTGGAAAAAAAAAAACAACTTTCAAATGAAATTTCTGTCTTCGGGTTAAAAAAAAAAAGAAAAAAAAAAAGAGAAAAACTTCAGAAGACATTCTTTATCCAAGTATCTCAATAACCATTTCTCACACACGGGCTCGGTCCTTGAATCTCAAACAACATAGAGGGTTATAATCATGCATCCTCTGAAAGAAGATTCTGAACAGAGGAAACGCATGAATTAGGCTAAAGTGAGACAAAGAAGAAGCTGAAGAAGTCTGCTTATCCATCAAGTATGACTTGTTGCTTGGTTGGACTGGCTTACTGGATTTACCGCTTCTCGTCGCCCGTTTGTTTGTTTGTTTGTTTGTTTTTGACACTTCTCCCTAACCTTTCGTAAGAGAGATGTTACGTATTCCTCTCTGCTTCCCACTCCCCTCCCTCCGCGGACTAATGTGTGATCGCTATCACAATCACACAAAGGGTGCGTTGTATATCACAACAACAATAACAATGAATACTTATACAGCGCCTATTCTCGGCTAGAGACCAAGCTCTAAGCGCTTTGCAATCAACATTCGTTTACACAACGGGCTGCCTACCTGGGTAGTGCCGACTGAACAGCTGCCAGCTGGCGCTTCATTCAGTCGTTTCCCGTGTCATCCAGTCAGTATCGTTCAATATCGTTCACTCAATTTCCTTACTTCCTTCATTCTATCCATTTCTCACGCAGGGTGCATGCTATGTGTAACATGTCATCCATACCAACGGCCAAATTGGCCTACTCTTCCGAAAGTTGGTGATGGGATTTTACATGTGTGCAAGATGTTATGCGTGCGTTCACACACGGAACCTCGGTTTATAGTCTCATTCGAAGGACTGTATGGGAAATGGAGTCAGAACCAATGTTAACTCCGAGGGAAAAATCCCCCTGTACCGAAACGCCCCGGCGGAGATTCGAACCCGCAACCCCAGGATCACCAAGATTATGAGTCCGGCGCTCTACCAGCTGAGCTATGCTGGTTTGACAAAGGGTGTCTGCGAAATGCGTTTTCACTCTATCACGGAATTCTCTTCTCTCTCTCTCTCTCTCTCTCTCTCTCTCTCTCTCACACACACACAC
>CM065721.1:61274146-61281646 GCA_033310375.1 Conus canariensis
AGAGAGAGAGAGAGAGAGAGAGAGAGAGAGAGAGAGAGAGAGAGAGAGAGAGTGGGAGGAAGAGGGAGAGAGAGAGGAGATTAACTGACTGATCTTTAATACTCAAATATGAAGACTAAAGGCCGAGAGACCTAGTCTTACTATATGTCCTTATCGTGCACACAGAATTTCAATACACATCACTCATACAGACAAAACAAGACTGTGATGTAATTCTAATGCCGACATACTATTCATAAACGTAATAATGACAACTTGACTGAGCAAACAGAAGAAACAAAAACAAATTGAGAGAGAGTGAGAGAGAGAGAGCGAGAGAGAGAGAGAGAGAGAGAGAGAGCGAGAGAGAGAGAGAGAGAGCGAGAGAGAGAGAGAGAGAGAGAGAGAGAGAGAGAGAGAGAGAGAGAGAGGTGGAGGGAGCGAATTTAATGACAGAAGGCTATGCCTCATTTCCAAGTCACTCGTTTCTTTCTGCCCCTTTCTCTTGCCTGATCTCCCGTCATGAATCATGCTTCGACACACGCACTGTCACCTACGCTTCTTTCAACGTCATGTCTTGCTTTGTTGATTGGTTTGTTTGTGTAAATAACACATTGTCGAAAACGCTGAATCGATACGCTCACAACCACAATCGACTTCTTGGCTCCTCTCCACCCCCCCCCCCCCCCTCCTGTCCCCTCACGCCTCCCTCTCTCTCGCGTTGCAACTTATTCCCTCGACGTTAAACCTGCATTTAAAGTCTATTCCCTTCTTTCAATATCTTAAAAATCAAGAATATTCAGGCTCTCAGCTCAGCCTTGGAAACGACATTTCCATTTTCCAACGCATCAACCCCATTCTCTCTCCCTCTTCAGTGCTGCAAATGAGATTTCGATCTGTTCCCCTCCCTCCTCTCCTACCCCTCCCACGTCCCTCTCCCCTTTTCGTCTCTCCTCTCCATGTTACAAAACAAGTTTTCAACGCCCTCTCGCCCCCCCCCCCCCCCCCCACGCCCCTGTTCGACGTCCAAATGGCAGCAGGCTCTCCGCAGCAGCCAGGTTGACAGGCCATCATTATCCTGTTGCTAACTTCAGATTTCCTGCGTGGCAAGCCAGTCCCTCCATCAGCATCAATCACCAGACCCGCTCTGGAACATGTTCTATATTGTGCTTTGTCAATACTGACCCCCCTCCCCCCCCCCACTCCCGACCCCTCCCTTTCCCTTCCCTCCTCTTTGCGGTTGAGGCGAGAACAGAATGGGTGGAGGGATATGGTGGTGTGTGCATAATAATTGTGGGCAAGAGAGAGAGAGAGAGAGAGAGAGAGAGAGAGAGAGAGAGAGAGAGAGCGCGCTCGCGTGTTTGTGCTCATGTTTTCGCCCAAGCGGACGTTTTGTGTGTATGTGTGGTTTGTAACGCACGCGCACTTCCTTGTAATGTAATAGGGAACATGTTTTAACAGTCGGAGGTTCCGGGTATTTCGGATACAACGCATCACTGCACACACACATAATAAATTAGCCGTTGTATTTTTTGTGTTTGTTTTGCTTGGCACTGCACTCATACACAATAACTTGGCGTTCTCTTCCTGTGTTTGCTGTGTTTCGCTTACAATACGATGTTTCCCCCTTCTTCATTTTCAACGTCTCTCCCTATTCGCCCCCTTCCCTAGCCCCGCCCCTTTCTCTCTCTCTCCTGACACCAACCCACTCTCTCACAACACACTGGCGCGTAATACTGCCCCCCCCCCCCCCCCCACACACACACACCAACACCAACAACAACAACACAAAGCCTTAAAAACGACTGAAGCAGTAATATCAAGTGGCGAAGACGGCAGTTTTAGGAGTTAGCTGCTCTGTGTGTCTTTTAAACAGACCTTACTGTATAATTCACACACACACACACACACACACACACACACACACACACACACACACACACACACTCACACTCACTTTGGCATAGGTTTCAGAGTAATACGCCATTATGACATTAACAATAATTTAAATGAGCGTGTAAAACTTCCTGTCGTTTTCTTTTGAATCAGAATGAATGTGTGTGTGTGTGTGTGTGTGTGTGTGTGTGTGTGTGTGTGTGTGTGTGTGTGGTATGTGTGTGTGCGTGCGTGCGTGCATAATTCAGGAGGGGGGGGGGGAGTGCACGGATAGACGGAGGGGGGAGGGGGGCTTGAAGGTGGAGGTTTTCGGCAGAAAACAAAAAGTACGCAACAAATTGAGTTAGCAACGTTGCTCTGAAAAAAACGTCACGAATAATCTAATTCACTCTTAACTGTACCCCTCCCCTCCCCCACCGTTTTTTTTTTTTTTTTTTTTTAAATTTATTTTATTTTATTTTTTACGACGACATTCCACAGCCTGGGCGTTCTGTGAAAAATGGTCGTCAGAGACCTTATCATACAGCCCGTCAGTGTGGCGCACAGTCGACTACAGGTGTGTAAGGTGGTGGGTGGTGGTGGCAGTGACGACGACAGGGAGAGAAATCGGCACTCGTGGACGCTGTCAACGTGGGGCAGGGCGGCAAGAAAGCAGCACGCGTGTCTGACACAGAGTAGAGGGGAATTTCGGGCAGAGCGAACTGTGGTGCTGGTTAATGGTGTCACGTTGCCCCTGAACCTGCACCATCAGCGGGAAACTTCCTGGGCTCCAAACGTGTTTTCTTCTCTCTCTCTCTCTCTCTCTCCCCCCCCCCCCCCCCCACACGGCTGATTTCACCAAATCACTTGTCGACAAGATCCCGATTTTTCTGAGCGCGTGCATACTGGTGGGTGAAGGTGTGGTGTGTGTGTGTGTGTGTGTGTGTGTGTGTGTGTGTGTGTGTGTGTGTGTGTGTGTGTGTCTGTGCGTGCGTGCGTGCGTATGCTCGCACGTATAGAGCGGGTGTGTGCGTATGTGGGCACGTCTGTCCACGCCTATTAAATTCGGCTGCTTGTACAGGCATTTAGTGACAGGGCGGTTTAGAAGGGGGTGGAGTGAAGGGTGGGACGTGGGCGGATTTAATCTCAACTGAAGTCAATCGCAAGCGTGTGTGAATGCGTTTGTATGTGTGTGTGTGTGTGTGTGTGTGTGTGTGTGTGTGTGTGTATGTGTGTGTGTGTGTGTGTGTGTGTGTGTGTGTGTGTGTGTGTGTGTATGTGTGTGTGTGTGTGTGCACACGGAGAAGGGAGTCCAAGGGCGTGCCGAGTGCTGTGAACGAAAGCGTCAGAACAACACGTCCACTAGCGCGACTCTGCCTATGACGTCAGCAGGTTTATGTTCTTTCACCCAATCCAAATAAAACCACTTCCAAATTAACATGAAGTGAATATACTTTTGGTTTTTTTTTTTTTTTTAATTCTACAATACCACAAACTTGATGAAATCTACCCCGAGTCATTTCAATGGAGTTCAGTGGTGCCTGTTACGATCCAATATGCAGGACACGCCATCTATTAATAGCCCCCTCCCCCCCCTCCACCGACGACAATGATTGCCAAGTCGCGGAGCCAGTGAAAGTGGAACGACTCCTGTCATTTCCATTCAACAAGTCCCTGTCAGCTTCCCACCACTTCAGCCCATACCGAGATCACCACGACAACAGCATGAAGAGCGTCAGGATCGGACTGGATCACGACGATCAGTGCGCATGAAAACTGTGAAGGTGACGCTACAGATTTCCCCCGTCTAGTCTGTGACTGTGACTAAGTGTTATCCGACACTTCCTCTCACAGTCCACCCCAGAGTACATTACCAGGTCCTGTACATACCGCCATCTGCAGAGCTGGTCAGCACCGTTAAAGCATAGCTCTAAGCGATGCATCCCAGTCGATAAAAGCTGAACCCTGTGGTTCCGGTCTTTGCACTTAACGGGTCGTGTACTCACCAATTCTGGGTAGGAAGAAGCCAACCGGGAACGGAAAATCCTGTACATATACAGTCTCTGATGAGGCTCGAACTCGCCACCTCCAAAAACTGTAACCCGCAACGCCTACTGCACCACTGGTTCTCAGTTTGACGTCTTCCTTTGTCCCAGAAGTCTCCCCGATAAACGAAACGGCCATTTTCATTTCAAATGTACTCAATGAAATGCGTCTTTCAGAGTCAAATCTTTGAAAGCAATGATTCTAATATTTGTGTGTGTGTGTGTGTGTGTGTGTGTGTGTGTGTGTGTGTTGTGTGTGTGACAGAATCAAATACTTAAAAAATAATCCAGACAGCTAACATTCATTACTTTCTGCTCAGCAGTGAATCACATCACTTACAAGTCTTGCCCTTAACATGCCCTTAAACTCTGATCTTAGTTTATAAATACCCCTTTTTATTAAAAAAAAAAAAAGTTGCTGTACGTGCTGATCCTAGTTTGGAACTTAACATTTAAGAGTGTGAATGTCTCCAGTTTACCAAATATTCTCGGGGTTTATCACTGGGTAAACATAACTTTGATCTGAATGACAGACAACCCATCTTCGCAAAAACCACGAAAAGAAAGGGGGCGCAACATCCTTTTCCTTCAAGAAAGAAAGAAAAAAAAAAAAAAAAAAGAGGATAAACCCCAAACCACCTTTTCATCTCATTGGTTCCTGGAATTTTGTCTTTAGCATTTTTTTTTTTTTTTTTTCTAAACGCATTTGATACTGCCAGTTTCGCGATATATCCTTCAAATATATCTCTCCGATTTGCGGTAGTGTTCGGATGTTAATTAACATAGATATCCCGTTCTTTCTTTTCTAAAGTTAATTAAAAAAAAAAAAAGTCCCGGGTTGACAATGATACTGACGATGCCCTTTGGACATCTCAATCACAGGGTTCTGTTGCACTGCATTCGTCAACAACTGTCTGAAACTGTGGCAGGGTGTAAATGATACTGACGATGCCCTTTGGACATCTCAATCACAGGGTTCTGTTGCACTGCATTCGTCAACAACTATCTGAAACTGTGGCAGGGTGTAAATTAAAAGCAGAGGCTAGCTTTCCGCTGTCTGTAGTTGACTGGTGTACTTAGTCTGTCGGCGTCACTAGCTTTCCGCTGTCTGTAGTTGACTGGTGTACTTAGTCTGTCGGCGTCACTAGCTTTCCGCTGTCTGTAGTTGACTGGTGTACTTATGTCTGTCGGCGTCACTGAAGACACTCGCTCCATTCAGGGCCAGTGGAGCCCATGCAGACCACACAGGTTGTGCCGTGTGCATGTGACCGCTGATTGCAGACCTCCAGATGGCAGTGAACAACAGATACATTCTGCTGCATCACTGCTGTGCAAGAACGAATCATCTCTCCCGCCTTTCCCTTTCCCGCGCGCACACACACACACACACACCCGCACGCACGCACGCACGCACGCACGCACACACACACACACACACAACACACACACACACACACACATAAACACACGCGAGCGCGCGCGTGCGCATTCAAGCAAAACAAGTGCAAGCGCACCACAGCGCTTACATAATGTAAACCGCTGATTGTTATCCACCCTTAGGGCAGCAAATCCAGAGCTGAAGCCAGCTGCCAGAGAGAGAGAGAGAGAGAGAGAGAGAGAGAGAGAGCGCTATCCTCTTGTGGGGTTGTTCCCTCCCTCCACTCTTTTGTTTCCCCAGAACCAGCGAGAAACAATCCACTTTTCCTTCAAGTTCACCGACTGTTATGCCTCCATTGCTTTGTCTGCCCGCTCTCCTGATGCCATTCACTGTGTTTCCCCAGAACTCTCTCGCTCTACAGCCACAGACAATCCACTTTTCCTTCAAGTTCACTGACTCCTGTCGATGTCATTGGCATTCACCTACCTGTCTCTCCTGCCAAAGATGCGGGTCATAACACAGGACGGAGAGGGAGAAAGGGAGTGAGTGGGGGAGGGATGGGGTGGGTGGGTAGAAAACACTGCCAGACAGTTGAAAAATAGAATGAAGGTGGCGGCAAAGGAAGAGGAAGACGACGAGTCGAGTGGAGGAGGAGGAGGAGGAGAAGGGCAGGTTTCTACATACTTCAAGCAATGAAAGCCAACGACCTTTCAATAATCTCATAATAACTTGACAAGCGCATATACAAGTTCAAACCGTGTTCTCTCTATAACCAATCATTATCCAAGCCACTCGCACGTGCTTGTGTAATAAACGCACATACACAATGTTCATTTTTTTTTTTTTTTTAATTTGATGAGAATACTCTTGTTGCCTCCTTTACGTCGTAATTATTCTCTCTGCTCAACTTCTCCAGGACTTGAACTTTTCATAGCCAGCTAAGTCAACTCCAGTCTTATCTTTTTCTTTTCTGTTTTTTTCTGTATCCTCCCAACTCCGCCCCTATTAACAATTCTAATGCTGCGTAAAGGCCACTCTTCAAACCACAGACCCACAAACATTGGCGCGCACTTCAGGCAGGTCCCCCAAGCTTTTATGGGTGAGAGAGAGAGAGAGAGAGAGAGAGAGAGAGAGAGAGAGAGAGAGAGAGAGAGAGAGAGAGAGAGAGAGAGATTTTGGTGATGATTTGGAATCATTGGTTGCAAATGTCCAGACAAAATGCACAACACAATATCATCGCATCGCATCGCATCACACACACACACACACACGCGCCGCGCGCGCGCGCTCACACACACACACTGTCATCAAATCCACACCTGCGATACATCAGAATGACAAGAAACTTGCATAGCAAGGCTTTTCGACAGATGCAATCCATTCACCACGCACACACCACCACAATTCCTGTCCAACAACCCAATGGAAAACACAAGGGCACGTGGACCGGCGTATAAGTGTAAGAAGGCCAGGCAGGACTAGATGCTGAATAGCGCAGAAGTCTGTTGTTTATGCCCTATTCTTGGAACGCCAAGAATTCGTCGTTCCCAGAAGACTTACTAGTTGGCAGATAGAAGTATGGCGTCAAGCGGCGTGTCAGACCAGAACAGACACCAACGAACACCATCGAGGTGACTCGGCAACAGTGTGCAGTGTCTTCTCCGGTGAGTTGCCCGCGTACAGGGGTGTAACCGGAATTCCCGGCAGGGGGGGTAATGAATGCCTCGGGAAGGGGCACAGAAAATGCGACAGGTAAAAAAACTGGCATTTCTGGGTCTCTCTTTCTACTCCGTTGCTTGTGTGATAGTGTGAGCGTGCATGCGTGCGTGCGTGCGTGCGTGTGTGCGCGCCAGCGCGCGCGCGCCTATCATTGTGTGTGTGTGTCTGTGTGTAAGTTTGAGAGAGCGCACGCACGCAGGCCAGAGACAAAGTGCATGCCGATCAATGTAAAATTAATTTTCCATAAACACGAGAGAGAGAGAGAGAGAGAGAGAGAGAGAGAGAGAGAGAGAGAGAGAGAGAACAGAACAGACAGACAGAAACAGCGAGAAAGATACGTGTGGATCGGTGTGCAATAAATTATTCAACAACTCATGCTTTCGGAGTCTTTGCTATCATTCAATTATATCATTCATGTTTTGGACAAAATTTCATCAAGTCAAAATAATGCAGAGAGAGAGAGAGAGAGAGAGAGAGAGAGAGAGAGAGAGAGAGAGAGAGAGA
>CM065721.1:61286646-61300510 GCA_033310375.1 Conus canariensis
TCCCAGGCACCCCCCCTCAACCCCCCCCCCCCCCCCCCCCCCCACACACACACACGAAAGACAAGAAGCCTACTCACCGCTGTCTGTGCTGTGATGTGTGTGCAACCGATGATCTTGGCACCTTGCAGCGGCTTGTCTCCCTCCGCCCTCTTCCTCAGTGCCATCAGCCCCGGCATCTCTGGAACCATAACATCGTCAACATCATCACCAGTACCACCACCCAATCCCCCGCATTTAATATCACGTACCATCATCATCATCACCATCATCGTCGTCGTCATTTCTCACTTGTCAGATTCACCGCCAGCTTGTGTCAGTGGCTGACATGTTTCATCTTTTCCCTGTCTGTTTGGAGAGACAGTGCTGCTCTGCTCTCTGTCTCTCTGTCTCTCTCTGCGCACGCCCTCCTGTGTGTGTGTGTGTGTGTGTGTGTGTGTGTGTGTGTGTGTGTGTGTGTGTGTTGTGTGGGTGTGCGCGCGCGCGCGCGCGCGCGTACGTGTGTGTGTGTGTTGATGGTGGTGCCCGCGCGCTTGTGCGTACGTGTGTTTGTATGTGCTTACGTGTGTGCGTGCGCACTTGTGCCTCTTGTAGATCTTTGACTAAGAGAGAGAGAGAGAGAGAGAGAGAGAGAGGAGAGAGAGAGAGAGAGCAGTCAGTCAGTCAGTCAACAGCCGTTTTTGAAAACGGATCGTCTTCTTACAACAACTAGACTAGGTCTACTACATCAACTCGGGTGTAACGATCGCACTTCACTCTGTGACCTGTGGGCCGACAGTCGGCTTCTCTCTCGCTCCATGGCACCGGCCAGCTATTTCCGTCCTGTCACTTTTTATCTCGGGCCCCGCCAAGGCCGTCGTCTTCTATCAAGACGCTACAAGAAAGGACGTCTTATGTACGTACAGCTCTTTTCTTTTCTTTCTTTTTTTTTTTTTTTCTATCTGGGGAATATTTTATGGTTTCTTTCTTTGCGCCTTTTATTTTCGATAGTCTACTTGCCGAGTGGTGGGCGAGGGGAGGGGGGGAATGGGATGGGAGGGGAGGGGAGGGAAGGGAGAAAGCGGTGGAGGTGGAGGGAAGGGGGAGGGAGGATGGGGTATGGAAAGGAGGAGGTGGCACAAGCAGCACTGTGTGTGTGTGTGTGTGTGTGTGTGTGTGTGTGTGTGTGTGTGTGTGTGTGGTGTGCGTGCGCGAGCGTGCGCGCGCGCGCGAGTTTACCCCGCGCTTTCGACTCATTATTGTTAATAAGGGAGCAAAAGTGTTGTCACCAAAGTACATTATTTTGTTAACCATTAAGAACCCCTTCATTCACCCGTCGATTCTCATCCTAGCTTTCCTCCCCGAGTTTCTGAAACACAAAAGAAATGAACAAAGAAAATAAGGAGGGGAAGAAAAAGGGACCAGTGCAAACCAAATCTTAGAAACAACTTTATCAGACGGGAGCAGTTTGTTGGCCAGGCACTTCAAGGTGTTGGTTTCGTTTTTCGTGTTGAACAAATATGACCCGTCATCAAACAGCCTTAGCGTAACCTGCTGGTGGTCCGTAAAATCTGCTATTATATATTATAATATATTCCCCACACGTGAGCAGCAGACGTTCCACGACCTGCAGGGGACTGGGGGGGGGGGGGGGGGGGGGGGGGGGGGGGGGGGGGGGGGGGGGGGGGAGACAACGGCCCTGAAGCCTTCCACGGGCCCCTAATCGTTCAGCTGTACGCCAGTCGCCCCCGTTTTTCTGGACACGGTACTGAGTATAATATACAAGCTGTGTGACACCCACGTCAGAATGCGGACCATCCACCCACAAGCCCCGCTCTTCAAAGCAGATTGAGAACGAGTGAAGACCCAGCGGTCTGTCCCAATTAATCGATCAAAAAAACAACAACAAAAAACAAAAAAAAAAACAAAACAAAACAAAAAAAACAACAACGATCACCTACACACAAAGAAAGAAAGAAAAACAACCCCCCCCCCCCCCCCCCCGAGATCGCAGCCCATCAGAATGGGACAGCATCCATGCTCCCTTGGATGCTGGCCTGTGGAGTGCCTGCCAGCATGTCAGCTGTCTGATAACCTAACACGGAGAACTCCATGAATGCGCGTCTGAAAAGATGTGCGCCACTGGCGTCTAAATGCAAGTCCCAAATGACACCTGTGTGTCCCGACATGCATTGTGAACAGGCTTGTCACTGAACGGAGTACAACTGTAAGTAGGTGATGAATAAATAAATATGCTACAAATAAATAAATGAATAAATAAAAGATAGATAAATCAAATAGCGAAACAATAGTGATGACTCACGATAAATAAGCACCTGTGTAAAAATGTGGTACATGCACAACTGATAATCTGCATCACTGACAAGTGTTGAACTGTCATCGGATTAATGGATGGCGGGTGTGTCAAATCTTTGCCATTTAGATGCACCGTGTGCGTTTGGAGAGACAAAGCATGAAAGAAACCATTACTGCTTTCGACGAGTGCTGTCTAAACGAGATAACTCCCCGGCGAAGTTTCCCTGCGCTGCTAGCTGCGTCTGTTTTCAGACCCCGAGTCCTAGCACGCTAGGATATCACGGCGTTGACCTTAGCGGCAGTTCAGTGGGAGATTCAAGTGAAAGCGTGGTTTGTTACTTCATGTAAAACACTAAGCGTACTAGAAAGAAAGAACTGTTTGACGGAGTCGTTTCAAATAGGTCCTTAATAAGCGAAATCATCAAGATTAGACAGTGTATGTATCGGGCTGCCAAGAAAGAGAACAAGACGTGAACGTTGTCACACTTTCAGTTTGAGTTTTTCCCAGAATTAACTGATGGTTTCAGCTTTCTTGAAAACACAATGAGCTGACTCGATACGGGCTGCTCAGCATGCCAACAGCGATCACTTTCTGACAGCACGCTTTGATAAGAAAGAGACACTGGCCTGCAGCTTCTGTTTTTAAATGCTTGTATATGCATCAATATTCCCTTAACATCGCTCCTGGCAACAACGTCATCAAAGGCACAAACAGCCCCCACCTTAATGGTACCAACTTCTACAGCTGTCTCCTTCGCCATCATTTCTTTTCTTTTTTTTTTCTTCATTTCCATACAACAATACTCGCGATTTTTATCAACATCAAAATCCCTTCACTACCTCCAGGCATGAAACTGAAGTAAAACAAAAAACGCCGGAAAGTCTGTAGTAGGGGTGAGGTGGGGGAAGCTCCAACCGTACCACTTCTCACTGTTCGTGCCAAACTATACAAGAAGAGCGCTTGGCCTTTTTCGGGCTTTCTCTGAATACCTCCCCCCCCCCCCCCCCCTCCCAACCCCTCTCCCGGATTGTTTTCATTTTCCACAGACGCGCATTTTCCGCCGAAAACGGAAGGATTTAATCAGTCTTTTTCCCCCCGAAGTCGGAGTGTGGCTGCCCACGTGGCGGGGTAATCAAAAACGGTCATACACGTAATATTCTCATCCCCAGCTGATGCATTTGTACCATAGTGTTCAAGTACTTCGGCTGTTTGGATGATCCCTGGAGTCTTTTAGACAGGGTACGACAACAACAACAACAACAACAACAGCCTTTTATTTCTGCTTGGCTCTGCCCTCTGGAATAACCATTCTTTTGCTGTCTATAATGTTCGGTCAATGTCCACTTCTAAACCAAGGTTAAAAGTTCCAGTTGTACCAGAAAATTCTTCCCAATTTTTTTTTTGTTTGTTTACCCCCCATCAAGGAGACCATGTTCCCCACCGGCATGTGTGTGTTGGATGGTTGGTTTGGTCCGTTAGTAAAATCACGTAAAACAAACTGCTGAACTGATTTTTGACAAAGCGTGAAGGGAGGTAGAAAAAAAAAATGCCTGCGGACCATGGACCAGCTCGTTAAATTCTGGTGCAGGTGACTGACTTCAGGACCAATTCCATCTTGACAGAGGTCAGCGCTCACACGACTGCTCTCCTAGTATGGACTTTGTTAGCATTTTTTGTTTGTTTGTTTATTTAATGTAATGCATCCTGATGGGTCTGTCGACCGTCACGTTGTGGATAGCGTTATCCGTACAGTCGTGTCTACTTGTGTACACACAGATGCATCTGCATGGTTGCTTCCACCTCCCCCCCCCCCCCCCACTTCCCCTCCTAAAGCAGCAGACGAGCAAAGCAGGAAGCAGGGGAAGCTCCACCACCCTCGTTATTTTCATCCTATCCTGATTATGCAACAGCCAAAGTATACCCCAGCGCTACCACTAGGCTTCACTTGTTCTCCGCCATCGTTGGCCTGCCTCTCTCGATTAGACACCCGACAACATGAAAGCTTATGTACGTATAAATGTATGCGTATACACGTATGTACATTATGTGTGTGTGTGTGTGTGTGTGTGTGTGTGTGTGTGTGTGTGTGGTGTGTGCGTGTGTGTGTGTGTGTGTATGTGTGTGTGCGCGCGCGCACGCGTGCCTGTGACAGAGAGAGAGAGAGAGAGAGAGAGAGAGAGAGCGAGAGCGAGAGCGAGAGCGAGAGAGAGAGAGAGAGAAAGAGAGAACGTACATGTCTACGTGCTATTATTTTGCACTGGCGTCAGCGAAACGCCGACAGCGGATAATTCATGCCAGAATGTTTATATACACTACGAATGGAGAAAGGAAACATAAACACGGGACGCATCAAAAAGAACAAGCAAGATTACCAAAGGACATGTACATACCTAAATGCACACACACACACGCGCGCGCGCGCGCGCGCACAAACACAAACTGACCAACAAGGTGTACCTGTTAAACTGCGTTTTACGTGTTTGCGTTTCTGCTAGCTCTGCTGTATATTATTTTCTAATTGCGACGACGAACTTAATTTAAAGAAAAAAAAAAAAGAAGAAAATTGTCTACACTCCCTTCCCTCGGAGGCCGAAAGCAGCACATCATAATTTCCATCTTGTTTTCAACCAAAATTCAAAGAGATGACAGGGGAGCAGCCCACAATTTCTGCCTTGTCCCCATCAACGATTTACGGCCGGTTTAATAAACGCAGTAAATAACGAGAATGTTCCAGGAACTCCAGGGCTACACAGAAAATCATACAGATCAAGAGACGTTCTCTCGGCTGGTCGTCTGTTTTGGTAGATACAGCGGCCTTGAGTGAGAAGAAATCTCTCCTACCCAGGGTTGAAAACCAGCCCCCCCCCCCCCCCCCCCCCCCCCCCCCGTTTTTTTTTAAGGACTGTGCGCAGCAAGCGGTTCAGCGTCCATCAAGTTTCGCACCGAGCGAACCAGCACGCAGACCGATCAGTCCGGAAGCTTCTCTAACTCTTGACGATTGAAAACAGACAAACAAAAAATCTTAGAACCTGTGTATGGTCAAACCTTCACGTGAAAAGGGTGAAGGAAGGCTAGGGTGGTAGGGATGGGATGAATGGATGGATGAAAATCAATGGAGGTGGGACGGCAGTGGTGGGGAGGGACCTATTCCTACACGCCTCCCTCTCTCTCTCTCTGTCTGTCTGTCTCTCTCTCCCTCTCTTCAGGTGCTCAAATTTGGAGACAAAGTGGAGTGTATAAAGCCAGATATAAAACAGCAGAAAACAGATATACGCCTTCCCGCAATTCTGCAACCACTTTGCGCATAACTGAATTGACTGACATCCCCCATAACGATATCTACATCCGCAATGACGATGGCTTTTTACTTGGCGACTTTAACATTGGTATGCTTCAACCTGGGACTCCACCATGATGTTGCTAGGACTAAACATGTGTATTTACTCATACTGGAATAACGGTCTCATCTGCTACCATTATTAATGATACATAATAAAATAATCCTAACGCAACTGGAAAAGTTAATGTTGAAAACCATCTTAAAAACTACACTTCAGTCAGATTGGCTTTCTCATGGATCCCTGCATTGAGTCGTCTCTGTACCAAATGACCTTGACAGTCTTCCAGACTTGGCGTGACAGTTTTCCTCAAATATTAGATAAACATGTACTCACACGACAAAAAGAGAGCAAAGCACTCTGTTATACTATTTCATTTAAGAAAGAGATCGATGAGGCAAAAAGGAAAAAATGACCCAATAAAACTGGGGAAAAGTTTCAAACCTTCCAGAGCTCAATGTGAACATCAGTTCTGAAACATCTGACACAAAAATCTAAAAAGTCAACTTTTTCATATGCTTAATGAAAACACTACAGGTATATCTTCCATACGTCCAGCCATACACGCTGTTATCAGAACCTCTTTCACCGTTCTATCATTTTATTGAGGACAGAAAAAAAAACCTATTTATTCTCTTTATCACTTCATTGATCCCCGCTCAAAAGAAGCGCGACGGGATACGCTGCTCAGACATGCCATTACTGTTCTACACACAAGAGACAGCTTGAATCAAACCATGTAATATTCTTCCCCTCGTACTCCTCCCCTAGGCTTATACGAAATTGGAAAACTGACAACCTCTGTGAAAAACAAACAAACAAACAAAAACAAAACAAACAACTCTGTGAAAAACAAACAAACAAAAACAAAACAAACAAACAAACAACAACAACAACAACAACAAAACAAAACAGAAAGGGGAGAACAGAATGAAAAGATAAGACAAGAAAAAGACGTCAGGGCACTACGAGATCAGTTTGAGCATGATAAAACTATCTCTTCTTTATGTTGCATGATAAAGCTATCTCTCTATATGTTGCAGAAAGCATAACTTACTTCAACAGTGTGAGCATTTCGGAAAAAAAGTACCCTTTCCGAAAACAAAACACAGAAATGACCAGCCACAGACTAACATCCCTTCTGGCAGTATTATCTGCACCATCCAAACACGTATACAAACATTTCTCAAGTTACTAGGAACAACATAGCCTCGCCCACCCTTTGCAGTCTGGTTGTCGACCCAGACACTTCTGAATACTTTGCTGAACACATGGCTGTCTGCAGAACACAGATCTCAGTTAACTGGTGTAATATCACTTGACCTTAAGAACGCGTTTTATCCGGTTAACCATTATACTGTATAAGAAAAGATTTATGTGTATTCTGATTTATGTGTATTCTGATTGCCCACAGACAACAGCTTTCTTCGAGTCTAATCTAACATATACATCAACGTGTGTGTCTAAACAGATCATATAATTCTGTCGAAAAGGCGGTCGAGAAAGGAGTAGCACAAGGTAATATTTCAGCCCCCCTCCAATTTTGTCTGTTTGTTAAATGGCCTACCGCCACACATATCAAATCGTGTCACACGTCTGGTTTGCTAATGGTGATACTCTATACACACCTGATAAAGTTATCAACAAGCTAAACGATCGCTTACACCGGAGTTTTATGAAAAACAACAAACAAATCCTACTCTGAAAACACTGAAATGTTCTTACACTCAACTAAAACAGACTATGTACAAGAACTCCGTAAAATCATCAGCTACGCCTGTTTCCTCTCAGTTTCTCCATCTACGGACGTGAAATCAATCACATTAAGGAACAGTCACTTTACCATTGCTCATATGAACTGTTTGAGCAAAATTATCTCCAAAAATGCCATCCTGAGGAAATTAAGACACAACGCGGATAATAATTCCCTTAAAATGTTCTACAATTCCCATATGTTATTGATCATGATTGTTTTCACAGTGTGGGGAGACTTATGCTGACGTGCATCTGAAAAGATCAGATTCCGTGTTTGACAGAACAGTCACGCACGTTTCCTCCGATCCACATAGCAGGTGCACATCCCACAACTGTCTGAACATCTCTGCTTTAGCAAAGGCAAAATGATGTATATGGTGTTGCACAATGTTTTCCCTATATATCTATCCACATATGATCTATTGAAATCCGTCTTGAAAAAAATTCTAGGTCAACCCAGTCGTATCGAAACCTCAAAATATACGTAACACACACGCTCCTCTCCCAAGCCTTTTTTTCGTCTCTTCCCTGATGATGCATTTTAAAATTTATATGACCTTATTATAATTCGTTTCACAGCAAGATGACTGCAGTCGGAAACTGAAACAAATTCAGAACAGAAATCATATTCATTCCGCACAACAAAATGGACAAACAAATCATATGACAGAAGACGACGCGTTTGGATCTCTTTGATCTTCTTCAGGCGAGATAATCAACATCCAGGACAATGAAAACGAAGAACGAGCAATCGCTTATCTTCTCAAATAACATATCAGCTGTTACCCGCTTATGCACACGTGTCAGCATTTAGCGCGTCAGTCAGTGTGTGTGTTGTGTGTGTGTGTGTGTGTGTGTGTGCAAGGCAATAACATGTAGCATGCGTGAAGTTTTATATTCATTATGGAATTTTTTTACGCTGAGTCTACTTATACCTTGTGCCCTAGCTTTCACTGTCAATTGTTCCTTTTTTCATTCTTTCGTCTTAATCGTAGTATGTAAGCCAGTCTCCCGATGACGCACATTTTGTGCGTAGTGCACACTCGGGCGTTCAATTTCACACCTTTCAGTTCCAATGCTCGCGTTGACATTCGCCCTCAGAACACTGCATTTTGCGTCTGATCGCCTTGAATGGTGCGGCGAATGCAATCCAATGCTTTCGTCATAAGAGTCGGCGAGCTTCTGAAAGGTAACGCGTGATACGAACCATTACAACCCAGAGAGCCACTTCAACCCTGTAAGCTACAGAAATACTGATCTACGAACAAGCACAGTGGCTGTCGTGTATAGGATATAGTCATGATACGGGTTGAACAGACATACAGTGAAAACAAGACACCTATCGTACAACTAACTACTGGCAAGGGTGACCAATTCTGGAGAAAATGAAGACCAAATCTCAACTTGCCACTCTGATATTTGCGTGTGCAAGACGTTTGGTTTTTACCATCTGAAGTTTCCAAAGCGCGGTGAAATAGCCCCTTACAACTGAAATCTTAGAAGAGTGAAGCAACCGTGTAAACATCGAGGTAGGAACCAGCATTTTGATTGTTATTTCTGTGGAAGAGAGAGAGAGAGAGAGAGAGAGAGAGACAGAGACAGAGAGTGAGAGAGAGAGCAGACAAGGAAACAATTTTCTCTCACTATGCAATCTCATCACTTCTCCGCAATCTTCCCCTTCCTGCCTGCCTGTCTGTATTAAGATACAAAACAAAACAAAAAACGTTTTATAATGTACTTTAGTGTTTCATAGATACAAAGGAAGATCTTAAAAACACCCAAGACTACTTCTGGCATTTCAAAACGACAGCACTGTAAGAAATGTGTCCTTTGACTTACGCAAAGGCATTTCAGAGTTTCGATCTGCTACGATTTCCTAAACGCCAAGTCGTTGGTAGTGTTGCTGTTCTTAACGTACAAAAGAATGCATTGCTGTTGTATGCTTCATACTACCCTTACGAATGTAAATGTCTATTATAAATAAACCACCCGAGTCTCTCTCCCCCCCCCCCCCCCCGCCCCCCTTCTCTCTCTCTCTGACGGTGGCTGGGTGGATTTCTCTCCTCTCCCCCACCTGGATGAATGTGTGGGTGCATACTCGTTCAATTGTTTCAATTTCATGTGTATGCACGTGCGCAGTGCTTAAGTACGCGCGCGCGCGCGCGCTGTGCGTGTGTGTAGGTGTACGCGAGCGCGCGTATATGCTCACGAACAGTGTGTGTGTGTGTGTGGTGAGTGTGTGTGTGTGTGTGTGTGTGTGTGTGTGTATGAGAGAGAGAGAGAGAGAGAGAGAGAGAGAGAGAGAGAGAGAGAGAGACAGACAGACAGACAGACATACAGACAGAATGAGACAAAGAGACAGAGACACAGCGAGAGAGATGGGCTACATTGTTATCGCCCTCTTCTCGAAGCCAGACAAAGGAACAATTTTCTCTCACTATGCAATCTCCTCATTATTTCTCTGCAATCTTTCCCCATCAGACCTCCAAGCGCATTTATGGTCTTCTCTGGATTTTTCTCAAAAATAATTTCCCCCCCCCCCCCCCTCCGCTCGAGGACCCCCGCCTATCTTCCCCCCCACTCCCCCAGCCCACGTCCCGTTACTATTACATATAAAAGCTTGTTTTCGACTCTTAAGCGCGACTGAACATTCCCCATTTGGCCGCAGCGAACTGTGTAATACAGTGTCATCACGCTGTGTAGTTTGAAGGGAGGAAGCTAGCTGAGCATTTGATTTCACCCTCGCAGAATGCATCATGGAGAATCACGTTGTGCACTGGCCTACTTCCTCTTTCACGTTTCACTGCGCTTTTATCGATTTCTCTCTGCTGCCTATGTATTACGCATACACGCGCAACTTCGGGGCGGGGGGGGGGGGGGGTGTTCTTCGACGCTCCTCATCCCCCCTCCCCTCCTACTCCCTTTCCGCCAAGACCCCCTCCTCGCCCCTTCCACGTGAAGGCTGTCCGCCAAATCAAAAACAGAATTATTAGAATGTTCGGGGGGATAGGAGTGACTGGGATGGGGGTGGGGGTCGGGGTGGAGGATGAGAGGAGTGGGGAGGGGGGATCGGACACGGACACCTGACAAATGAATGTCTGTGGGGTGGAAGGTGAGGGTGGAGGGGATGGTTGCCAAGTAACCAAGTTATTCCTACAGGCTCTCTGCTTCAGACAACAAAATCACCAGGTGTCCTCGGTAAACTATATCATAACATGTCATATATCTCATTATTACACATATTATTTTATATTCTATCATACTGCATTGCATCATATTACATCAAATCATATATATCATATCATATTAACCGTCCAATCGTTACTGAAGTTAAAGCTCTGTTTTGACGTCAAGGAGACTACCGTCTTCGACTCCACTGGCAACATACAATCGCTTTTCACAACTCGCTTTACATTGGGGCAGAACACGCACGTACGCGCGCGCAAGCGCGCACACACACACACACACAGAGTGAAAGAGAGAGGACTATAGAATATCCAGTTTTCATAAAGCATATGCACCATCGCGTTCAACATAAGGATCAGGAGGAAAAGAAAAAGATACATCTATCAATCTATTCTATCAATCAGTCAATCAATCAGTCTATTTGGGAACGATGAAAAGGTGGCAGATAGATTGGAGAGGGGGTTGGTGGATAGGGCGGAAATACGGACGGAGGGGGGTTGGGGTGGGGGAGATGATGTGAGGTGGGGTGTGGGGGGAATACGGGCGTGGGCCGTTATCCTGTCCCCGGTTTTGTAACTGCCGTTACTAAGCCCGCATCAGCCAACACCACAGGTCAAAACAGATTTCGTAAACAACAACACCCCCCCCCCCCCCCAGCCCTCCATTACCCTAGTTCTCTCCCCTGACGCTGTCTTTACAAGCAAGGCCTTAATCCTGGTCTTTAGAATCACCCTCCAGAGAAGGGGGGGGGGGGGGGGGGGGGAGGCGCTAGGAGGGGGTTAAAAAAAATTGCGAGTGACCTTCGGGTAGGGGAATGGACATAAGCCCCACGGATCAATACTGGCCGACTTCAGTCACAGGAAGAACGGCACTTAAAACGATGAAACAGAAAAAGGAACTACTACAAAGAGCCCCCAACTCTTAGTTTGACCCCCCAACTCTTAGTTTGATCCCCACCTCTTAGTCTGACCCCCACCTCTTAGTTTGACCCCCTCCCCAACTCTTAGTTTGACCCCCCACCTCTTAGTCTGACCCCCCCACCTCTTAGTCTGACCCCCCCTCTTAGTCTGACCCCCACCTCTTAGTCTGACCCCCCCACCTCTTAGTCTGACCCCCCACCTCTTAGTCTGACCCCCCCCTCTTAGTCTGACCCCCCCCACCTCTTAGTCTGACCCCCCCCCTCTTAGTCTGACCCCCCCCCACCTCTTAGTCTGACCCCCCACCTTTAGTCTGACCCCCCTCTCTTAGTCTGACCCCCCACCTCTTAGTCTGACCCCCCACCTCTTAGTCTGACCCCCCGCTTAGTTTGACCCCCCACCTTTTAGTCTGACCCCCCCAACTCTTAGTTTGACCCCCCCTCTTAGTTTGACCCCCCACCTCTTAGTTTGACTCCCCCTCTTAGTTTGACCCCCCACCTTTTAGTTTGACCCCCCATCTCTTAGTCTGACCCTCCACCTCTTAGTCTGACCCCCCACCTCTTAGTTTGACCCCCCCACCTTTCTTAGTCTGACCCCCCACCTCTTAGTTTGACCCCCCTCTTAGTTTGACCCCCCACCTTTTAGTCTGACCCCCCATCTCTTAGTCTGACCCCCCACCTCTTAGTCTGACCCCCCCTCTTAGTTTGACCCCCACCTCTTAGTCTGACCCCCCAACTCTTAGTTTGACCCCCCACCTCTTAGTCTGACCCCCACCTCTTAGTCTGACCCCCCCACCTCTTAGTTTGACCCCCAACTCTTAGTTTGACCCCCCCCCACCTCTTAGTCTGACCCCCCACCTCTTAGTTTGACCTCCCACCTTTTAGTCTGACCCCCCCCCCCCCATCTCTTAGTCTGACCCCCCACCTCTTAGTCTGACCCCCACCTCTTAGTTTGACCCCCACCTCTTAGTTTGACCTCCCACCTCTTAGTTTGACCCCCCATCTCTTAGTTTGACCCCCCAACTCTTAGTTTGACCCCCCCCCCAACATTTAGTCTGACAGATCGGCAAATACTCATTATGGGCTGGCCTCACCTCTTTCCTCACAGGCGGAAGACCCAAGGTGAAACAGTATCAAAAAATAAAATAAAATAAATAAATAAAAAAAAGTCTGGCCCTTGTTGATTTCTCCCTCTCCTCTCTTTGACTACATGGGTGGCCAAGATCGGAGCGGAGGGCCGGCAGTGCATGTTAGCGCCACAAAACTACGTCAACTCTCTGTCGTGTTCGCTCCTTCTTCAATGTCTCTTCACTTTCGGTCATAGTAAAGAAAAAAAAAAAAAAAGGGGGGGGGGGGGAGAGAGAGAGAGAGAGAGAGAGAGAGAGAGAGAAGAGAGAGAGAGAGAGAGAGAGAGAGAGAGAGAAGTCTCCTCACTTTTTGGTCATATTTGATAAAAGAGAAAGAGAGAGAGAGAGAGAGAGAGAGAGAGAGAGAGAGAGAAGATTCGGATTCGGATGTTTTATTCATATAGGCCTTAGCCCATTATGAAGGGGTGGGTGAACATAACACATCATATGAAACAAATACACATGACTGTATAACAGATCAAACACAATTAATTTAGAACTTCAAGAGGTAGCTATTTCTCGAAATTTAAATGCCTTGTAAAGAAACAAGGACAACTTTCGAACAACGTCTGTTGAAGTTGATGACATCAATATAGTCAATTTAAACAGGGAAGGTTGTCTATAAAATTTGGGCTGAATGAATTCAGTTCTAATATTCCTTAAGGCCGGACAGCAAAGAACAAAATGGATTTCATTTTCCTGAGACTCTTTACAAAGTGGACACAGCAGATCATTGTCATCAACAGTGGCTTTGTATCTTAACTTATGAACTGCCAATTCTGAAATTCCAAATCTGAATTTGGTCATGACATACTTTAAGTGTCTGTCCATTTCTAAAGTTAAATAAGGTTTCAAATCATGAAAATTGCAAACATGCCTACAGAAATCAAACCTTTCACTACACTGCACATGATCTGACCATCTTTGCCAAGAGCAGTCAATCAATCGTTGACGAAAGCAACGTATGAATTGCTTAACATTGCCAACACCTTGATTTAACCATACAAAACCAGAGAGAGAGAGAGAGAGAGAGAGAGAGAGAGAGAGAGAGAGAGAGGAGAGAGAGAGAGAATGTGTGTGATAAAAGAATTTTGGTGAAAAAGAAAAGTCTGCGAACACGCAAAGCAATGAACACTTATTCAAAATGTAACCAATGCGTAATGGTACAGCAGCTGACGATCAACTAGCTTTTAAAGAACTAGGTGCATTATTCCTACGCTTTGAAGATGTAACTGGTTCACAAGCTTGT
>CM065721.1:61310610-61320610 GCA_033310375.1 Conus canariensis
CTCCCACCCCTATCCCCACTCTCTCTCTCTCTCTCTCTCTCTCTCTCTCTCTCTTTCCCTCCTCCTTTAAATGTGTGTGTACGCGCGCGCGCGCGCGGTGCGTGCGTGTGTGCGTGCGTGCGTGTGTGCGGGGGTGAGCTGTCGTCATCCAAGAGGAGAGGACACGTTTTCTTCGGCTCTGCGATTAATTAACGTTTTTCGGTTAATTTCTCCAGTTGTCATCAGTACAGTCTTTCAGATCGGTGACAAGTGTCAACATGCCATCAGCAGCCCTAGATTTCAGAGGTCGATGTGGCGGATTCGTCGCAATTTTTATTAGTTTTATGGCAAGAAGAGCCAGGTTAAGCTGTCCATGTCGGTGCGCGTGTTAAAAGTACACACCCGTGTCACCGGTGTCATGGTAGGCTTGGTCCTTACCGCCTTTTTCTTCAGCGACCTTCTGCTCCGATGCGGCGACGTGGAGACGAACCCCGGGCCAAAGTCGTCCAGCTCCAGCTCCACGAAGCCAGTCCCGCCTGGCTCGTGATGGCTCTGTACGCGTGCAAGTACGGACTCTTCCATGACACCTGACCCTGACCAAGCTCCAAGTAAACCCGAACCCACGAACCGTGACATCATGGCTGCCCTGAACTCGAGAAGCGACCAGATGGACGCCAAGCTGGACGCAGTCAAGCAGGAAGTCCATGATCTGAGGGAGGACTACGCGACCCTTCACAGTGAGATGAGGGAGCTGAAGAAAGAGGTGACAGAGCTACGGAAAGATAACGGGGATCTGCAGAAGAGTAACAACGACCTGCGTGAAAAGCTGGAAGATTGCGAGAGGCGTATAGACGACCTTGAGGGCCGTTCTAAGCGCAACACCTGATTTTCTACGGCCTGCCCCGGAGAGACGGCGAAACCAACGCAGACTGTGAGGGCTTGGTGCAGGATCTTCTGACGGAAAGCTGGATCTGACTGACGATGTGAAGTTTGACCGTGTGCACCGACTGAGTTCCAGACCTGACTCCCCAGTGATCGCCCGATGTGCCTTTTACAAGCAAAAGGTAAATATTCTTAAAGTTAAGGGTAAGCTGAAAGGTTCAGATGTATTCATTGGGGAAGACTTTTCAAAAGGGGTCAGGGACATTCGTCGAAGGCTGACTCCACACTTGAAACGCGCTAAGCAGACGGGAAAAGAGCCACGATGGTGTACAATTACCTTTTGATTGACGGTAAGAAGTTCTCCACGACGCTCGTGACAGGCTCGTAGAACTTAAATAGGAAACCGGCCAGCCCTATTTTGATGTACATAAAATTGATTTCTGTGAGGGAACATTTCCAAAAGCAACACCGGTATCACCGTCCAGTGCAGCCCAGAATGACACTCAACGTGCACGTGGTTTTGGTGTTGATGGCAGTGAGAGTGTTTTACCTGGAGACGAAGACTCCCTGTGTGTTTCAACTTCTGTGTGTGTTTCTGTGAGTGATTATTGTGAACACAGGCGCTTGGAAGATGTAACTATCCATAAACATGACAAAAGCAGTTCGTTAACTTTTCTGCATTGGAATGTCAATGGCTTACTATCAAAATTAGAAGACAATGACTTTGTAAACTTCTTCGGTCCTTCGATTTCATTTGTTTAGTAGAAACATTTACTGATGAATTTAAACCTGATGTATTCTCTGCATACAAACTGTTTTTGTTTACCTGCGATAAAACTGACGATTAAAGGGAGACGATCTGGTGGAATTTTGTGTCTAGTTTAAGAATATGTATGCGTCTTATGTCAAACAAGTTGAAATAAAATCTAATATTTTTGGTGCACTTATTATTAATAAAACATTGTTTGGTGTGGACAAAGATGTATTGTATGTATACTCATATGTGCCTCCAGAAGGCTCCCCTTATTATACATATTTTGACTCTGAAAATGGAATTGCATTATTGGAAGACTATTTGTCCAGTTGTTTCTAGTTTACAAAGATGCATACGTATTGTTGTGCGGGGATTTGAACAGTAAACGGGTAATGTTTCACATTATTGTCAAGGAGTATCAAGTACTTTCGATTTTCAACATGCAAGTCATCCAATCAACGCTAATCGATTATCTGAGGATTCTGTACTGAATAATTACGGCAAAATGAATGTTGAATATGTGTACTGCACTGGATTTGTGTATTCTTAATGGTATGTGTCATGGCGACCGTCAAGGTTGCTACACGTACGTTTCAGACCATGGATGCAGTGTAAATGATTACTTTGTTATGTCGTGTGATTTGCTTGCATTATTATGTGATTCATGTGAGTTACGAGTGTCTGAGAGATTCGATTCGGATCATATGCCTGTGGAATTTCATTTGAGTTATGGCAGAGGTAATGTCAACTCGGAGATAAGTCCTGAACACAGTTTTACATTGGAAAGGTTTATATGGAATGAAGACCGTGCTGATGTGTTTAGAGTAATATTTCCACGCAACAGACTCAAGAAAAAATCAGATATGCAGTTAGTGTTATTGATGTCAATGTAAATGAGGCGTTGAATGTTTTCAACACCTGCATCAAAGATGCAGCACAGTGTATGAAGAAAGAAATAAGAATTAATAATTCGAAATCAAACGTTTGGGTTTTTATTCTGAATGTCATGACAATAAAAAGAAAGTCCGAAATTTATTTAGAAAATTTAAACGTACGCATGACGAAAAAGATCGTGTTTTTCTATTGTAGGGCAAGACGCGAGTACAAACACTTGCAAAGGATTAAAAGGAAACAATTTAACAACGCATTGCTGACAGAACTAATTGCATCTATGGAAAATCAGAAAGAATTTTGGAAGAATGTACATCGAATTTCATTAAAAAGAAAACAACCAGTGAACAGCATCAGTATTGAAACCTGGTACGAACATTTTAAGTCACTTCTAACGAAAGACGTAGATCCTAACAGCGGGTTACAACTGGATCATAAATGAAGGAGAGGATGATTATTTAAGTCGTCCGATTTCAAAAGAGGAAGTAATGTTTGCTCTAAGAAAAATTAAGAAATGTAAAGCTCCTGGACCAGACGGTATAATTGGTGAGCTGCTGAGGTAATGCTTGTAAAACTGACCTGATTGTGAACTTTTTTGTAACCTTCTTCAATTCTTTATTTGATAAGGGAATTTATCCTGAACATTGGACGGAAAGTATTGTTCTAACCACTGTACAAGAAAGGCAACGTGAATGATCCTAATAACTATAGAGGAATTTCTTTAAGTGACGCTAGTAGTAAATTATACAGCACTATTATCAATCGCCGTTTACAGGAATGGGTTGAAGAAATAATATCACTGGCGAATATCAGGCAGGTTTTTAAGCGCAATTATTCAACTGTTGATCATATATTTACTTTGATTGGCTTTGGTGCAAAAACAGTTTTCTTTAAATCGTAAGCTGTATGTCGCTTTATAGATTTTGAGAAAGCATTTGATTCTGTTAATAGAACTATTCTGTGGCCTATTCTCTTAAAAGCTGGTGTTCATGGAAAACTGTTTAGATGCATAGTTAGCATGTATTCCTGTGTTAAAACTAAGGTTCGGTGTGGAGGAAACATGACTGACTATATTCAATGTACATCTGGTGTAAAACAAGGGGATGTGTGCAGTCCTGTTTTTATTTTCTCTTTTCATTAATGAGTTAACATCAGAGGTTGTTAGAAATGGAAAACATGGTGCACAATTTACTTGCGATGCTCTTGAGTTGTTTATTCTTCTCTTGGCAGACGATGTTGTTCTGATGTCTGAAACTATTATTGGCTTGCAAACTCAACTAAATAATCTATCACGATCTGCATCTTCACTTCAGTTAACAATTAACATGTCAAAAAGCAATATAGTTGTGTTTAGAAAGGGTGGGTTTTTAGGAATTAGAGAAAGGTGGACTTATAATGGAGTGTTTATGCCTGTGGTCAACGTATATAAATATTTAGGAATATATTTTTCAACGAAATTAAGCTTTACTTTTGCATGCAAGATCTTGCCATAGAGCTAAGCGTGCACTACTATGTATCATGCAACACTTATCAAAATTAAAAACCATTCTTTGAAATTATTTATAAAATTGTTCGATTCTCAGGTACAGCCTATCGCTCAGTATGGAGCTGAAATCTGGGGGTTTTTTATGATTCTGCTGTTTATTGTGAAAATGTCCATTTATTTGCATTGAAAAAGTTTCTAGGAGTGAGCATGCGAAACACCTAACGATTTAGTCTACGGCGAAGTAAACAGATATCCAATATATTTAAATTCTGCGACAGCTTGCATACGTTATGGTTGAAATAACACAAATGGAAATTCAAGGTTGCCCAGGAAAGCATATAATATGTTGTATGATTTGGATGGTAGAGGGAAAAGAAACTGGGTTTTCTAACGTGAGGACTAAACTACATAAACTTGGTTTTGGCTATGTTTGGCTACAACAGAGCGTTGGGGACATAAATGGATTTCTTCGTGCATTTCGGAATAGATTGATAGATTGCAGATGGCAAGAATGGTCATGTCACGTTCATGAAAGTGATCGATTTGCTTTTTATAGCAGTTCAGATCTATACATTGTGTGCCGGTGTATTTATCTGTTGAAATGGATAATCATTTAAAGTATATCATGACAAAGTTCAGATTAGGTATTTCTGATCTTTCTGTTCAATTATTATCGTTATAAGAAGCATAACAAACTTGAACTGACATGTCCGCTTTGTAAATGTGCCGAAGAAAATGAAGTTCATTTTGTGTTGTGCTGTCCCGCTCTAAGTGGACCTGAGGAATCAGCTCATTCATCAAAAATATTGTAGACATCCTTCTTCATTTCGACTTTCATTACTAATGGCATCTACAAATGAAACTACTGTAAAACGTTTTGGCTATTTTCTGCTTCCATCCCTCCTCTCCCACCCCTATCCCCACTCTCTCTCTCTCTCTCTCTCTCTCTCTCTCTTCTCCCTCCTCCTTTAAATGTGTGTGTACGCGCGCGCGCCGTGCGTGCCCGTGCGTGCGGCTGTGTGCGTGCGCGTGCTGTGCGTGTGTGCGTGCGTGTGTGCGTGCGTGCGTGTGTGTGTGTTGCATTGGACGATCTAGTACCAGACTAGGTCGCCGAGGTCGGGGTGGAGAGGAAGGAGGTAGGGTGAAATAAAGGCTAAGATTAATTAATTCGTTGGAAGTAAAGTGCCTGTTCGCCTGGCCTGCCCCCCTCCCCCCTCCCCCCCCCCCCCCCCCCCCCCCCCCCCCCCCATACACCACCCCTACTCGGTGAAGAAGGAAACCATTAAGCAATCGCCATGGGAGAAGAGGTCGGCTGACAATTTAAAAAAAAAAAAAAAAAAAAGAAAACGATCGTAGAAATAGAAAGCAAGTATCAGATTTATCAAAGAATTAAAAGCTCGGCTGACAATTTAAAAAAAAAAATCGTAGAAGGAGAAAGCGAGTATCAGATTTATCAAAGAATTAAAAGCAGAAAGCAGCAGCAGTAGCGGTATCCCTTTCACCTTGTCTCGCTTACCTGTAGGGTGGTTTTTTTGTTTTGTCGTGTTGTGTCTTGTCGTGTTGGAGGGGTAGGTGAGTGAAGCTGAATGTTTGTTTGATTCTAGGGGAGATAACATCTGAAGGCAGTCGTGGTTCTTGTTTCTCAGTTCCCATGCCAGCTAGTCCGCCACTCCTCCACCCTCCACCCCTCACCCCTTCTCTCTCAGTCTCTATGTCTCTCACTCCCTCTCTCCCACCTCTCTCTCATTCTCTCGGTCTGTCTCTTTCTCTCTCGGTCTCTCTGAGTCTGTCTCTCTCCGTCTGTATCTGCCTGTCTGTTTCTCTCTCTCTCTCTCTCTCTCTCTCTCTCTCTCTCTCTCTCTCTCTCTCTCTCTCTCCCCTCTCTCTCTTCCCCCCCTCTCTGTCTCTCTCTCCCCCCCTCTCTCTCTCTCTAATTTCCTTTCCCTTCTCTCTCAGTCTCTATGTCTCTCACTCCCTCTCTCTCACCTCTCTCTCATTCTCTCGGTCTGTCTCTTTCTCTCTCGGTCTCTCTGAGTCTGTCTCTCTCTCCGTCTGTGTCTGTCTGTTGTCACTCTCTCTCTCTCTCTCTCTCTCTCTCCTCTCTCTCTCTCTCAATTTCCTTTCTACCCCTCCTCTCTTCTCTTTTTCAATCTCTCCTTCCCTCTCTCCCCCCCCCTCCACTTCCTCGACGTCAGCCCTGATATAGCCTTGCATTTCGCCTGGGTTATAAACAACATTACCTTAGTTACCTTCTCCCCCCCCCCCCACCTTCACCTTTCCATTGCTTTCGCCTTTCACCATTACCTTTTACCTTCCCCCCCCCCCCCCCCCCCCCCCTCCACTTCCTCGACGCTGTATCAGCCCTGATATAGCCCTTTGCATTTCGGCTGGGTTATAAACAACATTACCTTAGTTACCTTACCCCCCCCCCCCCCCCCCCCCCCCCCCCCCCGTTCCTTTTACCACGTCTCTCCCTCTCTCATGGGAAAGAGACGCGACCCTCGTTAACATGAAAGAGAGAAAGCGGCCTATCAGACCAGATGGAGGAGGCCGGAGAGGCAGGACTATGGCTTCTCCCCGTGTCGTCTGTGCGGTCTGTTATATAAGGAGCTGTGAGATTACAAGTGGGGGAGTGAGGAGGGAGGTGAGAGCTAAGGGGTGGAGAGTGGGGCTGCAAGACAGTCTTTCAGAAAGTTCCATGCTGAAAACCCATTCGCCTTACACTTGGCGCCTTTCTGTGTTTATTTTTCTGTGTTTGTTTTTCTTATGTTACGGTGGAGTGTAAGATGCTGATAATGAGATCCGAGCAGAGAGAGAGAGAGAGAGAGAAGAGAGAGGAGCTCTATAGCGAGCTACATGGGAACCACCAACACTCACAGAAACGTGCATGTTTGGTTAGCATAGCTCCTGTGAGAGGGAGAGAGAAGAGAGAGAGAGAGAGAGGAACTCTATAGCGGGTTACATGGGAACCACCAACACTCACAGAAACGTGCATGTTTGGTTAGCATAGCTCCTGTGAGAGGGAGAGAGGAAGAGAGAGAGAGAGGAACTCTATAGCGGGTTACATGGGAACCACCAACACTCACAGAAACGTGCATGCTTGGTTAGCATAGCTCCTGAGAGAGAGAGAGAGAGAGGGGGGGGGGGGGGATTCTATAGGGCTACATGGGAACCACCAACACTCACAGAAACGTGCATGCTTGGTTAGTATAGCTCCTCTGTGTGTATGTGTGTGTGTGTGTGTGAGAGAGAGAGAGAGAGAGAGACGAGAGAGACAGACAGACAGACAGACAGAGACAGACAGAGACAGAGGAGCTCTATAGGGCTACATGGGAACCACCAACACTCAGACGCGTGCATGCTTGGTTAGTATACCTCCTGAACTTTGGGACCCAGGTCGGTTGGGATTCGAAAATACAGGAAAACGATTATGTACTGTTGCTAGGCAGTGTTCAGTGTAATACCGTTTGATACAGATGTTCTTTCTTCCCGCGGACTGCCTTGGCCTGGAACCACCGGGACAATAATATAGGTCACACTAAAGCTTTAAAAAAAAACATTTCAGATCGGCCCTCAGCAGTGGCGACAAGGCGATAGAGGACCAACATCAACGCTGCAAGTATGCCAAGTAGATGGATGCCAGCGACGCACACGATCAGATGTGTATGTGTGTGTGTGTGTGTGGGGTGTGTGTGCGTGTGTGTGTGTGTATGTGTGTGTGTGTGTGTGTGTGTGTGTGCGCGTGCGTGCGCTCGCTGTGGCCGTCGTGTCCCACTCCATTTTTTGTTCACAGCCTTCTAATAAAGACAGCAAATACATTAAGGAAACTCTGATGTGCTCGCATACTCGTTAAATATCTTGACCTTTGTCATTTGCATACGCATTACTCACTTCCCAGTCGTACTTTACGTGCGAAATGAAAGTCCCTGCTCCCTCTCCTCCCTCTCACCTCTCCCCATTTCCTCCCCTTCTCTCCCTTCTCCCTGCCCTCATCATACACACATCTCGCGCGTGCGCGCGCGCGCGCCACAGCACACACACACACACACACACACACACACACACACACCACTGTCACACACACACACTGACACATTCTCTCTCTCTCTCTCTCTCTCTCTCTCTCTCTCTCTCTCTCTCTCTCTTTCACCACACACACACACACACACACACATATACACATACACACACACACTGTCTAGCCTATGGTCGTTGAAGGCTATTCGAAGTAAGAAGATATGCCACTGAACACAGTCAAAGGGATTTGTGCTGATCATAAACCAAGTCGGGAAGAGTTAATAAGCTAAAATGGTGGGGGAGGGGAGGGGGGGGGGGGGGGGGGTCAGTGACACAGCTCGGTGAGGAATCCAACAAATTCGATCTGGTGTACATATGTTTTCGCTGCTCACAAGTTGTTGTTGTTGTTGTTGTTGTTGTTGTTTTATGGAGAATTAGAAGCACGGTAATGTGATGAGGGTTCAGCCTTCATGGCAGCCCCAGGGCACGGCTTATTTAAGGGGGATAACCCTTTGTCAGTCAGCCCAGGGCGATTTGGTGGTATTGATCGATTTGGGTCTGTCTGTCCGCCATTGAAGAAACCGCTGTGGCGCTTTTCCTTTGCTATGGCACCCCCTCTCTCTTTCTCTCTGTCTGTTTGTCTCTCTTCTCTCTCTCTCTCTCTCTCTCTCCTCTCTCTCTCTCTCTCTCTCTCTCTCTCTCAGTTCATCAAATGTGATCAAACACACAACAGTTCCTCTTTTCTCTCTCTCTCTCTCTCTCTCTCTCTCTCTCTCCTCTCTCTCTCTCTCTCTCTCTCTCCGTTCATCAAATGTGATCAAACACAGTAATACTTGCTCTCTCCCCCCCCCCCTCCCCCTCCGTCTGTCTCCCCCCCCCCAACCCCCCCCCCCCACCCCCCCTCCGTCCCTCTCCCAGGTCATCAAATGTGATCAAACACACAGTTAATCCGTGGTTTCATTGACGACTTAAACGTCGTGAGCTTCAAACAGTAAACAAGTTGGGTATTTTTGGCTCCCATAAGGAAACCTAACACAGAGTAACTTTTATTCAAGACTGGCACAGCCTTTTAAACTTGAATAAAGTCAGACAAATACATAGACGAACAATCTAAGTCGAACTCTATTTACAGCCAGACTGGGTTTTTTTTGTTTTTTTTTTTTGGGGGGGGGGGGGGGGGGGTTGTTGTTTTTTTCATGATCGCCTCTCCGCTCCCCAATCCTCTCCTCTCCGTGCAGCTGCTGACCTAGTTTACTGTGAACATGATGCAGCCAATGCATGTCGCGGTGGAGATGCGCATATGGGTATGTCCGCAAGTGCATACTAACTTAAAATAGATCAAGACCTCAAGGAGAGGCTGCGAAGTTTAATCGATTTTGTATCTCAGTGATGTGTCGTAGAAAGATGGTGGGGTTTACCTCCACTGGCTGGGAAAGGGCGGAGTGTGTGTGTGTGTGTGTGTGTGTGTGTGTGTGTGTGTGTGTGTGTGGGTGTGAGGAGAGAGAGAGAGAGCGCGCGCGAGGAAGGAAGTGAAGGTGGGGGCGAGGGAGTTTCCGTCGCACCCCTGATTTTAATGAATGGCGAAAGATGTGTGTCCAGGTTAAACCGCAAAATTAAACCGCTCCTGGGCCGAACCTAAAAGGCATGCTGCTTGATGATCATTGTTCCTCTAATAGCTGTTTAGCCCCGTCCCATCCACCCTCTCTTCCCCCTCACCACCCCCCTCCCCTCCTTCATTAGGAGGTCAAAGAAAGGGCGGAGTGGAGGGGGAGGGGGTGTCACATCAGCGAAGGATGGTTGTCCTTCTATCCGCAACTAGTTCTGCATTGTTATTCTGGAACGTGTCTGTATTGATGGAAAACTTTTTCTTTCTTTCTTTCTTTCTTTTTTTTTTTCTTTCTTTTCATCAGGAGATGTGTGTGTGTGTGTGTGTGTGTGTGTGTGTGCATCTGTGTGTGTGTGTGTGTGTGTGTGTGTGTGTGTGTGTGTGT
>CM065721.1:61325610-61332956 GCA_033310375.1 Conus canariensis
AGTCATCTTTTTCCTCTGCTTTTCTTCAACTAGCCGTTGTGACATTGCACAGGTACAGGACTACTTCTCTAAAATTAGAACCGTTATTTGGCAGTTAAAAAACGTTATTTATAACAGTTAAAAACCGTTAAAAACACCAAACCCTATAAAAGAAACTGTTTTAAAACCCGATCTTCTTGAAATTTAGCAGGTACGTCTGTTGTGACCCGAGGATGGTTTTGGGCTAATCTCTAAAAAAAATAAAACCGTTAAAAACCGTTAAAAAAACTGTTATAACGGTTTCAAAGTCATCTTTTTCCTCTGCTTTTCATCAAATGACCATTGTGACATTGCACAGGTACGGGGCTACTTCTCGAAAATTAGAACCGTTATTTGGCAGTTATAAAACGTTATTTATAACAGTTAAAAACCGTTAAAAACACCAAACCCTATGAAAACTGTTTAAAACCCGATCTTCTGAGGTTGGCGGCCACGAGAGTCATCGGATCGCCACCAAACTTGACATAAGCCTACAGGAACATCCAGCGGGTAACATAGGGTCATTAGATAGTCATTATGACCATTACATTTGACCGTTAAAAACCGTTATTTTCAAAATTCAGGCTGTTCTTGATGAAATTCGGTATACATGTGCAGTTTTAAATGCCGAAAAATGATATACAACTTTTACGAACCGAAATTTATAATTGACTGTTAAAAACCGTTATTTTATAAATGTAGAGTATTCTTCCAGAAATTCGATATACATGTGCAGTTTTGAACGCTAAACAATGATATACAATTTTCAAGATCCGAAACTTAACATTGACCGTTTAAAAACCGTTATTTTCTGAATTTCTAAATTTTCACCCTTCTTGATAACATTTCGTATGCACGTACAGTTATAAGCGCTGAACAATGTTATGCAAATTTTACGAACCAAAACTTAACATTGACCGTTAAAAACCGTTATTTTCTAAATTTACTCCACTATTGATAAAATTCGGTATGCGTATGTCCAGTAACGGTAAGTAATTTTGCAACATGGATGGTTTAGCAGGTACGTCTGTTGTGACCCGAGGATGGTTTTGGGCTAATCTCTAAAAAAAAATAAAACCGTTAAAAACCGTTAAAAAAAACTGTTATAACGGTTTCAAAGTCATCTTTTTCCTCTGCTTTTCATCAAATGGCCGTTGTGACATTGCACAGGTACGGGGCTACTTCTCGAAAATTAGAACCGTTATTTGGCAGTTATAAAACGTTATTTATAACAGTTAAAAACCGTTAAAAACACCAAACCCTATAAAAACTGTTTAAAACCCGATCTTCTGAGGTTGGCGGCCACGAGAGTCATCGGATCGCCACCAAACTTGACATAAGCCTACAGGAACATCCAGCGGGTAACATAAGGTCATTAGATAGTCATTATGACCATTAAATTTGACCGTTAAAAACCGTTATTTTTAAAATTTAGGCTGTTCTTGATGAAATTCGGTATACATGTGCAGTTTTAAATGCCGAAAAATGATATACAACGTTTACGAACTGAAATTTAAAATTGACCGTTAAAAAACGTTATTTTATAAATGTAGAGTATTCTTCCAGAAATTCGATATACATGTGCAGTTTTGAACGCTAAACAATGATATACAATTTTCAAGATCCGAAACTTAACATTGACCGTTAAAAACCGTTATTTTCTGAATTTCGAAATTTTCACCCTTCTTGAGAACATTCCGTATGCACGTACAGTTTTAAGCGCTGAACAATGTTATGCCAATTTTACGAACCAAAAGTTAACATTGACCGTTAAAAACCGTTATTTTCTAAATTTACACCGCTATTGATAAAATTCGGTATGCGTATGTCCAGTAACGGTAAGTAATTTTGCAACATGGATGGGACAGGGTAGGGGGATGAAAAGGGAGGAATGAGAGGGGCCAGAAAAATGATTGTGCAGTGCAAAGCCTGATACACTATTTTTACATTAGACACAGACCCGTTGAAATAAACTACTTCTGCACAAAGTCTATTCCTACAAAATTAAGGGCAATCAGAAGAATGGGAATGGGAACAGTGAGTGCAGGCGGAAAATCGAGCGAGAAAAGCATCTCGACGTACTAGGGAAGATCCAGAGGAAAGGGGCCAGAGGCAGGCGGAAAACAATAGAATGTATAAGAGAGAGAGAGAGAGAGAGAGAGAGAGAGAGAGAGAGAGAGAGAGAGAGAGAGAGAGAATGTGTATTTGTGTGGGGGGAGGGGTGGGAAGTTGTTGGGGGGTGGGGGTGGGGGGGATTGATTGTAAATCAAAACAATTAATACATGTTTGCCGTCACGTGAGTATCGCAAAGAATGTTCATATCCCGGGCAACGCAGGGTGCCCCTGCTAGAGTATATATATATATATATATATATATATATATATATATATATATATAAGTTTAAATCTCACAACTAACAGTCTTGGCTGGAATTGCAGGTAGACACTTTGTGCACGAAACCACAGGTCAGCACTTTTGGTGGCCGCAGGTCTGCTACGTAGGTATATGTCGCCTGTGAACATCAGTGATTGATATCGTCCCTGCACCAACCCACAATCAGGGAGATTGGAGTGGTCAGGGGGTGGAACTGCCCACGCCGCCACATTCTGCCAGGGCATGGCTAGTTGCTATGGTAGCCTGAGAAACCAAACACTTGTTGGGCTGACAATGCTGACGTTTCTTGAAGACATCGCTGAGGATGGGGGGGGGGGGGGGGGGGGGGGGGGGGAGGAGGAAATCACATGCCGTCTGAGTGGCGTTGGTGTCAAAGAGTGTGGGCAGGACATTGTGTGCCTGAGGTCAGGCTGATTCCCCAAGGTGTTTGTGGGGTTGGAGGTGCCACGCACAGCTGCACAGGTTTTTCTGCCGTAGTTGACGATGTGTTTCTCTGGTTAGAGTGACGAGGCTGGTCTCAGAGTGTCTGCCATTATTGGGTTGGCAGTGTGTTGTGTTGTTCTTTGGTTGCAGGCGTGACTCCATAGTCACAAAGTTTCTGCTGTGTAACTGACAGTGTGTCGCTTTGCTGGTAAACGTGAGGCAAGGTTCATGTTTTCTGTGTAGTTTGCCAGCGGCCAAATCGTGTGGACGACGACGTCAACCACAATAGCCGACGAATGTGGTGTAGCTGGTTGATGATGATGGTTAATGATATTCCTAGGCTAGCGCTTTTGTCCATTCGAGTGCTCTGTTACAAGTTTAAATGACACAGTATTGTGACAAAGGTATAGGGCCCTGAGGTAACCTTTATGGGCGACTAGATCATACATGCGACTGGGCATAGAGAGTTGTTAGGGCGAGAAGAAAACACACCGGCGCGGAATGACTACCAATAATGATGATGTGATGATGATGATGATGGTGAGAGAGAAAGGAGATCTGGAGATTTTTTTTTTACCCCGAAATGGCAAAATCTGACCCCTTTGCAGTTTTAAAAAGTGCAACGGGCTCAGATTAACTCCACAGCCATATGCGTATTTTGTGAACAGTATGTGCTGACGTTCACACAGAGACAACACTGTGATCTGCGGATAGAGGAGACTTGGAAATAAAGCCAGTGCTTTTGGTCAGTAAGTAATGGTAGTGGGAGGACAAAGGAGGACGAATTTGAGATTTTTGTAACTTTTCCGTTGAAAACCAGGCAATGTATCAGGTGCGCATTTGTGTACGAAACGCGTGCTGACTTTGCACAACGAAGCCAGTGCCTTGGTCAGCCCATATCACGCGGCAGGTCCGATGTTCACGTGCTGTCAGATCTTTGCACGAACACCTATGTTCGAACAGAGACACGTAGAGCTTACGATGGCTTAGCGTACAGGGCGGTCGCCTCAAAGCTAGATTTCTTATCCGTGGTTCGAGTCTCGTTCAAGCTGGATCTTCCTCCCCCGCACCACCCATATCTCCGCCGCCTCCCGCTCTCCCGTCTCCTCCCCTGCCATGAAGTAGTAAGCTGTTCGAGTTCTAGTTTGGGAGAAGACAACACACCGTGAATCCGTGTGCTCGTGCATTGTTCCATCGTGAAAGGAATCCTAGCATGCCCCAAAAGAGCGGTCTGGTTAACATTCTGGGGGGACGGGGGTTGGGGGTAGGGAGGGGATCGGCTCTCGTGGAACCATAGGATGCAGATTAAAGGAAGGTAAGGGGTAGCCCTGGACAATCAGGCAGAATTTCGGGGGGGGGGGGGGGGGGGGGGGGGAGAGAAAATCGCTGTCATCTGAGTGATGGAGCTAGGAGGAAAGCGGAGGGGAGTTGCACGGATTTCCCACCCTTCCGTGACGAGAAAGGTGCCCCAAATACACCACGCAACACGCCTGTTCGTTTGTCACCATTTTTTTTGCACGGGGATGGGTGTTGGATGTTGCCCTTGTGGCTGTCGAGTTCACACACCGCAGACAGGTGTGCTCATCCTCACCTTTTTTCCCCCAGCTTCACGCTCTCTTTGCACACCAACAGGTAAGGGAGTGAGAAGCACTCGGGGGGGGGGGGGGGGGGGGGGGGGTTTGCAGTACGAAGTGGACGACGATGACCCCGATGAGCGTCATTGAGTTGACAGACTGCCAGGGTAACAACAGCCATGGCTGATAATGATGACACTGTACCGTTGCTGGACGATGGTTCGCATGTCGGGTTCTCTCTGTTCGGGCTGTCGTTGTTCGATGAGACTGCTCGATCTTCTTACACGGCCTCGGTCTCTAGACCTGTGCCTGTGGCTGAGCCCCGTGCCGTCATCAACAGCATGGCAGCAGCCACCTCCCGCCAACCCAGTCAGGAGAGTAAGGGTAGGTTGGAGGAGGATCGTGGGGAGGGGGAGGGAGTGGGAGGGGGGCTGTTGAAGGAGGAACAAAGGAAGAGACTCGGAGCAGGAAAGACAAGAGGATTTATAGTGTAGCAGTTTCTGTGTAACCAAACAGATAAAGTTTTTATTTTGGGTGTATAAGAACAAAATTAGCGTAGAAGAACATAATTCGAAAAGGTTTCCTTTTTGACTTTTTGCTCTCTGAGGTAACGTTTATCTTCTTTGAATTGAAGACTAAGTGGATTTTAAACGAAAAGATGCTGAATTAGAAACCATAGTGTGTCAGCTTCCAACTTTTTTTTTTTTTTTTTTAATCTCTTTCTGTTTTATTTATACATATTATGTCAGGTCCGTAAATCGTCCATGTTTGTGAACCTCCCAGTGATTGGGACACAGACCTGCCACATACACCTGCCGATATCACCCTGCCCATGACAAAGATTTCCTTTAGTTCACCCCGCGCCTTCTTCGTTTGAAGTTTTTATAAGGCGTCTTCTTTCCGTCAAATGTTAACATCAGTGATGTAAAGGTGAACACGCCTGGGACAGATTTCCACCCCTTCTCCCCACTACTGGCTTTTTCAGCAAGTAAAAATGCACTCGGAAAGGAAAGGAAGCATTGTTTGTTTCACTGGATGGGTAAATTTATTTATATATGTGTGTATTTGGTGGTGGGTGATTGCCTTTTCTCTGTTTATTTTCAGGGGACAATATCCAGATTTAGCCCCACAAGACCAGACGAATGTATTGACGGAAAGAACTTGTCTGAATCATTCGTTGAGTTCATTTTGGTTGGTTTTTTTCTTTCTTCTTCTTCCTGTCAAAAGATTTTTGTTGATGGAGGTAAACGTGGATATTGCTCCCAAAGTTCAACTTTTTACTCGCTAAAATTTGGAGAGAAAGAGAAGGCGGGTTGGGAGAGAGAGAGAGAGAGAGAGAGAGGGGGGGGGGTGGCGTTGTTGTCATCAGACCTTAACGTGTGCAAAAGGTGTGAAACTGTCGGCTAGGCCTTGGCTAACATTCAGTGTGAACACTCCCTGCCCTCCCCACCCCCACACCCACCCCCACCGCATCCCACCTCCCCCTGCGGAAGTTTCCAGACAGGAATGTACAACCAGGTTGAAAATTACTTTTTTTTTTTTTTTTTTTTTTTTAAATATCAATGCTTAGTGGCGGCGAGTCGAGCTCTTTCCGTGAAGAAGTTGGTGAACATAGATACATTTATGGATAACAGTGTACTGTACCTTCAGAGAGCACGTGTAATTTATTTACTACAAGGCAGTGGCTGCGTATCCGTAGATCAGAGAAAATGATGTATAGACGGGAAAGCAGCTCAATGGGAGGCTGGAATAGCCAGTTGCTAGAGCGTCGGACTTGTAATTCTAGAAATCCTGGAGTTTTGAGTTCGAATTTCCACCGGTGCGGTTTTAGCACATAGGAATTATTTTTTCAACGGAGTAAACATTGATTCTGACTTTATTTCCCAGAAGTCCGAATGAGATTATAAACCAATGTTCCGTGCGTGAACGTACGCATAACATCTTGCGCACACCATCGTTCGGAAGAATGGGGCCCCCTAGGCCGATGGTGATGGATGACATATAACACTCATAGCGTGAATCCTGTGTGCTGATAATGGTCCGCGTGAAATCCGCTGAGTGTGGGGAAGGATATTGTTCCGCAGCTGGAAGAGAGAAGATAATCAGTAGACGAGAAGAAGCTTCTGAATTATTCTTAGAGCTTCTTTCTGTCCGTAGATTATCTTATCTTGCCTATGGCTTCGCAGCTGCTGCTGCTGCCTTCGGTCTTAAAATGCTTGGCAGAAAGTTGTCCGGGAGTGAGGGAGGTGCGGAAGAGGGGGGGGGGGGGGGGAGAGGGGCAAGTGATGGGGGGGATGTGATGGGTCGAGTCTTTCTCCGACAGTAGCCAGCTGGCGGTTCAGCATTGAATTCCAGTGGTGTCAGCGAGTGTTTGGATTCCGGTGGTGTCATTGTGTTAACACAACTCCCTCCACCCCCACCCCCCACCCCACCCCCACCCCCCACCTTCCCCTCTTTACCATGATGGACTGAATCGTGGTTGGTTAATATAGACTTGTTTTAATTCCATCGTTGAAACATTTCCTTTTTTAAATCCCACCCGTACAAAAGTTTTTTCATGTCATTATATGGAATTTGAATTATTGACATGCACCAGTGTTGTGTGTTCTGTTGTCATTTTAAAGCGTTTCCAATATCTTCTGTGACGAAATTGTCCTTGTCGTTTGACAAAAAGAGGCATTTGCTTGGAAGGGGATTCAAAAGGAAATCTTTCTTGATCGCAAAAGGAGCTAGAGATGGTTGGCGCGGTTCCAGACTTCTGCCCCTCGTCCCTGAGCATCCTCTTCCGTGTTTCTTTTCCTCTTCATCAGGAGAGCTTCCGCCTGGATGCTGGTTTGTCCAGAGATGTAGGGGGGGGGGGGGGGGACGGTGTCTTTCCCCGCTTTCCCACTCTTGGTCTTTTTGGGAAGACTCTTTTCAATTGGCTGGGCAGTCTT
>CM065721.1:61333056-61343056 GCA_033310375.1 Conus canariensis
CTTTCTCAAAAGCCCATATTTCTGTTCCATATTGTAAGATTGGCTGCACCTGTGAATCGAATAATTTGATAAAAACACTGAATGAATTGCAGTCCAACTTGTACAAAATATGAAGAATAACTATGAATGCCTTTTTCGCTCTGTTTACTATATCCTGACAAGCAAACTCAAAACTAAGTTTGGTTGTAAAATAAATACCAAGGTATTTGTAAGCATTAACCACAGCAATTCTCTCACCTCCATATGTCCATCTTTCAGCACGCCCCAGATATCCCCCTTTACGAAACACGACAATATTTGTCTTACTCATATTAACTTTTAATTCTAGTTTGTTTGCTGCAGAGTACAAATTATTTAGTTGTCTCTGGAGACCGACCACTGATACTGCTAGTAAAATAATGTCATCAGCAAAAGCAGCATAAATAATTCTAGAATATCAAAAGTTACTCCATGTCGACCATTTTCAATTATTTCCAAGGCTAACTCATTAATAAATAGAGAAAATAATACCTGGCTACATACATCGCCTTGTTTGACCCCACTTGTACACATGACATGCTCAGATAATTTTGCACCCGATCTTATTTTTGCTTTTACCTCACAGTACATACTTTTTATGCAACGATACAATTCGCCTTTTATTCCATTTTTAACAAAACAGGCCATAACAATCTACGAGAAACTGAATCAAAAGCCTTTTCAAAGTCAACAAAAGCAACATATAACTTTTGATTATTCACAAATTGTTTCTGAACAGCAGCAAGCAGGGTAAATATATGATCAATTGTGGAAAACCCTCTTTCAAATCCCGCCTGATGTTCTCCAGTTATATTGTTTTGACTTACCCATTCATACAATCTACTATTAATAACAGAGCTATAAATTTTGCTACAAATATTACTTAATGAAATACCTCTATAATTTTCACATTGTTAACCTCGCCCTTCTTAAATAAGGGTAAAATGATAGATTCTTTCCAGCTGTCAGGATAAGTGCCATTATCGAAAAGAAAGTTAAATAGTTTTACCAAGAAATTCAAAACAGATTCCCCAGAATATTAAAAAAATTCGCCAATTAAACCATCAGGACCAGCAGATTTTCCACTTTTCAATTTTCTAATGGCTAACAATATTCTTCTGTAGTTATTGCTCTATCATAAGGAAATTCTTCATCTTCATTATCATTGACTATGATCTCTGTTGAACTACTTCCGTCACTTTTTTCTAACAAGTTTTTAAAATGTTCAAACCATTCAGATATAGAAATATCATTTGATGGTTGACATCTTTTCTTTGAAATTTTGTGTATAGTTTCCCAAAAGACCTGTTGGCTCTTCACAGAATCGATCAGTTCATTTAACAATGACATATTATATTCTTTCTTTTTTCTTTCATTAAAATTTTTATATTCGCGTCTTGAAACACAGAATGCGACTCGATCATCTTTGTCTAAAGTTTTACAAAATTTTCTCCATCGGCTACGCATTTTACATTTTGATACTTTACAATCCCCATCATACCAGTTATCATCAGGGGTTCTCTTATTTAATACTATCTTCTTTTTTCAGATTTTCAGCTTGTTTTTTCATGATCACATTAAATCTACATACGGCTTCATTTACATCCACATCGATAACAGAGAGAGTGAGAGAGAGAGAGAGAGAGAGAGAGAGAGAGGAGAGAGAGAGAGAGAGAGAGGAGACACACACACACACACACACACACAGAGACAGAAGACAATGCAGCATGCAGCGTGGGCTAACTCTGTTGACATGCGTGCCAGAAACAACAACAATCCTGAAACAACAACAATCTCAACAGTCGTCAACCTGACGAAGACCAGATCGATCACAGGCACCATGGCGATCCCATTTCACACCCCCACCCGACCCACCCACCCACCCGCCCGCTCTCTCTCTCTCTCTCCTTGCTTGACCTGAAACTTTACAGAGAGAACCAACGATACACAAGTCATGATCTCCCGTCATTCCTTCACTTCGTCCGTCCTAGCTCTCATCTTTGTACAGATACCTGTGTAGATCCAATATTCTCCTCCGCTGCCCGAAAATGTCAGCTTAGAAAGATCCCGCTGACGTTGGCAAGCAGATCACATACGTCTTTTTCTTTTTTCTTTCTCTTCTTTTTACCCTCCCCCTTCTCCTCCGATGCAGAAGGATCGAGCGAGTGAGCTGCTTACTAAATATATTGCGTTGCAACAAAATAGGATCTAGGGCAACAAGACTCACGATCAACACAGTCGGTCTCCCAACTTTCCTGACATTTCTCCGCGCAGTGGGGGCGTCATAAACATTCCACACTCTCGAACAGTTGAACTTTTAGTTTATTGTGTGTGTGTGTGTGTGTGTGTGTGTGTGTGTGTGTGTGTGTGTGTGTGTGTTTGGGGGGGAGCTTTTTTTTTTCTCTTTTATTTATTGTTTCCATAAAAAAAATCCCCTCTCTTCGATCACTTGAAGTTTTGTGTTTGTTTATTTGTTTGTTTGTTTGGGGGAGCTTTTTTCTTTTCTGCATTATTTGGTTTTTGCTGAACGTGTGTTGGGGGGAGGGATGAACTTTTTTCCTTAGTGCTAAAGGTAGGTGGGGAGGCAGGGGTGAGGGTGGAGGTTGGGGAGGAAGAAGCAGTCAGTTCCTTACAAGAGCTTAAGCAATTAGCTATATGTAAACCAGACATCTGTCTCGGCTCGATTTAAACTTGCTGTGTTCAGAATAATCAACGATTAAAACAAACAAATAAACAAAACAAAACAAAAAAAAAAAAACAGGGCAAGTCTGGACTTCAGGGAGCCTTATTAACAAGCACCCCGAAAAAGTCCCTCCTTTGGAAAAAAAATAAATAAATAAAAGGGTTTCTCTCAATCAAAAACAGTAAGACCGTGAGAGTAGCTGAAATGGGCCATCTTTGAGTCCGGATATACATTATGTAGAATATTCTTTGTTTATATCACTTGGAAAGAAAACATGTTTGAAAGAGCGTCGAAAGTAGCTAGGGGAATGGGGCAATTTCCTTAAAGCCTAAACCCCACGTTAGATCAAAAACGCTTATCTAACATAGTTACTAAAAAAAATAAATAAATAAATAAAAATAAAAAATTACCTGAAAAATGAGGTCGATTCCTGTACATGACGGTTCTTTTCCCTTCAGCAGCCAACATCAATGAAGTGAATCAGCCTTTCTTTGATCAGCAAACAATTCTGTTAAACTACAGTCACGTCTTCGTCCCTCGGGCCACAATACATTGTTCGTTCCAACAATCTAGAAAGAGTTTTGGAGCAGGCCTACGTTGGGTATCAAAACAGGCTGACGCAGGACTTTTTGACGTCGAAATCTACGGAACGGGGGTGGGGAGGAATCTTTTTGACGTTGCAGCTCGCGAAAAACAAGGGCAGAAATAACACAAATGACGTCACTTGATATTAGCTACAGTTCAACAAGTTCAAGTGTACAAAGCGGGGGGGGGGGGGGGGGGGGGGGGGGGGGTGGGGGGGAGGGGGGGGGGGAGAACTTTTGTATGTTTTCAGCATAATCAACTCTGAATATTCAGGCAAAAGTCTGATAAGTTTTATAAGCCAAATCACTGACATGACATGTAAATCTACACCTGTTAACATTCGTGTCGGGCTGTGCTAGTCGCTGAATACTGTGAACACCAGAAACAACTACAAAAACCACACAACACAAGCCACACACATCAGAAAGCAACATGCCGTAAGTCTCAATATCGTTGCTGCTTTTGTGGGCATTAGTGGGAATGAGAAAGCAAACAACGCAGGAGCACGGTCAGGCAATGGCGACATCGCCAAAGGAAGCTATTTCATCATCTTGATCGAGCAAACAAACAACACAAACAAAAATTCGCCATCTTGATCGAACAAATGAAAAGATTTCCTCATCTCGTTCTGACAGAGAAAAGAGATTTGGGCACCTTTTTCGAATCGAAAGAGAGAAAGAAACATCGCCACCTTGACAGAACAAAATTTCGGTCATTCTGACAGAACGACAAAAGAGATGGAACAAACGAAGAGATTTCGCCATCTTGATCGAACAATGGACAAAATTTCATCATCTTCATCCGACAAAGAGATTTCGTCTTGTTCATCCAACTCCAGAGCCATCACTAAATGAACCTCTGAACTTTGTTCACTGCTTAATTGGAAAGCACCGAGGACCGACATGTTAGCTGGGAATGGTCACTGTTTAGCGGCCATAACTTTTGTCTAGGCAAACATTTCATGTGTGCGTGCGTGCGTGCGCGCGTGAGAGTGTGCATGCGTGCGCGTGCATGCGTGAGTGTGTGTGTGTGCGCGCGTTTTTGTGTGTGTGTGCGCGCGCGCTTGTGTGTGTGTGTGTGTGTGTGTGTGTGTGTGTGTGTGTGTGTGTGTGTGTGTGTGTGTGTACGTGCGCGCGTGAGTAAATGAACGCGTGTATACGAGCGGATTTCCTCCTAGGTTCTTACCTGTTCTGTTTTGATTCAGGGATGCCTTAAGGAGCATAAACCTTTTAGTTCGCCTTTGCTGCGATTTGTTTTAGAGTTTCTGCGAAGGTATGTGTTGTGTGTGTGTGTGTGTGTGTGTGTGTGTGTGTGTGTGTGTGTGTGTGTGTGTGTGATGGGAGAGAGAGAGAGAGAGAGAGAGAGAGAGAGAGAGAAGTGTGTGTGTGTGTGAGCGTGCGTGCGTGTGTGTGTTGTGTGTGTGTGTGTGTGTGTGTTGTGTGTTGTGTGGTTGGAAGAGAGAGAGAGAGAGAGAGAGAGAGAGAGAGAGAGAGAGAGAGAGAAGAGAGAGAGAGAGCTACATAAATAAAACTACGGCCAACAATTACCGTACTAATGTCGGAGATGCGCGCACCCAGCACTGCTTGTGACCCTCCCTCCCTCCCTTTTCTCCTACTCACGACTTTCAGTGTCAAGCAAGATTCGAGGACAACTCGGAACGTCTGACACCAGTCTCGGCCGGTGCTATGCCACTGAGCCAAACCTGACGCCCAAGACTGCACAGCAGATCTTAAAGACTTTCGCTCGTGCACCCTCTCGGCCTCTTCGGGACGGGACGCGCTGTGCCCTGAAGGCCAACGGAGCCGGTAGTAGACCGGCTCTTCTTATCGGCTGCCGTGCCGCCGCTCGGTCACTTGTACTTCCGCTTCCGCTTCCCAGCATCCGGTCAATAACTCCCTTCCGTTTTGTTCCCACACAGGACCACCTTGCCTTCCTCGCTCAGCGCGCCGTGCTTCTGTGCTGAGGTGGGGAGAGGGTGTGGGGGTTGTAGGGGTGAGGGTGGAGTGGGGGAAATGAAGATAGGGGAGAGTGGACAGAGAGATATAATATAAGGAGAGGGTGAGAATGGAAGCTGGAAGTAACGAGAGAGAGAGAGAGAGAGAGGAGAGAGAGAGAGAGAGAGAAAGAGAGAGAGAGAGAGAGAGAGAGAGAGAGAATTTGATTAGAACCACTTCTAATGCATGTCCTGGGCACGCTTTATGAGAAAACACGGCGCATACTGCAAACCACAGCGCACGTATTAAAGGAACGGACAAGGGGAAGGAGCTAGAGCATGGCGGAGGGGTGGAAAGAGGGGGCAGGGGGGGGGGGGGGGGGGCACATTAAATCAGACAGTAGGAAGGAGGAAGAAGGGAGAAAGAGGAGGAACATAACATAAGACAGCACAGACACTCCACCAAGCCTCCAATTTTGCACGCTTGTCATAAACCTCGAGCTCAGCAGACGATTTTCAGTGCCAGTGTCCTAACAGCCCCTCTGGCACGGCTCTGGCAAGGCCGGGCTGCAAGAGAAGTATCGATTCTGCAATCCCCCGTTCACGGACAGTGCGACAAGAATGCCCGATCCCTTACACCACACAGACGCGGAGCTCCGCCGATTCATCAAACGTGAATACCACGCCCGTCAAAACTTAGACCTCGTCCTATCCTTCGTCCCCCGACTATCCTGGGGCCGCTTGGACCGTCAGAGCCAGTGGCTCTTCTTCCTTCCCTTGGCTTGGCTTCTGATAATGTTGTTGTAGAGCATCCAGTTTCCCAAGTTCGATGTTACGAATTGGAACCACCCTGGCATCCGCATATAAAACAACACTGACGTTTTCCAATGGTGAAATGGTGACTGCAGGTCCCTGTAAAAACTCAGACAGCAATACAACACTTTCGATCTCCATCTTCACGCGTTCTCGTTGAGGTGTAGTGCTAGACAGATTTCTGGCTATGTTCGCAGACTTGGGGAAAAAAAAAAATCACGGACTTTTTAAGGACTTTTAAAAGACTTGTAATATAAAACCCAAGCACTGTAACAAAACAAACGCCTTCTTCGTGTGCATGTGCTTCATGCATTCAGTTCGGAAGAACCCGGTACTTAGCAGACGACAGGGATGTGGATACTTAGGGAAGACAACAAAATGAACCTGAACTTTGTTAAGCGTATTATTAATTCTCTGTATCATTTTGTGATTTTTCTCGCGACAAAATATTAATCGCTCTATCAACATTTTTAACGTCAAGCTTCTTCAAGCTCCCTGGGGGTATCGATCACCACTGAAGTCCAAATTCCAAGGACTTTTCAGTCCCTGAAAAGAGGTTCTTAAAATTCATGGACTTTTAAAGATTTGTACGGACCCTGGCACCACCCTCCCCCCTCCTCTCCCCACCCCATTCTCTACGGCTGGTTATCTTTTGTCTGTTACATTCCCTTCGGGTGTTGCGGCTGTTCAGCGTGGATGTCGCTAGCTGATATACCCCCCTCTCTCAGCCACCACGCCGTCTTCGTCAAGGAGTCTGGGTTTGCCCACTTGTTCATTCCAGCGGCATTGTGTGAAGAACGTCTGAAATGTTGACACTGACGTCGCCCGTCCCGTGAGTGGGGCTGTCATTTATCGATCTGGCCTCGAAACCCTATGGAAGTCTCCATCTAGTCTTGACAATGGGGTGGTGGTAGTGGTGGCGGTGGCAGTGGTGGCGCCAAGGGGAGCGTTCAGATGTTGTCGAGTTCCTCCTCCTCCTCGTCCCGGACCCCGAACGTGAATCCGGTTCTTGTCGTCGTCCACCTACAGAATGTTTTGTCGCTGTGGTCGGGCGACGTCGGATCAGCAGGGCTAGACACGGCCTCCCTCGCTCCCCTCTTTTTCCTGGGACTTGCTGTCCCTGCTCGCTACGGCTTATGACGAGGTGGTCCACGTTCTATCTGAATGCAACTTGACCACCTCTACTGATCCAGGCACATCTTTACGGAGCCTTCACACACACACACACACACACACACACACACACACACACACACACACTCTCTCTCTCTCTCTCTCTCTCTCTCTCTCTTTCTCTCTCTCTCTCATCTCCTCTCTTCTCCCATTCTCTCTCTTTCCCCTCCGATGCTTCTGCGGCTGCTATTGATTTGCCTGTTTGCTGATGGGGCGAAGGAATAATGCTGGGCCTATATTTCTTTTTGATGGCCTGTTTGCTCAAAGGGAGATCACGGCGTTTACTCGGCAGTCAAATCCCCAGACTACTGTCCAGTGCTGTTTATGAGTCTGCCTCGTGCTCTGTGTCCTTGCCGAAAGGAAAACACCGTGCCTCGGAGCTGGAATGTGGGTCGACTATTCCAGTGAAACAGAGTCGATGACAACTCCCGATCATTTTATCGTATTTCATTCTGTTCTGTTTCATTTTAGTTTATAGTGGGTGGATTCAATACAACGTTCTACGACACACTAGGGATCGCAGACACTGAAATCAAAACGCTATACCATTTGAATATTATGACTGACATTAACAAGAATGACAACAACAATAGGGGAGATGTCTCCAATTTCTTTAAAAGCACAAACAAACAAACAAACAAAAAAACCCTATGCATTTCATTAACCTTTTCATTGAGAGTATATCTCATGGCCGGATCAGTTACATAAGAGTGGAAGGTTCCAAAGGGGAGTCTGGGATTTCCCTCCCTCCCCCTATCCCCCAAAATACAAACGGATACGCGCCCAAAATTCAATTTCTGGAAGCCACGATAGAGGGATGGGGTGGGGGTGGGAGTCCAGAAACCCCTACCCCTTCGTTCTGGCCTGTATCCACTCAAGCATATAAGCTGTTCATTCAGTTACTGACTTACCTGGCACGCTCGTTCAATCCCATTCCATCCTTTGGAGATGAGATGGCCATCGTATGTCGCTGAGATGGAGGGGACACACAGATACAGACACAGACAAAACATGCTCTCAGATGTCATGTTTCCAAATTGTCTCCGAAGACGGAACTTGGCTACCTTAATGGAAGAATTAAAATCACACACACACACACGCATGCACGCACGCACGCAACACACACACACACACACACACACACACACACACACACACACACACACAAATAAAGACACAAACAAACTAACAAAGAAAACCACACCCCGATCTCATACGCTAGAATTTCACCAAAGGTAAACTTCGGGCGTTAGCCAAGGAACGAAGAAAGAAAGTTCCTTATTTAGTTACTTCAACTACAGAACTATTTCATCTCCGCGGCGCATGCGTAAGTAACACACACACACACACACACACACACACACACACACACACACACACACACACACACAGCCGAGCTACACAGCTGACACCTTTCTTGGCGAGCCAGGGGGGTGAATACGGGAATCTGGCCTTCTTACTGAAAGCATTCTTGGGTTACTCCCAAGGCTCAAGACGAAAATCGATCTTTCATTACCACATCGCAGCGTCTGGCATTCGCAGAACCTCATTCTAAGTAAGTTCAGCAACATTTTTTCCACCCCTTCTTAAAAATGCCCACCATCCCTCCGACTTTCTCTCTCTTTCCCAACCCCACGTTAAGAACACACATCGAAAGCTCTAGGTCCTCTTCACAAAATTCGGCATTTTTTGTATGATTTGTCTTTACAACACAAAAATCCAGCAAAATTCGGGAGAGTTGTCCACAAAGCAGTTTTGAAGAGGGTAGTGCGCGCGCGCGCGCGCGTCGTGTGTGTGTGTGTGTGTGGGGGGGGGGGGGGGGGGGGCGAAGCTCAGGGGTACACTCCCAGTAACTTCATCATCCGTATAAGTGCATCATCCGACAGGACAGACCTTCCACACGATAAGAGGGCATCAAAGGGACAGACGCCCCTCTAAACACAAAGGCAGCCTCATGGACTACATCCACGTCGGCTGACAGGGGGGGGGGGGGGGGGGGGGGGGACTGGACATGCTGAACTGAAGAGGGAAATTGAAGGATCGTTGGCACGGAGTCTGAGAGGCGGCGATCGAAGGCACTCCACCTCCCCTCCACGGAATTGAAAGTTTGCAAAACCTTCCCAAGAGCTCGCCGAAGACGTGTTTTGAATGGTTTTCAGATGTATTCGAGAAGAATTTCAACGGCAACACGCGCGCACGCGTGTGCGCACAGTCAGACAGACACACACACATACACGCACACACATACCGAGAGACAGAGACAGAGAGAGAGAGAGAGAGAGAGAGAGAGAGAGAGGAGAAGAGAAGAGAGGAGAGGAGAGGACAGGAGAGGACATAACACCTGTTTCTTCCCTCGAAATTCCTAGACATGCGCAGTATTCTCTCACTCCACCCCAAACATAAGGGGGAGGGGGGGGGGGGGGGGGGTTGGAAAAGTACACAAAAGTAGGGCAGAATGGATTCGGCCATAAATAAATCGGTTCCACCCACCTAAAGTGAGTTGTTTCTTTGGTCTCTTGTGTGTGTGTGTGTGTGTGTGTGTGTGTGTGTGTGTGTGTGTGTGTGTGTGTGAGTGCGTCCATCGTGCATGTGTGTGTATGTGAATGAGTACGTGCGTGGTGTGTATACGTGTGCATGCATGCGTCCATACGTGTGTGTGCATGTGTATGCGAGGTGAGTGAGTGAGTGAGTGTGTGTGTGTGTGTGTGTGTGTGGTGTGTGTGTGTGTGTGTGTGTGTTGTGTGTGTGTGTGTGTGTGTGTGTGTGTGTGTGTGTGTGTGTGTGTGTGTGTGTGT
>CM065721.1:61350556-61355556 GCA_033310375.1 Conus canariensis
TGTTGTGTTGTGTCAGAGAGAGAGAGAGAGAGAGAGAGAGAGAGAGAGAGAGAGAGACGAGAGAGACAGACAGACAGACAGACAGAGACAGAAAGACAGATACACAGACAGAGAAAATCATTGTTTCTAGCCCATCTGACTACTTACGCGGCGGCATTTGGGCTGAAAGGAAGAAAGCAAGAAAAAGACAGAAATAAGGCAGACAGAAAGGACACGGGAGGTACCCTCACAAGGGCTTATCAAAAAGAAAAAAAGAAGTCACACGACCTCGATCCCCTGGCCCCGAGGCCAGCTATCGTCAGACCTGCGCTGACAAGAAGCCAATCTTCGGGGGAGGCGGTAACATCCACCAACCACAGACAGACACAGACACAGTCAGTCCCTGAACTGGATGGTGTTGCTCGGTGAAGTCTGCTCCACCACCCCTCCCTTCCCCTTCCCTTCCCTCCCCCCCCCCCCCCCCCCTCTCCAATCTGACTGCCCGAAGAAAGGCAGTGCCAGAGACAGCAGACAACTATACGACCATTACCGCCCGAAGAACATCACCATCTGGGTGGCCTGCTTTCTCTCTCCACCCCCCCCCCCTCCCCCTTTCTTTTTCTTTCTTTTTGCCCTTTTTAAAATACAATCGAAACGGAAAAAGAAATGACACCTGTCAATGACCTGTTGCCAGGTGTCTTGGGAAGACAGACCTATATGGTTTCCGTGAAGCTAATACTGGTTGGAAGGATGGAGGAGGAGGGAGTAAGAAGAGGAGGTGAGAGTAGGAAACCGGACGAAGGGCTGAGGTAAACAGGAAAGAGGGGGAGGGGAGAGAATGATCCGTATGTTTGTGTTGTTAGTACGGAAGACGCCACAGTCTGGCTTTTTTTTTTTTTTTTTTTTAACCTTCCACTGAAAAACGTACCAGTTCTCTTTGTTTTCATCCTTAATGAAGGGGTGTCCATTCCTGAAATGCGTTCAGGTCCTAGCACAGCATTGCAAGATGGGTGATGGCATGTGGGCCAGACACGTTGAACAGACTTCAATTCGTTTTTCTTTCAATTCCTTAAGTTACACCCAGTCCATTGTGTATACTCTATGTTTTTCAACAGTCCTGTTACTTTCCGTTAAAATGAAGTCAAAATAAACATTGATGTTCAGGATGTGGAAGCTTAGGGGCGAGGGTTGGAGGAGTGTTGTGGGGGTGAAGAGATGGGGATTGAACGGGGAGAGGGAGAGGGGGTGTGTGTATGTGTGAGGGGGGGGGGGGGGGGGGGGAGCAGGGGGTCATCTAAGACTCTGAACACGAAGGTCAGTCAGGTCAGAGACAAAAGAAGTCAATAATGCCAACTAATAGTAACAGGATGGCGACCATCCTTGTGCCCCACTGGTCATCATCGCACGGAAGCGGAAAGCGGCCAAGTCTCGCGCGAGACTATCGTGGCCTGGACGTGAGGACGACGACAGCAATCGTCTGGGCATGCCGTTCAATTGTTAGTGACGGATTGGTCTCCCTTGTGACTGCTGACCGGCTGCACCCCCACCCCACCCATCCCCCTTCCCCCGTGTGTCTGCTGACTGGCTGCACCCCTCCCCCTCTATTTTCATTACAATTCATTGGAGCTGGGCGTGGAGAGGGTGGGGTGGGGGTGGGGGGAGAAGAAGACGATGACGTTCTCCATTTGCGCCCCCGCACTCTATCTCCTCTTTCTGCGTCTCTCTCCGTGTGTGTGTGTGTGTGTGTGTGTGTGTGTGTGTGTGTGTGTGTGTGTGTGTGTGTGTGTGTGTGCGTGGTGCGTACATGCGTGTGTGTGTGTGGTGTGTGTGTGTGTGCGTGTGTGCGCGTGCGTGCGTGCGTGTGTGTGTGTGTGTGTGTGTGTGTGTGTGTGGTGTGTGTGTGCATGTATGTGTGTGTGTGTGTGTGTGTGTTGGTGGTGTGCGTGCGTGCGTGCGTGCGTGTATGTGTGTGTGTCGTGGGTGTGTGTGTGTGTGTGAGAGAGAGAGAGAGAGAGAGAGAGAGAGAGAGATTCACTGGACTCTGCGCCCGCCTATATTCTGGGCCCCCTCTCCAATCTTTCTTTTGTGTTTGAAATATGACCAAAAGACTCCGATTCTGACTATACTCGATTTCCAGCGATTTGCAGCAAGCGAGCACTAACAACCACTTCACAACAAGCTGGTGTAGTGCCAACAGTGTTAGCCACTGACATCCAGCAACGCCCTCTTGGCATTAACACTACCTGGCACTTCGCACTTTGCGCCCGAGCGCACTCATACACACACACACGCGCGCGCACGCACACACACACACACAAACTCTCTCTCTCTCTCTCGCACACACACACACCTGCACACACACACACACACACACCTGCACACACACACACACCTGCACACACACACACACATACACAACACACACAAAACACACACACACACACACACACACGCACACAATTATTCCTAACCTACACCGAAGACTGCAGTTCCCCCGTCAACAACCACACCGCTCGTTTGCCCCAGTAGGCCAACATCGCAGACGATTCCGCCCCCCCCCCCCCCCCCCCCCCCCCCCCCCCCCCCACCACCCTTCCACCCGAACACTAGTCCCCCCCCCCCCCCCACCTTCCCTCCCACACCCGGCCTTTCAATCAATACATTAAACGACTTGAAACATGCTAAAGACAGTACAGCGTCATTGGAAACAAGCAGAAATAACACACACACACACACACACACACACACACACACACACACACACACACACACACACACACACACACACGAAGTGCTAAGCAACGCCTATTTGGTACAAAACACGAAACTGGGTATCAGTTGGCGAACAGCAATATCACTTTGAAAAGGGCAATGTGCAAGTTCTCGACAGAGAAGCAGGATGGTTCCAGAGGGGAGTAAAGGAGGCAGTCCACATCGCCGCCAGGAACCCCACCCTTAACCGCCACCGGGGCCGACACAACCTGCCATCGGTGTACTCCTCACTCATTCAGTCGCATTGTCGTTGAGTTCGCTCACGGCGGTGCGCACTGAATCCAGTTCTCAACCCAGCAGTTGCGCTGAAGACGTCGGCCGGATTGCACACAGTGAGTAGCCTTCTTTAACTGAGTGACTTGTTTAGTCTGGTAGCCATTATAACATCAATATTGACAGAGAGAAGTGAAGAAGTGAGAACAACAACATTGACAGAGAGAAGTGAAGAAGTGAGAACACATCAGGCTTCAGGTCTACACCCACTTCAGCTTGTACTACTAGATTACCACTGACCTAGAAGAGGGAGGGGGGGGGGGGGGGTTAGTGCGGAGGGGGGATGGAGGGCGGGGGGGGGGGGGGGGGGGGCGGTATTTTCACCGCATCCAAACCACCTGGAGAACATCAGTAAAATGCGCAGGAAAAGAGTCCCCGTTTTTTAAACCGGGCGCCTGGGGATTTATTCTTTTATTTATTTCCAAACGTTCATGTTTAACGTCAACGCCTACCAAACGGAATATGACAAACATGATAACCGTCCCGAGAGAACTGGAGGGAGAGAGGGAACTGTCTCACACTGCACAACAGAAACCAGCATTAACACAGCACGTTCAGTGATGCGCAGCGACAATTTCCATTTGAATGTCGGTCAACAGCGGGATTCGAACCCACTGCGAATGAGCTGCTCTACCACGGAGCCAAACGGCACCCCAACCCGCCGCGGGTCGAACGCCTAATCTACCTACTATATATAATAGCTCGGTGGCTAAACCAACTGGTGGTTTGTTTTTATTGGCGGGTGCACTTAAAATGTGCTGTATTCGCTTGTTGTCAACAGTACGCAAACGAAACAGGCGATACAGTTTTACGATAACGAGAATATTTGGCCTATGAATTGTATGCGCATTGGAAAATGGAACAAAGATACGAATAAAAAACAGAGAAAGTTGCAAACTGCAATTTAAAAATCAAAAGCGACATTATCAGAAGACGTACTAAGAGGCAAGGGCATTAGTGTGGCGGGATTTTTTTTTCTTTTTTCTTCGTAAGCAACAAATGCAAACCCTGTCGTTGTGACAGCGAGTGGTACCGCCTCGGAAGTGGGTACTTTCCCTTCTCTGCATCCTCTCTCTCCCTGGAAAATGTGTGCACTTTAAGTCCATCCCGGTGTCATCGAGCTGCATGGGTACTGACGACGGTTCACATCAATGTCATTGACTCACAGCCCCCCCCCTCCCCCCCCCCCCCCCCCCCCTCCCTCCAGGAAAAAAGAAGCCCATTTGTTGGACCTGGTCTGTCTGGGTCGTATCAAACCGTAGACTTTCCCTGGCAGTGAGCTGCCGACAGGCCACTCATTATGACCCCCCCCCCCCCCCCCCCACCCCACACCCCCAGCACTCCCGTTCCCCCTACACACACTCTCTCTCTCTCCCTCCACATCCACCACTATCTATCTAACCTCCCTTGAGCCAAACACGATGCCTTTCATTGGCACAGTGACAGTTATTAATAAAGAGATACCATAATCGGTATTGAACACCGCCCCCCCCCCCCCCCCCTTTTTTTTTTTTTTTTTCTTTTTTTCAATCACCATATTCCCTTGCCCCTTTTGTCTGCCCTAATCAAGCCCGCGTCACTGCACGCGTAGTCCGTCTCTCTCTGTTCCTCTGTCTCTGTCTGTCTGTCTGTCTGTCTCTTACGACATAACTTCCGTGAGCACGCAATCTAGCAAATCTGGCGGAGCTATTGATTCCGTCACTAATAAGAGATGGCAATGGCAGTAATGACATTTATCGACTGCTTCCATAAAAAACCCGGAATAACGAACTCGACAATTGGGTGACAACGCCAAAATCAAAACGCGGATGAAGACGGAAAATGTTCTAGCGCGCGCGCGCGCGCGTGTGTGCCTGTGAGTGTGTGCATGAGTGAGCGTGCGTCATGTCTGCGCGCGCGTGTTTGTATGCGAGCGAGAGCGAGAAAGAGAGAGAGAAGCGTTAGTATGGGAGGATGTCATTCCGTGTGGCACGCTC
>CM065721.1:61358056-61368056 GCA_033310375.1 Conus canariensis
AGAGGAGGGCGGAGAAAGAATCAGCCCAAAGTCAAACGATATGGGAAAAAATGCAGCCATGTATTCACACTCACGGCCTCGATCTTAAGAATGAGAAGTAATGCGAGTCGCTTACAAATACCGGTGGGTAATACTTCGCAACCTCCCCCCACAAAAAAAAAGAAAAAAAAAAAAGAACAAAACAAAACTAAAACACACACACACACACACACACACACACACACACACACACACACATACACTCGCACGCGCACACACACACCGCACTCACACATTAAGCACAGGTGAAAGATCTACGGAGACAGTAAGCTGACATCAACGCGGTGACAGCGCTGACATTGTCTTTTGCGGTCGGCTGGACTGTAGGCAACATTCTCTTCTCTCTCTCTCTCTCTCTCTCTCTCTCTCTCTCTCTCTCTCTACACACACACACACACACACACACACACACACACAATCACTCACTCACAAAAGCATGCGCGTGCGTGGCATGGTGAACGCAAAGTCATTAAAGTTCAATGACTGTGGCATGTCCCCACCAAGTTCATGAGCATACTCTGCCCATAGATCTTTTCACCTGTGCTAAATGCGCGAGTCATGTTCGCCCGAACTGTTCAATCACGATTGCTTATTTAATATATACAGCCAGCACACTCCCCCCCCCCCTTTCTCTCCTCTCCTCCCTCCCTGCCCCCCCCCCCCCCCCTCCCCCTTCCTTTTCCCTTGCTCCACTTCTCAAGGAGATCTATGTGACAATGAACGACCTTGAAAGGGCTTCTGCAAACTGTCGAGGGTGCAAACTCTGTGAATTAGTGTGTGTGTGTGTGTGTGTGTGTGTGTGTGGTGTGGTGTGTGTTGTGTGGTGTGTGGTGAGAGAGAGAGAGAGAGAGAGATGGGGTCATTTTTTTGTCACACACACACACACACACACCACACACACACACACTCTTAGATAATATAGATTAGTAGTGCAAAGTCAAATGTGACACTAATGGGAGTCACGGGAAGCAGTGAAGACAATGTTTTTGACGTCTGTGTAAGGTGATGCGTGTTAGATTGCTAACCTACAATTTACACACGTGATCCCTCCCCCCCCCCCCCCCCCAATCCCTTACTCAACTCCCACCACCTGCAACAATCCCCTCCCCCGCCCTTCCCTCCTACCAATTAAAAAAAAAACACACACACACACACACACACACGCTCCCAAGCAATGTGACACACGTGGTCCCTAAAACACGCTGATAACGGGAAGAGGTGGCAAGGTGGGTGCAGGGGTGGGGGGTGGGGGTGGGTGGGTGGAGGTATGGTAAGGTGGTGGAGGTGTGGGACTGGGGATGGGGGAGGGGGAAGGAGGGGAGGGGTGGTGACACCGTGTGAACCAATCGTTCTAGATCGGAAGGGTGTTCGTTCATCTGTTGGGGACAGACTGCAAGCACGTCTTTGTCGTCCACACAATAGAACGTCCCCACTGTTCAACGACACACAAGACACTTCTTCTGGGTGTTGATGTCCTTCCTCCCCGTTATGGCATTAGCTCTGGAGATTGTACAGGCAATAATACCTTCTATCTTCCTCCTCTGCTCCCCCTCCCTCCCTCCCTCCCCCCCTCCCTCCCAACCACCCTTCTTTGTTCTACCACTTCTTACCTCTGCTTCGAAGCGCGCTCGTGCGTGTGCACCGCACAACACAGGCACGCACGCGCGCGCGCGCGCGCGCACACACACACACACAAACGGAGAGAGGGACGGGTTGGTAAGGAAGGAGGGATATGGGAAGGGAGAGAGAGAGAGAGAGAGAGAGAGAGAGAGAGAGAGAGAGAGCGCGAGTCAGTCCAAACCACCCCAAATCAGAATGATTTCCACAACCTCATTAATCTGAGAGCAGAATTCAGAAAGTAACCGGTCTGCTTCGCAGCTACAGCGTCACCCGAACTAACCTCCTCAAGGACTGCTGATGGCCTGTGTCTGTCGTACTGATCACAGAGAGAAGGTCAGAAACCTGCTTCTGTCGCATTGATGATCCCTACTCTCTCTCTCTCTCTCTCTCTCTCTCCTCCCCCCCCCCCCCCCCCCTCCCCCGACATGAGTTCAGAGATCTTCACAAACTGTACTGACTCCCATCAGAGAGGTCAAAAGGGCGCTAACTGTACTGACCCCATCACAGAGGTCAAAAGGGCGCCAACTGTACTGACCCCCATCACAGAGGTCAAAAGGGCGCCAACAGTACTGACCCCCATCACAGAGGTCAAAAGGGCGCCAACAGTACTGACCCCCATCACAGAGGTCAAAAGGGCGCTAACTGTACTGACCCCCATCACAGAGGTCAAAAGGGCGCCAACAGTACTGATCCCCATCACAGAGGTCAAAAGAGCGCTAACAGTACTGACCCCCATCACAGAGGTCAAAAGGGCGCCAACAGTACTGACCCCCATCACAGAGGTCAAAAGGGCGCTAACTGTACTGACCCCCATCACAGAGGTCAAAAGGGCGCCAACTGTACTGACCCCCATCACAGAGGTCAAAAGGGCGCCAACAGTACTGATCCCCATCACAGAGGTCAAAAGGGCGCCAACAGTACTGACCCCCATCACAGAGGTCAAAAGGGCGCCAACAGTACTGACCCCCATCACAGAGGTAAACAGGGCGCCAACAGTACTGACCCCCATCACAGAGGTCAAAAGGGCGCCAACAGTACTGACCCCCATCACAGAGGTCAAAAGGGCGCCAACAGTACTGACCCCCATCACAGAGGTCAAAAGGGCGCCAACAGTACTGATCCCCATCACAGAGGTAAACATGGCGTTAACAGTTCTGAACCCCCATCACAGAGGTCAAAAGGGCGCCAACAGTACTGACCGCCATCACAGAGGTAAACAGGGCGCCAACAGTACTGACCCCCATCACAGAGGTCAAAAGGGCGCCAACAGTACTGACCTCCATCACAGAGGTAAACAGGGCGCCAACAGTACTGACCCCCATCACAGAGGTCAAAAGGGCGCCAACAGTACTAAACCCCCATCACAGAGGTAAACAGGGCGCCAACAGTACTGACCCCCATCACAGAGGTCAAAAGGGCGCCAACAGTACTGACCTCCATCACAGAGGTCAAAAGGGCGCCAACAGTACTGACCCCCATCACAGAGGTAAACAGGGCGCCAATGGTACAGACACTCCCCACTCCCACACCCCTCTCCACCTCCCAGACATAAGTTCAGAGAACTCCGCCTATTATCCTCACACACACCCCCTCCCGATCATGAGTTAAGAGAACAGCTGCAACTGCACTGACCTCAAACCAGTTGTCGTGACCTCCGTCATGGTGTTCAGACAGCTGCGTCCTCACTGAAATGACCCCGGCCACCAGATCAGGTCAGGCAGGACAGGAGGGCTCTCCCCCCCTCGCCTCTGCACCCCCCCTACCCCCACCCCCCGCCCCCTGCCTCCACTACCCACGGAACTCCACAACCCAACCGGCCTGACTTCTTACGGAAGTTGGTCTCCCAACGGTTGCTGACCGCACGGTCAGAGGGGTTGCCTCCCTTTTAATCTGTCCGCCAGACGCTGCGTCAGTGGGCTGCAGGTAGCTTGGGATAGACGGACGGACCCTCGGCTTGCTGCTGGACAACGACTTCATTGATCGGGCACTTGTATGGTTGTTCTTTTGTTGTTCTTGTTTTTCGGTGTTTTCATTTTATTTTATTTCTGTTTTATTTTTTTCAAAGCCAGGCACACGCTGTGGAGTGGGGATGGAGGTGTCAAACCTTGCCTCTGTTTGTCCGACGTGTCATTTGAGCAAACAATGACCTCACCGAGCTGTGGGAACTTAATGCCAGAGCGCTTCCCGCCCCCCCCCCCCCCCCCAGCCCTCCTCGTTCCCATCCCCTCTGCCCCCTACTCCCCCCCCCCCCCCCCTCCCCGTCCTTTCCCTGTTGGGTTTCTGATGGCAAAGCACCGAGTTCGTCGCTGTCGTTTGCATATTTCCGAATCACGCCGGCGCCCCTAACAACAGACTGCCATTTTTCACAGCCCATCTAAAAGCATTCTTGTTCTGGAGATGTCAGGGAAGCACTTGATTCCTCTTGAGGGGTAAGAGACGGACAGAGCTACAACGAGTAGATAATTAAATAAACAAGTAAACAAAACTAGAGAAAAAACAACAAAACAAAATGAAGATGATTTGTCACTTTCGTTTGGCTGGCCAAACGAAATGGTCTCGTTTCAAATTTGCCGGGGAACAAGGCGAAATCCATTCACTCTGCTCTAACTAAACAAGGCAAAGAAGAAAAAAAAAAGAAGAAGAAGAAGAAACAACGAAAGAATCAACCACTCCTATTTTCTACTGCCCGCGTGGTCTTACAATATACATAACACTACTCGTGCGCGGAAATTCTTTATGTTGGGAGAAAAGTGCAGTCATCTCATACCCCCCCTCCTTCGCCAGAGCACTAGTTGGGTAACGGCTTTGTTTCTTAATGACTCACGGGGAAAAGGCTAATTGGCGTATACCTTCGGCGAAACCTGTGCTCACCGACCCGCTTGTTTCCACGTGAAGTCAGCGGTATTTTTATCCCCCGGTACAGACACTGCCGGGGTGGTGTGTGTAGCAAGGTCCTATCACATTTCTTTCCTTTCCTGCTCAACGCCAGACACCATGGTGGTGCTCAGAGGAAAAAAAAATATAAAAAGGTTGGGGTGTCTTCTAATTAACTATCTGTCCGTGGTAAGAGAAAAAAAAAGTAACAGTGTAAGTGCCGACTTTTGTTTTTAACGTCTTGTTATTTTTGTTCGCACGAGCACGATTACGTGCGTGAAAGTGTGAGTGTATCTTCCTGCCCCCGAGAGAGAGAGAGAGAGAGAGAGAGAGAGGGGGGGGGGCACTTGATTTATTTAAGACCATAGCCCTTCATGAAGGGGATAGTATACATACATATACTATCCAAGAATTCAAGAAATCGTACACTAAAAAGTTAATAAAACAAAATTTATTGTCTGTGCGCAGCTTCTAATAATGATGTAAAAAAAAAAGAAAAAAAAAGACAACCCAAAGTATTGTGCGCTTTGAAAAAACAAGAAGATGAAAACACATACAAACAAAACAGGATCACGACTTTAAACAGAACTGGCAAATAAATGATTTGTTTATTGAATCAATGGATCCGAGAACTCAGCCCCCCCCCCCCCACCCCCCCCCCCCCACCCCAGCCCCCCCCCCCCCCCCCCCCCCCCCCCCACCCCACCCTTCTATACCAGACATTCGCCTTATGAACATGACCTTCAGTTCAAACAGGGGAGACAATTCTTTTATTTCTTTGTTTAACGTACCCTTTCTTCACCTTCTTCGTAAACTGTCTTGATACATCAAGGAGAGTGATCATCTCTCTCTCTCTCTCTCTCTCTCTCTCTCTCTCTCTCTCTCTCTCTCCCGGCTTGGGGGCTGACCTCAATCTCAATAGAGACGTGCTCACTTTTTGAGTAATTGTTTTGCGAAGCACAAGCACACCGATCTCAACTCGACTGTCGTGTTGCGAGAAACAGACGAGTCATCATGGAGAAAACAAATCTGTTCGTGTGTGAGCCTGCTTTTGTGCATATATGAATACGTGAAGGCGTTCGTGACGAGATCTGTGTATATCTACACTGGTCGGTATATGCAGATGCATGCATATATACGCACGCTCTTGTGTGCGTGCGTGCGTGCGTGCGTGCGTGTGCGTGTGTGCGTGCTTATGCGAACGTGTGTGAGGGGACGCGCGCTCGTAAATTGCACAGCGACAGAATGTACTCGTGTGGGAAGAAAGGTGGCTTATTAGATCAACAGAAAAAAAAAGTTAAAAATGGAATGACTTGCAATAAGATATACCACGTAGAAAAGTTTTTCCCCCCTTTTTTTTCTTTTAAATTCTTTCCCCGCTTTCTTTCTTTTTTTTTTTAAATTTCAGGAGAGAGTACAAAAAAAGGAAGAAAAGAAAGGAAACAAAACGAATAAAAACAGCTCACCATCCCCTTTGTCTGACGAGCAAGATGGTAATTAACCTGATGAATAAGGATTGCGGTCCGTAACGGTTCAGCAAATGGACTTTCGCGCTATCATCAGTTTTCGTGAGGCTAAATACGACTCGGATTTCACTAGTTGTCCGAGGGAAGCTGACCCCACATTTCAACTGTCTGGACACACCTGATTTGGTATCATTATCTTTCATGAATAGAACTTCCACGTCATCATTATGACCTGGTGACTCAAGCCACTAGCTAGTTTTCTAACGGTCAAACACGGACGCTGACCCCTGCTGCGATGTGTCTTTCTCACAAAGGAAAGGCGAATCAGCGAGAGGAATAGACGGATCTATGGGTGAAAGAAGAAGAAAAAGCAGAGAGAGAGAGACAGACAGACAGACAGACAGACACAGAGGGAGTGAGGCAGGGAGGGAGGCAGCAGAAGAAAAGGAGGACAAAGAAATTAGAACAAGTCGGAGAAGAAGGAAAGAAAGAAAAAAATCTTTTACACGAAGCACAAACTTTTCAAATAATAACGCTACCCTCCTCCCCTCGCCTCACACATTACGCTCTCTCGCTCGCTCTCTCTCTCTCTCTCTCTCTCTCTCTCTTCCACACACACACACACACACACACACACCACACACACACACACACGAGCTCCCTTCTCCTCTCTCTTGGTCATTACTTGCGCTTTGAAAAACGCTAGCTCGATTCTTTAATGATGTTGCAAGCTCGTAACTGACGGACGGACGGACAGACAGACAGACAAACCAAACGATCAATAACAGACAGACAGACAAACCAAACGATCAATAACAGACAGACAGACAAACCAAACGATCAATAACACACAGACTCCACACCCGCGGAAAAAATCGGCCGTCAAACTGCTCTTTCAATCAGCTGGTAACACGGAAAAGGAGAAAGTGACAAGACAAAGAAAAAAGTGACAAGACAAAGAAAAAAGTGACAAAGTAAAAAGTGACAAGACAAAGAAAAAAGTGACAAGACAAAGAAAAATCGCCAACAGAGAGGGAGGGAAAGGGAAGGGCGAAAGAAGAAAGACAGGGAGAGGGGGGAGAGGGTTGAGGGGTAGGTAGGGAGGCAGGAAGGGGAAAAAAGGAAGAGAGAGAGAGAGGGAGAGACAGAGAGACTGAGAACCCTACGCAGAGAGAGAGAGAGAGAGAACACATGCAGAGAGAGAGAGAGAGAGTGGAGAGAGAGAGAGAGAGAGAGAGAGAGAGAGAGAGAATAATAGTAGCAGTAGTGTGTGTGTGTGTGTGTGTGTGTGTGTGTGTGTGTGTGTGTGTGTGTGTGCGCGCGCGCGTGGATTCGGACGGGAGGAGAGCAAGACGAGGAAAGGATATGATCGATAACCGCACAATAACATGGAAAGACTGTGGGGTGTGACCGTGTCGAAAACGTGGCCGCATACTAGTCCTTGTTCAATGCTGATAATAATTCGGTGATCATACAAAACGTGCATCGTCCACCCGAGGCTGGAGGCACAAAGAACCATTTATGCTAAAATGCTGTTTAAGAACAGGTTAAAAGAGAAAAAAAAAACAAACTTTGTGGTAACATTTTGGTAACGAAATAAAGAAAAATAAAACTCTTCACGCTCATAATGTTAACGAATCAGAGGGAAGGGAAAAAAAAAGAAAAAAAAAAAAGAAATCTTTTATGCTAGTATGATGTGAACGTATGGGCGAAAATATTTCTTCACGCTAACGTTGTGTTAGCAAATGCGAAAGAGAGAGAGAGAGAGAGAGAGAGAGAGAGAGAGAGAGAGAGAGAGAGAGCCCTGCACGCCAATTTCTTTTCTCTTTTTTCTAAGTGGAAGGGGGGGGGGGAAGGAAATCCTTTATGCTGACGCGGTGTTACCGAATGGAAAAAAGAAAAAGGGGCTCTTTACGCAAGCATTTTTCTTTTTCTAACGAATTACATACTAACAAAATGAACTGCGATAAACGCACAACACAATAATAAACAATAATAATAAACAAAAAATACAATCAAAAGATCATGACGCAGTGAAGTCATATGCCAGATATCTTGTGTAAACAATGAGGAGACTAAGCAGATCTCCCTTGTAAACAATGTGTGGAGACTAACCAGATCTCCCTTGTAAACAATGTGTGGAGACTAAGCAGATCTCCCTTGTAAACAATGTGTGGAGACTAAGTCGATCGACATGTCCTATTCTCGTCACCCCCACCCCCATCCGCCTTCCCCACCCCACCCCACCCCCGGCCTCCAAATCATCAATTCACTTCATTTTGTTTCTTTCCTTTGTAACCAAATCAGGAGAGGAGAGAGAGAGAGAGAGAGAGAGAGAGAGAGAGAGAGAGGAGAGAGAGAGAGAGAGAGAGAGGAGAGAGAGAGAGGAGAGAGAGAGAGAGAGAGAGAGAGAGAGAGAGAGGAGAGAGAGAGAGGGAGAGAGAGAGAGAGAGAGAGAGAGGAGAGGAGAGGAGAGAGAGAGAGAGAGAGAGAGGAGAGAGGGAGAGTTCCAATTCATATCAAGCCACCGACACGTCCTGATTCCCCCATCCATCTTCTTTTGTTTTGCTTCTTTTTAAAACCACATCAGAAAGGCGGAGGGAAGGACAGACACGCGGTCTCTCTCTCTCTCTCTCCCACACAGAGAGAGAGAGAGAGAGAGAGAGAGAGAGAGAGAGCGCAGTAATGCTAGATGGCTCCTAATTTTCGGCAGACACAACAACACCACCAACACCACATCCCCACAGCTTTGGCAAGCGGTCCCCCAGCCGAAGAGTTGGGTCATGGGCCACACACTGCGGCCATCGATTCCACTCCCCCGGGGGTCCACTCCCAATTCTCAGACCGCCAATACAGAGGCACCGGTGCCAAGGGCCACAACTTCTCCCCTTCCCACCCCCTCCCTGCTCCTCTCACTTCCCATCCCAAATTCAACATCACACTCTCTTTCTTACTGCCCCAGTAAACTCTAGCAGTCCATCCTAACTCGCCCCGCCCCCTCCTCCTCCCCCTTCACCCCAAGTCACTGTCCCCCTGGCCCACTCCTCCTCCCCCCCCCCCCCCCCCCAACTCCCTCCCTTTGATCTTCGCGTCTGTCTCTGAGCTCGCCGTTGCCGATACAGCGCGAACTGAGTACGCACAGATCCGTGAAGAAAGATGAATCGAAGCTGGAGACAGACAGACAGACAAACAGAGAGAGAGAGAGAGAGAGAGAGAGAGAGAGAGAGAGAGAGAGAGAGAGAGAGAGAGTTTTTTTTTTCCTTTTTTTTAACGAATCCCATGTCAGAGAGCGAACGAGCGAGCGGGAGAGAAGAGAGAGGAGAGAGGAGAGAGAGAGAGAGAGAGAGAGAGAGAGATAGGGGTGGGGTGGGGTGGGGTGGGTGGAAATTCTGCAAGGTACAGGCGAGTCTCGCTTTCAGTTTGCCCGGTCAACTCCTCTCTCTCTCTCTCTCTCTCTCTCTCTCTCTCTCTCTCGGCGATTGCTTGCTTGCTTTAATGTGTTGAGACACCAACACTTTTTAAAGTCTGCCCCCCCCCCCCACCTCCTCCGTCCCTCCTCTCCCTCATCACCTTACAGCTTCCCCCCCCCCCCCCCCCCCCCCCCACCCACACACACACACAAACCCGAAACGAGCACACAGCGGGCCATCGATTCCAACCCAACCTGGCTTCATTCAGCCTCAGACCAAAATATAAGGCACCAGTGCCAAGGACCACTAACCCTCCCCCCCCCCCCCACCGATCCCCTCCCCGGCTCTCCCCCCCCCCCCCCCCCCCAATGCCCCTTCCGTCACTCTGCCCCAGTGAACTCAATAAGACGAACCGATCTGCTCTCCCTTTGTGGGGAAAACTGCCCAGCTTCAAACGCTCATGATGAACCGCTTTCTTGGTGAATATGGTCATTTTCTTTGAAATAATAATCAATACAGAACCCAGGAATGATCGACCGAAGCTGTTGCTTCGTATATTACTTGTGTGTGTGTGTGTGTGTGTGTGTGTGT
>CM065721.1:61375556-61383056 GCA_033310375.1 Conus canariensis
TGTGAGCTGACTTCAACGCGATGACAGACAGCCCTGATATGGCCCTTTGCGGTCGGCTGAGCTGTAAAGCAACACGACCTCACCGCACGAACAGAGTGATCACGCACCAAAATGTATAATTCTTCTCAAGTGAATTCAGCGAGGAGTTGTGGCAAAGGGCAGGGGGGAAACAGCAAGCCAGATACCGCACAGATCTTGAAGAGGAAGCACAGTGGGGCAGGCAGGAAAGCAGGTCACAACACCCTTTAGAAGCCAGCATCGTACATCACGTGCCATGACTGACTGTACCTGGAACCCCGCAGAAGAGAACGGAACAGCTGGAGAAAGTCACTGTGGCAAAGTTAAAGGAAGAAGGGGAGAGCGACTGGACCGAGGCAGAAATGATGGAGCTCACAGGAGAGTTGTCGTTGATGATCTATTCTCTCCCTTAGAACCGAAAGGCCTCAGTGAAGAAGTCATTTACACAACAACAAAAATGAAATAATTCCCTCTACGAAGCGTCATTTCCTTCATAAAAGAGTCATTTCCTTCACACAAAGAGCCATATTTCTGCACGAAAAGACGCGGTCATTTTGACAGGACCGAGCATGCACCACGGATATAGTGTCCGTATGACATTCATCATCTTCATTTCCACACGGATTTCACGTAATATCGAGAAACTTCCCATCAACTCGGTCGTTGTGACGCAAGAGTATGTGACAGGGGTCTGCCTGACAAGCCCTGTCAGTAGCCTTTCTTTTCTGAGCGGGCGGTCTTTGTTGGTCCTAAGTTCTTTATTTATTGCTGTGTCCAGTCAAATCATGACACAATGACGGGTCCAAATCATAATGTTTTTTGACTGCGTCCGGTCAAATTATCGTACCAATGACGGGTCAAAATAGTTTTTGTTTTGAGTGTGTTCAATCAAATCATGACACCAATAGCGGAGGTCAAAATTATAATGCTGACGTCAAAATGCCATTGCACTTCATTAAGACAATAATCCGCAACAGTGACGAATCACTTGGAAAAAAAAAATCTGTTTGTGGAATATAACTACTCTTACCCTAAAAAAAAAAAAAAAAAAAAAAAAAAAAAAAATATAATATATATATATATATATATATATATATATATGAAGTGTCTCTTTTCCTACAGAAAATTCCAAAGAGCAACTTTTGGAACCAGCATTCTCCTATACACTATCAGCACAGTGAAATGCTGGATCGTTGCGCCGCTTTAGCTTGCGCAATTCAGCTGGGAGGAGTAGAAGAGGTAAAGAGGGGAAAAGGGGGAGGGGGGGGATGTGGGAGGGGGGGGGGGGATGTGGGGAAGCTGCGATGCCAAACAACTGCCACTTGGCACTGGAGACAGGCAGATTAATGACGGCATCGTTACAGAGTCAGCACATTTCCAGCATGTCCTTTTGTCACAGCCACATGTTTTGTGTTACCCGGTTAAAAAAAAACAAATCTGTTTGCCTGCCTGCCTGCCTGCCTGTCTGTTTCCCCATATATTTCAGGAATCGATTTTTTTCCCCCTGAACTTTCATACTGTATATCTTTGCTTCGGGTTTGACTTTGATTCATCACTGCAGGAATCTAGGTTTGGTTCGCAGCGTATCAGCTTACACACACACACACACACACACACCCACGCACCCCCCACCACACAAACACACACACACACACACACAGCACACCACACACGATCAACACTCAACACACGATCCCTCCACTCTCCCTCTCTCATTCCCCTCTACCTTCCCACCCTAACAGGATCCGCCATGTTGTTATTACGAGAAACCAGAAGCTTGTCGTTATGTTCCAACACTTCCAATTACAGAAACGTGAAATTCAACTTTCATCCCCTTTGCACACGTGTACGCTTTTCTCTGTGCACAGCAGGCTCCAGAGTACATCAGACGACCGGCGATGGGAGCATACCGATCTTCACAACTGGAAAAAAATGATATAAGACTTCAAAGAAAACTGTGATAAGAGGCAAGTCGGTTACTCTATCTTTCCGAAGAATACTTCTTCTTCTGCGCACGCAGGCTGATACTCCTGCGGACACCCCCTGTATAGGGAGTGGAGTTTTGTGTATGACCGTTTTTTATCCCGCCACCGAAGAATACTTCGAAGGAAACAGCGATAAAAGGAAAATCGGTTATTCTGACGGTCTTTCCGAAGAGACCAGCTATTTGTCCCTCAATACAACACGTGATGACCGGGTAATCAATTATCAAGACTCTTCCAAAAGAAAACTATTATCCCTCAGAAAACAGCTACTAACAGAAACTATTCACTATCACTGTGCATTCATTTGTCCTCCAAGTAAACAGCGATGGAAAGGAAATCAGTTATCGACATTATTTTTCCCCCCAAGGACACCAGTTATCACTCAAGAAAAAAACATGCAACTGCAAGCGATTTCGTGGGAAAATGGGCATGATAGTTTTTTTTTCGTGGACGAGATCAACATTTTTCATCTGATTGAAAAATTTACAGAAAAAAAAAATGTCAACAAAATTTTCCGGTGTGTTTTTAGAAGGTGTGTTTAAAAGGGTCGTGTTGCTGAGTTGACTTCAACGCGGTGACAACCCTGATGACAACCCTTTGCGGTCGGCTGGGCTGTAACCAACATTACCTTACCTTAATACGATAATTTCGGTTTTCCCCAGCGAAACACAGAAAACGGATATTACTCAGGGATTGTGGGGCTCGTAGGCTCCTGCAGACCTAACCCCCCCTGCCTCGCTTCCATCCAGCCAATCATCTCCATCCACCAACACCTCAATTTCCGGGTCAGACGGGGCAGCGACACCTGGGAGGTGAGCGAGTGATCTGCCCATTGGATGCTAATCACAACACCACCCCGAGGACCTCTTTGATCCCTCCCTCCTGCAGTCTGGACAGAAGGAGAAAGAGCGAGTCTGCCAGAGAGAGGGAGGGAGGGGGAGAGAGAGGGGGGGGAGAGCGAGAGAGAGAGAGAGAGAGAGAGAGAGACAGAGACAAAGAGACGAGAGAGAGAGGAGGAATGAGATGGAGGGAATGAGGAGGAGAGAGACATGGAGAGAGAGAGAGGAGAGAGGAGAGAGAGAGGAGAAGGAGAGAGAGAGAGAGAGAACAAGCTCGAGTGAGAGAGAGAGAGAGAGAGAGAGAGCAAGCTAGACAGAGAGAGAGAGAGAGAGAGAGAGAGAGAGAGACAGAAGTTAGAGGGAGGGAGGGAGAGAGAGAACAATTTAGAGAGAGAGAGAGAGAGAGAGAGAGAGAGAGAAGAGAGAGGGTGGATGAGGATATGTCTGTCTGTGGACGACAACGAAAGGAACTATGGCTGAATAAAAGCTTCATAGCCCCCTCCCTCACCCCCCCCCCCCCTCTTTTTTTTTCATTTCGTGAGAAGCCATAGTTTGAGAGCAAGGCATGATGGGCCACAGAATTCACTTTTCATGCTGATCAACGAGAATCAGGCTCATGGAGATGATGCGACTGAGTTCCATTCTCGTTTGAGACTGCATAACAGGGCTGTCTACTCGGCGCTCACTTTCATGATACATCATTACACCCGCGTCAAGCAGGCTACGAAATCAGACACCTGCAGTGTTAGGAGATTCCAGCAAGATTCTCAGAGACGCGTTCACTGAGCGGCTGAAACCCGACGCCAGTTTTCCTAATTTAAGCGAGTCCATGTAGCAAACTCAACTCTCGGCAGGAGCTGGTCCCTGGCCAAAAAACCCTCACGAATATAAATGGCTCTGACGGGAATCGAACCCACGCCTTCCCAGCCCGGGAATCCGCGACGCTCACCGACGCGCGCGGCCCGGCGACTGGTAGTCTGCATCACTTTGACCTTCAACAGCTCCCGAGCTCCCCCTTAAGGAGGTGTTGTCAGCATGCGCCCCCAGCCCACTCCTATCTCCGCCCTCTCCAATCTGTCTGCCCGCAGGAAAGGAAGTGCAGAAGGAGAAGAGAAGGAGCGATACTGAAAGATGAATAGAAAAGGGGCAGAAAGGAGGAAGAAGGTTTTGGCATGAGCATCCTTTTATTACCAATATTCAAGTGGGGGATCGATGAAAAGGGTGGTGAGGGGAAGGGGGAGAGTAAGTAGGGAGGGCAGGAGATGAAGAGGGTGGTGGAAGGGGGAGTAAGTAGGGAGGGCAGGAGATGAAGAGGGTGGTGGAAGGGGGAGTAAGTAGGGAGGGCAGGAGATGAAGAGGGTGGTGGAAGGGGGAGTAAGTAGGGAGGGCAGGAGATGAAGAGGGTGGTGGAAGGGGGGAGTAAGTAGGGAGGGCAGGAGATGAAGAGGGTGGTGGAAGGGGGGAGTAAGTAGGGAGGGCAGGAGATGAAGAGGGTGGTGGAAGGGGGAGTAAGTAGGGAGGGCAGGAGATGAAGAGGGTGGTGGAAGGGGGAGTAAGTAGGGAGGGCAGGAGATGAAGAGGGTGGTGGAAGGGGGAGTAAGTAGGGAGGGCAGGAGATGAAGAGGGTGGTGGAAGGGGGAGTAAGTAGGGAGGGCAGGAGATGAAGAGGGTGGTGGAAGGGGGGAGTAAGTAGGGAGGGCAGGAGATGAAGAGGGTGGTGGAAGGGGGAGTAAGTAGGGAGGGCAGGAGATGAAGAGGGTGGTGGAAGGGGGAGTAAGTAGGGAGGGCAGGAGATGAAGAGGGTGGTGGAAGGGGGAGTAAGTAGGGAGGGCAGGAGATGAAGAGGGTGGTGGAAGGGGGAGTAAGTAGGGAGGGCAGGAGATGAAGAGGGTGGTGGAAGGGGGGAGTAAGTAGGGAGGGCAGGAGATGAAGAGGTGGTGGAAGGGGGAGTAAGTAGGGAGGGCAGGAGATGAAGGGTGGTGGAAGGGGAGTAAGTAGGGAGGGCAGGAGATGAAGAGGGTGGTGGAAGGGGGAGTAAGTAGGGAGGGCAGGAGATGAAGAGGGTGGTGGAAGGGGGGAGTAAGTAGGGAGGGCAGGAGATGAAGAGGGTGGTGGAAGGGGGGAGTAAGTAGGGAGGCAGGAGATGAAGAGGGTGGTGGAAGGGGGGAGTAAGTAGGGAGGGCAGGAGATGAAGAGGGTGGGTGGAAGGGGGGAGATAAGTAGGGAGGGCAGGAGATGAAGAGGGTGGTGGAAGGGGAGTAAGTAGGGAGGGCAGGAGATGAAGAGGGTGGTGGAAGGGGGAGTAAGTAGGGAGGGCAGGAGATGAAGAGGGTGGTGGAAGGGGGGAGTAAGTAGGGAGGGCAGGAGATGAAGAGGGTGGTGGAAGGGGGGAGTAAGTAGGGAGGGCAGGAGATGAAGAGGGTGGTGGAAGGGGGGAGTAAGTAGGAGGGCAGGAGAAAGAAAGGTAGGGGCGGAAAGGAAACTGTGAAGCGATTCCTTTCACAATAAGAGAATGTGGATTTTTTTTATTTTTTTTTTTTTAAGAATTTATGATAATGATGATGATGATGATGATGATGATGATGACAGTGATAACAAAGATTTTCCCGCTCTTTCCTCCTGAATAACCGACGAGTTCGAGGCGGTTACAAAAACGGGGCAAATACAGAAAGAAAAACACAACTCTGCATCAAAATACAAACCATCAATCTTCACATTTCATTTTAATCCCAGTTACAGAGCATAGCCTCCCACATGTATCAAATTCTGAGCTGCAGTTTTACTCCCCCCCCCCCCTCTCTCTCTCTCTCTCATCCCGCCCAACCCCCAATCCTTCGTCAGCGCACGCGCGCGCAAACGCACGCATGCACATACACGCCGCGCGCGCACACACACACACACATACCATATTCAGACACAGGAAATGGCCCTGTAAGGACAAGCGACACTTCAGTATCATAGGGATGGACACTGGTTACCATACACTGTCTGAAAGCTAATACGGTCAAAGGGTTTATGAAATTACATGTAATTCGGCGCATGGTTGACAGAGTGTACAAGTTTATTTTCAGCGAGGGTACCAAAAAGAGAAAAGCTCACTATCTATCATCTTCAGAAAGCTCACTATCCAGCATCTTCAGAAAGCTCACTATCCATCATCTTCAGAAAGCTCACTATCTATCATCTTCAGAAAGCTCACTGTCCAGCATCTTCACAACATGAATCAAGTCTACACGAAAGAATCAACGCAAACACAATCATCATCCGATTTTTTTTCCATGGGAAGCAGCTCGAATACTGTATCCACAGACTGCCAGCGATCATCATTAATTCAAAGACAGAGGGGGAAAAGGGGAAGAAAAAGTATCACAACAACAACAAAAGAAAAAAAAGGAAACGAAAAGCACGGAAGGTAAAAGGGGACTATGGGAAAGGCGAAGGGAAGAAGGAAAGGAACAACGGTCAAGTACTCAGAAGACAGAAATGAATTACCGGCATAACCATCACCCCAAATACATTTCTTTCTACCCCATTAACCAGCATTATATAACCCCAACCATTGACCGTATACCTATTAGCAGCTGAACTAGAGAAACGAGCGAATCTATCTGAGTGGGGTAAAAAAAAACTCTTCTTCCCCTCCAGAGAGCTGGAGAACTAATTAACGTAAAACATCCCAACCCCATTAGATCATGGGAGCGCGATGCAACGATGACGATGTCAAAAGTGATCTCTTTTCTCTCTGCTTTGGGGATCAACCTGTCATTTACATACCTCCCCCCCCCCCCCCCACACCTCTCTCTCTCTCTCCCTTTCTGTCTCTCTCACACACACGTCTGCACGCACGCACTAGCACGCATGCACGCACACACACACACACACACACACACACAACACACACACACACACACCAGTCCCTTCCATGTGCAGTCCATGGCAGGCGGCCAGAGTCGTGACAGCAGCGTTATAAAAGTGACGCCCCCCTCCTGCACGCCCTTATCATACCCTTGCTACTTCTTGTCCACATGGTCACCGTAGTTGACACTGTTTTTGTTTCTTTTTTGTTTGTTTGTTTTTTTTTTTTTTTTTTTTAATTAATAGTAACACTGATAATGATAATAACCATTCGCCAAGTGCTAATCTGAAAGAAAAAATCCAAAGCGCGAACACTTCAACTTCAAATGGCAACACACACACACACACACACACACACACACACACACACACACACACACAAACACACAGGTATGACAGTCCCAGAACTAAGGAACGAAATAACACGGTAATGGCTTGGGGAGAGGGGGGGAGGGGGGGGGGGGGCTGGTGATAGTCGATGATAGTGGTCTTAATGGAGGTGGGGTGATGGGGGCGGTCAGAACTCTTCAAGGAAGAAAAGCACTTTGGGGAAGTATATTCTACAACCGTTCTGGTCCAATCTGCGTGAGGAACAGCTATAAGAGTCCACAAACACACACGCACACACAAAGAGACAGGACCGTGTAGGTTCAGAGGAATCCTGAAGCACTGTCCGACTACAGGCCTCATGGAAAGACTGGTCTTTTATTGCATGGTTAACCCGTGACAAAGTCCGAGTTCGGCCACGCTCTCACATTACAGAGACAACAAAAAGGAAGAGGTCTGGGAGGAGAGAGAGCAAG
>CM065721.1:61390556-61398056 GCA_033310375.1 Conus canariensis
CCACTAAAAGTTAAAGGCAGGCCTGCATCAAAGCAGATTCCGATTCCCTCTGTTAGTTGTGGCAGTCAGCATACAATCCCAACGCATAAGAAGAGAGAGAGAGAGAGAGAGAGAGAGAGAGAGAGAGAGAGAGAGAGAGAGAGAGAGACAGAGACAGAGACAGAGACAGAGAGACAGACAGAGACAGGCAGGCAGGCAGGCAACAGACAGGTACGGCAAGGTAATGTTGCTTAGAGCCCAGCCGACCGCAAAGGGCCATATCAGGGCTGTCACCGCATTGAAGTCAACGCACAGTCATTTTGAAAAAAAAAAAAAAAAAAAAACTCATTCACACAATCCTTTAAAATACACCTCCAGACAGACAGACAGACAGACAGACACAATCGGTCCCACAGTAGCTGCATGCACCAGCGTGGGTGGCCACGACTAAAAACAGCACCGTAGAGGGAGGTACTCTCTCTCGTTTCATGATTCAGTTAGTGCGCTCCTAGGTAACCTTCTCCATCTAATCATCATTCGGTCCACGCCTGAATGTATTTTTGGTTTGGGGCCACAGGGGTGTGTGGTGATACTGCAATGCCAATCGGTCCGTGCACCTGCATGTTAGAAGAAATGAACTCTGAAGAAGCCGCGATTGCGGAAAATGTGGTTACAAACAGATAAAGTCACCAACTTCACTTTGGTAAACAACTGTTTCATGAGAGAGAGAGAGAGAGAGGAGAGAGAGAGAGAGAGAGAGAGAGAGGGAGAGAGAGAGAGAGAGAGAGAGAGAGAGAGAGAGAGAGAGAGAGAGAGAGAATGTGTGTGTGCTTGTGAGCGAAGTGTGTGTGTGTGTGTGTGTGGGGGGGGGGGATGCTCTCTCTCTCTCTCTCACACACACACCCATGAACACGTACCACATCCCATCCTCCCCCCCCCCCCCCCCATACACCACACGTGTACATCCCTTCAATTCTGGGCCAAGTTTCTCATTCCTTCGTTCCCATCTTGAAAACCAAGCATGACACGACCTACACGTTTGTGTTTGGCAAGTCTGCAAACAGCAGGCCTATAGCAGCAACAGCAGCGAACCCTCACCCTCTCCCCCCCCCCCACCCCCGCCTCCTAAACGATACACGCATAAGGCGCGTGCATATGGAAGGTAGCCCTCCTACAAACACAAGTCTACTCCATACAGATCAAATACGTATATGCATCTCCCATACATGCTCTGTATGCACACGTGCACTCCACAGACGTATAAGCAATCAAAAAGAACATGCGTACATGCACACACATACATACATACACACATACATACATACATGCCGATTTCAAACTGGTGGTTGTTCCCATGGTGAAAGTCCCACATGACGAGTTACAGAGTCCATGTATCTCCGGATCCTCCAAAATGGAGAATGCAACTTCAAACGGAACGCAAACGCGTGCCAGCAGACAGCAACGGGAAAAAAAAACAACAACAGTATATGTCTGCGTGCTGGTAGGTGGGTGAGAGAGAGAGAGAGAGAGAGAGAGAGAGAGAGAGAAGAGAGAGAGAGAGAGAGAGAGAGAGAATGTGTGCGTGTGCGTGTGTGTGTGTGTGTGTGTGTGTGTGTGTGTGTGGAGGCGCGCACTTGAGATGCGGGTGTGTTTTAAAACATCTGTTTGCACAAAGAAAAACCGCAACAAAACAACATGGGGAAGGCAGAGAGAGAGAGAGAGAGAGAGAGAGAGAGAGAAGGGGGAATGGGTGGGTGGCAGGGGTGGTGTTGGGAGGCAAGGCAGGTGTGTGGAATCAACATCTGCAACGTTATACATGACAGCAGCTACCCACCCTCCTGTGTCCTCCTTATCTCCCCCCCCCCTCCTCCTACTCTCACCCACTCCTCTCCCCCCCCCCCCCCCCCCCTACCTGACGACTACTCCTGCACAAGCAACCAGCTCACTCATTATTAGAACCCTCCCTCCCCCCCCCCCCCCCCCCCCATCATATTCATTCTAATGAGCCCTGTATGTCCCAGAGAAATGTCTCACCCCCTGCCCCTTCTCCCCTGCACACACACACACACACACACACACACACACACACACACACACACATAACACACACATACACACACACACACAGCACAGACATACACAATACAGAAACACACACAATACACAGACACAGAAAAAGCCAGGTTCATGGCAGACTACAGGCTCGCGGTTGTGCTTCACATCCCCGTAATAATGCGTCTATCCCCCCCCCCCCCCCCCCCCCATCTTCCCCCTCCCTCCTCTCCCGCTCGTTTCCTGCCACAGGAGGAAGCCTCGGCGGTATCGCACACCTGAACTGGCAGCTGGGGGTGGGATGAAAGATGGCCGCGCCACAAACTACAACCAACCAACCTGTGCACCTGAAAGTTGAAGGGTGGAGGTATCGAAAATTAGTGCCCCTTACCAGCCCCCTCCCCCCTCCCCCCATCTCCCCGCCCCTAAACTTCTCCTCCCTCTCGTCCCTTGAATTATAAGTGTATTCCTGAAACTTCTTAGCTCTCGAAGAGAGAGAGAGAGAGAGAGAGAGAGAGAGAGAGAGAGAGAGAGAGATACAGACAGACAGACAGAAGACAGAGAAGAGAGAGAGAGAGAGAGAGAGAGAGATGCGCGTACGAATGTGTGTGTGTGTGTGTGTGTGTGTGTGTGTGTGTGTGAGAGAGAGAGAGAGAGAGAGAGAGAGGGAGAGAGAGAGAGAGAGAGACACTACAGAGAGAGAGAGAGACAGACAAACAGACACAACACACACACACACACACACACACACACACACACACACACACACACACACACAGTATTTCAGACGTCAATGGATGCTGCCAACAGCGGAATATCATAAATTTCACAAAGCCATAATGACAATGGTTTTCTAGAAAACTCGTTATTTTCTTCACGACAATTTACAATGACTGATTCATCGCCATTCATTAGTACCTAGACTTCTACTGCCGTGATTTCTCCTCACAAGATAGTACAGTCCAACCAAAAAAAAAATATCATCACCGTGACTGTATGTGGCAATTACGACTAATCAACAAAAAATGGTACCTAGCATTCAAGCGAGGGCAAGGGTACCGAGACGTCTTCCTACACATAACGACGGCTTACACGCTGACAGCCGGAAAGAAGGGACATAACTACGGGTTTCCGCTTCTCGCGGACAACTGGGGTCACAAGGTCGATGATCATCCTTTCCTCGGATTGGCTGCCTGATGTTTTAACGACGTCAAAAGCTAAGGGGGAAAATGGTTCTGACTTCATGGTGATTTTTCTTTAGCCAGCAACTCTGGCTTCACGTTCAACCCCCCCCCCCCCCCCCCCCCCCCCCTCGGTGATCTGGCAGACGGAATAATTCTCCCAGGAGAGTTCAAGGGGGGGGGGGGGGGGGGGGGGGGGGGTTATGGGGACCAATCTAGTCCTACGCTGTACCTAAAGAACATGTTAGTAGATTCGAACCTGCAACGGGTGATTAAGAGAACTTGGCGCTCTCCTACTGAGCCCACTTTTAGGAGGAAACGGCCGTTGTGAATTGTTTTTTTCTTTTTTTTTTTTTTTTTTTTAAGGCTGGTGATTAATCTACGATGGCCCCATCCAGCTAACACGACATTTTGAGGGCAGGAATCTGTCATAAACCACCCACTAAACACGGTCTTTTGAGGCTGCTAATCTATCATAGTCTACCTTGTGAATACGATCTTTTGAGATCATTACCTTACCACAGCCCACCTAGTAAATACGACCGTTTGAGAAGTAGTACTTTATCAAAACCCATCTAGTAAATACGACCATTTGAAAATAGTGCTTTATCATAGCCTATTTATAAACACGACCTTTTGAGAATAGTACTTTATCACAGCCCACCTGGCAAATACGATCTTTTGAGGCTAGCACTTTATCATAGCCCACCATGTAAATACAACCTTCTAAGACTAGTCCTTCACCATAGCCCATCTAGTAAATTATATGACCTTTTGAGATCAGTTCTTTACCATAGCCCATCTAGTAAATACGACCTTTTGAGAATAATTTGTCACAGCGCACCTAGTAAAATGAAATAGATCTTTTGAGAACAGTACTGTATCAAGCCCACCTAGTAAACAGATCTTTTGAGAATAGTACTTTATGACAGCCCACAGTAAAGAGATCTTTTGAGGTGGTTGCTTTATCATAGCGCATCCAGTATATAAGACCCCTTAAGGCTGGTAATTCATCACAGTCCGTCCAGTAAACAGGAACTTTAGAGGCCAGTAATTTATCACTGCCCTTTCAATAAACACAGACTTCAGTTATTAGTAATCTATAATAGCCCATACATGAACTTTGACCCCCACCGTAACCTGACCCTTCGACTCAACCTAACTCCCCAGTCCATAAGGTCCTAATTGATCTGTCTAGGCCATCGCAATAAAAAGCATTTTTTTTCTAAACTATTTTATTTCACTCACCAAGGTATTTGGTCTTTAGAGGCAAATGATGTATTATAACCCAACCAGGCATTACGACCATTTGAAATCAGTTAACTGTCATGACCAACCAAGTATACACGGTTTTTCTTTTGAGGCTAGCGATTGTCATGCCCACAAAGAAATAAGACCTGAAGCTAGTAAAAATGTATTGCCCATCAGATTCATCTCAACTTTTGTAGGCAGCAATGTACCGTAGCCAACTCAGTAAATGAACCCTTTCTGAGGCGATTGGTCCACCATACCCCATCCAGAAAAGATGACTTTTAAGGTCAGTAGTCTACCCTTGTCCACCGGGGAAATCTGACCTTTTGGAGGTTACTGATTATCCTAAGTCCATCCGGTAAACACGACATTTGATGCTAGTAGTCTTTCATAACTCACTCCGTAAAAAAAAAAAGAAAAAAAAAAAGACCTTTTGATGCACGTAATCTACCTTAACCCACCGGTAAACATGACCTTTCGAGACTCGTAACCATAAGCTCCCCAGTCAATAGGATCCAGGCTAGCTGCTGATCTGTCTTAGCCTTCCCAATAAATAAGCAGATCTGGGCCTAATGATCTGTCCTAACTCATCCCTTCCTCCCAAAATTTCACTACACCTAAGAGGATTCTGTGTCATTTGCTGATGGTGATGATGAACTTGAAATTTAAAAAAAAAAAAAAAAAAAAAAAAGAAGCCGCCGCCGTTGCTCCGCACGGCCAGTTCACATCAGATTTCTTCATGAGGAAGCTTTCATTCAAGAGGATTATTGAGCATAATGCACTTCAGCGCTATTACCCCCCCCCCCCCCCCCACCTCTCTCTCTCTCTGTGCGTGCGTGCGTGCGTCCGAGTGTGTGTGTGTGTGTGTCTGTGTGTGTGTGTGTGCGCGCGCGAACGCGTTTTGTGTGTGTGTGTGTGTGTGTGTGTGTGTGTGTGTGTGTGTGTGTGTGAACGCTTGTGCGAAAATGCCTGCCTGCATGCATGTCTGTGCGATAGTATACTATCTTTTCTCACTGTCTGTGTGTGCGGGGCGCGAATGCATCATGTACTCAAGCACCATCGCACATGCACAATGTATGCGTTGGCTTACAACTCGCTGCAGACACTAGTCCATCCTGACCCATCCTCTACCTCTCCCCCACCCCCACCCACCCTTATTCCTCCTCCCTCCACCCCCCCCCACCACCTTATTCCTCCTCCCTCCACCCCCGTCCCCACCCATCCTTATTCCTCCTCCCTCCACCCCCGTCCCCACCCATCCTTATTCCTCCTCCCTCCACCCCCGTCCCCACCCATCCTTATTCCTCCTCCCTCCACCCCCGTCCCCACCCATCCTTATTCCTCCTCCCTCCACCCCCGTCCCCACCCATCCTTATTCCTCCTCCCTCCACCCCCACCCATCCTTATTCCTCCTCCCTCCACCCCCGTCCCACCTCCTTATTCCCTCCTCCCCCTCCACCCCCATCCATCCTTATTCCTCCTCCCTCCACCCCCACCCATCCTTATTCCTCCTCCTCCACCCCCCATCCATCCTTATTCCTCCTCCTCCACCCCCGTCCCCACCCATCCTTATTCCTCCTCCCTCCACCCCCCACATCCTACCTCCTCCCCCACCCCCCATCCTTTTCCTCCTCCCTCCCCTCCACACCTATTCCTCCTCCCCCACCCCCCCCACCCATCCTTATCTCTACCCTCCTCCCCTCCACCCCCGTCCCCACCCATCTTATTCTCCTCTCATTTATCCTCCTCCCTCCACCCCCACCCATCCTTATTCCTCCTCCCTCCCCCCCGTCCCCACCCATCCTTATTCCTCCTCCCCCTACCATCCTACCCCCTCCCCCTCCCCACCCATCCTTATTCCTCCTCCCTCCATCCCCACCCATCCTTATTTCCTCCCCTCCCTCCACCCCCGTCCCCACCCATCCTTATTCCTCCTCCCTCCACCCCCGTCCCCACCCATCCTTATTCCTCCTCCCTCCACCCCCGTCCCCACCCATCCTTATTCCTCCTCCCTCCACCCCCGTCCCCACCCATCCTTATTCCTCCTCCCTCCACCCCCCACCCCATCCTTATTCCTCCTCCCTCCACCCCGTCCCACCCCATCCTTATTCCTCCTCCCTCCACCCCCGTCCCCACCCATTCTTATTCCTCCTCCCTCCACCCCCGTCCCCACCCATCCTTATTCCTCCTCCCTCCACCCCCGTCCCCACCCATCCTTATTCCTCCTCCCTCCACCCCCGTCCCCACCCCCACCCATCCTTATTCCTCCTCCCTCCACCCCCGTCCCCACCCCCATCCATCCTTACTCCTCCCCCCTCTTAGGTGGAATCAACCACATACTGGGATTATAGGTAACCTTCGCCTCTATATACCTACCACCTACCCCTCTCCAATCACATATACCCTCGTCCTTCAAGGTGAACTTGAGAGTACTTATGTGTGTACCTTGTCTGAAGGTGAAATCAAGTGTTATCTCCGCTCTAGGTGTTATGCTGCATAGTGACAGGAACTAGTGCGTGCGCACAGGCATGAGCATGCATATGTGGTGTATGTGCGCGCATGCATTAATGTGCGTGTGTGTGTGTGTGTGTGTGTGTGTGTGTGTGTGTGTGTTGTGTGTGTGTTGCGCGCGCGCGCGCGCCTGTGGCACATGCACGTGCATGCATGTTCAAATACATGCACGCTGGCACATACCGCGGCTAGATGCATACGCAAATGTTCGCAAGCGTCATCTCACAGAGAAACAGACTGGTTGTTTACAGAATGGTATTGGCCTGCGTCTGTTGCTCTTTCATCTGACACACGCACTCAACATGCATATATTGCACATGCGCGCGCGAGTGCACAAACACAGAGAGAAGAGAGAGAGAGAGAGAGAGAGAGAGAGAGAGAGAGAGAGAGAGACAGACAGACAGACAGACAGACAGAGAGAGACATGGAGAGGAAAGAAAACATACGCAATCGCTCAACCACATGCAAACGTATCTCGAATAGATAACAGAGAAGAAAACACAAAACAAGTTGTGTACCCGAGTCT
>CM065721.1:61403056-61405556 GCA_033310375.1 Conus canariensis
CTCTCTCTCTTATATATATATATATGGATGAGCACAGAAACTCGATTATCTTGGTCAGGGGTAGCCATCCCTAAAGTATGGAAACATTTTGGGAACGCTAGATAAGAAAAAAAAAAGGCACTGAGCTAGCGACTTTGCCGTTCTTACCATGACGGTGGATGTTGGGGAGGGGAAGGAGGGGGAGGGGGGGGGGGGGGAGAGGGGATACAGGGTGATGTGGTGTAGAGGAATTGTTGGATGGTTAGGGGTGGGAGTGGGGGTGGTGGGGGTGGTGGCGGATCAGGCTTGGCATGGACGTCAATAATGAAGTATGATGGACAACATTCACTGTCTGGTGGGACGGGGAGGGCTGTGGTCAGTTGTGGTGATCAAGCTTCCCTTTAGCTTGGCAGACGGGGGGAGTGAGTGATGAAAGGTATTGAGGAGTTGCAGAGGCAGCGGCGGCCAGTTAAGTAGGTGAGTAAAGTAAGTTAGTGCGTGCGTGCGTGCCTTGCGTACGTGAGTACGCGCGCGCGCGCGTGATGTGAGTGTGTGTGTGTGTGTGTGTGTGTGTGTGTGTGTGTGTGGAGTGTGAGTGAGAGAGAGAGAGAGAGAGAGAGAAGAGAGAGAGTGCGCGCGCGTGTGTGTGCTCTATATGGCCTCTCATCTACCACACACACAGTTCTTTCCCCTTTCTCAATTTTCATTTCATTTCACACAGCTACTTACAGTTTAGTTACTAGTCTGGACGACCGCCTCATTCACACAGCTACTTACAGTTTAGTTACTAGTGCAGACGACCGCATCATTCACACAGCTACTTACAGTTTAATTACTAGTCTGGACGACCGCCTCATTCCACATCAGTTGACTAACTTACAGTTTAAGTTAGTTACTAGTCTGGACGACCGCCTCATTCACACAGCTACTTACAGTTTAGTTACTAGTCTGGACGACCGCCTCATTCACACAGCTACTTACAGTTTAGTTACTAGTCTGGACGACCGCCTCATCACACAGCTACTTACAGTTTAGTTACTAGTCTGGACGACCGCCTCATTCACACAGCTACTTACAGTTTAGTTACTAGTCTGGACGACCGCCTCACTCACACAGCTAATCACAGTTTAGTTACTAGTCTGGACGACCGCCTCACTCACACAGCTACTTACAGTTTAGTTACTAGTCTAGACGACCGCATCATTCACACAGCTACTTACAGTTTAGTTACTAGTCTAGACGACCGCATCATTCACACAGCTACTTACAGTTTAGTTACTTGTCTCGACGACCGCATCACTCACACAGCTACTTACAGTTTAGTTACTTGTCTCGACGACCGCATCATTCACACAGCTACTTACAGTTTAGTTACTTGTCTCGACGACCGCATCATTCACACAGCTACTTACAGTTTAGTTATTAGTCTGGACGACCGCATCATTCACACAGCTACTTACAGTTTAGTTACTAGTCTGGACGACCGCATCATTCACACAGCTACTTACAGTTTAGTTACTAGTCTGGACGACCGCCTCACTCACACAGCTACTTACAGTTTAGTTACTAGTGCAGACGACCGCATCATTCACACAGCTACTTACAGTTTAGTTACTTGTCTCGACGACCGCATCATTCACACAGCTACTTACAGTTTAGTTACTAGTCTGGACGACCGCATCATTCACACAGCTACTTACAGTTTAGTTACTAGTCTGGACGACCGCATCATTCACACAGCTACTTACAGTTTAGTTACTAGTCTGGACGACCGCCTCACTCACACAGCTACTTACAGTTTAGTTACTAGTGGAACGACCGCATCACTCACACAGCTACTTACAGTTTAGTTACTAGTGCAGACGACCGCATCACTCACACATTTACTTACAGTTTAGTTACTAGTCTGGACGACCGCCTCACTCACACAGCTAATTACAGTTTAGTTACTAGTGTAGACGACCGCAGGGGAGGAACTAGATCAGGGCCACACAGCTACTTACAGTTTAGTTACCAGTCTAGACGACCGCAGGGAGGGACTAGATCAGGGCTGTTACCAGGTCCACACGGATTCAGTATATTCATGTCAATCAGAAAATAAAAAAGAAAAAAGAAAAAAGAAAGAAAAGAAAAAGAAAGAAAGATGAAAACAAACAAACAAACCCTCAGGCCTAAACAAAAATCATTTCAGACATGCTAAAAACGGCTTAAAATCTTATCTACTTTCAACAGGATCTGGAATCAAATGAAACATATTTACACACTTTTGTTTTCTCCTGACAACAAACAAAATGACACAGGACAGCCACAGTCTACCCCTGGTCCTTGCAGCAGGGCGATTGAAAAAAAAAAAGAAGAAAAAAAAAAGGGGGTTTTGGGTTCTTCAGTTCCTAAACCTAGCTTGCCTTCCAAAAAAAAAATAAAAATAAATAAATAAATAAATAAACACACGTTTTCCCTCCATACAACAACAGACCGCCATGTGCGGACACACACACGACTCACGCACGGCACACCTACA
>CM065721.1:61413056-61415556 GCA_033310375.1 Conus canariensis
CCTGTTCTCATTCAACAAGCACTGATTCCCTGTGTCTTCCCTGTTCTCATTCAACAAGCATCCTCCCCCCCCCCCCCCCCCGTATCTTCACTGCAACCAACAGTCATTCCCTGTATCTTCTCCTGAACCCCAATAATCAGTTCCCCTGTAATCTTCACCCGATTCATCTTTCAACACGGCATTCATTCCCTGTATCGCCACTCCTTCCCCTTTCAACAAGGCATTCATTCCGGGAGTCTTGTTCGCTTCACCTCGACAAACACGCCGACCCCCGAGCCTCATCAGCCAGTGTTGTCTCCCTTTCTCCTCCAGACCCATCAAACAGAAGACGGTTCACCCCACCCCCTCCACCCTCCCACCCACCCCAGCCTTTCATGTTGACACCCAAGCTCTGTGCCCACTTCATTAGCGCCTGCAAAGCAGCCGAGTAATCGATGAGCCCTCCGCCCCCAGGGGGCCCCTATTCCGGACCTTAAAGCCTTCCACTTCTCAAATAACCCTCCCTCATTTTCTTTTTTTTTTTTTTTTTCTATCTCTGCTTTCTCCCAGACCTGCGTCAGCTTTCGTCCCCGTCTTTCTTTCTCCTGTCTTCTTTCACCCTCAGCATGAACTCATTGGCAGCACACACCCTCCCCCCCCCCCCCCCCCCCCCCCACGTTATTCCAAACCCCCAACACACACTTACCCAGACTGCAAAGGCTCAGGCTTTTGTTCCTCCCTGATCGAGTCAAATGCGCTTCGATTGGTTTTGTGTGTGTGTGTGTGTTTTTTTTTTTTTGTGTTTTTTTTTTCTTCTTCTTCTTCTCTCCCATCCTTCTTGTATAGGCAAAGGATTTTGCCTAGGTGTTTTTTTTTTTTGTTTTTGTTTTTGTAAGATGTGTCCACTGCTGGTAAGGGTATCGATCAGTCTTTGGCCGAGCAGCAGGTCTCACGGTCACAGCTTTTGCTATGCTGACAAGAGTGGTTCTTTGCCACTGCCCTCTGTACAACTGAAGAAGGAGGAAATAAAACCCCGAACATGTCGCGGTGATAAAGTCCAACATTTTCCCTTCATCTCAAAGATTTCCACAGGATAGTCAACAACAACAACAAAAAAAAATCGATCGATCGATTGATCATTCTATCGATCTACCTATCCATCAAGCCCCCCCCCCCTCTCTCTCTCTCTCTCTCTTCTCTCTCTCTCTTCCACACACACACACACACACACACACACACACACCCCACTAAGCCACACGAAGGTGACTGGGAAAATCTTGACAGGTAATGAAAACAGGTTACGCAATCAGAAACACAGCAGTGCTATAATCTGTGAATCGGGAGCTACACGCCCCTTGGAACGGCATTACCGGAAAGACAAGTAGTCGGGAATGCTGCATGGGACTCGACTCGTACCGTCCTGCTTTGTGCACATCCCAGCTCTCCGCGATACACGCCAGTCCTCACTCTCTAGGTGGAGGAGGAAGCCCCGGGACTGCAAAGGAAGCACTAAGCGTGGGGTCATCAATCAGGCATCCACGTGTAGGGGCTAAGCCCTTCCAAACACTTGCAGTCGTTCTCTGCGCCAGGTCTTCACGGTTGGTTCCACGAACACTGACTGATGTTGCCGTCTCTCTGCATGCAGTGTTTGGGCCAATCTGCCTTCGCGTGAAGTTTGGCCACCGTGTTGGCAGGATGTAAACATGCATACATGCAAGCGCACACGCACACACGCATATACACACATGCGCGCGCACACACACACACTCATACACACACACACACACTCTCACAATTCACATCCCTGACGCTATTTCAAAAGACGGGTCTTCAACTCAGATCCAGAATCATGAGAGTACGGCGGGTTGTGATATCCAACAAGAGAAGTCAGACGATTCCAAGGTTTTGATTCAAGATTCCAGATTATCCGCAGTATCCGCAGACGGCACAATGTTCAGTCATTCTTTCTTTCTTTTTTTTTGTGTGTGTTTTTGTTTTCTTTTTCAAGTAATTTATTCTTTCTTTCTGAATGTTTGTTAAAAAAAAATTCATTTAGTTATATATTACAATTTTAATACATTTTTGTTTGCCGAATAAACTAAACACTGTATCGCCTAACCCAGAAAAATCGTGTTATTCATTTTCCTTCATCGTGTGCGCACTGCCCAGAAAACCTGCAAATCCAATTTCACCGGAGAGAGAGAGAGAGAGAGAGAGAGAGAGAGAGAGAGAGAGAGAGAGAGAGAGAGGAGCCCAGAAGAAAGACGGCGCCATCGATTCGAATGGAACTAGCGCTGAGGAATAGGAAGAGGAGGGAGGAGGAGGTGGGGGACCTGTTCCGACTGACTGACTGCGGCAGCAGAAGGAAACGAGGCCCCGGTCCACCAGGATGCACCACAGGAAGCCGGAATGTCTGGCACTGTCAGGCTGATGGATCACACAGGGCTCATCGATAATGAACCTCCTCTCTCCACTTATTATTTCATTAAACATAAAATAAAATAAAACTAAAAGAAAAGAA
>CM065721.1:61428056-61438056 GCA_033310375.1 Conus canariensis
AGTTCTCCCGAAACATTCCTACAAAATAATTATGATTCATAGGCTTCTGCCAATCTGACATAAGAAATGTGAAGAAGTCTGAAAACTGTTGGGGTGGGAGGGAGGGCGTCCAGCACGCAAAAGTGTTGACAAATCTAACCGAAATAAAACTGGACTGGATTGTGAACATGACTGATGGCCTAAATCCTAGATGGTGTTGTAATTAGTTCTATGTTGGTTTAACGTCTGCCACTCGACTATGCTGATATGTCAGACGATCCCCCAATGGTCCAAATCTTACGGGCATGTACACATTGTCAATTTTCTCACCAGGTTCACGTACATCTCCAGAATGGCCTTGGACACCTTTAACCTGATTTCAGGTTAAAGCATGCTTTAAAATTTCTGTTTTTAAAACAAATCTAGACTTTTCCCCAAACCCCCCCAAATTATTTGTAATGATTCTTCAATGGATGTAAAGACAAAGGAAATCCATTAAGTGTAGCACACACATATCTCTGGCACGTCGCCTGCAAACCAGATGGATGATCATTAGCAACTGACAATTGAAATTTAAATGACTATTCTCAAAAACTGAAATCTTGTTCTGAAAACTTTCCTATTTTCTTATTTTGCTGACGGAAAAAAAAAAAGAAAACAAAGAAAACAAACACACATACCAAGGCCACAACAAAATTCAAGCACATTTCAGGTATCCTTGTCTTAACATTCTAGTTTTCAAGGACTCGGCCTTGGTGTAGGAGGTTCAAATCTCAAAGAATTTCACAGACCTTTCAGGACTTCATGAACCATGACAAGGTTTATACAGTTTCCATGTTCACACAGTCTGAATGGCCACACTAGCCTCCTCATGTGAACTGTTTGTAATAACTGCCCAGAAGTCCCAGCTAATAACACAATAAATCAATTTCGAACATTGTTGTGGCACCCACCCCCTAAACCCCTTCCCCACCATCCAAAGAAAAAGAAAACAACAACAGAAAGTACCCAGTGTGTAAAGAAATCCTGAATGGAACCAGAAACGTTAAACAAGTCATACTATACAAACACTGTAATTTTAACACACTGATTATGGGACCTGATTTCTATTTTGCAGCCCTGTCTCCTCATGGGACTGCCAAAACACGAAGCAAAGAGCCAGACACGCATGTTGTACCCATTTCATTCATTGGCCAGCATTTCCTAGCGTTCACTGAACATAATCTTCCATCACCCATCCCCACTCCAAAGACTGAGGCAATATTTTTACAAACTGAAAATGAAGATAAATGTAACGGTGATGCTAATTATGCGGAAAAGAAAGTACAACAAAATAATTATTGGAAATCCCTTAAAACGTAATACATACAATATTCTTCCAAGGGAAAAGTAAGGTAAAAACTGGACAGCGTTTACTGTATTACAACAAAAACACGGTGGATGTAATATTTTCAGTATACAGAATAATGGTAACATTGAGTACAAACATCAAAACCTCAATCAGATCTCACTGTGTGTGTGTGCCTTCCAGTCATTGACAGTTCTACTGCAATGCAAGCAGTTCTTTTCCTCTTTTTTTTTTTTTTCTTCCTTGGATAATATTTGAATAACTTCTAAGGGGGGCAACTGCAGTCCGCTCTGTTCATCTAAAATAACTATTCTCACCTCCCTTCCCAGCTAGGTTGTGTCCCTTGTGTTGGGCTTCATCTAATACACATTACACAGCCATGCACATGCTACTGACTGTAACACATGCTTCTGCTAGCGTGATGCTAACATATGTGGTATGTCCCCTCTCCCTCTCTCTCTCTTTCTCACACACACACACACACACACACACCACACACACACACACACAACACACACACAGAGACTAAAACAGCAAATGTGACAGAATAAAACCATAATCAGACTTCAATGACTGCTCGTTTTCCTTCCCACTGCACAACAAAATATCACTAACAATTAAAATGTGTGTTCAAAGACCCTCTCACAAAGGTAGAAAACAGAAGAAAAAAAAGGTTGAAATTCCTTGCATCTTCTCCCCATAAACATAGATAATAATAATGAGGACAATTTCTACAGCGCCCATGACTATTAACACACCCTACTTGTTTCCTTCTTTACTTCTCTTCTTCTTTCTCTTCTCTTCTTCTCTTCCTTTCTGTTCTAACTGTCACTGATTTCTTTTGTTGGACCGGTCTCTTCCATCTTTCTTGATGAAATCTATTCCAAATTTGTTCTGTGTTGTTTCTAATGAAGAAATAAGAACATGACGCTTCAAGCGTGCTTACAAAAAACAAAAACAAAACAAAACAAACAAAAAAAACCAAATAAACAAAAATAAAACAAAACCTAAAGGTTTTTAATAAACATTTTTTTGTACAAAGATAAACATACCTGCACACACTGGGGTATATGCTACTTTCCTTATTTTCTTAATACTCCTGCATTTTTTATTCCAATACAATATTTATTCATACATGACAAGGAGGACAGGGGTGGGGTGGGGTGGGGGGTGGGGGTGCATTAATACCACTAAAGAAGGTTATGCCATATTATTCACGTCAAACATGTTCTACGTATTAATTTTTAATGCACATAAATAAAGACACAGTGAACAAGCTATACTGTGGTACATCATTGGATTACAGTGGCTAGTACTGCAACAGTGATAGTGTTTTCTTGTCTAGCTCTATCAAAAGGGAAAAAAACATTACATAATACACCAAATTCAGATCCAATCAATACAGAGCAGAAAAAAAAAGCAAAACATATACACATACAGTTTGTCTAGATGTCTGCAACAGTGTTTCAAATCACTTTAGAAAAAGAAAACAACAAAAACAAAAAAAACAAAAACGCCTTCCAATTTGCAGTGGCATACAAACACAGGCTTCTCCAAAAAGATTATAAGATGATTAAATACGCTTCCAGAACTAAACCCTGTCAAATGCCCTAAGGGCTGTGTGACTAATATCATTGGCGTGATGAAGATGCTGCGAAATGAACAGCTGGCTGATGAAGACAACAGCCGAGCTGAGAAAAGCGGAAAAACTCACAGACCGACGCACATAGAACAAAAGTAGAAAATTTGGTGCCACCATGTTTTGGGTTTCTTTTTTTTTTTAGTTAATTAATAAACAACAAAAAATAAATGACATCAAGTGTTAGTTGGACTCAGGCGGTGTTTTTAGAACACACTGACACCAAATGGCAGAGAAAAAAAAAAAAATCAAGAAAGAAAGGAAGAAAGAGAAAGCGTCCATGCAGTAGTTAGACATACCAGTCTGTTGTGTGCGAGGGTTTTCTTCATCGCCTAAAGGTAACAAACACCACACATACACAGACAAAGATGTGGTACTCATAGATTGTTTGTTTTTTAACACTTTTTCATTGACTTGCTCACTCATTCACTCACACACTCACTCACTCACTCACTCACACACACACACACACACACACACACACACACACACACACACACACACACACACACACACAGCACACACACGCACACACACACACACACCACACACACACACACACACTCACACATCACACACACCTCACACATCACACACACACACACACAACACACACAACACACAACACACACCACACACAATTTTTTCACTATTCAACAACCTACTTGTATATATAACACATACACACAAAATTGCATTACTGTCCAAGAACTACAAAATAAAAAAAAATTCACAGAACCAAAAAAAAAAAAAAAAAAAACCCAAACCTATAACAACAAACAAAAAATTATGAACAAAAAAATAATAAACATGGCAGTGCAAAATCAGCAACGACTAAAAAAAAAAAAAAAAAAAAAAAAAAAAACCACACACACACACACACAGAGAAAAATTCAACTATGACAGCAGTCCTGCATCACACCAAACGGGACTTGTGCACAGCTCAACCACAGCGTGTCCAGCAAGGTATCACCGTCCTTGGTGGCTGTGTGGAGAGAGAGACAGGAGGAGGATGGAGAGGAAGACCAGTGTGAGAGGAAGAGGAAGAGTCATAGGAGCTGAGAGGGTGAAACACTATAGAGGTGATTGGGGAGTTCTTGTCACGCATGCACATACAAGCAATATGTCCCAGCTTAAAAATAAAAAAAAAAAAAGAAAAAAAAAATGTGAGAGAGAACTTGAAACACAGAGTGGGAGTGGGAATGTAAGGAAGGAAGTGGGTGAGGAGGAGAGGGGTGGGGTGGGTGGAAAGGGGGGGGGGTAGACTGGGGAAAGGTGGAAAGAGGGGGGTGGAGGGAAGTGTTGGTGTAAGTGTGTGTGTGTGTGTGTGGTGTGTGCGTGTGTGTGCGTGTGTGTGTGTGTGTGTGTGTGTGTGTGTGTGGTGTGTGTGTGCATGTGTGTATATGTGTGCGTGAGTGTTTGAGAGAGAGAGAGAGAGAGGGAGAGAGTGAGAGAGAGAGAGAGACCAAGAAAAACAAACACACAGCCTGGTAATACAGCTAGAACAAAAAGCCAACACCACTTTTCGACAACAAACAAACAAACAAAATGAACAACAAAAAACCCCTCATCATTCCATAGTGTCTCCTTTGACAAAAAGATTTTTTTTTTTTTTAACTCAAAGCTCATAACTTCATGCTTTTGAGCATGGCCATAGCAATAACACACAGAACTGTCACTAGAGCAAGACAATGTTTACAACCAATACACTAACTGTGAAATCACACACACAAAAATGTGTTTCTTTAAGTAAATAAATAAACAAAACAAAAAAAAAAACCACTGTGTCTTTTGCATTCACGGCACACTTCACACTAATAAAACATCATCTGGCATCTTTTACAACAAAATGATGAACTGAATGCACAGTTTTCCATCAAATGGTGTGCACAATACACCTAAGACGTAAGGGCGTGCAGATCTGAACAACAGACACACTCTAAACAGGCTTAGACTGTGCTTCCACTGACAACAAAACTGCACAGACACGTGTCCTCTGTGAACACCGCTTGAACAAAAGAGACCTTCAAACAAGGTTTCCACACTCAAATGCTAAAAGCCTAAGGTCCCACAATGCTTCACGACAGTGTGCACGAGTCTCGGTTTTTTGTTGTTGTTGTTTTTTTTCTCCTGTGTCAAGTTATCAGTGTAGTGTTAGAAGTGTGAAAAAAAAGGCAACTAAGTGTGACATGCATACATGTGTTTCAAGCTTTTCGAAACAAAAAATGAACACTGTGCTACTCGTTGGCTACTACTGGTTCAGAACAGACGCGCCAGCCACCATGACAATGACTGTAAATTGCAGGAAATGCATGATGGTGCTGATGGTAAAAGTCAGCAATGTTCAGCTTCATCTATCACAGCAGATGTCGCAGGACAAACTTCAGATGCAAACCAAATGGTAAACAAATGGTGAGAAGAAATCTGATAAGAAGAATCTTTTCTCCCACTCCAATATCTTTCCTTTCCTTCCTTCTGTTCTTCTCCCTATCATCTATAGAACACACATACAATGTACATATACACATGTATATGTTTATATGCAAGAATACAAACATCTTTTCAACCTGAAATCTGTCTATTAAAAAACAAACAAACGTCAAACCTTGAATTAGTTATGCCAAATATCTGAACACAATTACCCAAAATGAAACATTAGAAACATGGTCATTTGGTAATCACGATTCTCAATGAAGGTACTCTTGAACAACAAAACCATGAATTTCGAAAAGACACCAATTACGTCTGTGCATGAATACACATACACACCCACGCACACAGGCACATAAATACACCACATGCACATCCCCCCCCCCCCCCCCCCCCCGGACACGCATACTCCCTCTCTCTCCCATCCTCCACCCCTTCCCCCCTCTCTTTCTCTCTATTTCAAGAACAGAACACCAGGCCCTTTCCCTACCTGAATCCAAACCAAACCAAATAAACACCATAAATTTACAAAAAAAAATGTTTCAAATGGGGTGGAGAGGGGGAGGGAGGGGTGGGGGTGGGGGGGGGGATATGTACACATCCAAAGCGGAGGGAGGGCGGGCGTTGGCTGCAGCCAGTAACTGCCATCCATTGAGGCCACCACTGACACTTCCAAGTGAAACGGGGACACAGCCAATTTCAGCTATTGTGTGCAACTTAACACTACGCCATGAACGAAAAATCACAGCTTACTTGTAAAGCAGTCTGAAAGGGAAGACAATCCAGAAAGAAGCATCGCAAAAGAAGAAGAAAGGCACAAATGAATCAGTCAGTTAAAATTAGGTCGACTCAGTATATATATACACAGATGTTAAGTATATCAACAGCTATTCAACACAAATGGTTACTATTATTACAAAGCGGAGCATATGGTAACAGCTAAACTGCTGTAGAAAAAAAGCTGATTTTTAAAACATCAACTAAAAGCTGTGAATTAAGAGGAAAAAAGAAGAGAAAAAAAAAAAAAGCAAGAGAGCATACAGTCACAGTTAAAATGTAAATAAAGCCGATTCAAAACGTAAATGAAGCCAGAGTGTATAGAAGCAGGAATATTCAAACAACTGCAGCTGAGGATTTCAATCTGAAGCTCCCAAGAACACAATATAAAACTTTCATAACAGACACACTTACACACACACACACACACACACACACACACACACACACACACAGGGATGAAGGCAGGGAGACACAGAGAACGGGAAACAGAGAAAGAGATGAATAGACTTGTTGTTGTTTTTCTTTCTTCTTCCAATATGGCAGACTGATAGTGAATCACTAACTTAGATTTTTTTTTTCTTTTTTTCCTTCCAGTATGGCAGGTTGATAGACAATCGACCACTAACATAAAAAAAAAAAGAAAGAATAAAAGGGAATGGCCAGTGAGTGGAATACTGAAATGTAAAATGGGTAAGAGCCTTAATCGGGGGTTTAAAAAAAAAAAAAAAAAGTACTCTGGTTCAGGGGCAGTAATCTCATTCTGTAAGTTGACAAGACTTTCTTTATTAAACATGCAGTTGTTTCCCCTGAACCACACAGCTAGAAAGGGAGCGGTAAAGGTACAGAGAGAGTAGAGACAGACAGACAGAGAAAGAGACGGAGAGACAACGGGCTGAGAGAGAGAGAGAGAGAGAGAGAGAGAGAGAGAGAGAGAGAGAGAGAGAAAGACAGACAGACAGACAGACAGAGACAGACAGACAGAGAGAGGGGTGTCAAACGTCTATCACAGAAAAGAAAACTAGATGCAAATATTCACTTTTTCATAAACAGAGAAAGCGGTTAGGAAACTGCAGCACAAAATAAAGTAGAAAAAGTTGCTACAAATGTAAAGAAAATAAATAAATAAATAAAATAAAATAAGCAAGCTACTAACTTACAAAGGAGGAGTCAAGAGAGAGAGGGGGGGGGGGGGGGGGGGGGGGGGTGGGGCGGGGAGGAGGAAGAGAATATCAAGCAAGAAAAGGAGAAGAAAAAAGAAAAAGAAATGGGCAAATATATATAATACAAATTCTGTGTGGAATTCCAATCCTGATGACTTCATTCACAACCATCTTCATTATTCTCCGTAAACTGTTCTGCTAAGAGAGAGAGAGAGAGAGAGAGAGAGAGAGAGAGAGAGAGGAAAGCAGAATCAAGAAAAGCATGAATAAACAAACGAACAATTCAAATGAACAAAACAAATATACTGATGAAGGAGGGGGAAAAACGAGGTAATCAGTCAAGCACTCTCTTAATATGAATGACTTACAAATTTGAACGAGAGAGAGAGAAGAGAGAGAGGATCAGTCAAGCGCACTCTTGATATGAATGTCTGACTTACAAATTTAAACGAGAGAGTGAAGAGAGAGAGGAATACAGAGAGAGAGAGAGAAACACAGAGAGCGAGAAATACAGAAAGAGAGAACTCAAACAGAGAAAGACACGTGAACGAACATCACCACCAGCACGCAGACTTACCAGAGCTGTAGCTGTCAGTGGACGACTGGGACACCGAGCGGCTGTGTATCCGTGGTCTGTTGGGAGCTAGGTTGTACTTGATCTCCTGTAACACACACGCAGTCACCCTGGTTTGAGTTCAAGTCCAGTAAGTGCGTCTGATGATATGTATAATCAGCATTAAATCTCTTTGTTGTGTTTGTTTGTCTGTGACATTGGATGTGGACATACCGATAACTCTCATCCACACAAACATGAATGTTATTCAACATCAGTTCATGTTGGTTAGAACCAGACACACAGTTACACACAAGCACATAATTATGACGCATATGCATACAACACACACACATGCAAAAAATCTCTTCCTTTAAGCCAGTACCACTCCTACTCCCTCCCTACACACACACACACACACACACACACACACACACACACACACACACACTGGCTTCCAGCAAAAACTCACTGCACTGTAGATGTTGTGTGTGTGTGTGTGTGTGTGTGTGTGTGTGTGTGTGTGAGAGAGAGAGAGAGAGAGAGAGAGAGAGAGAGAGAGAGAGAGAGAGAGAGAGAGAAGAGAGTGGCTTCCAGCAAAAACTCACTGCACTGTAGATGGTGTGTGTGAGAGAGAGAGAGAGAGAGAGAGAGAGAGAGAGAGAGAGAGAAGAGAATGTGTGTGTGTGTGTGTGTGTGTGTGTGTGTGTGTGTGTGTGTGTGTGTGTGTGTGTGTGCGTGCTAAAATAGAGTTTCACCCTCAGAAAGAGTGTGTGTATGTGTGCTTGTATGGCATTTGTGTGTGTGTAGGTGGATGGTCGATGAAGAAGACTTTATGAAAGGGTGATGTGTGAATGTGTGTCTGTGCGCGGAGAAGGGGGGGGGGGGGGGGGCGCAATGAGGGTGAGTGTGCGTGTGTTCAAATGTATCACAGTATGCATTCCACTATATTTGTGTGGAGCAGGAAGGTAGGGGTGAGGGTGAGGGTGGGGGGGGGGGGAGACAATATGAGGAAGAAGGTATAAAAGGGTGAGTGTATATTTGCATGTATCACAGTATGTAGAAGTGTTAGGGAAGGGGTGGTGGAGAAAGTGCAGGGAGAGAAGGATGGGGGACAATGATGCCGAAGAAGGATATAAAAGTGTGAGTGTGTCTGTGTGTAACGCCATATGTTTCCATGCGTGAGGTAGGGGTGGGGTCGGGGAACAGGAAGAAGGTGGGGGGGGGGGGAGGGGGGGGGGCGCTGGACAATGATGAGGAAGAAGGGAATGACAGGGTGTGGGTGGGAGTCTATGCGTATCACAGTATGTGTGTGATGGGGGAGGAAGTAAGGGATGGGGACAATGAAGAGGAAGAAGTGTATAAAAGGGTGACACTCTGTGCGTGTGTATGTGTGTGTAGTGTTGTGTGTGTGTGTGTGTGTGTGTGTGGTGTGTGTGGTGAGAGAGAGAGAAGAGAGGAGAGAGAGTGTGTGCTTGTGTGTGCGTGTGAGTGTGAGAGTGTGTGTGCTTGTGTGTGTGTAGGTGTGTGTGTGTAGAGAGAGAGAGAGAGAGAGAGAGAGAGAGAGAGAGAGAGAGAGAGAGAGAGTCTGTGTATGTATATGTGTGTGTATGCGTGTGGTGTGTGTATGCGTGTGTGTGTGTGTGTGTGTGTGTGTGTGTGTGTGTGTGTGTGTGCACACGTGCGTGCATGCATGCGTACGTGCGTGTATCACAGTAAATATGTAAGCTGTATCACACTACATGCGTGTGCGCGCGCACGCGCGGCATGTGTGGTGTGTGGTGTGTGTGTGGAGGTGGGTGGCGTTGGGGGGAGGGGGGGGGGGGAGACAGAGAGGGAGGAAAGGGGAGCAGGGATGGGGGAATCATTCACATGTCATGAAGCTGACTGGGTATGAACTGGGTGGGGAGGTTGGTTTCAAGTCAAGAGTGAGAAGCTGGGTATGTGTGTAAACAGAAAGAAAGGAAGCTAGGAGTGTCCATCTCATACCCCATCCCCCTCCCCCCCCCCCTTCTCCAACACCACCCGAACACCCACCCTCCCCATCCGCTTTCCCTGAATACCCACGTGCCCCCCCCCCCCCCCCCCCCCCCCCCCCCCCCCCTCGCCCT
>CM065721.1:61443056-61445669 GCA_033310375.1 Conus canariensis
TGTAGCTTGTTCCGGACTTGTGTCGATGTCCGACGGGTGGATTTCTGGGTCCCTGATGTTCCACTCCGACAGATCGGAACGCAAATGCAAAGGATATGCGACGTGTCACAATCATCCCGAGTCGGCTTGATGTGTTCTTCTGCACTGTGCTGTGTACGTCCCATTCGATTGTCAGGCACGCCCAGTTCATTCGCGACACTAGTGGTACCGAGATCATTGCCACCCTGTTTGTGTACGTCTGTTCTGCTGCTTCGCTCGCTCGCCCGCTCGTGAAAGAGAGAGAGAGAGAGAGAGAGAGAGGAGAGAGAGAGAGAGAGAGAGAGAGAAGAGAAGCTACACACACACTTCATTCGGTTTAAAACGCTCATGCAAACGAATTTTTTACAAAGTCTGTAACGCATTTCACTACATGTAACAATACTCGGTAACCCAGACGACAAAAAAAAACACTCTGTCGCACACACATACAAACATTCACACACACGTACGCTTCGCCTCCCCCACGCCCTACCCCACCTCCGACCTCATTCTCCTTTTTTCTCCCTCTGTCTCGATCTCCCGCTCTCTCTTCTCTTTCCCCCCCCTCCCCCCCCCCCCCCCCCCCCCTCCCCATCCCCCACCCATTTCTCTCTCTAATCTTCCTTTCTCTGTGACACACCCCACACATCCCAAACCAGACTTTACGGCACCGACCCAGGAGCTTATGCTAATGTGGAGGATCACACACACATGCATTATGTGGTGCACTCTTATCGAGACAGATGCAGTGCTAGTGCGCATCGCATGAGAGGCCGGGGAGACTAGCCGCCAGCCAAGCAGTTTAAAAGGAAAAGAAGAAGAAAAAAAGCAAACTGATAATAAAGAAAGATGATGAGACATAAGGAATAGCGGCCGGACCATTTGTCAAGCTTTGTCAGCCAGCAGACCTCCGGTGCTGGTTGGGGGGTTATCAGGAGATGCATGCGCTTCTTCCCCTTTCTATACAGTCCACACAGGGACACGACGGACCTGTCTCTGTCTCTCTCGCGCGCACACACACAAACGCGCGCGCGCGCGCGCGCACCACACACACCACACACACACACACGCTCGTTTTCTTCCCCTTTCTGTACACTAAAAAAAAAAACAAAAAAAAACGGGCATTACCGAAAGGTGTGGTGTGTGTGTGTGTGTGTGTGTGTTGTTTGTGGGGGTGTAAGTCCGTGCGTGCGTATGTGTACGCGCGTGCGCATGTGCCCAGTACTAGCAAAGAAAAAAACCAAGATTTTCAGTTTAAAAACAGACCAAAAACAAAGCAAAACAGACCAAAACAAAGCAAAACAGACCAAAACAAACGGGAGGACATTAAAACAAAGGAACGTGCTAACCCACTCCAAACTATCAATACAATCTCTCAATACACACCGGAGAGAGAGCGGGGGGGGGGTCCTGAAAGGGGAAGGAGAGGGAGGGGGGGGAGAGAGAGAGAGAGAGAGAGAGAGAGAGAGAGAGAGAGAGAGAGAAGACAGACAGACAGACAGACAAGACAGACAGAGGCCTCGTACAGAGAGAGAGAAGAGAGAGAAGAGAGAGAGAGAGAGAGAGAGAGAGAGAGAGACAGACAGACAGACAGACAGATAGAGTGCGAGAGAGATACAGAGACAGAGACAGACACAGTCAGCCAGATAGAGACAGACAGAGGCCTCGTACAGAGAGACAGAGACAGAGACAGAGAGAGAGAGAGACAGAGAGAGAGAGAGAGGCAGGCAGACTGAGAGGACAACCACACACACACACACACACACCACACACACACACACACACACACAACACAGAGTAGCTAAGCACGATGCGCGCGTGCGTACACACACAAACACAAACGCAAGCGCGTGCGCGCGCACGCACTCGCCTACACACTATGTTATTCTCCTAGTGTTTGCTATTCAAGTGTTTAAGAACAGTTCAACCTGTTGTATTCTGCTGGATACCACGCATTCTTCTTGCCCTTAGAGCCTGCAGCGATAGAAACCCTACTAGCCGATTTCGTGCTGAGAGAGAATGCATGTATTGCCCCCTCAGCTGCGTGGCCCTGAACCTTGAAATCACGTAACCTGTGTTGGAAGTTTATAAACTGCTCCCTCTCTCTCTCTCTCCCTCTCTCACACACACACACACACACACACACACACACACACACACACACACACACACACTTCAGTCTCTTTAACAAGCTCGAACATGGGAACACTCTCAGCTGCGTTTGTTCATTCTGACCGACTGTCACACACACAACACACACACACACACACACACACACACACACACACACACACACAGAGAGAAGAGGAGAGAGAGGGGGGGGGGCACCGACAAATAAATTTAGAAAAAAGCAAACATATTTTTACAGAAAGAAAGGATCAGTACACCAGGGTGGGTTCCTTTTCATCCTGTTAGAGAGAGAGGGAGAGACGGAGAGAGAGAGAGAGAGAGAGAGAGAGAGAGAGAGAGAGAGAGAGAGGTGAGAGTAAGAGAGAGAGAGAGAGAGACAGAGACAGACAGACAGACAGACAAGACAGACAGACAGACAGACAGAGACAGAGAAGAGAGAGGGAAAGAGAGACGGAGAGACATGCA
>CM065721.1:61450769-61453269 GCA_033310375.1 Conus canariensis
CACGATGAAAAGGAAAAAGTGCGTTCCTTTCTTGAGTGTCTTCGCAAAGGAGATCATTTTTCCACCCGCTGGCTTGCTGGTGGTGAAAACGTTGACATTTCTCATTTTACGTGTCATGTTAAAGAAAAACTAAGTGGAAAGTGAAGTCCTTGCCGGTTGTTACTTCTCTAGGCGGTGAAACGATTTTGTTTTCACTCATGAACTCGCTCAAAAGGGCGGATCCAAGATTCGTTCCACCTTGACGGAGGTTTGCGCTTTCCCGACTGCCCTTCTAGGTTATTGATTTATTTCTTTGTTTATATCTTTATTTGATTGTAGGTCAAAGTACAAACTGCTGACGGGATTGAAATGAGTTTTGAAAAACAGGTTGTTTTTCGAGTATGACGAACAGTTCACGAAGTGTCAAAGATCTTGGCTTGCAAGCTGTGATTGATTTTAGGGAGGGGGGGGGGGGGGGGGGAGCTGAGGAAAAAAAACCCAATTTCTTCTAATCAGACAGAAAAGAGGGAGGGTGAGGAAAGGAAATGGGGACGGGAGGATAGGCTGGGGAGGGTCTGCGTCAAAGTTTCACTGTCTCGTTGCTAACCGCACTGTCATATTTGTGTTTCGCTTTTCCACGCTCCTACTTGATTTAAGCCTGGCATCATAAAGTCTGAAAGTTCAGAGACTGCCTTTCATGGGAAAAGTGATGGTTAACGAGCGGGTTTGTTCTGGCAGTATTGGAGAATTCCTTTTCTTGGGAGGGGCGACGATAAGTGATGGAGTCCATGGTGACGGCCATACAGAAGGCATCATACAAAAAGATGGACTGGGTATTGTTCTGAACTCCACAACACAGCAGAGGTGATCCCAGTGTACTCACTTTCCAATACACTGTGAAGAAGCAGCAGCAGGTGAAGCCGCTGAAATATGGTAAGGCTGTATGTGCCACAGGCATTGACAGCATCCTTTGCAGAAGTCTTGAAACCTGGCGGAGAGAGGCATTAACCGATACCTAACTGCCATCTGCAAGGAAAGCTGACACGCTGACGAGTGTCAGATTTACAGTGCAGGAAACAAACATGAAGAAATGGAGTTGCTCAGAAGAAGAGAGAAACGAAGACGAAGACGAAGGAGAAGAAGAAGAGGAAGAAACAAGAAAGCACAACAGCTGTTGGCTATGGGAGACAGGATTGTGGGGGGGAGGGGGGAGAGAGAGAGAGAGAGAGAGACAGACAGACAGACAGACAGACACAGAGAGAGAGAGACAGAGAGACGAGAGAGAGAGAGAGAGAGAGAGAGAGAGAGAGAGAGAAGGAAACGAAAGAGAGCGAGCGAGCGCAGACGATGCTGCAAATGATGCCTGGCTTCCTAAGGGACAGGCAAAAGAGCGGAAATAACCAGGATATATGTACTTACACGCTTGGTATCATTTTGCACGGGGGCGACAGGAAGGGACGGAGGCTGGTTGTCATGTGACGCTCACGAGGAAGCGAGTTAGGCGCCATCAGGGGGTGTCTTTGGTGGTTCCAGGGACTCATTTCCTCCTCCCCTTTTGTCTCCCTCTGTGAAGACAAAGACATACAAGACGCTGGGAGGACATGGTCAAAACCTCAGACAACGCGGTTCATTTCGGTGTGCATGCCGTTATGGAAGATTAAAGGCTTGGGCGGAGAGAGAGAGAGAGAGAGAGGGGGGTTGATGGGTGGGTGGGTGGGTTGAGATGTCTGTTGCCAGAATAGTATCAACCTTGTCGAGCTTTAAACCCACCCATCCCCATCCCCGCCCACCAGCCCTGCCCCCCTCTTCTCATCTCTGAAAAAAAAAGTGTACAATTATAAGCAAAAATGTCGGTGAGCTCATCTCTTTTGTGTTCAAGAGTAAGTAAGGTTGATCTTCTTCATTCAAGGACCCGTGATGTTTCATTGTATTCAGAGAATCAAAAGAACACATCTTGGAGGTCTCACTGTGTACAGGAAAAAAAAAAAAGCATGAAGCTTTGCGTGCGCAGGCTCGTGTGTGTGTGTGTGTGTGTGTGTGTGTGTGTGTGTGTGTGTGTGTGTGTGTGAGCGCGCGCGGGCGCACGCCCGCGTGTGTGTGTGTGTGTGTGTGTGTGAAGTAAAGATTTTGTGTATGTGTTCCTCTCTCTCTCTCTCTCGCTCTCTCTCTCTCTCTCTCTCACAGCACACACACACACACACACACACACACACACACACACACACACACACACACACACGCACGCGCGCGAAGAGAATAGTAAGGCTGGGGTGAGGTGGGAGATCAGAAAAGAAGAAAAATGGTAATGATGGTAACGATGAATGAAATGTGTGTGGGAGGTGAGCGTGCTCTCTTTCTCTTTCTCATGCGCATACATTTTGCATGTCCGTGAAGAAGACAGCATCACTGAGGACCCTGCACGCCTGCTTGCTTGTTATAATACAGCAGCGCGGATAATGGAAGTACTCTTACAATTGTATCGAATTCCGGAGGCGGGGCGGAGGAAGATGTCCTCAGGGAG
>CM065721.1:61465769-61470769 GCA_033310375.1 Conus canariensis
TGGTGCCCTGACTCCCAGGATACCCTTTCAGTCGGAAAACTGTGTCTACTATATCATTCTGGTTCGGTTGGTGGTTTTATCTTTCCAGTGAAATGGAATATTGAAAACGATCCCTGTCCCCATCTCCCGAACCGCATATCTCCTGTTCTGTTCAGTATCTCTCTCGCGGGTGTAATTTCACCTAGAAAATGATGCTCCTCCCTGTCTGTCTGTCTGTCTGTTTCTGGCTGTCTTTCTGTCTGTGTCTTAGTCTCTCTCTCTCTTCTCTCTCTCTCTCTCTCTCTCTCTCTCTCTCTCTCTCTCTCTCTCTGCTGTCCCTAAACCAGTCCACATTAGTCCAGTCTCTTAAAGATGAATGTTTATCAATGTAATGGGAAAAAGTCGTACCAAAGAAAACGTTTTTGCAAAACTTAGCATATTTTGATCAAAAAGCAGTTCATTTTGTGTATCTGCTTTCGCACATCGATGTTTGATATCAGGAAATAAACGAATAACTGTAACGAGCCCAGAGAGAAATTCAGCAAGGGCTGAAATCAGCTGTTATCATGATTATTTCGCTAAATGGCAGTACAAGTGAAAAACCTGTGTACAACGTAAAACGTTTTGTTAGTTCTGAAATAACTCCAATCATGACTCCATGGGGTAGGGGGCGGTGAGGGTATAAACTCAGCAGCTATGATGTATGTTCCGAGAACGTAAAGACATGTGAACCACAGGCTACTCTGTCCTCTGATGCGGCCACCGCCGCTTCTTCCATTACAGTTCTTAGTTTGGGTCAAGAAACATGAGCGGCAAAGTAATCTGCCTTCGGACATGATAGCCATTGTGGGTAAACAAATACGGGTAGCAAAATAATCTCCCTTCGGATATAAAATAATCTGCCTTCGGATACAAAATAATCTACCTTCGGTCATGATAGCCATTGTGGTAAAGAAATACGAGCAGCAAAATAATCCACTTTCGGACACAAAATAGTCTACTTTCGGACACAAAATGATCTCCCTTCGGTCATGGTAGCCATTGTGGGTAGAGAAGTGCGAGCAGCAGAGTAATCTCCCTTCGGACATGATTGCCATTGTGGGTAAAGAAATACGAGCAGCAGAGTAATCTGCCTTCGGACATGATAACCACCGCCTCTTTATGTTACACAACTTTGTGCAGCTGAACTGAGTAATCTGTCCTGTGTTTGTTTCTAAAATGACCGGTGTGGCCTCTTGTTTTCGATTATATATATACATTTTTTTTTTTTTTTTAAATGAATATCAGCAGTTGTGTTAATCATCTTCATATTGTTTAGAACATAGCCACCATTGCTTTTCTTTTTTCCCGTGTTGCTAAAGTAGCGCAAATAGCAGAATAATCATACCGCGCTTCCTTCACTTTTTCTGGCCTGATCGCCAAGACCACTTTTTTTTGTTTTGTTTTGTTTTGTTTTAAATAACAAAACTGAGTGTTGGTTGAAGTAAGACGAGCAGCAGATGAAACTGTTGTCTCTGACTGGCCTAACTCCTAGATATGTCTGTGACCTGTTTGCCCTGATTCCTCGTTGTACATGACTTCATGTGGTGAAGGCAGTACGACCAGCAGAGCAGACTGCCTTCCAGCCTGATGGCCACTGCTTCTTGTTCCACAGCTCCTAGCATGGCTAACGCTTGATGAGCGAGCAGCAGAGTGATTCTGCTGTCGACGACATGGTCCGCCATTGCTCCTTGAATGATAGTGCTGAGTGTAATTGCAGCAGCGGAACACACAACGCCCGTACGTTGGTCGTCATGGCTCCTTGAATTATAGTACTGAGTGTAATTGCAGCAGCGGAACACACAACGCCCATACGTTGGTCGTCATGGCTCCTTGAATTATAGTACTGAGTGTAATAGCAGCAGCGGAACACACAACGCCCGTACGTTGGTCGTCATGGCTCCTTGAATTATAGTACTGAGTGTAATTGCAGCAGCGGAACACACAACGCCCATACGTTGGTCGTCATGGCTCCTTGAATTATAGTACTGAGTGTAATAGCAGCAGCGGAACACACAACGCCATACGTTGGTCGTCATGGCTCCTTGAATTACAGTACTGAGTGTAATTGCAGCAGCGGAAGACACAACGCATGTACGTTGGTCGTCATGGCTCCTTGAATTATAGTACTGAGTGTAATTGCAGCAGCGGAAGACACAACGCATGTACGTTGGTCGTCATGGCTCCTTGAATTATAGTACTGAGTGTAATTGCAGCAGCGGAAGACACAACGCATGTACGTTGGTCGTCATGGCTCCTTGAATGATAGTACTGAGTGTAATTGCAGCAGCGGAAGACACAACGCATGTACGTTGGTCGTCATGGCTCCTTGAATGATAGTACTGAGTGTAATTGCAGCAGCGGAAGACACAACGCATGTACGTTGGTCGCCATTGCTCCTTGAATGATAGTACTGAGTGTAATTGCAGCAGCGGAAGACACAACGCATGTACGTTGGTCGCCATTGCTCCTTGAATGATAGTACTGAGTGTAATTGCAGCAGCGAAGACACACGCATGTACGTTGGTCGCCATTGCTCCTTGAATGATAGTACTGAGTGTAATTGCAGCAGCGGAAGACACAACGCATGTACGTTGGTCGCCATTGCTCCTTGAGGTGTGGTGCAGATAAAGTGAACAAAAGAGTACGCTGTCAATAAGGTCGCCTTAAGGAGTCTGGCGAATCAATAGTAGTAAGTAGAATTAACAACACGGGAGAAATCAACAGTATTAAGCAACAAGAACACAGGACAGATAAGAAGCAACAGGGTAAGTAGTTACTGACAGTGCCAAGCACCTTTGTTCCTTGCGTTTTAGTTGTATGAAGTAACTTGAAAAGTACAGTAGATATTAAAAGATGAAGAGAGACAGGCAGAGGAAATGATCTGCTTACAGTGCCAGTGCTTTAGTTTCATGTTGCCATCAAGTATAAAGAAGCTCCTGTCCTCTTTAGACGCATCTGTAATTTCTTGACTTATTTGATTGAAATTCGATACTCACACACACACACACACACACACACACACACACACACACACACACACACACACGAAAGAAAGAAAGAAAGAACGAAAAAAAGAAGAAAAAAAAAGAAAGCTTGAACAGAAAAATAGAGGAGACATGGCAGAGTAGATGATGTACTTCCAGTGCCATCGCCTTTGTTCCTTACATTTGTAGCAGCAGAAAGAAACTTGCACAGAAGAGCAGAGGTTAAAAAAAAAAGTCGAAAAAAAAAAATACTGGCAGAATAAATTATGTAGTATGGAACAGCACAGTAAATTATGCACCACCAACGCCAGCAGCACCTTTGTTCTTTGTGTGGCAGTCGTACAGAGTAACACGACCAGCAAAGTAGAAATATTCCGAAACAACACGACCAGCAAAGTAGAATATTCCGAAACAACAAGCATACTGCCGTCGTTCTTGGTTTGTGTGGCACAAAGTAACGTGGACAGCAGAGTACAGATAAGAAACAGCAGTGTTTTCAGTACTGTCGCTTTTGTGTGTGTGTTTAGCAACATAATAACGTGTATAGCAAGTAAGGTAAGAAACATCAGCATATTGTAGATAAAGAAACAACAAGAACATAATGTATCAACATGCAGCAAAATAAAATAAACGCTATTCGGTTTGGTGAAGACACAGCATAGTAAATAACTTACCAACATGCAGCAAAATAAACGGCTTTCGGGTGAAGACACAGCGTAGTAAATAACTTACTAACATGCAGCAAAATAAACGGCTTTCGGGTGAAGACACAGCGTAGTAAATAACTTACTAACATGCAGCAAAATAAACGGCTTTCGGGTGAAGACACAGCGTAGTAAATAACTTACTAACATGCAGCAAAATAAACGGCTTTCGGGTGAAGACACAGCATAGTAAATAACTTATCAACATGCAGCAAAATAAACGGCTTTCGGGTGAAGACACAGCGTAGTAAATAACTTACTAACATGCAGCAAAATAAACGGCTTTCCGACACGAACAGGGTAAAAACCGTCCAATAATATCGTGAATTGTGTACATTGTCTGGGAACACGATTGTGCTTGCTCAAGATCGTGTGTTTCAATAGACCCTACGGCCCGTCACGTATGCATGGATAACAGTGGAACTGATGACAAAATAACCAACAATTCCGTTGTCAGTCAAGCACAGAACTCCATTCTCGCTGTAGTGTTTGAGCCAGCAGCAGCGGTCGTTGCTGCTGTTCTCTCTCGGACAAATACCACAACGGTGAAAACACATTGACTGATGGAGCGACTGGAATCAACGTTTGAACGCTCGGTTGGTGTAAAAGTGGACATGACTTTTGGTATGAAGGCTCTAGTCCCTGGACCAACGAACCGATCAACGGTACGGCTGCTCTCCATTAAGAGTCACAGGCCGACTTGGCCAGTCATCACAGCAACCAAGCGGGCAACCAAGCCGCCTAATTAACAAGACGCGGGCCGGTGATCCCGACAAACAAGTGGTTTGGACGATGTGACTTTTGAGAGAGAGAGAGAGAGAGAGAGAGAGAGAGAGAGAGAGAGAGAGAGGATGGTGGGGGAGAGGGGGGGGGGCTCCGGGGAGGGGGGTGGATGGGGGGGGGGGGGGGGGGGGCAAAGGGGCAACAAGCAAACTGGCTTGTTCTAAAAGCGAGGTAGAAATATTACTTACCTCCCTGCCTCTCTCCTCCCTCCTTCACCTGCTCCGCTCTCGGTCTTTGCACGCGTCCCTCCTCCGCCTCCTCCTCCCCCTTCTGCCTCCTCCTCCTTCACCCTGGCTGCTCCTTGTCTCGTGTAGTGGCCTTGGTCATAATTCACTTCTTACCTGAGACCGGGCCCCGCGGTTTCTGGTTGGTCAGCCGGTCGTCTTTGACGTAAAGCCCCCGCCGCCACACAGACCGGATAAAACAAAAAAATACTGATGCCGCCTGCCACACCGCCTTTCCACTCCTCTTAAAACCGTATGGGACTCGCAGCTTTGCCGGCTACCGC
>CM065721.1:61475769-61478269 GCA_033310375.1 Conus canariensis
GAGAGAGGGTGGGGTATGCAAAGAAAGAGAGAGAGGTGGGGTGTGCAGAGAAAGAGAGAGGTGGGGTATGCAGAGAAAGAGAGAGGTGGGGTATGCAAAGAAAGAGAGAGAGGTGGGGTATGCAGAGAAAGAGAGAGGTGGGGTATGCAGAGAAAGAGAGAGGTGGGGTATGCAAGAAAGAGGAGAGGTGGGTATGCAGAGAAAGAGAGAGGTGGGGTGTGCAGAGAAAGAGAGAGGTGGGGTGTGCAGAGAAGAGAGAGGTGGGGTGTGCAGAGAAAGAGAGAGGTGGGGTATGCAGAGAAAGAGAGAGGGGTGGGGTGTGCAGAGAAAGAGAGAGGTGGGGAGTGCAGAGAAAGAGAGAGGTGGGGTGTGCAGAGAAAGAGAGAGGTGGGGTGTGCAGAGAAAGAGAGAGGTGGGGTATGCAGAGAAAGAGAGAGGGTGGGGTGTGCAGAGAAAGAAGAGAGGTGGGGATGCAGAGAAAGAAGGAGAGAGATGGGGTGTGCAGAGAAAGAGAGAGAGGTGGGGAGTGCAGAGAAAGAGAGAGAGGTGGGAGTGCAGAGAAAGAGAGAGAGGTGGGGAGTGCAGAGAAAGAGAGAGAGGTGGGGTGTGCAGAGAAAGAGAGAGAGGTGGGAGTGCAGAGAAGAGAGAGAGGTGGGGTGTGCAGAGAAAGAGAGAGAGTGGGGAGTGCAGAGAAAGAGAGAGAGGTGGGGTGTGCAGAGAAAGAGAGAGGTGGGGTGTGCAGAGAAAGAGAGAGGTGGGGAGTGCAGAGAAAGAGAGAGGTGGGGTATGCAGAGAAAGAGAGAGGTGGGGGTATGCAAAGAAAGAGAGAGAGGTGGGGTATGCAGAGAAAGAGAGAGGTGGGGTATGCAGAGAAAGAGAGAGGTGGGTATGCAAAGAAAGAGAGAGGTGGGGTTGCAGAGAAAGAGAGAGGTGGGGTGTGCAGAGAAAGAGAGAGGTGGGGTGTGCAGAGAAAGAGAGAGGTGGGTATGCAGAGAAGAGAGAGGGTGGGGTGTGCAGAGAAAGAGAGAGGTGGGGAGTGCAGAGAAGAGAGAGGGGGGGTGTGCAGAGAAAGAGAGAGGTGGGGTATGCAGAGAAAGAGAGAGGGTGGGGTTGTAGAGAAGAGAGAGAGGTGGGGATGCAGAGAAAGAGAGAGAGGTGGGGGTGCAGAGAAAGAGAGAGAGGTGGGGAGTGCAGAGAAAGAGAGAGAGGTGGGGAGTGCAGAGAAAGAGAGAGAGGTGGGGTGTGCGAGAAAGAGAGAGAGAGGTGGGGAGTGCAGAGAAAGAGAGAGAGGTGGGGGTGCAGAGAAAGAGAGAGAAGTGGGGTGCAGAGAAAGAGAGAGAGGTGGGGAGTGCAGAGAAAGAGAGAGAGGTGGGGTGTGCAGAGAAAGAGAGAGAGGTGGGGAGTGCAGAGAAAGAGAGAGGGAGAGAGAGGTGGGGAGTGCAGAGAAAGAGAGAGGGAGAGAGAGGTGGGGAGTGCAGAGAAAGAGAGAGAGGTGGGGAGTGCAGAGAAAGAGAGAGAGAGGTGGGGAGTGCAGAGAAAGAGATAGTGGAGAGAGAGGTGGGGAGTGCAGAGAAAGAGAGAGAGGTGGGGAGTGCAGAGAAAGAGATAGGGAGAGAGAGGTGGGGAGTGCAGAGAAAGAGAGAGAGGTGGGGAGTGCAGAGAAAGAGATAGGGAGAGAGAGGTGGGGAGTGCAGAGAAAGAGAGAGAGAGGTGGGGAGTGCAGAGAAAGAGAGAGGGAGAGGGAGGTGGGGAGTGCAGAGACAGAGAGAGGGAGAGAGGAATGGGGGCACCCCGTCTTTAAGCAATCACTCCATGGGGACGCCAAATGCGAGGAAAGAAAAAGAGAAAGAAAACGAAAGGAGGAGGGTAGCAGATAATGGGATGGAGAGAGGTTGGGGGATGGAGGTGTGATAGGAAAGAGGGTGAGAGATTCCCGTTCACAATATCACCATATGTGTGCATGCACATAGACAAAGAGAGAGAGAGAGAGAGAGAGAGAGAGAGAGGGGAGAGAGAGAGAGGGAGGGAGGGAGGGGGAGGAGGCAATACATACGTAAGGAAAAGACAACTGGCACACACACACACACACACACACGCCACACACACACACACACACACACACACACACACACACACACACACACACTACGACAGGCGGCAGTGCCATTTGGTCACAAGCTGCACGGACAGCAAATAATGACAAGGCCCCAGCTGCAACCCCTCTGTCGTGTGCTCCTCTCTCTCTCTCTCTCTCTCTCTCTCTCTCTCTCTCTCTCTCTCTCTCTCTCTGTGTGTGTGTGTGTGTGTTGTGTGTGTGTGTGTGTGTGTGTGTCTTGGCACAGGCCTCGACCAAAACGTCGTTACCCTCAGAGCCGACGAAAATTGTTTTTTATGAGGCCACCACCACACCAGACCAGGAAAATAAAACTCAGGGGATGGAGGGGAGAGAGAGAGAGAGAGAGGGGGGGGGGGGGAGGCAGGGAGGGAGAGAGAGATATGG
>CM065721.1:61483269-61491833 GCA_033310375.1 Conus canariensis
GTAGTTTTGAAATCCACTCCACCTTCGACTGAAACAAGATATTAGGTGTTTCTGTTTTCTCCCCACATAATGTACCGCCATGATGGTTTTTTTTGTTTTGTTTTTTTTTCTTTGTCCTACCCTGCACGGTAAATTATAGTAACGTCGTCCTCGGACTTGGTGCCTGACTCAATCGGCCATCTTATTTGCAGGGAGTCCCCCACCCCATGGCCCACCCAACTTTACCATCACCCACCAACATTACTTTTGCCCCACCCTTAAGTCTCCACTTCCCTCCCCGCTCTTGCATGAATTGGCTTAAGAGGAATCGAAATTCTTTTCTTTTCTTTTTTCTTTCTCTCCCCCCCCCTTCCCCTCCCTCCCCTTTGTGTGAGTGACTAAGCCTCATAGAAAGTCTGTGCGCTGCATTTAGAGACCAAAAGGGAGGATTTTCTTTTTCTGCCTGTCTTTTTCTTTTGTGCCGGGAATGTTGGACAATCACCAACTGGGATTGAGTCACGCACATGCTTACAGGGCGAATGTGTGGTCTCTCTCTCTCTCTCTCTGTGCCCCGTCCCCACCCCCGTTCTCTCTCTCTCTCTCTCTCTCTCTCTCTCTCTCTGTGCCCGTCCCCACCCCCGTTCTCTCTCCTCCTCTCTCCTCTCTCTCTCTCTCTCTACCCCATCAGACACGTGTGCACGTGCATAGCTCCGTTAATCGGACGTGGACGGCAGTCTGGTTGAGGCGTGCGCGCGCGTCCTTGCGTTGGAGCGGACCAGGCGCTTTGTGGCAGAACAGGAACTTGGAAACGCATGACTTGTCGGCCTGTGAAGTCGTGTGCAGTGTTGCACATTATAATGCGAACCAGTCAAGGCAAACCAGCGGTGCTCTCCTTCCTGTTCCTCCTCCTCCTCCTGCCCCAACCCCCTCCCCCCCCCCGCCTCACTCCCTCACACTCCCAGTCAACACCCCCCCCCCCCCCACCCCTCCTTCTTTCCATACAAACACACTATCGCGCTCTCACCGAAAGCTGGCGTAAATTACCAGTTTTATTCCACAACTGATACGACCGTGCGAAAGATAAAAGCTCAGTTTTCCCTGTCACACTGTCGCATCTCGGTGACATTTTATGTACGTGTACAGATGGAAAACGGTCGGGGGGGGGGGGGGGGGGGTGGAGAGGTATGCGCTTGTCTGTGTGTGTGTGGGGGGGGGGGGAGGAGTGTGCGTGTGTGTGTGTGTGTGTGTGTGTGAGAGAGAGAGAGAGATGTGAATAGGATAAGCCTGGCATTATAGAGTCTGAACGAGTCAGCCCGTCGTATATTGCTCGCTTGGCAACATCACCGCCCACTATACCACCACCACCACTACCACCACCACCACCCCGACCACCAGCACCAGCACCAACCATCACCCCACAGCACAGCTGGAGCTGATGATATCAGAATCGGTCTGGTTTTCCCTTTGAATCAATATCACCAACACCCAACCCGTTTCCATCCTAAAGCCCTAACCTGACTGTGGGGTCGCGCGCGCATCTCTCTCTATCTCTTCTCGGTCTCTCTCTTTGTCTTCCCTTCAACTCAAGTCTGTGTGCGCATTGTCGCCACGAGGAGAGTTAGGCACCCTAACACAGGCACTGGAAAACACGCACACACACACACACACACACACAGAAAGTCGGGCTTCGGTAAAATTTAAGTTTCTTTGCCTCGGGATAGAGGAAGCACTTCGTTCGCACGTGTGCGTGTGTGTTTGTTTGTGTGTGTGTGTGTGTGTGTGTGTGTGTGTGGAGAGAGAGAGAGAGAGAGAGAGAGAGAGAGAGAGAGAGGTTTTTCTTTCTTTTTTTCTCACTCCGGCGAGTTTTGCTTTTGTGCAGGGCTGTCACTAGCTCGCAAGCCTTTGATGTGTGTGTGTGTGTGTGTGTGTGTGTGTGGACTGGGCTGTGCGGTGTTGTGTGGTCGTGGCCGTGGCCGTGACAAGCTTTGAGATCTTTTCAAAATCCGTTTTCGAAGAGTTGCAAAGCATCCGGCCTCGTCTTGTCTTTCTGTGGCCTGCCAGCATACGCGCGTGTGTGTGTTGTTGTTCTTCAATTTAACGTCTTTTCACTAAATGTGATATTAGACAGGGTGTGTGTGTGTTGAGTGTGTGCGTGCGCGCACGAGTGCGTGCGTGTGCATGTGCGTGCGTGTGTGTATGTGTGATGAGGAAAAACTCTAAGTAAGAATTCGTGTGTGTGTGTGTGTGTGTGTGAGTCGAGTTATAGTACAAAGCGGCGAGGTGCAGCGCGACTCGTCGGGATGTTATTAGGCGCTTCAGGGGATCGAGTTAATGACACGCGCGCTTGGAGATCGATGAGAGCGTTTATGGTACTTCGCTGATGGGGCCCCAGTCCTTGAAATAGACGGTGGTGGTAGAACTGTGTGGGCAGTTGGGGCACGTGGACTTTTTACTTTCTTTCTTTCTTTCTTTTCTTAAAAATTTTTTTAATCATTTAAATTAAGTAAATGTTAGTGAACCGCCCCAAAATGGGTTGGCTGTTGCCAGGCATGACCGAATTTCAGTGTGTGGGTGCGTGTGTGTGTGTGTTGTGTGGTGTGTGTGTTTGTGCGCGCGCGCGTGTGTGTGTATGATGTGTGTGTGTGTGTGTGTGTGTTGAAGTTTATCCGCGCATCCCCCCCCCCCCCTCCGCCCACCAGATTTCATTTCTGTCGAGGTCAGAGAGCGGTGTTCGTTAGTTGTGCTTGCGTCACGCACGTGCCTCGGCGGAGTCGGTATGTGTGATCAGAATGATTAGTGAAGCGAATCGTCGTTGTTGCCAAGGCAGATGTTTTCCTTTCAGATGAACGTCTGATTCATCGTTGTTTAGAGCCTCCCTCCTTCCCCCAACTCCCCCCATAACCACCCCCCACTGTCCTCATCCGTCTGCTCCCCCCCCCTCTCTCTCTCATCCGCTCACCTTTCTCCCCTCCCTCCCTCCCCCTTTCTCTGTCTCTCTCTCTGTCTGTGCTGTCTGTCTGTTCTCTCTCTCTCTCTCTCTCTCTCTCTCTCTCAAGCGAGCTGTTCGGATCCAATTCCTCTCTATCCCTCCCCCACTCTCCTCCTCCTCTTCTTCCTCCCCCACCACCAGCAGATCCAACACAGCGGCAGGTGGCTGTCGCTGCTGTACCTGGTGATGGTGTAGAGCAGTGTACGTGTGCCCCGTGTGTCGGCGGTGTCGGCGGCCAATGTGTGTGTGTGTGCTCTGTTGTCAGCAAAGTGACGTGGACCTGATCCACCCCCGCCTGCGGCCAGGTTAGGACCCAGTTCCCGTTAGGGACAGCGCGGGGGGGCTGCTCCCTATCTCTTGAAAGGAAGGAAAAAAGAAAAAAAAAAATGTGGGCTTTTGAGCCGTGGGGGCTTTGGGCGCGTGTGTAACAAAGGTCAGTGAGAACGGCCGTCTGGGGTTTGGTGAATAGCGGCATAATGGGCACGTCGATCTCTCGTCTGCCCTCATCCTTCGCACGGTTTTGACTGAACGAGGTGTGTGGTTGGATGGGGGTGATCTCCCGGTGGCTTTTTTCCCCCTCAGGCCTCACCTAGTGACTGTGTGTTACGGTGTATGTGTTCAGTGCCGTGTGGTGTTGAACTGGTAATAGATTAAGAGATCGTCGCTGATTACCGTATCGATTTGGTTGACCCCACACACTCTGTTTGTTGAAACAGCGTGTAACATTTCTGATGTTCAACTGTTTCTCAAGTGTTGAAAATCGAAGCTGTCTTGGACCCATCGCGTTACTGTGGTAACCACCGTTTAATATGAAATCTTGGCTTCCACAGCAGGATCGTCACGACATCAGCGATAACTATAAATAATAATTATAATCATTCTTTACGGGGAAAAGCACAGGCTAGTTATCGTTCCGTCAACCCGGTCAGCTTTTGAAGTACTGATAAAAGGCAGGGTTTATTCAAGGTATAGAGAAATAATAAGAATAATTAAAAAAAAAAAGACACCAACCTTTGCCCGCACTGTGATTCACAGCATGTGATGCACTATAAAATGCACATGACTGACATCAGTAAAGTAGATAGGAGTGAACGACCTCACTGAGTGAAGCAGTAGCTACTGTGCGGCAGAGAGAAAACAAAGAAAGATTGTTTGTGTCGATGCCCTCTAGAAAACAGTAACAAGTAAGTTGTTATCTACCTTCAGTTGACCCAGTTACTCGCTGAAAACACGACTCGGGACATCGCAGTTCCCGTAGATGATAACGACCCATAACTCGTGACCGGCTTCATCCCTGACACAGGAGACAGACTCGACATTAGGTTAGTTGCTCTTTTTCAGTGTTTCGGTTTGGTTTTGTTTTTTTCTTTCTTTCTTCTTTGTTTGTTCTTTTATTTATGATTATTTTTTCAAAACTTATCTTCAAGGTCTGCTGTGAAGTGTCGACGTCTGCTCTTCACACAGTCCCCGTGACCGGAATCCTTGGTCTGATTAAAAAAAAACAAAAAAAAACTTCGACTATCACATACTACATTGTGAGTGTTAACTCATTTTTTTCTTTTTTTTTTTTAATGATTGCCAACACCTCCTAAACGGACACATCAAAACAACGGTCTGAAAGGAAGAGGAGAAAAAAAAAGAAAAGAAAAAAGAAAGAAAAAGGAAAGCGAGGACCCAACAACCAACAGTGCTTACAATCGGGTGGAGTAAAACTGGAAATCCGTCGTGAGGGTTTGGTGGATTCGCTTGGATACTCACTCAATCCGGTCAAAGGATGGCGACTTTGGGGATTCCGCTGCTGAGTCGGTCACGTCGTCCCTCCGCCCTCATTGAGGAGACGGACGTCAAGGCTGTGAAGGTAAGGATGGAAAGGGGGGGGGGGGGGGGAGGGGGGGTAGGAGGAGGGAGGAGGGGGAGGCAGTAAGATGAGGGAAGAAGGGTAGGGTGGTGGAGGGAGGTGGGAAAAGGGGTGGAGAAGGGGAGAGGGAGGAGTGTAAGTGTGTGTATAAGTGTGTGTGTGTGTGTGTGAAAAGGTTCTTCACATCATCTTGTTCACATCTTGATCGCCGACCCAGTTTACATTCCTTTCGGTGTCGGTTTTTAGTTGTTGACCGAATATGAAGGAACACCAGGAAGTAGTAGTGGTTGGGACAGATCCGTTACGGAGGAAGCGATGGGGCTGATAGTTTGGGGGGGGTGGGGGGGGATGGGGGGGGGGGGAAGAGAGGAGAGAGGTGGAATATGGTGTTGGGTTAGGGGAAAGATGCGGGTTGTCCGGTGGTTAGTGTGCGTCTTAATTATATGGTTGATTGTTAAAAGCAATACCAGGAAGTTCATGGGATTCGTTTTACAGAGTAGAATAAGTGTGTGTGTGTGTGTGTGTGTTGTGTGTGTGTGTGTGTGTTGTGTGTGGTGTGTGTGTGTGTGTGTGTTGTGTTTGTGTGTGTGTGTGTGTTTGTTTGTGTGTGTGTGTGTGTTGTGTGTGTGTGTGGTGTGTTGGTGCTGTTGTGTGTGTCCCTATTGATTGGATTGCTCAGCTTGAGAATGATTTGAGATTGTTATTAACTTGAGAGCAAGTAAGTGTGTGTGTGTGGTGTGGGGGGGGGGGGGGGGGGGGGGGCTTATGTCCACATGTTTCTATTACAAACGCAAAAGCTATATATATGTAATCGCTCTGTTTGCGTACGTGTACACACATGCGCGCCCATAACGGAAATACACATGCGCGCACGCACGCACGCACACGCACACACACACACACACACACACACACACACACACACACACACACACACACACGCGCGCGCGCGCGCGCACACGCACGCACGCACGCACGTACACTTTCTCATGCATGGACACACTCGCGCGTGCACGCACACACAACACACACACACACACACACACACACACACACACACACACACACACACAACAAGAGGCATGCATGCGCGTACGCACATACAAACCGCACAGGTTCACACACACTTACACACACACACACACACACCACACACCACACACACACACACACACAAACACACACATTCTCTCTCTCTTCTCACTCTCTCTCTCTTCTGTTTGTCTCTCTCACTCACTCACTCACTCACTCATCACACACACACAACACACACACATTCTCTCTCTCTATTTCTCTCTCTCTCACTCCTTTTAACACACACACACACACACACAGAGGAAGAGAGGAGAGAGAGGGGGGGGGGGATCAATACTCAAAACAGTATGGCTATTTATAGACAACGAAGATGCACACCACAGAGATCCTCACAGGCCTGCATCTTGCCTCCCCCCCCCCTCCCCTCCCCTCCCCTCCCCTCCCCCAGTACCGCCCTCTCCCGCTCCCTCCCAGCACGCATGCAGGCACACTCTTGCATGCATCATGGAATCTGTGGAGACGGATCATCAAGATGTATTATCTGTGGACAGCCCAGAATAGCCCGCTCTTGTCAGAACACTGCATTCTTCAGAACCATTCAGCCGAAGTCCATCAACACAGAGTTTTTGTGTTCGGTTCCACCCACAGCCACCATCCCCTAATCCTGCTGTTCAGGGTCGCCAAGTGGCGGTGGTGATGTTCAGCTGAAGAGGAGAAATGACAGGGTAATGTTCGGTTTGTGTGTGTGTGTGTGTGTGTGTGTGTGTGTGTGTGTGTGTGTGTGTGTACACGCGCGTTTGCTTGTCTGTATTGGAGAGTGAGAGAGAGAGGGGATCAGAACTTTGAAAATCTTTATTCCATCAAAGATTAAGATTTTAGGCTGAGCCTGTTTTTCCCATCCGCCGTTGCTTAGATAAGTTGTGGAATGAGATAAACATTTGAAAAGCACACAGAATTATACAGTGTACATTCTTCCCACACACCCCCGTTGTGAAAAAGCTAAACACACACACACACACACACACACACACACCACACACACACACACACACACACACACACACAAAGAAGGATGAATACGCGCTCACGAAAGTACCAACGCAGACAACAACAATGATGGAAAAGGGAGGGGGTAGGGACAGGGAGGAGGGGGTGGGGGGTGAGGGGGGGGGGGGAGAGGAGAATGGGAGGGGTGGGTGGGTAATGGTACTGTCTGACTCTGCCTGCAGTAAACAAATCACCGAAGTGTGTTTGCTTCCCGTTTGTGTGAACCAAGTCTCTGCCCTTTTAATCTCTCCTTCTCTCTCTCTCTCCTCCTCCTCTCTCTCTCCTCTCTCTCTCTCTTGCTCGCTGTCTTTGTTTGTCCGCACTTGTTTTGCACTTACGCGCTCCTAGTGTAAAGGCCATTCTTAACTGAAACAATAAACAGGTTTGCTAATGGAGATGGCGAACTACTGACGAACCGTAGTTTTCCTCTAAACCGAAGCCTGCCGCCATTTACCACCTTTTAAGGCGGACCGCAGACTGATTCTGATTGAAGTTCGAACGATTTTTTTTTCCCTCAAGGGAGGGAACTCAACTTGCGAACTACTGCTTGCTAATGCTTGACTGAAATGTACTGTGAGGCCTGTTGCTGAGCATGTCACTGTTTTGAACAGACTGTCATACCGATGTTAACAGTCGCTTTGTCAGATATTTAACGGTCGCTTTGTTCGGAATTTAACAGTCGCTTTGTCCAAAATTGAACAGTCGCTTTGTCCGGAAGTAAACAGACCCTTTGTCCGAAATTTTACTGATGTAGTTTCAAGGCACTGTAAACTTGAATAGTTCTCGCCGTACTGATCGAGAATGTTTACTTAGGAATCGAGAATGGAAAGGTAGGATAGTCGACTTCAGACTGATTTCTGTCACAGGAGAGTTTGTCAGCTAGTCACGAAGTGATTTCTGTTACAGGAGAGTTTGTCAGCTAGTCACGAAGTGATTTCTGTCACAGGAGAGTTTGTCAGCTAGTGACGAAGTGATTTCTGTCACAGGAGAGTTTGTCAGCTACTGACGAAGTGATTTCTGTCACAGGAGAGTTTGTCAGCTAGTACGAAGTGATTTCTGTCATAGGAGAGTCTGTCAGCTAGTGACGAAGTGATTTCTGTCACAGGAGAGTCTGTCAGCTAGTGACGAAGTGATTTCTGTCACAGGATCGTAAGGGGTTTGTCAGCTAGTGACGAAGTGATTTCTGTCACAGGAGAGTTTGTCAGCTAGTGACGAAGTGATTTCTGTCACAGGAGAGTTGTCAGCTAGTCACGAAGTGATTTCTGTCACAGGAGAGTTTGTCAGCTAGTGACGAAGTGATTTCTGTACAGGAGAGTTTGTCAGCTAGTGACGAAGTGATTTTGTCACAGAAGAGTTTGTCAGCAAGTCACGAAGTGATTTCTGTCACAGGAGAGTTTGTCAGCTAGAGACGAAGTGATTCTGTTACAGGAGAGTTTGTCAGCTAGTACGAAGTGATTTTGTACAGGAGAGTTTGTCAGCTAGTACGAAGTGATTTCTGTCACAGGAAAGTTTGTCAGCTAGTGACGAAGTGATTTCTGTACAGGAGAGTTTGTCAGCAAGTCACGAAGTGATTTCTGTTACAGGAGAGTTTGTCAGCTAGTGACGAAGTGATTTCTGGTACAGGAGAGTTTGTCAGCTAGTCACGAAGTGATTTCT
>CM065721.1:61491933-61494433 GCA_033310375.1 Conus canariensis
GCGGAAAAATAAGAGGAGGAGAAGGAGGAGGAGGGTGGGGTGTGGGGAGGGGATGGGGAAGAGTAGGAGTAGTAGTCGTAGTAGTACAAATCGTGCGGAATGTATTGATTAGGACGGCTGTCATGCAGTTCATGCCAAAGTGGGGGACAGGTTGAATGCCAGTGTGGCGCTCTTTTCCTCTCTCTCTCTCTCCTCTCTCTCTCTCTCTCTCTCTCTCAGTGCGTAGGAGTGAGCATGCGCGTGAGCGAGAGAGAGAGAGAGAGGGGGGGGGGGGGGAGGTGGGGGTGGGGGGGGGTGTGTACCTTCATGGTTTTTTTAATGGTCATGAACTTTTCAAGCCATGTGAACTTGCATCAGCATGTAACATTGCTTCCCCCCCCCTCTCTCTCTCTCTCTCTCTCTCTCTCTCTCTCTTCAGTCTCTCGTGCTTTCTCTCCCATGCGCATGCTCACATATGCTTATTTGCGCACACGCACACACGCACACACACACACACACACACACACACACACACACACACACACAACACTCTCTCTCTCTCTCTCTCTCTCTCTCTCTGTCTCTGCCCTGTATGTCTGTCACACACACACACACACACACACACACACACACACACACACTTTCTGGGCGGTCAAATGCCAGTCCATTTAAACCTATCCAGGCTGATTAATCACTCTAGTGATCAATCTCGGAAGAAGCGAGAGAGGAAGGCAAGAGAGAAGAGGGGAGAGAGAGACTTTCGACACTGATATTTCATTGTCATTACCAAAGAGGTCTTTTGACAAGGGGGAGAGGTAACAGAACAAAAACATTTCCCTCTTCCTTTCCTGCAAACAAATAGTACACTTTCATTCCTAGTGTGTATCAAATCCAAGGTTAACAAATACAAATAAATTCGTAACATTTCGTTCTGTCCTCACGCACAGGAGTAATGCAGTAAGGTTAAAAACAAAACAAAACAAAACAAAACAAAAGAAAAAAAACAACAACAACTTAACCATCCACTCACAATGGCTTGTTGTCAAACTTTGATTTACACATTGGTGATTGCATTTAGTCATGGCACTTACCAGTTGAAGCAATATGGAGAAGTAATTGTTGTCAATTAGAGAAGAGGTATTCAGCCGAACAATGTGAAGAAAAAATTGTCTGGGCTGATCAGTATGCTGGTATATTCAGAAATGAACTTGAATGTGATGAATTTCTAGACAGCATGCAGAAAGCGCGTCAGTTATTACAAATCATTGTGAATGAGAGTCTAGATAAATTTGTCAGTGCTTTGTGCGGAGCCGCAGCTTGTATGGTTCGAGTTATTTGTAGAGGCAGCAGAACATACAATGACTGGTTTGATAATGAGTGCGAACGAAAGAAACAGGAAGTTAAAAGGTTATTAGAGAGAGAGAGAGAGAGAGAGGAGAGAGAGAGAGAGAGAGAGAGAGAGGAGAGAGAGAGAGAGAGCGGGTGTGAGATGTGGTAGGGAAGGGTGGGGAGGTGAAGATGATGCGCTCCCCCGGCCCCACCCGTTCATACTCTCAAGGTGATCAGTTTGATCGACAGAAAATACTGCGTCTCCGCACCTCTCCTTTCTTTCTCTACCCGTGCTGTATCTAATCACGGTCTTGGACATGTCTGCCCTGCTTCTCATTGGTCTCACTGTCAACAGTTACCAAGAGACTCGGGCACACACGTATTCATCTTACGCGGGAGGGGGTGGGGGGTGGGGATTGTGGATGTGGGGAGTTAAGAAACAGGACCTTATCGAGTTAGCAGCATCAAAGGAAGATGAAAGGAATTTTCTCCTGCAGAATGGCATTGTTATGTCTAAAACCACTGATTTTATGTCTTGCTAGAAGAAGAAAACGAAGAGGGGAAAAAAAAAGTGACGATAATCATCGTACAGTGCACCTTGAACACACGAAGAGATCTTGCACTGAAATCTATTATCGCCGTAATGATGCAAAAACCGGGAGCCAGGGTTCGTATACGTCAGCGGGAAGTGGGGAAGTCATGCAATTTAGGGTGCTTTTTTTTCCAGTGACTGGAAATTTCTGGGGGAAATAAGATTTCGGATAAAAGTTGGGGAATAGTCAGACAATGACCGTGAATATTCAACAAGAAGAACATGCTGAAAAAACGCGCACGTGCGTGCGCGCGCACACACGTACACACACTCCCCCCCTCCCCCCCACACACACACATGCACGTTCAAACGCACGCACACACACACACACACACACACACACACACACACACACACACACACACACACACACACACACACACATTCGCACACTCGCACACATATACATACATGATCGCACGTACGTTCGAATGCACACACCCGCATGCACACACACACAACACACACACACACACACACACACACACACACACACACACACACACACAGAAGAGAGAGTTAACGGACTTTTGTATTCTGGCTGCATTGTCAAGGAAACCGGCCATTGCTATGGGGCCATTGCAATATGGGGGTTAACTT
>CM065721.1:61499433-61501933 GCA_033310375.1 Conus canariensis
TCTCTAGCTTAGAAAGAGCGAGTTTTGTGGAGAGCGATGCGCACTTTTTCAAGTTTGATAGGAGCTTTTCGGCTTCTGTCATGAAACACGAGTCTTGCTTCTCTCCCTCTCCCAGCCTCCCTCCCTCTCTCCCTCCCTCCCCATCTCTCTCTCTCTCTCTTTCTCTCTCTAGTCCCCCTCCACCATTTACCCCCTTCCTTCACCGACACTCTTCTTTCTCCGCGTCTCTCTGCTCCTCCCTGCAGGCCTTTCTCGTTCATTGGCATGTGTTTTCAGTGCCAGTTGGTTTTATAGACATTGTCTTCGCTGCCTTGTCGTGGATGTCAGCATAATTATTACGTAAACACTGTTCCCCAGGTGCGCTTTTGAAGCGTGACACACCTGCACAGCATTATCAGAGGGCATTTCAGTCCAGCAAGGCCAGATAATGCCCCCAGCGAAGCACGTGTGAAATGTAGCATCATTACCGGAAAGGGTGAAGTGTCGCCCGAACGAACGAACACGCGGACGGACCGACGGCGATTAGAGCCCAGTAAGCACGTGGGAATGACATCTTGTGCCATTTCGCTCCGGAGGATTGGTGGGTGGCTGGGTGCAGGCTAAGGTGACGAGAGAGCGTGAGGGAGGGAAACGTACTGGTGGGAGGGGAAAGGGGAGGGGGGGGGGGTGAAGTTGCAGGTTGAATCGTTAGTGTAGTTAGTGAAAATGGACGCCACCTGCAAAGAGAGAGAGAGAGAGAGAGAAAAGAAAAGGTGTACATTGTGCGTTTGTACATGATGGCAAATGGTGTTGGGATCGTCGCCTTGCTGTGTGCATGCCCAGAACTGCAGTCCAAAAGTAATCGAAGTATGATGATGACATGCTCTGACGCAGGCGGGGAGAGGCATTACCGTAGTCGACAGCCATCTCGTGTTTTTGTCTTCTTGAACGATGGAAGTCTTTCGCGATCAGGAGGATGAGCCGATAGCCGTTAACTTGATGCTTAAAGCTTCCTGATGAGGAAGAAAACGGTGAACAGTTTTAGTCGTCATAAACACATGCTTAGTCTCTGAGATGAGACAATAATATACCGACGTTCGTGATGGTCATCTGAACGAACGCTTCGTCTTTCAGTCAGATGACATGATAGACCAGTGACTATTTTAGTCATCCTAGCGGATGTTTAGTCTTTTGATCTAGACCATAAATCGAGAATTGTTTTTTGTTCATCATAGAAAATATTGTTACCTTTGGGATGATGTAATACACCCGTAAATATTGTAGTCATGTCCTACTTATTCTGAGGGACGAGACACAAAGCCCATGACCATCTTAACTAATGCCTCGTCTAGGGATGAAACAGAAAACCTGTAACTGTTTTAGTTATCTCACTAGTGCTCGCTTTTAGGGATAAGACGGAAAACTCCTAACTATTTCAGTGATCTTAACTAATGGCTTTGTCTTTGTCTTAGGGCTTGCACAGAAAACGATCACTGTTTTAGTCATCTGCACTAATGCTTGTTCTTTCACGTGATAATTGATTGGATATCTTAAAGTAATGTTTGTTGTTCAGATTTAATAATGAACTGATATCTGCCGTAGTCATCTTAACAACTTCTTGGTTTTTAAGATTGATAAATATTCTAGACATCTCAACTACTGCTTTTTTTCAGAGTTGCTGATAAACTGATTGCAGTGTTAATCAATTAAGGCAGAGTCTTTGGTATGAGACAATAAACCGAAAACAAATTAAGTCACTTTAACTGTTTTGGGATATGAGGTAATAAACTGGTGTGTATTTTATTTACTGTTTTAGTCATCTTAGGTCATGTTTAGTCTTTGGTATGTGACAGGTAAGTGATAGCTATCTTAACATCTTCACCAGTGCTCGGTCTTTGGAGTGATATGGTAAACCGATAACAATGTTACCATCTTTATTGATGCCAGTCGTTGAGATGATGTGGTAAACCAATAACCATGTCAGTCATCTTGGCTAATGTTTAGGCTTTTAGTGAGAGGTTAAGCCGCTGATTATTTTAGTCATCTGAACTCATGCCATAAACAACACGTATTCGAAATCAATACTGGTCTTTTGGGTGCAAGAATTCATCTAAAATCGTTTTTTAGTCATCTGAACAAATGCAACGGTGAAATGTTCCATTCTTTTGTAACTGTTTAGCCAGGAGGAGGGAAATGTTGCTGGAACGTGCGTGCGTGCGCTGATGATGGGAGTTAGAGGATGACATCACGATCGCTTAAGGCGGGAAGCGGTTTGTTATTTAGAAGGAAACCCTTTGTTTTTAAAGATGGTAGATGGGAGGAATTCCTTAGCTACAACTGTCGGTTTTCGTTTTACACCCGAACACGGATTGTGGAGGCCTGGAAGTGTATTTCTCCTTTCTTCTCGTCTTTCTGTCTTTTTGTTCTTTCCTACCCTTTGTTGGGTGGTCAGCTTAAACGTAGGGGATGGGTATTGGGTTTCTTTTAAGGTACTTTGTTTGATTGACATGTTTATCGACGT
>CM065721.1:61509433-61511933 GCA_033310375.1 Conus canariensis
CCTCCCCCCCCCCCCCCGTCCCTCCCTCTGTCTTACTGTCTCTGCTCCCCCTTTGTCCCTCTCTCTGCCCTCTCTGGGTGTCTGTCCTGTCAGTTTCTCTCTCTTTTTTTTTCTCCCCCCCCCCCCCGTCTCCCTCCCTCTGTTTCGTCTCCCTACTCTCCCCTTCCCCCGCCTTGCCCCCCCCCAACCCCCCCCCCCCCCCCTTCACACACTCACACACTTCTTTCTGTGGTAGCTGATAATTACATTGCATACAGCAACATGCCTTCTGGGCTTCAATTGTGTTTGGTTAGGCATAATCCATGTTTCTGCAGGGCTCACGTACTACTACTACTCACGACTTGACCTAAACACATGAACGTGGCGAAAACGAAGTTTCAACAATCCAGTTTCAGGTTCACCTTCTTTCTGCCCTAAATCGAATTCGTCAGCGTTCATCTTGTGTGTGCCGAGGATGACGGGAAGAAACTGAATCAGTCAGTGACAAGGTCGTTCAAACCCTTGTCTTTCTCAGAGCTCACGTGTTGAGACGAGTTTGTGCAGCGCGTGAGGTGTGCAGGAAGGTGGGTTGCATGTCCCATGTACACAGTGACCATCCCACATCAGACTGGCTTGTAGCCCACGTCACGAGATGACCATCCCCTGGTTTTGTCCTCTCGCCATCTGGGTCCTGGTCGGTCTGAGTGACTGTCTTTGTCTTTTTGTCGCTGTCTGACTGTCTTGTCTTGTCTTGTCTGTCTGTCTGTCTTTCTTTTGTCTTTTCTGTCTTTCTCTGTCTCTGTCTCTCTCTCTCTTTCTCCCTCCCCCTCCCTTCCTCCCTCCCTCTCCCTCGCTCTGTCTGTCTGTCTCCCTCCCTCCCTCCCTCCCTCCCTCCCCATGTTTGTGTGTGTGTGTGTGTGTGTTGTGTGTTTTTTACAAGCGAGAGAGAGAGGGGGGGGGGGGGGGTCAAGAAGAAGTTTGAAGGAATTAGAGTATTGAGAGATGCTTGGCGAGAGGTGACACAAGCAGCAGACTGGGTTACAGCAGGCAGATTTGCAGCTCCCTGTCCATACCGCCTGCAGATGTTGAAACAGTCCCCACATTGAATTGCCCTTCATGTCCTGCCCTCCTTCCCGCTTCGGCTGACTCCCCCTCCCCCCCCCCCCCCCATCCCATTCTTTCTCCGCCCCTTCGATCTTCTCCTTCTCCCTGTCTCATCGGAGTGCGAGGTGACGTATTCCAAACTTGGCCACCTGCTCACCAGAGACTGGTGTGTGTTTTCACTAAGTTCTCTCTGGCCGTCTGTCTGTCTGTCTTTCTCTTTCTTTCCACAAGCCACATGTTGTTCACGCTGTCTGTCTGTCCATCCGTCCGTCCGTCTATCTTCCCCCCCCCCCCCCACTCCCTCTCTCTCTCTGTCTCAGTCTCCACGCCCCCCCCCCCCCCCCCCCACTTCCCAGTCTGTCTTTTCCCATTCTGTCCCTCTGCCTGTCTGTCTGTCTGTCTCTCCCACCCTCCCTCCCTCTCTCTTTCCTTCACTCTCTTCCCCTCCCGTTCTTCTTCATCCTTGCTGTGGTAATAAATATTAAGATGGCGTGCAGACGTTGGCGTGCGGGGTCCCTCCCTGTGGCTAGTCTTTACCTTTGTATGCATTGTAGGCATCCTTCATCAGAGGGCTTCAGAGCCCTCGCCACAACCATCTCCAGGCATTGTCCTTGCTCCCTCCCTCCCTCTACTCCTCTCTCTCTCTCTCTCTCTCTCTCATTGTGTGTGAGTGTGTGTGTGTGTGTGTGTGTTTGTTTGTGGTTGTTAGAGGGAGAAAGAGCGGGCGCGTGATGTGTGTGTGTGTGTGTGTGTGTGTGTGTGTGTGTGGATGGGAGATGAGAGAGAAGAAGAGAGAGAGAGAGAGAGCATACATGATTTTATGTTCATACCATGACCTCTTTTACTTAAACCGTTTTTCCACCCAACCCCTCACCTCCGCCCTTCCAGCTTTTCTCACTTCTTGTCCATACACCGCGCGCGCTGCACACACACACACACACACACACACAACACACACACACACACACACACACAGAGTAAGACCCAGACGGTGATAAATTATGTACATGCAGTATGTAAACAGTATGAATTGTTGAATTGAGTTCTGACCTGAAACATTGTGGTCAGCTGGAAGAAAAAGAAGGGGGGAGGGGAGAGGTGGAGGAAACATTGGGGGGGGGGGGGGGGGAGTGATAGAGAGGGAGAGATGTGGAAATCTGTCTTGCTCCATCGTCGTTTGTTTGTTTTCGTTGTTGTTGTTGTTTTGTTTTTGTTTCTGCCCCCACCCCCCCCCCTCCCCCCTGTTCCAGTTGTGATTAGGGAATCACATGAGATATCTCCCTCCTGTCAGTTGTGTAATGCATTGAGACAGCTTTGTGTAACGCATTGAGACAGCTTTGTGTAATGCATTGAGACAGCTTTGTGTAATGCATTGAGACAGCTTCATATTTCTCTTGGCATCCGTCTTTACGTTTCT
>CM065721.1:61516789-61530421 GCA_033310375.1 Conus canariensis
AACAGACAGACAGACAGGACAGAGAGAGGAGAGAGAGAGAGAGAGAGAGAGAGCGAGGATGGGAAGAGGGGTGAGGGGTGGAGAAATACGCATATTTACAGAGACCGAGAGAGGGAGTAGACAGCGGCGGATTCTAAAATTCCCAGGTAGATTTTTTTCCTTTTGTTTTGTTTTTTATTCCCCCCCCCCCCCCCCCCCCCCCAAAAAAAAAAAAAAAAAAAAAAAAACGCTTTAAGAAAGATCATACGATTCCCAAAATCACGATTTAATATCCTTTTCAACAATTTCGCTCGATTTCTTTCTTTCTTTCTTCCTTCCCTCAAAAGCACAAATACCGGAGTATAACCGTAGCCAAGCACTCCCAAAGCTCCCAGAATCCAGGGAAAGGCCTCATTTTTCGGAAAGGACGTCTCGTCCTCTCTCCGCTCGCGCTAACAAATCAGTCACAAATCACGGATGAACAAAAAAAAAAAAAAAAGAAAAAAAAAAAAAAAACCTACAGTCGCAAAGTTAAAAGAAAATAATATGTATGTTAAACATTAATCATAATGTAGCCCCCCCCCCCCCCCCCCAAAAAAAAAAAAAAAAAAAAAAATCTTCTGGTAAAAAACGTCATTAAAAGCGACAGATTTACATAACTCTTGAAACCTGCGGTAAATGTTAAAATGTAAGCAGCTCAGCTGAACATTTTCAAGGACTTAAAAGCCAGGCATCACACACACGCACACACTCTCTCTCTCTCTCTCTCTCTCCACACACACACACACACACACACACACACACACACACACACACCACACACAACACACACACTCGCGTGCGCGCGCTCCTACACATATTGCGCACTCATACACTGGAACAGTAATATCATCAAACACACACACACACACACACACACACACACACAACACACACACACACAACCTGAAGCAGCTGGATCGCGTTAGTTGCCATCTCCATAGCAACCCAACTTTAAAAAAAAAATAAGAAAAAGGCAAACTCATCATATAAGGTAACCCCAAACCAAAGCGGCAGCAGGTTGCCCCCATCCGCACACACAACACAAACGTTGTGCTTGGCAAACCTCTTGTTGCTCAACCAGTCGCTAAACGACATGACGATAGGGGCGCGCACGGAGACATGCATGTACGGCATGTCAGGCGGTCCCGTCTGCCTCTCATCTGGCCTTGTTATCAAACATGCTAACCGCCCCGCTAACGTCCTTCTGCGAGCCGACGCATCGACTCGGTCAGTCCGTGCACTCGTAGCAATTTTAGGTTGTGTCAAACACCCACCAGGATTTTCTCATCAAAATATGAAAAATACAAATAATGATAATAATGAATACCTCAAAAAAAAAAAAAAAAAAAAAAAAGGAGGAAAGAAGGGTACGGGTGGTTCCACCTGCCCAAGTAAAAATTCTTGAGCGGCTGTTTTTTTTTTTTTTTTTTTTTTTTTTTTTACCTTCCACACACCCAATTACATCTGGACAGATGAAGTCGGAGTGACTCCGGAGGGGGGAACTGTTGAGAGGAATAGGGTGGGGTGGAGCCAGTGTTTTCATACTCAGTTTTGTTGCTTTTTTGTTGTTGTTTTTTTTTCAATGCGCAGAGAGAGAGAGAGAGGAGAGAGAGAGAGAGAGAGAGAGAGAGAGGAGGATCACCAATCTACATTTCGTTTACCGTCATTCTACATCTAGTTGCACAGTGAGGCGACTGCAGGCGGAAATCTAAACAAATCTTAAATGTAATTAACAGCGAACCGCCAAGAAAACGTAGACAAACGAATCACAAGACAAAACACAACGCGTTTCGACCTCCTAGGTCTTCTTCAGGCAAGATGCAAAACACTCAGGACAACGAAAATGAACGAGCGATCACTGATCTTCATTCACTTCAGCGTTTTGCCCATTGGCTACAAGAACGCACCATTACTGACACTGAACAATAAATAATGACTATCTTCTGATATGTAAAGCACGTTCTGTCTCCCTGTTTATGTGTGTGTCCGAGTGTCCTTTTGCTCACTATAACAACAATCTACATTTCTCATTTGATCTCCAAATTTGCCATGAAGACTCATTAGCATACAGGGCAAAACGAGAGCGAATCACTTTCGTGCTAGACAGTGCCATTAATCACATTTTTAACGCGAGTGGCGAAGCTAAGCGATGTGGGGCTTTGAAGCGGACCAAACACGCCTCGCCTTTGGCGTCCACACACACACACACACACACACATCAAAAACACCACGTTGACTCTCAGCCGGAATGGCTCCTTTGGGAGAGTATTAAGCTGATGGTGCCAAAGGCGAGAGCCGGAAGGACGGGGAAGGAAGGGACGGGGGAAGGGGAAATGGCGGTACAGAAGGGCAGATGGGAAGTCGGGCAAAGTGGGGACAGCAGGTGGAGATACAGAAGGGGAGATGGGAGGATGGGGAAAATGAGGACAGGAGGTGGGAAGGGGGAGGTAGTTCACTAAGAAAGGAAAAGCTCCACTCTTCACTCTTGCAAAGCCAACACGTTAACGCTAAAACATGGTATTGCGGGCATTTTGTTTTTGCGGATTGTTGCGGAATAAGACACTGTTTCTATCTTTTTATTGCAACAGTCATGGTAATTTGCTGGCAAGAGGGAGGGGGGAAGGAGCCTGGAGGTGGGGAGGAAGGGGGGAGGGGGGGGGGGACAGCTGGTTCATTAATAAAGGAAAAGTTCGACTCTCTATTTACTCTTGCCAAACCAACATGTTAAAGCCGAAACACGTAAACATGGACATTTTGTTGTTGCTCAATAGTATGAATCTGTTAATACCTTATTCAATGAAACAGTCCAAAACATTCGTTTTAATTGAAAGCCTTCGTAAAAAAAACAAACAAACAAAATACAATAATTTCTATTAACATTCACCCAATAGGATCTGCAACCCAGAATATTAAAAGTTCGGCATCATAGCACTGAAATCGTGCATGAAATGGATATGTATTGATGGAATTATCGGCACACACACACACAACACACACACACACACACACACACACACACACACACACACACGCTTTACAACTCCAAAGTTGAGAGGAGCGGAGATCCGATGAAAGGGAAAGAGTATAACACAGTATAGCAGGATCGCCAAAAACATCTGTTCATCTGCCAGACAGAGACAGACGTCATGTCATCACAACTGGCGAGTGCACTTCTGCACTTCCTGCAAGCTCAGAAGGAACTGAGAACGGTACAGTCTATTTATTGGCGTCGACGAAGGGATCAGCAGCCTAACGAAACAAAAATAATCGAGTCCGCAGCCAGTCTACACAATTCTTCCGTCAAGAAACAAAACTATTAAGACTGCTGTCTGCATGATTTTCCGGGGAAAACAAAATCAAGAGTGCAATCTACACCATTCTTTTCTTTTTTTTTTTCTTTTTTTCTTTGTAAAGAAGTAAACACAAATCAAGACCTCAGTCTGCACACTTTTCTGATATGCAACACAGTCAGAACTGCAGTCGGCACAATTCTTCAGCCATAAAATAAAAAATAATCACAACTGTCTGTCCAGATAGCAACATAAATCAAGACTGTATAGTCTGCACAATTCTCTGTCCAGAAACAAACATATATCAAGACAGCAGTTAGCGCAATTTCCAGCAGGCAAAGAGCAGAAGGGGGAGAAGGAAGAGGAGGAGGAGGAACAGCTTGGCACAGAAAGATGCGAAGAGAATCACGAGAGGGTCTGGGGGTGTGCAAAGGGGAGGGGCAGAAAAAGACGTGTACATGGAAAGCGGTCAGAAGACGAAGGGTCCCACTTGACTTGATTTGAACAGAGAGCCAAGACACGATGTCCCCAACAACACCACTCCGGGAGACCTGGCCCCATTTCTGCCGTCTGCCCTCCAGCAGCTTGCAGAATAGCAAAGTGGAGGAGGAGGAGGAGGAGAAGGAGGAGATGGAAAAGTAAGAGGAGGAGCATAGGAGAAGGTGCCAGAGCAAAAGGAGGAGGTGCAAGAGAAGGGGAGGGGGAGGAGGAGGAGGACCCCTTCGAGGGTTGAAAGAATGAGCGACGCAAAGGGGAAAGGAGAGGTGGGGTGGAGGTGACGGGGGAGGGGGGGGGAAGGGGGGGGTGAAGACTGAACTTCACATAACTTGACAGCCAGGACCAAAGGCTCCCCTCCCCTCCCCTCCCCCCCTCTCTCTCTCTCTCTCTCTCTCTCCTTCCTCAACCTTGACCAAAGGCTGTGCGGCTGACTTTGACAATATCAGAAATAAATCACCCTGCGACTCCACAAGGGCAGAGAACTCCAAATGGCTTCTGTTCGTGGTTCGCCTCATTATTCCGAGTGTGCCCACTCGCCGTTGGAAATGACCCTTCTGCCGACCACCCTGGAATCGAAAAAAAACAACAACAACAACAAACAAACCCGAGGAGCAACAGCAAACAAAGGGAGCAAACCAATACGCTAACGAAAACAAATGAGGGCAAACCATAAATAACGGCACAAAAACGGTCCAACGATAAAACACGCACGCAAACAAGATCGATCAATAATACATCAACGCAAAGAAGCGTACACCGATGAATACAAATACTTTCACCCACCCCAGCCCCACCCCTACCCACCCGTCCCTCAACCCTTCCAATATTTATAACACGATCCAACGGATTTTAGTCGACTCGCAATAACTACACATGTTCGTCGAACGAAACTTTAAAGAAAAAAAAAATTATAAATGAATATGAATATAAACACACACACACACACACACACACACACACACACACACACACACACACACACTTCGAGCATCAGCTACATTCCCTTCCATTACTACCCTCCCTATCCCCTTCATAACCCCCTTCCGAAGCCATCCCTGCCATCCATCCCTCTCCACATTCTCTTCCTTCCTGTTGACCTCAAAGGATGTATGCTTTAGCAGCGTCTTTCGTGACGGCACGCCCAGCTCCCAGGGAGACACAAAAATAAACGGACGGATTCAAGTCGGACGCGCGTCAAATGACATATCGACACACTCCTTCCAACAGATGGCGATCGGGTGCAAAAGAGAGGAGAGAGGAGAGAGAGAGAGAGAGAGAGAGAGAGAGAGAATGTGTGTTGACTGTGTATATCAACAGTGTATGAGGAAAGGGGGAAGGGGGGGGGGGGTGTGGAAACAGGAGCTCAAACTCCGAAGGACCGAAATTCGCCCTGAACCTCCAGCGGGTGTCTAGTTTAACTTTCCACAGCTTACAAAACGACCTCTGAAAAGAATAATAAAAAATAAATAAATAAATAAACAAAAACTTAGAAGAGTCATTTTCGATGTGATAATTATGTGTGCCATCAGATGTTTTTCGTCATATGAGTTTGCATTTGTCGCGGTTTTTCTTTTTTTCTTTTTCAATGTCATTTATTATCTATCTTTTTTTTTAAGTTTTCCCATATCATTTGATAATATTTTGATTCATTTTCTAAGTATACAATACTATTTGCACGGTGATGTATTCTGCATGGTTTATGTAAGCTTCCAGTACTGTTTTACGAGGTGAATTCACTCATTTTCTTCCTGGGCTTCGAGTACTGTTGACATGGAGACAAAGTTTCGTCCTAAGCTTCCAATTCTGTTTGCAAGTTAATCTTCTTTTTTTTTTTTTTTTTTTTTTAAAGCATCGAGCACTGTCTACAAGGTTATCTGTCATTTTCTTTGCTAAGCTTCGAGTATTGTTTGCAAGGTGATGTGTTTTCTTCCCAAGCTTCGAGTTCTTTTCAAAGGGTGATCCAGGTTCTTCCTAAGCTTCCAGTTCTGTTTACAAGCCGAATTATTTTCTTCCAAAGTTTCCAGTCCCGTTCACAGGTCATAAGGTGGTGTAGTTTCTTACTTCTAATTACAAGATCTATTTTCGTCCCATTCTTCGACAGAGAGTCGTCTACTCCTCTTAGAACAGACTGTTGTTAAACTTCCAACCATTGTTTTACACCAAGGTAAACTACTTTCTTCTTCAACTTTGAATACTATTTTAGAACAGTGCGATCCGTTTTCTACCTAGGCTTCGAAATACTGGTTAGGAACAAGAAGAAGTATTTCGACACTGAAAACAAACAAACAAGACAAAAGAACGTCGATATCACCCCCCCCCCCCCCCCCCCCCCCCACACACACACACACACACTTTCTTTCCCCTCTCAGACCAGGAGACTTATTAACTGAGTTGCAAGGGCACTGTTCAAGATTTTAACCAACCCTACTTAGCCGTATACTGACAAGATAAGATCGCCAGTCACTGCACTTTTTACCCTCACAAAGCACAAGTATATGTGTGTGTGATGAAGGCTTTCAAGTTCCTCTCTTCCAAAACTACTGAAGGATGATGTGGAGCATGGGAAGCAGAAGAGGAGGGAATCGGTGGTGGAGACATGGAAGGGGACAGCAGGGGCAGGGAGGGCTGGGGAGAGCGGAGGGGGGGGGGGTGGTGGTGGTGGTGGTGGCGATGAAAGGGATCGACTGTACAGAAGGCGAAAAGGTCAGAGGTCTGTAGGGACAGCAACAGTAGTGGTGTTGTGTCTGGTGGCGTGTGCAGTGCAGCCGGCATGGAACATTGGCTTCTTATCGTGATTAATCGCCCTGGATCACGGACCCATCCAGTCAGTTCACTGGAGTGCCCGACACAATAAATTGTCTGCGTTCGTTCGCACCGACTGGGAAGAGAGAAACACCAGACACACACTCATACGCACGCACCGACATCCCCCCCCCCCCCCTCCCCGTCCCTCCACACACACACACACAGCGAATTGGTGTGAGAGAGAGAGAGAGAGAGAGAGAGAGAGACAGAGAGACAGAACAGACAGACAGACAGACAGAGAAGAGAAAGCGCACGTGCGTGCACCCACACATGCAGTCTTGCCATAAATATCGCTGGAAATGAGGCCATGATGGCAGCAAAAAGGCCCATAACTGCTTCAAAAAAAAAAATTGTACACATTTTCAATTGAGTGGAAAAAAAAAACCGGAGGTGGAGAGTAGCGAGATGGATGGGAGTGGGGGCGGGGGTAAAACTTTGGCGTTGGCAACAGATGCAACTGAAAGTTCTTAGAACCGCCCGCAGCTGCCGTCAGCTCTGCTTCCCTTCCCTGATTTCCAAAATCCTCAGATTTCCTGAAGTTATATATATGATGTGATAACCTCAGCCCAGATGCCTTTGGTTTCCAGACAGGAAGTGGAGCAAACATCAGAATCTGTCCTAGTCAAAATACTTAACTTTAAAGGCTAGACTTACGTTTAATGGGAAGGGGGCATGAGAAGTAATCCTTCTCGGGGAAATACTCAATTTCATTGTTTCTTCAAGTATAGACCAGCACGACCAGCAAGCGATAGCTCTTTCGCTGTAATGAGCTAATCAGGCGTGGTGCTACTACATATACTGGTTACCTGCTACTGCGATATATATATATATATATATATAGAGAGAGAGAGAGAGAGAGAGAGAGAGAGAGTCTGTGTGTGTTGTGTGTGTGTGTGTGTGTGTGTGTGTGTGTGTGTGTGTTGTCTGTGTATGCGCGTGCGTGTGTGCGTGCGTGCGCGCGTGTGTGTGAGCGGGGGGTTAAGTTTTACGTTTATGAAAGTGGTTACAATGTGAACGACAAGTAGTCCAAATAGGTTACACCACACCTGCTAACCCACGAGGCAGAGTGCCCTTGGGAACAGAAACAAATGAATAAATACGCACGACAAAGAAAAAAAAAGTCGGAATGAGGGGTTGGTTACTCCAGAACAAATAAGAAATTACATCTGGCATTGTTTTGGTTTGATTTTCCCCAACTAGACGTACGTTTCTCCCAGACTCAGAGAGAGAGAGAGAGACGGGGGGTGAGGGGTGGGGTGGTAGCCGGTGGGAAGGGAGGCCTGGGGTAGCAACCCCCCCCCCCCCCCCCCCCCCCCCCCCCCCCAACAGGTGGACCGGTAACTAAACAGGAAGTCTACGCGCGCGTTTTGGATTTATTTTCTTTTGTTGCATTTTTGTTTTCGTTTTTTTTTTTCAAACTCCGAGGGAGAAAGCGCTGCTAAGTCAGGGCATGGGTATGGGGAGATTGGGCAATGCATCTATCAACAGACGTCAATCCTTCAGGGTTTACCAACATGGCACTGTCACGGCCAAGCGGTTATCAAGGTATTTTACACTGCCCCAGGTTGAGGATGGATGTGGCCCCACCTTGAGTCCAAAGTCCAACTAAACCCTAACATTAGACGAACGTCACCAGGGTCAACGTTCCCATCTACTACACACCAGTAAAATACGTGTGGCCCATCCAGGCCCGTTCTGTTGATTTATTGATGCTGACTGCCGTGTTGTTATTCCCAGTTCTACTGAAACGAAGAAACGAGTTGCTGTTGGTTGGGATGGGGACGCTTGCCATTCCAGGATCCACCACAGTGACTGGTCAAAATTAATTATCTTGGAAGTTCACACGTACTTTTAGAGACTCTCTCCTATCCATCAACTCAGTGTTAAATTCTCCGCCCCCTTTTTTGTGTTTGTTGTTGTTGTTGTTATTGTTTCGTTTGTTTTGTTTTTAGCTTGATGCAAATCACACTGATCTGGAAGCTTGTCTTTCTCTTAAGACAACAGTGAACAAACAAACAAACAAAAAAAAAACGTACTTGGGCCTCCTGCCCTCACAGCAGATCTATGTGAATTGCTGTTAGCATAAGAGGCCCCATACACTAACGTATTCAAACGTCTGTCAGTTTTCTCACGTTTCTTTATTTTACTCAACATATTGATCCACCCAGTGTGTGTGTGTGTGTGTGTGTGTGTGTGTGTGTGTGTGTGTGTGTGTGAGCGCCCGCGCGCGCGCGCTTACGCATGATGCACACGCGCGCCTTCTCAGTCGCGGCCATATAAACGCAGACTGTTTGCGCTTTCGCTTTTGTCCCACAACAAACTCAATTTGCAGTCTTGCCTGGCAGAACCTAAACACGTCTTTGGTCCTCCAAAGTGATAGTTTAGATCAGAAGTCTACAAAAGCATGAGTGTCGCTCACACTCACCAAGCCCCGGCCCTGTTGTGAGTGTTCACTACGTCACAGACCAGTGCTACACGCCGCTCTCTCTCTCTCTCTGTATAAAATATTTGTCTTCTGATGACATCTTACAGGCGACCAATGAAAGGCTGACAATCTTGGCTGCCATTTCCCTTTTTCTCTACGCCCTGTTGTGAGCAAATCCTACTTTTTTTCCGGCCAGCGTCATCTCTCTCTCTCTCTCTTGCTTTGCAAGTGGAGACCGTCTTCTGTGCAAGCCATCAGAATGGTGAGTGACAGTTTTGGTAGTAATTTTCTCTTTTTTCCCCCTTCCCCCTGTTCTATGCATACACTACATCTCAGACTGCGTTCCGTCTCCCTCATCCCACACCCAGCCCCCCCCCCCCCCCCCCCCCCTCCCTCCCCACGCATAAACACGATTCCTCACCGCTTTCTCCCAATCCTGGATTTTTACAAGTGTTTATCCACTAACGCAGACGGCACACAGGCCACTGTGGCCGTCACGATATCGCGATGTCACGTTCTTCCCCTTTGTCATACCGCAAACATGCCATGCCCTACAATGTCGCACGTCCATCCCACAAACTCTGATCTCCCTAGAAGGCCTGAACGCCCACTGTAATAAACCCTCCCTCTCTCTCTCTCTCTCTCTCTCTCTCTCTCTCTCTCTCTTATACATACATACAAATATATGTGACAATAAAACCCGAGTTCAGATGCCTTTAACTACCAGACAGGGAGTGGACCGAACATCGAGATCCGTCCCATTTCTTACGCATAACATTCAAATACAGACGTGCCTTGCCTGGATTAGCATGAGGAGCAACGCTTCTTCGGTGAGCGTTTCCGTTAATTTCATTGTTCCTCCAAAGGGGAGGTCAGTAGGTCCAGCCCGCGACAGCTGTGGCGATTTGTGAACAGATCATCAGACTTGTATGGACCCTGACCACGCGCTACTGGGAAACACTTCCATACAAGCAAAAAAGAAGGAAACTCTCCGAAATTGAATGATCCTCCTGCATACATGAAAAGTGTCTTTATTAAAAAAAAAAAAAAAAAAAAGGGGGGGGGGGGGGGGGATTTGACTAAATTTGCTTAAAAGTCACAAGGCAGAAAATGTAAAGACTCAGCCTATGGGTTAGTAACTTTGGATTTATTTAAGAAAACTCCCATATTTGAAACACTGGACGTCACTGGACAAGCTTGAAGAGCACACAGGTTGATGCAGGGCATGTATAAAAAAAAAAAAAATAAAATAAAAAAAACACACACCTGGGCCCAGCTGCCTTCAATTTCCTGATCTGAAGTGCAGCAAACGATCAAACGTCTCAGTTGTTAATATAGGTGGCATTAAAGTCAAACGTGCGTGATGGGGGGGGGGGGGGGGGGGGGGGGGGGGGGGGGGGGGGGGGGGGGGGGGGGGGGGGGGGGGGGAGATGTAATGCATCTCCAGTGAGCGCTCTCGTTAGATTCAAGCAGGCGACGTCTGTTTCACTCTGTGATGAACTCTTCAGTCTTGCCACTGGATTCTGGTTACCGAAAGCTGAGAAACACATATAAAAGAAACTCTCTAAAAATCAAGCAGAGCTTTCTGCTTTCACGAATCAAGTCTCCAGAAAACAAACAACAGCATTCAGTGATGGGGAAATTTCTATTTTTAAATCAATGGCCGTACAGCCTATGGCAGTCAGTAATGCGGGATAGAAATTCACATTGTTTGCTCATTCCCACGTGGTATGAGGCTTATTGATTGTTCTTGGGTGGTGTTGTGTGTGTGTGTGTGTGTGTGTGTGTGTGTGTGTGTGTGCGCGCGCGCTCACGCGTGTGTATTTAATATAAACTCTAAAGTGGACTTTCACTGTTCATAACATTTCAGATGGCAGCATATCCCATACGGCCCGGATCGGCAACAGACGTTATACTGTTAAGTGCCACACAGCAGGATCGGGGGGGCAGAAAATGTGCTGGGGTAGGGGAGAGGCATGAGGCGAGGGGAAAGGGGGATTGGTAGGAGAAGAGCAGGGGGGGGATAAGGAAAGGAAGCAGGTGGGGGTTGGGATTCAGACGAGATATTGGGGAGTGGGTGGGGCTTTATGTTGTTGTTGTTGTTGTTTTTTACCGCCCTGATGTTAAGCGACAGCTGCTGCCTGTACACTGCCTGTGCCCTCTCTTCGTCACTGCAGGTTGTCACCAGGCAGGCAGGTGGTCTGTACAGCAACTTGCACATCCCCTTCCACCCTCCCCCCCCCCCCCCACACCACACACACACACACACACACACACACAACACCACCACCACCTTCCCCCACACCCCACCCCACCCCACCGCAACGCTGCCATCTGGTCGTTTGGCTTTGTGGGGTAGTGTTTCCTGGTAACTTTCCAAACTCGAAGCAGCACAGAGTGCAGCGACGTTTACAAGTATTTACAACACGGGTCCACACACCTTTGTGTATAGCATGAGCCCGTGTGCGTGTGTCTAAGCTGTTCACCGTGGGGCCTCCATCTTATTCCTGGACCTTCTTTTTCTTTTTTTCTTTTTGATTCTAATTGCACTTCCTGTTGTTTCCATGGGAACTACAGAATCTACGAGATGCGCATGCGCATAGCAGGCCATATCACGCATGTTAATGGCGGCCATAGCACGTTGAAACTTCGCATCCTCAAAATCCATTTGCATCTGTACGTTTCCAACACCATAGGCGCTGCTAAACCAGTCCCAGATGTTTTCTGATCTACGACTTCAATTTGGCGGATATTGTGCAGCTCCAGGACTATGCACATGAAGAGGATCTGGGTCCTGACTTGGCTGAGAAGGTGGCTCAAGTGATTTTAGTCATGGCTAATGGCAAGATGACTGATGAAAAATTAAAAGAAAAAATGGACAAGCACAAAGCGCCCAAGAATTGTGGCATTGCTGTTCCACGGGTGAACAATGAAATCTGGTCCGTTATGGAAAACGCTGCCAGATCAGCAGACCTACGGACCCAGAAAATACAAAAAGCCCTTTTGAAAGCCACTTTTGTTCTGGCGAAAGTATGTAATCAGTGTGTGACCAGTGGATCTGCAAAACTCGAAAAAGTGATTGCCGATTTGACTGATGCAATTGGCCTGGTACTCAAGGCAAACCATGAGTCGTCCATGGAAAGGAGAAATAAGATTCTGGATGCATTTCAGATCAATAAAAGGTACCGTAAGCTAGCATCTGCTGATATTCCAGTCACAGAAAATCTGTTTGGAAATGATCTGAAGGATGCTGTGCAAAAATTGATTCAGACAGACAGAGACACAGACAGAGGGTGGGTACACAGAGAGAGAGAGAGAGAGAGAGAGAGAGAGAGAGAGAGAGAGAGAGAGAGAGAGAAAGGGGGGGGGGGTAGGAGGTGCGGAGGCAGTGCCATTAGTATCACTTTTTGTGGAACTCATTTGACACAGACATTTTTCTTGAATGGATTTATATCTAAACCAAAACATGGCCATTTTCTGGAAGTCATAGCCTTTTTACTGATGCTACTTTCTTCTTTTTCAAATCGTAGTGTCACACAAATTGTAAACTCACACAAAAATTACTCGGATTAACAAAATAAACAATCTGACAACTGTGCGGGTAGGTACTGAGGCATGCACGTAAATAAGGTATGTGTATGTGCGTTCATGCATGAGTAACATGCCTGTTTGAGTATTTTGTTGTTCTTGCATGCACGCACGCACGCACGCACGCACGCACGCACGCACCACACACACACACACACACACACACACACACACACACACACACACACACACCACACGTTTTTAAACGAATCGGTTAAAGCGAAATCTGCTGAGTCTTACATTCGCGCTGTAATGGGAAGTCCTTTACTACTAACACCCACGCAGACGTATGAACATATTTCTAATGTCATGAACAACCTCACATCTCGTGTGTCAGTTGTCCTAGTTTAGTCCTGATGGTTACAGTGGTCAGAATACGTCTTTCGCCGCGAAACAGACCGCCAAGAAAACGTCGATAAAAGTCTGACTGCATAAGATCTCCGTTTTCCGTCTGCCCGGAGAACCCCCAAATCCCCAGTCTGGGTCCGTAACTCACTCCCAACCGAAAAGTACTTATACAGAACCGGCAGCATGCAAAAAGAGCATCCTTCTTCTCTATACATACGGTCAAAGCCGCGAGACTCCTCCTGCCAAGACAAGAGACTTGATGGTCCAAATCGCCTTGTGAACCCAGACAAGGCAGATCAGTGCTTCTTTACATCAGTTTCTGCATGCACCCGGCACATCGTCTAAGAAAACGAGTATTGATTATACAGTTGCTTGGCAAGAGCCTCACCCACACCCACCCCTGCCCCTTCACTACAACGGCTCACAACCTCCTTACCAATCTCCTCATCCCACCGAAGACGAGTTCCAGACAATCAGTCTAGAGACAAAGCCGCAACACAGTGACAGACTTGACAAAGACCGAGCTGCATTGATCCGGAGGTAAAAGAAACCATCACCGCACTGCACGCATGGAAAAACGCTGGCATCGACTGGCCCATAGGTCTAGGTCTGTACAGCCATCCCGTGATTACTTGCGTGACAAGAACCGATAGGAAA
>CM065721.1:61533021-61555521 GCA_033310375.1 Conus canariensis
ATTTCTCCACAGAAGCACTGCTAAGGGCAGCATTTATATCTAAAATACACAGCATAATCTGGCGCGCGTGCCTTCGTGTTTGACATTGTGATTCCTGTCCCAGAAGGAAAAGCGGGTCACTACAGTTTAGCGCCATTTCACTTTCACGTGTTCTCTGTTTGTGTCTCATGGAGACAGAGAGACAGACATACTGACATATGTTACACTAGTAATCTGAGAGAGAGATAGACAGGTAAATAGCGAGGAAGACTTACAGACAGAAAGACAGATAGGTAGGTAAGTACAGAGAGAGAGAGAGAGAGAGAGAGGAGAGAGAGAGATAGAGACGCTTTGATGTTTTATTGCCTTCAGCGAAGTTAGCCATAAAGGCAAGGGGGTTCCACACATAGTTTTAGAAATCGCATCATTCATAAATCATCACAAATAATAATCATGGTAGAAAACAATACAGTCAAAACAAATATTACAAAGTTTTTGCGTATTAATGTTGCCGGGCATCTTATACACGTTCATAAGGAGTGACATAAAATTAAACACACACGTAGAATATACTATCTTCCCTTCCCTATCGCACCCCGCACCCCCACCCCGTCCCCCTCCTCGCCGCCCCCCACCCCCACCCCTCCACTCTTGCCTTTTCCTATCCTGACCCACCAGTCTCCTTCCTTTGACCCTCACTCTCTTACCCAGTCCTATCTGACATCACGTCACGCATACATGAGAACCAAAAAGAGCACAGCTCACTCATACGCGTACGTTGCACAAACACCGCTCTCCTGGCTTGTCCCCCCCCCCCCCCTTCCCCCCCCCCTTTCATAATATAACTGTTCTCTCACTCCTCGCGCTGCCCCCTCACCCCCCCCCCCCCTCCATCTCCCCACGCCCCCTCCCCCTCCCACCCTCCCTCCCCCTCCCCCCACGCCCACCGAGAGAGAGAGGGAGAGAGAGAGGAATGTATACAGACAAGCAGTCGAAATAAAACACCGCAGCAGAAATCTACACGAAGTACTTAGTCAGAAATCCAAATTTTCGCCTCACAGTCTTCCTACGGAACGTTAAAAACAGAAATGGACAATCAAGCCAGAACTTCTAAAACCGGAGATCCGTATCAGACTACTACTGAAACTGAACCGCAGGTGCGGCATTTTATCTATTAAAGAAAAAAAGTCGCTTTCTCTTTCACTGCATGGAACTTGGAGTGATGCCAGCAGCGCCCTGGGCTTTCATTTTATTACTAGCATTTCAACCCGGCTTCGCCTGGTCCATACCCCCCCCCCCCTCCCTTCACTGCATCCCTCCCTCCTCCCAATCCTTACGATAATAATCACAATGATGGGAATCCGCTGTGCTCTTCCTCAACTGAGTTCAGAGTGCTTCCACACACACAAACAGTGAAACTGAATTACACAAAGAAAACTAAAGCAGTTTTGCTGATTTGCATGTATTATTCTGAGTACTGTCATACACACGTATGCACGCAAACACGCACGCGCACGCGCACGCGCGAACACACACACACACACACACACACACACACACACACACACACACACACACCACACGCACACACAAAAAGATGACTAAAGAGGATTTGGTGTCGATCTGGGCATTTAACTGTACAAAATAGAGAAGAAAACAAAAGTGGTTTTAACTACAATTTAAATGAAGAGAGAGAGAGAGAGAGAGAGAGAGAGAGAGAGAGAGAGAGAGAGAGAGAGAGAGAGAGTCTGGGCCTGACAGACAGAAAATGACACAGCTGATCCAGATGGCGGGGCCTAAGACAGAAAAGCCACGTTGTCCCTGGAACGTCTTTCAATGGTTCGCGATATGCAAAACTCCTCTACCTGCCTCCCTCCGTTTGTGGCAACCCACGACAAGGCTGTACTGATGATCAGAGAGAAGGGGGGGGGGGGGGGAGAAGGAGTGAAATGATGAAGTGGGGTAGGATGGAAGGGATTAACGGGGTGCTGTTAACTCAGATCACAGACGTCTGAAAAGATGTATGTGTCCACGACTCATTGAGAGGGAGGGAGGGAAAGTGAGAGACATACAGACAGAGACATGCAGGCAGGCATGCAGACAGACAGGCAGACAGGGAATGAGACAGAAACAGAGACAGACAGACAGACAGACAGACAGGCAGGCGCCATTGGCTCAAACTTCAACGAACATCAAAGCTGCATTGCTTCGCCACTTCTCTTCACGTGTGTTGTTCTCCCGAAGATCAGATTCCTGTTTACATGGTGATGGCTTTGTTCCGCAATGGACGGACTGGCCATGCACGCGTTCATGACATAACTTGATACCAATTCAAGCTGCACTTTCCTTGTACGGCACCGAGTGAGATGTCTCAAACACTGTCTCTTGGGTGTACTCTGCTTCGACTCAACCCTCCTTGTACAGCACCGAGTGAGATGTCTCAAACACTGTCTCTTGGGTGTACTCTGCTTCGACTCAACCCTCCTTGTACAGCACCGAGTGAGATGTCTCAAACACTGTCTCTTGGGTGTACTCTGCTTCGACTCAACCCTCCTTGTACAGCACCGAGTGAGATGTCTCAAACACTGTCTCTTGGGTGTACTCTGCTTCGACTCAACCCTCCTTGTACAGCACCGAGTGAGATGTCTCAAACACTGCCTCTTGGGTGTACTCTGCTTCGACTCAACCCTCCTTGTACAGCACCGAGTGAGATGTCTCAAACACTGTCTCTTGGGTGTACTCTGCTTCGACTCAACCCTCCTTGTACAGCACGAGTGAGATGTCTCAAACACTGCCTCTTGGGTGTACTCTGCTTCGACTCAACCCTCCTTGTACAGCACCGAGTGAGATGTCTCAAACACTGTCTCTTGGGTGTACTCTGCTTCGACTCAACCCTCCTTGTACAGCACCGAGTGAGATGTCTCAAACACTGTCTCTTGGGTGTACTCTACTTCGACTCAACCCTCCTTGTACAGCACCGAGTGAGATGTCTCAAACACTGTCTCTTGGGTGTACTCTGCTTCGACTCAACCCTCCTTGTACAGCACGAGTGAGATGTCTCAAACACTGTCTCTTGGGTGTACTCTCTTCGACTCAACCCTCCTTGTACAGCACGAGTGAGATGTCTCAAACACTGTCTCTTGGGTGTACTCTACTTCGACTCAACCCTCCTTGTACGGCACAGAGTCAGATGTCTCAAACACTGTCTCTTGGGCATACTCTGCTTCGAGTCAGCCCTGCGTGACATGACGAGGAAAGCCAGTCAGCCGAGTCACCAGATGGGCCGATGAAATTCTCCGCCTCAGAGCTGGACTTTGATCACGTGGAATCATGTGTAACATTCTGATTCCGCCGATACGTTTCTCCATGGGTTCTGACGTCCATGGTTTGCCCAGTGCTTCTGTCTAATCAATACAGGCTAATTACTCGGATCTGGAGAGTGTTAAAGCTCTGAAAGTTCGCTCCAGACATAAACTGGGAAACGAAGATCAGATCAAGTTAATTGCAGGCAAGTGAGCGCACCATTCTGACACCACCTTGTCAACAACAACAAAAAAGATTGATAGATAGACAGGCAGGCATGCAGACAGATATTAGATGGATAGGTAGATAGATAGACAAAGAATTAGATACAGATATTGGCGTGAATGTGGCATGTGTGTATATACAAATATATATATCAAACAACCTTTTAAACAGGGTTGCTTTTTTGTTGTTGTTGTTGTTGTTTTTGCGAGGAACACCTTTTTGTTGTCATGGGTTGTTAAACGCGCAGAAAACAGCATAGTGTGTACACCTGACCTTGGAGACTGGCCCTTAATCCACCATATGCAGTGCAACGGACGGGGAAAGAATATTAAGACCAACAGGACTTGAAACAGGTCATTCTCGTTTCCTGGCCCGCTCTGTTATTCAAGTACTGTTGCTTTTGCAGTCGCTGTTGCAGATGCTACTATCAGTGCAACTGCTACTATTAGTGTAACTGCGGCTATGCTGCCATTGTTCCTGTCGCAGCTGTTACACATGCTACTGGTAATGCTGCTGCGACTATTATCACAATGTGCTGCTGCTTTTGCCGCCAATAATGCTATTGCTATTACTTTTAGGTTACTGCTTATGTCGCCGTTGCTCCGCAACTATTATGACAACAATAAAAAAGATCAAGAGGAAAAGTCGTTCGACAACAATAAGATCAGTAGGAAAAGTCGTTCACGAAAACCAGCTAATCATAACGTTAACAGCAAAAGCTGTTAACGAACAACATTAACCACACTGGGTTACGTCGGACATCATCCGCGATGAACGGCCTCTCACGAAAACCAGAACTGAAGGAACTGAATACTCCGGTTCTAGGACGTGAAAGAAAACACACATACATATACACATACACGCACATATACGCACGTGTGTGCGCGAGCAGCCGAATGTACGCACGCACACACACGCACGCACGCACACACACACACACACACACGCATGCACGCACGCACGCACCGCGCATGCACACACACACACACACACACACACACACACACACACACACACACACACGCACACACACAAATCGCACTCAGAAACCTTATTTGCCGTTGAGGCCGTCTCTTTTGCTCGCACCAAACGATGAGAGTTAAAAAGCAAAGATGAAGACCCGAGAGAAGAGGGGAAAGAACAAATAATCTGAGAGGGGAGAAATGGCAGGGAGGTTGACTAAGAGCTAAAGCAAATAGCCAGCCATGGCTGCTGCCGTCACACAGAGTCTGAGAGTCATCGGGACACACACACACACACACACACACACACACACACACACCACACACACACACACACACAACATCAGCAACACTTGTCAACATAAATGGGATCACTGGAGGGGGTGGAGGAGAGACAGAAGGGGGGGGGGGGGGTGGAGGAGAGAGACAGAGAAGAGACAGACAGTCAGACAGATAGACAGAGGGAATGGGAGGAAAAGAGACCAGCAGGCAGACAGAACACACGCACGCACCAACACACAAACACACACACACACACACACACACACAAACACACGAATAACACGCACGCATGCACCTACACAGCATCAGCAACACTCGTCAACGTAAGTGAGATTATGGGGGAGGGAAGGGAGGGGGGCATGAGAGAGAGAGAGGGAGAGAGGGGTGGAGCAGACAGAAACACACACACACACACACACACACACCACACACACACACACCACACACACACACAAACACAGAGGAACAGAGGGGGAGAGGAGGGGGGGGAGGGGGAGAAGGAGTAAGTGAGGGAGAGAGACAGAGGCAAAGAGAGAGAAAAGGAGACAAAGAGAGACATTGAGACAGAGACAGACGGACAGACAGAGCGAAAACCGTGTTTTGCAGCGACAAGACCAGACTCATGCATGCGAATGCGCGTTCTCCTTTCACGTCCTATCCTCACAAAAAAACACAGTGTGTGAGGCTGAGCGTTTGTGTATTTTGGGAGGTAAGGCATGTGAATGTTTGTGTGTGTGCACGTGCATATGAGGGAGAGACAGAGAAGAGTTAGACTAAGAAAGGCCCACAGAGAAGGTAATGACGCGATTTCCGTGCATATGTCAGGTGGGTTTAAAAAAAGAAGAAGAAGAAGAAGAGAAAAAGAAAACGAAAAAGCAAACAAGAAAAAAAAAAAAAAAAGACAGGAGAGACCAAAGTAGCTAATCAAAGGTTTACCACAGTGAGATAAATTCGGTTCCGCAGCTGTCATAGCATGTTTACCCAAGGATCTGTTATATAGGTAAAAACGCTGCTACTGGCGAGCGACCTTGTTGCGCAGTCCGTATGGTCGGGATGCGTTCAAGTGTCAATAACTTATCCTATTTGTCACTGTTCCTACTTCTACTGTTCAACCAGCACTCGTGCAACTTTTTCTTACTTTTACTGTTCAACCAGCACTCGTGCAACTTTTTCTTACTTTTACTGTTCAACCAGCACTCGTGCAACTTTTTCAGACTTTTTCTCTAATTTTTTTTTTTAACAATATTCATGTACTACTCGGCCTCTCTTTGGGGCGATTGCTGGTCAGGTTAACGGAAAGCTGAAGTGCCTTCAGTTCACCCGTTTCCTGCTTCTCACTGCTTCTGTCGTTGATGCATTATTAGAAATCCCACTGGGATGACTGTTCGTGAGAAGAAGACCAATCAGCAATCCTATTGGGGAGAGAACTGGAGGAAGAAAAAATTAGCAATCACTTGGGAGGAGCATTTGCCGGGATGCAGGATCAGTAATCCTACTCGGGTAAGGGTTCGGAAGAATCAGAATTCGCAATCCTGTTGTGGAAAGGGTCTGGGAGATGCAGAATTTGTTATCCTATACGGGAGATAATTCTTGAAAACCGTTAGTCATCATACTGGTTTTTTACATGTGGATCGGGGGGGGGGGGGGGGGGGGGGGGGGGTGTCGCAGAGTAAGAAGACCGGGGTAGGGGGGACGACGGCAAAATGACCAGTCATCATGCAGGGAAGACGGTTTGGGGGACACAGATTTAATAATCCTACTCGGGAGGTTTGGGGAATGCAAAATTAGTTGAATAAAGGGTATGGCGGATGAAGACGTAGTAATCCTATTGAGCGGTAGCTTTTGAGGATGAAGAATAAGTCATCTTATTGGGCAGAGGGTTCGGAGGAAGCAGAATTAGTAATCCTGTCCTATAAGAGAGAGACTGTGGGGATGCAGAATTAACTGACCCACTGAGGAAGGGAGGGGGGGGGGGGGGGGGCGGAATTATTAATCCCTCTGAAGAGAAGGTCCAGGGAAAGCAGATTAAGCAGTCCTGTGGGAGAGATGGTTCGGGAGAAGCGGAACTACCATTCCTTTCAAAGTGTTAGGGAGATGATTCTAAAGAAGCAGAATTGTTAATCCTGTTGGCCTGGAGACAGGGTTTTGAGGAATAAACAAACAAACAATAATATCCTGTTGAGGAGATGGTACGGTACAAGTAAAATCAGTAGTCCTGTGGAGGGGGAGGGGCGGTTCAGTATAAGTAATTCTGTCGTGGAAAAGGTTCGGGGATGCGGAGTATGGGAGAGTATGTAGAGGCGGTGAAATCAATAATCCTATTGCGAGGAAGATTTGTGAAAGCAAAATTAGTCATCTTCGTTGGGAAAGCAGAATTAGTAACCCAGCTGTGGACAGCGGTGTCTCTGGACAGACGGACGGGGAAGTGGGGGGTGGGGGGTGGGGGTGGGGCGTCACTGAGAACAGCATCTTGTAAAGTTGAGAGGGGAAAGTCTTGTGTACATGCATAGACAATACAATGTTCACATCAGTAGACCACTATGGATCAGAAGTTTCCAGTGCGTTTTAAATCCCTTCCAGATTTTTTCTCTTTTATAACAAAAAAAAAAAAAGAAAAGAAAAAGTTAACTACATATAAATATTTCAAATGAAAATGTCACATTTTAATATGTGAAATGAGCAAACACACACACACACACACACACACACACACACACACACACACACACACACACACACACATGCCTGCGCACACACATAGAGTAAATCTATAATGAGCGCGCGAGCATGCACGCGCACGCACGCGCACACACACACACACACACACACACACACACACACACACATGCACACACACAAACAGATAGAAAGATAGATACATATATACATACATCTAGATAAGACAAACAAACGGACAGATACACAGACAGATTCGCACAGATGTCATTGATCATAGCTGGCAGCTTTGTAGCATCCAGGAAAACGTAGGCAATGCACGGGGTCAGCAATGCCTGAGGAACGTACCTCTGGGTGGATGCCATTATTTTCCGGAAGGGAGAGGAGGATGGGAAAGGGGAGATATACCGGTGGTGGTGGTTGAGGGGTTGGTCAGCCATGCACGCACAACCGGATAGTCTTTTTTTTTTGTCTTGGCTCCTGTGCAGCAATTCATGCAAGCTTACACACACACACACACACACACACACACACACACACACACACACACACAGAAAGAGAGAGAGAGAGCGAGGCCAGGATTGGGGTCAAGACTGTCGGATTCCTCAGCCTCAAACCTTCGCGTCTGTTCTTCCCTGTTGCTGTTCTGTCATGCAGAGAGTGAGACTCGTGCGCTCTCTCTCTCTCTCTCTCTCTCTCTCTCTCTCTCTCTCTCTCTCTCTCCCCCCCCTCCCTCCTCACCCCCAACCCTAGTTTTCGTAAGATCTTTCGATCATAATGTCAATGTGCAGTGACGTTTCTAGACCCAAATTTAGCATTTAGAAAAGTGTACAACTAACGCAAACTGTGCAGAGAAACGCCATGCATTCTGAATGACACTCACACCACTGAAGCCAGTAACGATGTATGTGATCATCCGCTGCCAGCGACCGACCCTGATATGTTTTATTAATGGTAGCCTTCAGTATTACCACCTTGTTCTGGTCACCTTCCCATGGGTAAAACAAGCATTTGATGATGATTCAAAATTTGAGCTTTCATGAACGTTCAAGGCCTTGACATGAGGGTTCTAAACTTCAAAGACGTTCAACAGCTTGACGTGATAGTTCCAAATCTGAGGGACTTTCAACGCCTTGACATGAAGGCCTCTGATCTCATGGATTTTCACGGCCTTTGACGCATGGGTTCCAAATCTCAAGGACTTTCAACGTCTTGACATGGTGGTTCCAAATCTCAAGGACTTTCAACGTCTTGACATGGTGGTTCCAAATCTCAGGGATTTTCAACGTCTTGACATGGTGGTTCCAAATCTCAAGGACTTTCAACGTCTTGACATGGTGGTTTCAAATCTCAGGGATTTTCAACGTCTTGACATGGTGGTTCCAAATCTCAAGGACTTTCAACGTCTTGACATGGTGGTTCCAAATCTCAAGGACTTTCAACGTCTTGACATGGTGGTTCCAAATCTCAAGGACTTTCAACGTCTTGACATGGTGGTTCCAAATCTCAAGGACTTTCAACGTCTTGACATGGTGGTTCCAAATCTCAAGGACTTTCAACGTCTTGACATGGTGGTTCCAAATATCAAGGACTTTCAACGTCTTGACATGGTGGTTCCAAATCTCAGGGACTTTCAAGGCCTTGATGCAAGGGTTCCAAATCTCAAGGACTTTCAAGGCCTTGACGCAAGGGTTCTAGCTAGATCTCAAGGACTTCAGGACCTTGACATGAAGGTTTCAGATCTCAAGGACTTTCAAAGCCTTGATGCAAGGGTTCCAAATCTCAAGGACTTTCAAGGCCTTGAACGCAAGAGTTCTAGCTAGATCTCAAGGACTTCAGGACCTTGACATGAAGGTTTCAGATCTCAAGGACTTTCAAAGCCTTGATGCAAGGGTTCCAAATCTCAAGGACTTTCAAGGCCTTGAACGCAAGAGTTCTAGCTAGATCTCAAGGACTTCAGGGCCTTGACATGAAGGTTTCAGATCTCAAGGACTTTTAAAGCCTTGGCGCAAGGGTTCTAAATTTTGAGGACTTTCAAGGCCTTGACATGAAGGTTCCAAATCTCAAGGACTTTCAACTTCTTGGCATTACGATTCCAAATCCCAAAGACTTTCAGCGTCTTGACCTAACGGTTCCAGATATCAAGAACTCTCAACGAACTCCAAGGATTGTTTGAACTCAGCTCTCCGTTTCATTCGAAAGAAAAAAAAAGAAAAGTAAACTAGACACCTTCAGAGCATTCCTTGACATGGTACTTTGTGCGTATGTCTTGTATATATGTGCGTTTTCCTGTGTGCACGTGACGTGCGTTACGTCACTATGTGTTAATACAATCCCTGTCAAGTGAGCATACAAATTAAGCTTGCTCCACACGCATGTGTCTGTGAGCACGTCACCACAACGTATTGTTTTATTTTCATCACACACACACATACACACACACTCAGAGAGAGAGAGAGAGAGAGAGAGAGAGAGAGAGAGAGAGAGAGAGAGGAGAGCTGTCAATTGATCATACAGCTCTCGGCCCGAACCCTGTACAGTTCGACAGACCATGACTCGCCGTGCAGGAATTACATTTTCCACTACCCCGCACAACCTCCTCATGATCAAAACACGCACGCACGCGCGCGCGCGCGCGCACACACACACACACACCCTCCTCATGATCAAAACACACACACACACACACACACACACACACACACAAAACGAAGCATGTCCTATAGATCAAACACAAAATATTCATGCGCCTGTCACCTTGTCCTGCAGAGACACGCAACGCATTGCATGCCGCCAATTCGAGGGACAGCACAATCACCACGTGTCAACGAACTCGTGTGGCAAAGTTCGCCTGCACCGACCGACTGGCACACACACACACACACACACACACACACACACACACACACACACACACACACACACGCTGCCGTCGCCACAGCGGTGGAGGAGTGGGGGGAAATGGACCAGGGGACGCAACTTCGGTTTAAGGACGTCTCCCGAATTTCCGGTAAGTATTGCTTCCCCTCTCTGCCATAGCTTTTCAGTCTCCCGACTGCCGCAGCCCACTCCGTAACTTCCCGCACCTCCAAGCGTGCGATGTTATCAAACAACGAATCGGAACGAACAACCACGAGACGATAACAAATGTTCGTCAAAGGGTACCCCCCCCCCCCCACCCCCATAGTGAAAGGCACTATAACATGACAGCATCTCAGTTGAAGGTTTGTCTATGTACCGATGCTCTCCATGCCCGACATACTCCTGGTAAAGGCGCCATCATGTCTGTGCTAAAATGCTGCCTGAAGAACGTGTATTCTGACTGCATACTGATAATGGAGTATGTCTGACTTATCTTGCTTAGAAGATGACGAGCATGTACATTTGGAGGGTTGTTTTGGTGTGTGTGTGTGTGTGTGGTGTGTGTGTGTGTGTGTGTGTGTGTGTGTGTGTGTGTGTGTGTGTGTGCGCGCGCGCGCGCGGCGCGCGAGAGAGAGAGAGAGAGAGAGAGAGAGAGAGAGAAGAGAGAGAGAGAGAGAGAGAGAGAGAATGTGCCACTTTGGGATGCAAAACCACACACTTTCTCCACAGTCTGGCTGGCATAACAGCAATGATAATGGACCATGGGAAAGGAATAAACAGAGGGGGGAAGGAGGTGGAGAAGAGGCATTTCACCACTTTGGCTTCACAAGGGGAGTATTGCGCATGTTAATGTCTGTACTGTTTTTGTTGTTTTGTAGCTGAGGAAGGCATATTGCCGAAAATTTCTTGTCTTGTTTTGTGTCGTCCTTTAAAACTGCGTTACTTCACACTTCGTTTTGTGTGCTCTTCCGCTTTTTCGTCGTGTTCCGGTAACGCTGCAGTTTGTTTCATTTGCCTTTGTGCCACTTTGTTTCTATCTTTACCATTTGTGTATGTAGGTGGAGTCATCAGATTTCTTTTTCAAGCAGCAGTAGCAGCAGCTGAAATTAAAGCATTACGCCATGAGCACTGCTTAAAAGAAGAAGGAGATGATGATGATGATGATGATGATGATGATGATGATGATGATGATGATGATGATGAAATTGCTTCAAACAATATCTGACAAAAAACATACACTACCTCTGATAGAAACATATGTGACATACATCACTGGTGTATCAACAATATCACAAGTCACTGATATTGAGTACAGACATCTGAATACTTGTTAACAGACAGACAGACAGACAGACAGAGAGATTTCCCTTATATGTTATGACTTTCTCAGAATGCAATACTGAGGTAAAATCAAGTAGTCTTCCTCAAAATCCCTGTTCATGCCCTTCACTTTCCACCTCGGCCTGCATTATAAGATATATATCTGGCCTTTCTCACCCTTGCAGTTGTATCTTTCTCTTTCACCCACTCTCCCTAATTCCTATTTCTTGAATCCCCAGACCCTCTCTGACTATGTTCACGGGGGGGAAGAAACCTTTCAAATTCTGTCTCAAAACATTCTTCCCAGAAATCGATAGGAAAATAACCTCAAGTCATTTTCATGAACAACAACCACACATTTCTTTTTTTTTTAATAAAAAAAAAAACCCAGGGATGCAAAACCACACACTTTCTCCACTGTCTGGCTGGCATAACAGCAATGATAATGGACCATGGGAAAGGAATAAACAGAGGGGGGAAGGAGGTGGAGAAGAGGCATTTTTCAGCATTGCAAAATCTCTGTGATACATCTTGCCCACTGGCAAATAAAAAAATCAGTGCCACAGCATCCTACCTCCGCACCTCCCTCCCTATCCCCCCCCTTTACATTAGTGCTGTTGTTGTTTCTCCAACTGGAATAGAGTTTCAAACACTAATGCTTGTGCTGCTACTTGCATCCAGAGCTTGGGGCAAATGGCCTTTTGCCCCAAGCACTTAAATCCTTTTTGTTCTTTTTTTTTCTTTGGTGCTCGTTTCCATGGTAAATGGCTTGTCCAGCCTTTGCTTACTGAGCATCTTGCTGAGGTGTGGGGGTGGAGGGCTGTTCTGAAGATGGGGTGAGGGAAGAACCACAGGGTGGACAGGAATGCCAGAACAGAAAGATTTATGAGGAGGAGACTGGACACTGACCTTGCGGAGGTGGCCTTGACAGAACTGAGCTCTCTTCAACTTCATTCTCTCCACAGCTTTTATTCTTAAAGCACACATCAATTTAACATACTCATACACACTCCACCACAACTCTCTTCTCTCACAAAAAAAGCACCCCCTCACCCACCACACATCCCCTTCTCTCTTCCCACACTCCCTTCTGCCAACCATCATAATCCAAACACTGGAATCTTAACAATTCAATCAGCAAGCATGGACTCCATTTCCAGAAATGCATTATTGAGCAGTGTTACAATAAAAGATAGCACAGGCACTGTATTTTTCTTTTTATCCTGCATTATTCAGCAGCTGCTTGATGAAAGCTAGCCCAGGCACTGCATCAATGGTAGTGCACTGCTCAGCTTTCATCTCCGCAAAACCCTCACACAAAAACCAGATTACTGAAATCAAGTCTCAATAAAAAAAAAAATTGTACCTCTGTAATACTGCAGAACCTAGATGTTGACTATTCCTAAGATTCATTTTGTCACTAGCCACCAGTTTAGCCCACACATTTGCACACACAGGAGCATGCACTACAAACACACGCACACATGCAGACACACACACACACACTCACACTCACACCGAGGACAGGAACAGTTCCGATCCAATCAATAATATTGTTCTAGTCTACCTGCTGCAGCAGGTGACAGAGTTTTAACTTGGCTGGTGGTTGTAAAGCTAGCTCCCTTGTTGTTTTCTGCCCATATCATTTAACTTCTATCAATGATGTGTTGAGTCTTTTATACATCGTATTTTTCACATCAACCAAACTTGTTTTCACCTCCAGCTGTTGCTTTATTTGCCTTTCTGTAAACAAAACAGCAATAACAATTGAATGAGTGTTGTTGTTGTTGTGTTGTTGTTAAACAAAACCTGATGAAAAGATAGAAAGTGGCCCCAAAACAAACCTATTACATTTTGGTACATATCTGTGGTGCAGACTTGGATCACAGGGTGTACGCTGATGCGTTTAATGAAGATTCCACTAAAATCATGGGGCTGACTTCAGGTAAACTTGGTGAAAAGACTGACTGGGTCCTACGGGTGAAACAGGGGTCACAAAGACTTCAAAATCATTGAGTCCCAAGGACCCCTTTACTTCCCATCTTTCTGCATCATATTCCAGTTTTAAGGAGTGACACTAGAACTGCAAGAAATATGCATTTTTATGGTCAATACTGTATATTTGATGGAAATCAAACTGTTTGAGAGTTCATACTCTTCAATCACATTAACTGTGACATTTTCTCTTTATCATGAACTCTAAATCACATTAATTGTGACATTTTCTCTTTATCGTAATGGGAAAACCAGAAAAACAATAGCCAATGCTGTTGTGCAGTATAAAAGCCTCTCATTTTCTATACTTAACTGTGTTTCAACACCTTCCCATCACGAGAAACTACTCTTACTCGCGGACATCAAAGTTGTTTACTATATATTACTACTGACTTTGATGATGAAGAAAAGCTTTTGATTTTTCAAATCATCTGTATAACAAAGACGCTCAGATATTGAAATCCCCATGTCATAACTAAATATAAGTGAGCATGTAAATCACATTCATATGTCATCAAGAGCCCTGTGATACTATGAAATTTTAGTGCTGACTGGAATCCATGGGCAGATCCAGGATCTCTTTGCCTTTGCAGAGGTCTGCAATCTCCCTGGTATTCTTTTACGTGAATAAGATTACAGCATCACATTTTCAAAATCATTTACACACATAAGTGCATGTATTAAAGAATTTAAACATGGGGAGATTACACACAGGTAACGAACAATCACAATATTGGCTGCGAATGCCTGTTCATGCACATAAAATGCACATTATCTGATAGTATGTCAGGATCCTCCCTTTCGCATAAGCACCCAACATTTTTGTGTGTCAATTGAAGCATATGAAGTTTAGTCTTATCAACCTCAACTTTCTGGGGTTCCTCTCTGAAAATTCATGAACGGAATTCCTGGAAGCAAAATGCTTAAACCTCTCACAGGAAAACCATTCCCAGACTTCCAGTTGACTGGAATCTTCATGTCTGAAGATGCGCTAACTAAAGACACAACAGCCACAGAACAGATCCTTCTGAAGTCACCCACCACTACAACAACACTAGTCATAGCCGATAGTGTTCTTTGCAGTGGGTGAAAATGATGAAAACCCACCTCGGTTTAACAGATGTCCAGCTACTATAAACACAAGCAGACAAAAGGAGGGGAATTTGCGACCTAAACAAAACTGCAAAACAAAGCATGCCTGCACGCATGGTGCGCACGCGCACACAACACAATTCCGTTTGAAAACTGCCGCCACGATAAACCACTTGCAAAGCGTTGGAGACAACACCACCTTTGCCAGAGCCAAAAACCTTATTTAAACTAACAAGCTGCCAATAAAAAGTTTCTCAGCAATAAACACACTACCCCCCCCCCCCCCCCCCCCCCCCCCCCAAGCAAATTCTCGGCTATCATCAGTCTCCACACACCAACCTCAAAACTTCCCACTCCACCCCTATTCCCTCCTCCCCCCTCTCTCTCTCTCTTCCTGTGCCGTGCCCACAAATAAGATTATTTCACAATGTTTCTTCATTTTCCCCACTTCCGCTGTGCCTCCCCCTCTCCTTCCTACAAGGAGGCCGCTGACTCAGCAGCCAAGCAGCGCGGCAAGCCGCCTCAGCCTCGCTCATTGATCCTTAACGCGCTCTCAATACGTCAGGACTCCAAACACACAACCGCCCCACCGAGCCTCGACTGGCTGGCTACATGACATTCCGCGCCGACAGGGAGCAAAGGGAGAGAAGACAATTCCATTTCGTTGGCATCGCTCGCCTCCCCTGCAATGCCGACAACAAACTCGGAGGGGGGGGGGGGGGGGGGGGGGGGGGAGTGGTCGGGAAGAAGTTTGGGAGATCTGGGGAAAGTAAAAATGGGGAGTTGACGGGTAAGCAACCAATCAACCAACCAGAACCCCCCCCCCCCCCCCCCAACACACACACCCAACTCTCCTCTCTCCCTCCCTTTCCCCTCCCTGTGGACTGGGAGCTTTACTATTCGAGGCAAAGTGGCGTGACAAGAATTGGCGGGGCGGGGTGCAGGGGGTGGGCGGTGTGCCGTGGTGGTGGTCACGATTAGTTCACAGGCCATGAAAACTTAATTCCTTTGCTCCCTTGTTCTGGCCCGGCCTTGCAGGTCCCGGGTAATTACTGCCCCTTCTGCTGCCTCTGATGCTTCTCTGGCAGCCGCCCCTCCCCCCCCCCCCCCCCCCCCCTCCTTCTTTCTTTTCTGAACTGTACTTCCGTCCGTGATCAGCAACACTGCGTAAGTAGGACACGTGACTTGCTTTCCGTGGCTAATCCTTCTTTTATGACACAGCAAGGGCTGAAACCAGTTGAAATTACTTCCCATCCCTCTCTCCTCCCCTCCCCCCCCCCCCCCCCCCCCCCCTTCCAGTTGGGAATAAACAGAAGAATATGGGAAAAGAAATTTATGACACATAAGAAAAATAATAGTTATAAAGAGATTTCAACTTCTGAACAATCAAAACTGAACCCACAAATTGCCCAAAATGAAAACAGCCTTTAATTGGACTATAATACATACCATACAATCAGTCTGTGTGTGTGTGAGTGTGTGTGTGTGTGTGTGTGTGTGTGTGTGTGTGTGTGTGTGTGCCCGCACATGTGCATATGACTCGCACACATGCATGCTCACGTGTGTGTGTGTGTGTGTGTGTGTGTGTGTGTGTGTGTGTGTGTGTGTGTGCATGCTTCACATTACATTCAGTTCAAATGGGGAGGGACTGAACCACTATATTCTTCACTGAAAGAATAAAGAAGTGAGAACACACAAGTAACCCTGACACCAAGATCGTGTCTTTAACCCCCAAACCATGATTTGAAAAAAAAAAAAAAAAAAACCAACTCAAAATTCAATAATGGCACAGAATAAAAGTCAACAGTCATGCAGAATACCACACACACACACACACACACATACACACACAGTCAAAAACTAAAAACAGATAAAAGAAAACATACAGAGAGACACAGAGTATCACCATATTATGTAATTCAGAAATCAACATGGACACAACACTCGAAAGTACTTTTTTAACAATCGAAATCCTTTCTTCTCCCCAGGCCCAGAACGAGGGTCATTCACGTACTCCCAGGAAGGCTTCTACTCTACAGAACTGATCTGAAGATATTGGATGTCTCTGTTCCATCCCCTCCATCCCTGGAGATGAGGCTATCTACCGCGTAACCTGTGACAGCCAGGGATGACCAGAAACACGAACTGAAGCCAGAAGTGGACCAGAATACATCACATAACAAGGTAACCAACCATTATGTGGTAACTGCTCTTACTTACTCCAATTTTCTGTGGTAATCACTTATAGCCAGCCACTCCAATTTTCCCTGTCTACTGACTTTCCGTTCTGCAGAAATTACCCGAGGTACCTCGATATTGTATCTGCTGGAATTATTGAGTTTGTAACATCAATGTCGGTGCAGTCATCAAACTAGGGGTACCATGATATTGTATCTGCTGGAATTATTGAGTTTATAACATCAATGTCGGTGCAGTCATCAAACTAGGTTCTCTTGTCTTTCTTCTCATGCTTCTTCACTGTCGCCCCACCCCCACCCCCCAATGTCCCTCCCTACCGCTATTGTGTTACCAGAATAGGTCTGTCCATGTGTTTGTCTGTGTCTGTCTCTGTGTACCCATCTGTTTTGCTCACTGTCACCGTCTTTGAGAACAAAGTCGATTGTGACAACACAGCAGACTCATGTTCATACATCTTGCAACACACACACACACACATACACACACACGCACACATACGCATATAGGCATACATGCACAAACAAATACACACAAACAAATACACACACACACACAGAGCACACATGCGTACATGCGCGCATGTGTAAACACACACACACACACACACACATGGAGAAACAAACACTCACATATGTGCGCATGCATGCATGCACACACATACACACACACACACACTCAACCCAACACACACACACACACACTCAACCACACACACACACTATTCCTCCGCCTTTCTCTGTGCTTCAGGTCCTAAAACAATTGCACACCATCACACCACCACCACCACCACCACCAGCCTTTTCCTCACAGACAACACACACACACCTTCCAACATGAATAACGCCCCCAGATTCATCCCCCCTCTCCAAACCATCCATCATGCTGAGACAACAGGTGAGCTGTTCCTTGCTCCCCGACAACACATCAGTGTCACCAGCCTGTCAGCCCCTCCCCCCTTTGTCCCCCCCCACATCCCATCACCACAAGGACAGTCACTGGAATTAACGGTCTGAGCACACCCTCTCTCTCTCTCTCTCGCCCCACCCAACCAACAGACCTAAGTGAAAACAGTTCTACCCCTGTGTCTGGTTCACCTTCTCCTGTGTGTCAGAAAAATAGTCAAAAAATGGTTTATTTCAGCACAGTTTTATGTCAGTTAAATGGTGAAAAACGGCTTACTTCAACACGCTCTTCATGTCAGTTGAATGGGAAAAAACAGTTTATTTCAAAGTTGACAATCACCTATGTGATGAAACATGAAACTGAATTCTACTACCAGTATCACTATCTCTGTCTCTGTCTCTCTCTCTCTCCCTTTCTTTCTTTTAAAATTCTGGACACTTTACACAAAGTAAAGTTTTGTTCAATGATATTCATCCAATCTCTTTCTTCCTATCTTCTACTGCTTCTCTCTCTCTCTCTCTCTCTCTCTCTCTCTGCATTTTCATTCTGAATGCCTCAAATAAAATAAACAAATAAATAAATAAAGCTGCTGTCTAGGATATCCTCGGTTTTTCTCTCTCTCCCTCACTTCGTATTTTCATTCTGGTCTTCTGTACTCATTACATATGCAGCTGCTAAAGCTGTCCTCCAGAACATCCCCATGTCTGAAGTTATTCACACACACACACACACACACACACACACACACACACACACACACACACACACACACAAAATAAATTAAGCAAAAACAAAATGAAAAAAGTTGTTTTTGTACCAAGCAGGGACAACAGAGTGCAGTTCTGATAAACAGAAATGCAAAATAACAATTGATGGACATGACATACCTATCATTTATGTCATTGCAAGAATAAACTAAGCAGTCACTTTAAAAAGTTCTACTTGTTGGGTGTGGGTTTTTTTTTTTTTCTTTCTTTTTTTCATTTCTTTTCCACATTTTCATATATTTTTCCTTTTTTTTGTTTCCCCCTCACCATTTCCTTCTCTCCACAGCTCAGCAATGGATGAACACCTCAGGAGTTGCAATCAGATCGTTATTACATTTTCTGAAATGTCAGACTGCTGCTGGCTGACATTTTTCGTTTCATCCGCCCACTTTCTGCCTCCCAGCCATCTTGGAAGGAAAAGATCCTGTTTCAGATCAGAATTATTCTCACACATGCCTCTGAAAATGTTTCACACCAAAATTCTGATGTTGCTGTTTGTCACATAATGCAAAGCCAGGTGATAGCCAAGATGGTTCTAGTCTCTTGCTACAGCATCAGTCCTCTTTTCTAGCGCTCTTTTTCACATTACTGTGTCCCCCCCCCCCCCCCCCCCCCCCCCCCCCCTTTATATCTTGTTTAGTCACCCACTGTTTTCCAGGCATATCAAACATTCTTTAGAACTTCTAGATCGTTTTTTTTTTTTCAATTTTCTTTTCTTCCATAACAATTTATAATGCATGTCAGCAATTTCGTGTTCATCTGGATTCACCTGTCTTTGATCAAGTAGACAAAGTGTTCCCACTTTTTTCCCTCCTCAGGCGGTTCATTATACATGGCACAATTTTGTTATAACCTGGATGCATCTGTCTTTGTTTCCACTCTTTTTTTCACTCATGACAATTTAGCATGCACGCCAGCAGTTTTGTTACGATCAGGATCCACAGGTCTTTGTTTCAGAAATTTTTCACTTTTTTTCCCCCCTCCCAACACTATTAATAATGCATGCCAGCAGCTTTTGTTCTGATCTGAAATTGCCTGTCTTAACTCTAGTCAATTTTTCCTTTTTTTTTTTTTTTCCAATCTCATCACAATCCACAGGATGCCAGCTCTTGCTTGTTGTGTGAGACCTCACGAATAGATCTTGATAATGTAAACAGTGTGTTAAAAATAGGTCTTTTACGTTAGTTTTTAAACAGTGGGTGATCAATCTAATGGAATGTCTGGCATCCTCAGCTGGCCCCAGTTTTATGTACCTCAACGACGCTCATAGATCAGCTATCATGTTATGAATTTATTACATATCACAATAAACAATGATCGTGTGTGTGTGTGTGTGTGTGTGTGTGTGTGGTGTGAGTGTGTGTGTGTGCATGCTTGCATGCATGTGTGCGTATCTGCTGCCTCTGTGCATTGTGTGTGTGTGTGTGTGTGTGTTTTAAGACACCACTTTTTTCCCTTATGTGGTGGCACCCCCGAGTTAAAATAAAAGTTTAAACTAATTGTGATTTCTGAAAGATGTTACCATGCTTCCCTCCCTCCCCCTCCCCCATCTTCCTCCAGCTTCCACCCCTCCCATATCTCCCCACCCTCTTTTTTTTTTCTTTAAAATTCTTTTTGTGACCAACTTCAGAAATGCCACATGTGTAATAAAGCTTCCTAGCACCCTACAAAAAAAGACTAATGACCAGACACATTGAGACATGTATTATCCAGTACTGACATTTCAGTGACAAGCAGCCATTCTCTCTCATGCTATTTGATTAGCTTAATTAAAAAATAGTGCAAAACTGATTAGGATAGAAATACCCATTGCTGTAATTTGCACACGCACACACATGAAAAACGTTCACACACACACACACACACACACACACACACACACGCACACAGAAACTTGCTTTGTCTTCCATAATATAAAAATGTGTGTGTGTGTGTGTGTGTGTGTGTGTGGCGCGCGCGCGCGGCGGCGGGCACACGCATATGCATGTCACTGTTAGAGTATGGGTGTGTGTGTGTGTTACAGTATGGGTTTGTATTTCTGTGAGCGCCTGTGTTTCTGAGTGTGAGTTTTCACTGCCCACATAAAAGAAAAGAAAATGGTAATCACATAAAAAAAAAAAAAAAAAAAAATCTACAAACACTGTTATGCTCAGCTGACTGAAAGACATAAGCTTCAGCAAACAAAATGGCTGAAAATCAAGAACAGCAAACAGTGCTGACACTGGTGCTGATAAATAAGTTGTAAGTTTTACTGTTCGATGCCCAGCTGACAACATGGGCCCTTTTCAAATTTTTCTCATAACTGGGAAAAGCACTCCTAAATTAAATTAAGTAGATAAAGACAGAAATCAAATGAAATAAAGAAATAAACACATCTATTTCTATATCATTATACACACACACTGAATTTACAACAAGATAACCAATCTGCTCACATCCTACAAGCTAGGCCGTGCCCATAGCACCAGACATCCTCTTTTGATTTCACACACACACACACACACACACACACACACACACACACACACAACACACACACGCACACAACACACACACACACAGAGAGTCAGTCAGCGTGTCATGCATGTTGTGTGAGTAAATCAAACTGCACATGTGGTAAAAGTATGCCCCAAGTCTGCGCCAGCTAAGTAACCCCTTCTTTCATACATCATAACCACTTCCTGCTGCACGCCCCCTTCCTTCTCTCTATCACGCCGTTCCAACCCTTCCTTCCATCTGTCTGTCCCACTCCCACTCCCACTGCACCATCAAAGACACAAAAATGGCAATAATCTATATAATGTACAAAGACGAAAAAAAAAAGGGAAGGAAGGAAAGTAGGAGGGGGAATGATAAAAAAATAAAATAAAATTAAAAAAACAAACAAACAATAGGAAGAGGAAAATGTGAAAACTAAACAAAACAAAAACAAACCAAAAAAACGTATGGGCTTAGGTTATTGCTCCATGGATTAAAGGCAGCAAAAACTGACAAGCCAAGAGCTCAGACGGAATCATAAAAGGATCTTGTAGCGTTGAACCCGTCAAAAGAAAAAAAACTGATCTTTCTCCTAGATTTTTTTTTCACCTACCAAGTCAAGACCCTCCCCTATCAGCACAGCCAGAGAGGACATCGTTTTCTTCATCCAATACTGCACAGTCACAGACTGCATCAGAATTCATTTCCATGATGCTGTGGCCTCATGAAATCATACACAAAAGTAATCAACTAAACGAAACAAACATAACTCACTGTAACTTTCTGACAGTGTGCAGAGTGAATCAGAACCTGTCCAAACAGTCTCATCCTCTATTGTTTACAGAAATTCTTAAGTCAAGATGGATGAATGAACTGACAAGGAACGACCGAGCACAGTGGAGAGAGTGGAATGTTTTTAATGATATATATATGTCTATAATTTGTTTAATATGTGAATTGTGGTGATGGCATCACAAACAAATTTTCTTTGTATTCTATGAGGACAAATAAATATTGTGTGTATCGTGTGTAAGTTAGGCATTTGACTGCTACTGACTAGTGCCATCAGCATCCCTGTGAAGGGATGGAGACACACGGGTTAACATACATATAAATTATAATGTCTGTCTTGTCTCGTTTTACATGATGCAGTATACATGTAGTTGTTCATGTGATGCAATTATATCTTATAAGTCTGCACAGAACATAAATACTCTCCTTCAACTCTATACAAACCCACCTTTTTTTTCTTCTTATTTTTTCTTTTTTAATGACCTGTGAGTTGCCTTGAACATAGTGACAGCCCCGATAAGGCCCTTTGCGGTTGGCTGGGCTATCAGCAACATTATCTATCCATGTATCTACATTCAGTAAAAGGTCAGCAGTTGAGGGGTTAACTGAGTTAATATTTAAACTAAAGACTTGGAATCAGAATGGTGTAACTGGCCCAGAGGCCA
>CM065721.1:61558021-61563021 GCA_033310375.1 Conus canariensis
ATGACTTTGTCTAACACACACATTCACACACATGTACGTGCACACACACACACACACACACACACACACATACACACACATGCACGTGCACCACACACACACACACACACACACACACACACACACACCATGAGTTAAACATAGAAATTGTCTCCCTCTGTATCTCTCTCTCTCTCTCACAAACACACACACAATCATACTCAATTAAACATGTGCATGCGCACACACTGTATACACATACTATCACCACACACACACACACACACACACACACACACACACACACACACACACACACACGCATGTACACTGCCAATACCACCTTTTTCAATAAAGGACACCCTCGCATGAACAATTAAATGAAGTGTTATTCCAGCAAATGGTCGATCAGGTATGTGATTAATGAAGCCACTACAGTTTGTTACTTTATTGAGCCACAGAAACAGGTGTGGATGCAACACCAGTTGCTGGTGACACTGAGAGACCAGTGTTTTACTCAGTGACTGTGACAATATGCTGACTTTGTGTGAAATGTATTCCTTTAATTCTATAAACATAAATGAAAACATACATAAACGAACACATAAATACAAAGCAACAATAACTATGTCTACTGTTTTACTCTAATATCAATAAATTCTTTAAAACAAATAAAATAGAAAAAAAAAACACACACATACACACACAATTATACTCTGTTTCCTCCCGAAAGTTTGACCTTCTGACTATTCCCATCGGTTTTCATTCATTAATGTACTGATTTTCATGACCAAATTATTGTTTAGTATTCATTTGTCAGTTTTTAATGAAAAGACAAACAGAAACAACTGAATATTTAATGCATCTTTCTATTGCTCCAACATGGACCGAGTTACAATAAAAGTTTATTGAACTGATGTGACTTGTCAATCGGCTGGTATACACCTCATCTTTAGATAAATTTCCCATTGCCTGCCAAATTCTGAACTGCCTGTTGAAAACCAAAAGGTCTTCAGTTTTCAGACTCATAAAGTAAAGTATTTTACTGGTCACTCAACTCAAGTAAAACTTGTACTTAAGCCAAAAATGTGGAATGATACACTCAATAATAGATGAAAGTTCCTGCTTCTTATTATATAAATGTTTGAAGTTTTCTGAGCCATCAAAAAGGCGTTAAATTTGTGACCAATTGAACTGAACAGTAACAATCATCTGAAAGACTGGCAGATGGTAAATATCAGCTTTTCTTTATCCTGGAATAATTCAAAATCAACTGCTGATGAAACGTAGCCATTCTGTGGTTTAATACAGAATTATTTTGACTTGGCTGTGACCAGAATGTAACTTCCAGTTCCATTTCTAATTCATCTTGCCATAGCATGCATAGTTTGTGTGAACCGATGATGTCTATTTCACTGAACAACCACACACACACACACACACACACTCTCTCTCTCTCTCTCACACACACACACACACACATACACACACACACACACAAAACATGTTCTCTCTCTCACACACACACACATACACACACACACATAAGCAAATGTGCATGAATGCACAAACACACACACACACACCACACACACACACACACAACGACACACACACACTCACACACACACACACACTCACACACACACACACACTATACTAAACACACATAAACACATATTCACAAAGAGTGAGAGAACAAAACTGAGAGAGAAACATCATATCAAATAAATGACTGTAGAGTAAAACAAATAAAAAGTAAATTAATCTGCTAATTCAAAGTAATACTTTGTGACAACAACAAATCTATGTGAAGTTCAACCTTTAATTTTAAAATACATCATTGGTTGAAACTACATAACTTTTGTAAACAACATGAAGCCATCCACTCATACTCTTCACGTACTGATGATGCAGCTGATGTGCTGTCATATAGATACAAAAATGTCTGATAGACAGGAGGTGGGTGGTCGAGAATCTTGTTGACTGTATAGTGATCATGAAGTTTATAAAACGAGATGAAAGAGAAGAAAAATAAACGTCCTAACCCCAGAAGTGGGTTCAATGCGGCCACGGCAACATCAAGCGATGAGAGCTGTAGAGTAAGTCACAACAGACAACACAACTGACTGCAGGACTCAACACACGATCAATCAATCAAAGACCAAGAGGAAAGATCCGCTTTTCACGGAACATCATTTCAACTGAAAATACGACAGACGCGGCGCGACCGTTTCGGGAGTAGCCAAAAACTGGAACTTTTGGTCAAGGGAGTGACATAGTAACCCTGCTGAACCCGATGAACACACAATGAACACGTGAAACAATCTCCCTGGCTGTAGACTGAAAACGGTGGCTGCAGTGAACAAGCAGCACCGCACACCTTTCGTTCCCGCTCTCGATACGGCTCTGACAGCACTCACAGTATTGGTACTTACCCTGGACGACCGTTCGATGTCTGATATTTTGTGATCATACTTGACGTTTCGATCTCGCTGAGAGATAAGTCCAGCTGTCTCTCCGTTCTGCTCCACGTCTTCCGACATTTTGGTTGATGAAGATCACGTGATTAGGCCAGCTAGCGGTGGCGGAGGAAGAAACTATCGTCTGCTTCGCTTGGCGGGCTCCTTAAAAAAAAAAAACTGACTCACCACCATTGACTACGCAAATTTGTGATCGCCAGGCAGTGACTTTTTTTTTCTTTTAGTCCGCGTCACTTCTGAGAATTAGGGCTGTACATAATCAAAGAATAAAATACTGCCATGATTCAGGGTGAAGTAGTACGAACACAGCCAAACCATAGCCCACCCTCAACGAGCGGGTGCGCTTGTGACGCTTTGCGTAACGATGCGCCAGGATCGGCGATGGGATTTTCCGCAAAGGTCGTCCTCTGGATGCTTGTTCGCAGGTGTCGGTTCCAGCACGCGCAGCGCGTTTGATGGTACGCTGCACAACAAATTATCTGTATGCATGTGTTGTCAGTTAGTGATTGTTGGCGACCATTTTGCATTGACGAGGCTTTCCGAATGGCTGTGTTTGTGTGTCCCGGTGGGTGTGTGCATTATGTTTATTTGGTTTGGGATTTGTATTTTTCTTTCTTTTTTCCTTCCTTTTTTTTTCACCCCGAGGTCATTCCCGCTGATCTGCCTTGCCGTTGGGCACGCACATCATCAATCACACACACATCAATCGCCCACACCGGCAGCGCGAAGTGCCTCGGGTCAATGAACTCGATTTAACTTGTGAGCAGCCGGGTATCATGCACATGGCTGTTACTGTAAGTGCTGTCACTAGTTTCTTTACGTGTTGACCCAAACACGTCACACAATGGTGGAGGCCTTTAGTAAGGTCACATCAGAAACACAGCAGTGTATTTGATGGTACGCTGGCATGTCTCACACATGTACATGGCATGTCTCATACATGTAGCCTGCTTGGCATGTCCCATACGTGTGTACTGACCAGTTGGACTCAACGCTATGGTTGGCCGCCGGGTGGAAGACGACACTCGCGACAAGCAAACGTGTGACAAGCGAGCGCGTGCGTACTACGGTTCACTCTCAGCACCGATCGAGTTATGTCCACACGGCGGCACACGGATAGGCCTACGGAGCAAGAATGCGCGCGCACGTACGCATGCAAATACACACACACACACATACACACACACACACACAAACACACACACACTACGGCACACATACACACACCACGGCACACACACGCGTGCGTGCGCACGCGCGCTCGCATACACACACACACACACGCGCGCGCGCGCGCATCACATTGTGGCGTAGCCTATTATAATGCAGTGACACTCTAATACACAGGCCCTGCCCGCCCCCCCCTCTCTCTCTCTCTCTCTCTCTCTCTCTCTCTCTCTCTCTCTCTCTCTCTCACACACACATACACACACAAACGCGCGCGCGCGTGCACACAAACAAACACACACACACACACACACACACACACACACACACACACACACACACACACACACACCTGGCTTGCACACCGCTTGCATAAGGGCATTGGCCAACGCACGTTCGTACACATACATACGTGAATGTGTGAGCGCACACACACACGCACACACATAAACACACACACTGACACATTCACGCACACACACACACACACACAAAACACACACACACACACACACACACACACACACACACACACACACACGTGGGTGCGTCGCGTGCGTAAATGTGTCAGTATATATATATATATATATATATATATATATATATATATATTAGGCAGTAGGCAAAGCCTGGGTAAGTAATATATAATATATATATATATGTGTGTGTGTGTGTGTGTGTGTGTAGTGATGATAAATAAGTCGTTACAACGCCCTCGGAGTTCAATTTTTTTATTGTTCAAACTTTCGCCTGTAAAAAGGCTTCTTCAGGAACCCTGTACAATCAAACAGCTCCAGTGTGTGTGTGTGTGTGTGTGTGTGTGTGTGTGTGTGTGTGTGTGTGTGTGTCTGTGTCTGTGTGTGTGTCTGTGTGTGTGTGTGTGTAGGCCTATGTATAACACTAGGTCTGTACTACTAGCTTGGTGGCTGGCGGCACGCGCACACACACACACACACACACACACACACACACACACACACACACACACACACACACACACGGCCATCACACCAGAGCCCACACATACGCCCCGCCTCAATCACCCTGATCGATCAGGCCCTGTGGGCCAAAAAACAGTAAACAAGTTGGGTATTTTTTGTTCCCATAAGAAAACCTAACACAGAGTAACTTTTATTCAAGACTGGCACAGCCTTTTAAACTTGAATAAAGTCAGACAAATACATAGACGAACAATCTAATAGTGGGGGAAAAAACAAGCGATTCAAGTTTAAAAGGCTGTGCCAGTCTTGAATAAAAGTTACTCTGTGTTAGGTTTTCTATGGGAACAAAAAATACCCAACTTGTTTACTGTTTATCGTTTACTGTTCCCTGCCTCATTTCATTTCCGATCCTGTGGGCCAAGTCAAGTCA
>CM065721.1:61568021-61578021 GCA_033310375.1 Conus canariensis
TGTTTTTTTTTTTCCTTTTTTTTTTTCTCCTGTTTTTGGCTGGCTGATACGAGTAAATAGCGGTGCAGTGGTGTCAGCTAAGTAAGCATGCCACCACCACCACCACCACGTTGAAAACCTTGGAGAAAAATGCAAAGGAAAAGTCTTGGCGGGGAGCCAGGAAGGAGTGAAGAAATCGGAAGAACACTTGGTGTGCGACCCACTAAACCACCCACACAGTGTTTGAACACACAAACTTGTGAGAGCTTTCTACTTCCTTTGTGGCGTGCCTACGATGGCCCTTCAATTTTTTTTTTTTTTTTTTTTTTGCATAGAAAAAAGAAAAAAACCTGTCACATCAAGACCTGGTATAACAATGAACAATACGATCACAACTGTATCTATGTACTACGCTTCAATATTCGAACTTCAATTGCAGAAAGGAGAAGAGGACGGGTGTGTGGGGGGGGGGGGGGGGGGGGGGGGAGAAGAGATTGTTAAATTGTCTTAAAGTGCAACAGATACGCCAATTTTTACCCTGAACTCTTCTTTTCTCGGCCTATTCGTATTTATATCTAGTGCCCATTTGTGAATACTATTTGTATGTAAGAATATTCAAACTTTCTACTAACTGTGAATGATCAGTACTTTCGCTTCATGATTATGCTGACGTTGTGGCGCGGCGCGCGCGCGCGTATGGTATGTGTGGTTGTGTGTGTGTGTGTGTGTGTGTGTGTGTGTGTGTGTGTGTGTGTGTGTGTGTGTGTGTTTCTTTCTTTTTTGCTTTTTTTTTCTGGACTAAAATATGCTGTCTGATATACATCAATAGTGGTTTTTTCTTTTTTTCTTCTTTTTTTTTTTAATGATTCAGGATACGTGCTTTGTTTTCGTGTATATGTGTTTTTGTGTTTGACTGCTTGAGATAACAATGAATCGGTTGTATTTAGATAAAGAGGGAGAACACACACCACACACACACCACACACGCACACACACACACACACACACAACACACACACACACCACACACACACAAATCGAAATCAGAGGAAGTATCTTTAGCAGCTCGTAGTCCTAGAGTATGGCAATGTAAGCGACGCCTTTTCCCACGAGAAAACATTCTGCAGTTTGCAGTTTAGCTACCGGGCAAATCAATCGCCAGACAAGTGGGTGAGGGGTACAGATCGGTGCAGGTCGATATGTCATTGGCAGATGCCGAGAGCTGTCAAGCACATCTGTGCATTTTAGCTTACAGCGGCTTTATATATATATATATATATATATATATATATATAATAATATAATATATAAACACATACATTATACATACAACAACACATTATATATATATATATATATGTGTGTGTGTGTGTGTGTGTGTGTGTGTGTGTGTGTGTGTAGATAGATAGATGAGAGATAGAGAGACAGAGAAGATAGAGAGAGAGAGAGAGAGAGAAATGGTGTGCGTGTATGTATACATGTATATATATATATGTATATGTGTGTGTGAGTGTCTGTGTATGTGTGTGCGTGCGCGTGTGTGTGTATGTGTGCATCTTGAGTAAGTGAAACATATACAAAAGCAGTGAACTATGTGTACAGAATTGCAAAACTGTCGATGTATTTACGCTTCATGATCTGTCATTTGTTATCTAAAAGCAAAACCATTTTTTTCTCCGTGTTTCTTTCTTTCCTTGAGAGTAAGGTTCTTCGTTTTTGTCGACTACCGAATCAGTGGATGAACCCAAGGAAAACGAGACAGACAGAGAGATGAGGACGATCACTGTCAATGTTGAATTGTGAAGGATAAACAAAACACGATGTATGGTGAACGGTTGATTCCCCCACCCCCCTCCTATTAGCTACCCCCTCGTTCCAGCTCCCCTCTTCCCTTCCTCCCCCCCCCCCACTCCTCCTCTCTCTCACACACCACACACACACACACACACACACACACACACACTACACACCACACCACACACACACACACACACACACACACACACACACACACACACACACAACACCACACAGCACGCACGCGTAGGCACGTACGCACGCATGCACACAATGCAGATATATGATAGTCAAGTCCATCCTTTTCCCTATTCTCTCTCTCTCTCTCTCTCTCTCTCTCTCTCTCTCTCTCTCTCTCTCTCTCTCTCCTGACCATGGCATTCGCACAAAGTTCTGCGCTGACGGACATACAGGAATAACAAGGCATCACACAATTATTCATCCCATCGGTTTATTCCACGGCAAAGTCAACTCCCTCCCCCCTCCCCCCAACACCCCCTCCCTCCCCCCCCCCCCCCCCCCCCCCCCCCCCCCCCAAATCATGCTTTCCACAAAACCAACCGCTGACGTGACTCTTCACCTTCCACTTCATCCTTTGGGTCTGGCACGGAGCGAAACTGCAAGAGAAAAAAAAAAGAAAAAAAAAAGGGGTGGGGGGGGGGGGTGGCGTCGTATGAAAAAGGGGGTAGGAGAGAACAGATGTGGGGGTGGGGGGTAGGGGTGGCTTTGGAACGGAAGAGGGAGTGGGGGGCAGTGAGATTGTAGTTTCATCATCACACCCTCTTTGGTTGGATATAGGGGGTGAGGGTGAAAGGTCAGCAGATGAGAATACTTAGAAACGGGAGGTCCTGTCAATAGACACAAAAAGGGCGTGTGGTGCGAACTGAGGACCATCGGAGGTGGGGGAAGGGGGAAATGGGGCAGGAGGTTGGGAGGGGGGGGGGGGAGGGGCATAGGATTTTGAAATGGTCACAGCCTCCGTTCGTTTCGCACATGAACACTTCTTCATTATTGAGCGACAGCCAGTGACGTCAGCCCACACATAACAGACCAAGTCACCGACCACTAAAGGCAGCGCGCTAATGCACGAGAGACGGGAACTTGGATCTTAAAAAAAAAGAAAAAAGAAAAAGCTCTCCAATTCCGGAACGTATTGTTCTAATCCTAATCATAACCTTACCACAAATTGTACAGCATTAAAACACACACACACACACACACACACACACACACACACACACACACACACACAACAGAAAGAAAGCAAAAAAAAAAAGAAAGAAAAAGGAACGAGGAAAAGGAAATCGTCGATTAACTGTGCTTGCAGTCAGTGTAGGGAGGGGGTGGGGAGTTATCTTCTTTCTCCATCGATAAAAGAAAAAGAAAAAACCGTCCGCCTCCGCTAACCGCTCATCTCCGCCCCTTGATGTTTTGATAGGAACTTTCCTCACAGAAACTGCCACTGGAAATGTACTGCACAGAAAGTGTGTACGTCCACGGTTGTTGCTTTCAGCGGACTACAGCAAAACCTGTCTGGAAAATTCTTCTCTCTCTTTTTTTTCCCTACTTTTAACCTTCCTTTCCCCCGCCCACACCCCCCCCCCCCCACCCTCTTCCGTTCCCACTCCCTCAACTGACTGTCCGATTCCTGTCATGTATGGTCCCGTTTTACAGGATTTCAAAGCGGCAGAAGAAGAGGGTGGGGGTAGGGTGGGGGGCATTGTTGGGAGGTTTCACTGTATTGGAAGCATGCTTACGAAAGAGACAAACTCCAACGACTGTATTGGAAGCATGCTTCAAAAAAAAAAAAAAAAAAAGCCGAAATCAAACGCCTTCTGACTTACCAAGCACCAGCTTTTTGTTTTCATATCCGATTTCTTCTTACTGTTATACATGATGAAAGACACCTAGCTTCGCATGCAAGGAATTCTGGCCAGTCCAAAGAAGTTTGTGTCCTCTCCTCTGACAAGTCAATGGGGTTGGTCTTATAGATATTGAAAGAAAGGAGAAAAAACAAACAAACAAAAAACAACAACAACAACAAAAAGAAAGACTCGAACGACAAACAGACCGAGAGAAAGAGGAAATTAAAAAAAAAATCGAATGACTAAAAAAAAAAAAAAAGGGTTAAAAAGAATGAAGGTGGTGAGGGTGGGGGTGGAGGTCAGTACAGTGTGTGAGGGGATGGGGTGGGGGGTGGGTGGAGGAGACAATGAACAAAGACAGCTAGTCAGTGTCGGACCCTTTTCTCAAGGCAAAACAAAAGGAAGCCACCAATCGTTCCAAGCTGATCAGTCGAAGGTCTGGCAGTCTGAGTGTGAAGGAACCAGGCGGGTCTGACGTGAATATTGAAGCCAGCCTATCTGTTGCGCAACATGCAGTTCTCTCTCTCTCCTCTCTCTCTCTCTCTCTCTCTCTCTCTCTCTCTCTCTCTCTCTCTCTCTCTTTGTGTGTGTGCCCGCGTGTGTGTGTGTCGTTTCTATCTTTTGATGTCGGACTCAAATGATAGTGTTGATACCACTATGTCTCAGTCAATGTGGACAGGGGAGACTGAGTGACCCACCCATGTGGTTTCTCTTTGTTGTCCTGCCTCCCCGTGCTGTTGACATGCGGCCATGTAGTGGTTCCCCTGAACATTAGGACATTGTAGGCTTGTGTACCTGTGCGTGCGCACAAAGGTGCGGGTGCCAGCATGCATACGAGCGCGCGAACGTGCATGTGTGTGTGTGTGTGCGCGCGCGTGCGCGCGCTTCTGTGTGTGTGTGTGCGTGTGCGTGTGTGTGTGTGTGTGTGTGTGTGTGTGTGTGTTGGGGGATGGCGTGACGGTAGGAGCGCGGGGAAGTACACTAACGTGTATCATGAAATATATTTTGTGCGTGTCTCAAGAGTGACCAAATTCCAATCACGAAAGCGTTAAGAAAACAGTCTTTCGTTGTTTATACACACACACACACACACACACACACACACACACACACACACACACACACACACACACACACACTCACACACACACACACACACACACACACACATATATATACGTACATATATATATATATATATATATATATATATATATCACTATCACCAGCTTTCTGTATGGATACGCGTACTGTTCATGCCGGCTCCAGTGTCACGGTGATTTTGGATTCCGAATGGACATGCATCACCATGTTTTTTTTTTTCTTTTTACCAGCTGAAGAAGCTCGTGCCTGTGGATTTTAATCACTGAGCAACAAGGAAACGATGGGGAAAGTGGCAACACACGGGGACATCAAGCTACGAGTGCGGAATAAACTGGGACAGAAGTGACAAGGGTGTTTGGAGCAGGAGGAGACTGGAGGAAGGGCGCGGGGATTGAAGAACAGGGGTGGTGAGTGATGTCCGAGGGGCGGGTAGGGATGAGGATGAGGGGGGGGGGGGGGGGAGACGTGGTCAGTGCGGATGTCACGTAACGGGCTTGTGGAGGCAAGGTGGAACAGGTGCGTGGGGTGGGGTGGGGTGTTGGGGTGAGTGAGTGAGAATATTTATTATTGGTTGTTTTCATGTGTTGATGATTTGGTGCCTTGCTCCGTTCTTGTCATCGAAGTCTGTCGAGGAAGACCGTCACAAGATGCGAAATATTGCGACTATCTGATGAGTCTGTTGTTTTGATCTTTGTTTTATGTGAGATTATGCATACATACATGCACACTTACATACAGACAGACATAGAGTCATACATATATACATACATACGTACATACATACATACCTACGCACGTAGGCATGCACGCGCACACAAACACACGCACATAAACAAACATACATACAAGCATACATTGTATGTATGTATGCATGTATATATGAATGTATATCTGTGTGTACTTAAGTATGTATGTATTTGTCTATCTATCTATCTGTGTGTGTGTAGATAGATAAATAGAGATAGAAAAGATATATATATATTATATATGTGTGTGTGTGTGTGGTGTGTGTGTGTGTGTGTGTTGTGCGTATATGTGTGTGTGGTAGTCCGTGCGTGCGTGCGTGCATGTGTGTGTGTGTGTGTGCGTGCGTGCGTGCGTGCGTGCGTGCGTGCGCGCGCACGCGCGTGTGTGTGTTGCCAATATACAATATATTTTTAGTGCGCATGACAGCATGCTTGTGACTTTTATAATCCCTTCTCAGACAATAAAAATAAAGTCGTCTTTTTACTTATCTCTTTCTTTGCAAATTGAAAGATTACCTCTGTGTGTGTGTGTGTGTGTGTGTGTGTGTGTGTGTGTGTGTGTGTGTGTGTGTGTGTGTGTCTGTGCGTGTGCGTGCGTGCGTGCGTGCGCGGTAGATATCATGATTTAACAAAGGTCACACCGGGTAATCATGAGCCTTTCCCCTGGTGTCGCATGGCGACATTTTACCAGGAAGGTTTACAAATAGATGAACGTCCCCACGATAAACCCCAAAATGGACGGACTCATTAACGTGACAAGATCACCCAGAATCAGTAGCGGCAGACAGGTGGCGTTGCCCTCGGCGATTCCATTTCACAAACCCAGAATAATTCACCTTTAGATCTTTTCTTTTTCATCTGTTGTCTTTTATTTCATGTGTTTTTTTTTCGCCTATAAATCAAATTCTGCACCACCACCCTTCCTTAGTTCTTTCTCTGTTTTCTTTCTTTTCTGGTCTCTTTCTTTCTCTGTTTTCTTTCTTTTCTGGTCTCTTTCTTTCTCTGTTTTCTTTCTTTTCTGGTCTCTTTCTTTCTCTGTTTTCTTTCTTTTCTGGTCTCTTTCTTTCTCTGCTCCTTTCAACTTTGCTTTTCTTCTTTTTCTTTTCAATCTTTTTCTTTGTTCTATCTTTGTTCTTTTTCTTTCCTTTTGTGTGTGTGTTTTGTGTTTCGTTTCTTTACTTAGTTCTTTGCTGCTTTCTTCATTTTCTTTTCTCTTCTCTCTCTCTCTCTCTCTCTCTCTCTCTCTCTCTCTCTCTCTCTCTCCTCTCTCTCTCTCTCTCTTCTCTGTCCTGTTTGTCTTCGTCTCTTTAATTCGGAGACTTCCTTTTGTTTGCTTTCTTTTCTTTTCTGTTTTTTTTTTTTTTTTTTTAACCCCTACTCCTTTCTTTCCGTCATTTTTGTTTTTAATCCTCTTTCTTTTTTTATTTCCAATGTCCCATTTCTTTCCTTCTTCCCTTTGCATTTACTTTTCTTTTTAACCCCCCCTCCCCCCCTCCTCCTTTTTTTTTTCTTCTTTCACGTCTTCTCTTCCTGTGCCTCCAGCGGCACTGCTTCCACACTGCTCGTTCCGTGTCTTTGTCCACAGCCACGAACAGACCTGTCCCGGCAGTGCAGCACTGGTAGCGCCAATCCACAGGGAGAGTCAATACCAAGTCTCCATGAGGCCACCCACCCGTGAAGACACTGCTCTGCTGCCGAGTCGCTTTTGGTGGTGTTCAGTGCTGCCTAAGCAGATCCAATGTAAGCAGGACACCGCCTGCTAAGCCCGCTATTGACAGTAATAACTGTTTGATCGCGGATCCGGAGTAAGTGAGCGTTCCGCTCACTCCTCCATCTCGGAGGACAGCAACATCACATTCGTCCAATGATAGTTCCCCCACGAACTTGCCGATACCCGACGACCACAACACAAACTCACACAGAACATAGACATGGAGAGGACGTGGAAACGGAGGTCGCCCCGGAAGCAAAGCCACCACCACAGTGAAGGAATACATCATTTGCCTCGTTTCTTTATACTGATCGGTGAGGATGAGGTTGATGAAGATGATACAGTGGAGTTTCATTCCGGTTAAAGACTGCTTGACGTATATCACGGCGTCGACCAGTCCCGAGAGATACAAACACCTGCAGGTAGGGCAGGAAATCTCAGTAACAATACTCTCAGAGACGCACCCACTAAGTGAACCCCACTGTGTGGTCGCAGTCTCCCCGTCTGAGCCCATAGCAAACTCAAATTTTGGGTAGGTGTCGGTCGGGGCTGAAAAATCCCACAAACGTAGGGCTCTGATGGGAATCAAACCGACGACCTTCCAGGCGGCAATCCGTGACGCTAACGTCTGCGCCGAAGCGGCTGACTTGTTTGCTTTTCTCTCATTCTTTTCACTTATTCCGTTTATTCTTTGCCTCCAGCTACCCTGATTGAATCCTTTTTCTGCCAGTCAAAAAAGTGAACAAGCAGACAAAACCACTCACGACAAGGCAAATGAGGAGTCAGGTGAGCACGCAAGCAAACACTAGAAACAAGTTAATGTCTCAACAGTGAAGCAAGCGAAAACGAACAAGTATGCAGGAAAACAATGAAGCGAATCAACATGTAGACACGCAAGGAACCAGCTAAACAAGAAGTCATAAATGCAGTTGACCATAAGCCCGTCACTGAGCCAAACAGTACGAACCAGTCAGCCATGAAACTGTTAAACAATTGAAGATTATCGGTGAGATTTTTCTTGTGCGAGCTGGAATCGAACTACAGCTGCACCAACAGCAGCAGAAACACTCACACACACACACACACACACACACACACACACACACACACACACACACACACACACACACACACACAAGCATGACCCAAATGAAAACTTGAGTATACTTACTTACGCGCACACACACACACGCACGCACGCACGCACACACACACACACACACACACACACACACACACACACACACACACACACACACACACACTCACTCACTCACGCACGCACGCACGCACGCACGCACGCACGCACGCACGCACGCACACACACACACACACACACACACACACACACACACACACACACACAAGTATGACCCAAATGCACCTCAGTGTACATTATTCATGACCAGAGCAGGCCAAAAAACCCAAACGTATAACACACAGCATCACACCACCAACCTCTCTCGCCGGCCAGACCAACGTGGATGATCAAAGGGAATTTGCATTGATATCATGCTTTCATTGTCATAGACCTGGCACCTCTGGACAGGTGTGGTAGTGATAAAATGGAATCATCATCATCACCTTCAGGGGAAAATGCACCCCTAGAGAGGAACACGAGTGATCAAAGCAACCATTATTACCCTGCTGTTCCTTCAGGGTGGACCCAGGCACCATCGGGAGGAATGGAGGCGAAAACAACGGAATAATCATCGCTACGCTTTCACTTTGACAGAAGATACGGCATCCCCGAATAGAACATTACTTATGACATGGAGAAAAGAACATTACTTATGATATGGAGAATAGAACATTACTTATGACATGGAGAATAGAACATTACTTATGACATGGAGAATAGAACATTACTTATGACATGGAGAATAGAACATTACTTATGATATGGAGAATAGAACATTACTTATGATATGGGGAATAGAACATGACTTATGATATGGAATAAACAGCGTAGCTTTGTCTTGCTTTCACGTTAAAAGAAAATAAGGCTCTTTTGAAGAGAGGAACGTAAATGATAAGGTGGAATGATCATGCTTGTCATTTTTCATTTAAAAAGCTAAAACAAAACACAGGAATAATCATCATGTTGAAGAGAAATCATAGACACCCCATAGAGAGGACTGTAAGTGATGAAATGGCTTAATCAACATAAGTGATAAAACGGAATCATCACCAATGTCTAGCTTTCACTTTGACAGAAGACAATGAAGGCACTCCCAGAAATGAAGATAGGCGAAGGATAAAATGGGAGTAATCTCAGTCACGGTAATGCTTTCACTTTTCTGAGAAGTTTAGGAACTCGTAGACAGGAATGCAAGTCATTAAACGGAATGGGGCCGGAATAGCTCAGTTGGTAGAGCGCCGGACTCGTAATCCAAGGGTTGCGGGTTCGAATCTCCGCTGGGCCGTTTCGGTACAAGGGGATTTTTCCCTCGGAGTAAACATTAGTTCTGACTCCATTTCCCATACAGTCCTTCGAATGAGACTATAAACCGAGGTTCTGTGTGTGAACGCACGCATAACATCTTGCACACACGCAAAATCCCATCACCAACTTTCGAAAGGGAAGGCCAGTTTGCCCGTTGGTATGGATGACATGTTACATATAGCATGCACCTTCCCCGAAGATGGAGTATGGCTGCCTTAATGGCGGGATAAAAAACGGTCATACATACAAAACTCCACTCCCTTTGTTGGGTAGATGGGATTAATCCTTGTCTGTCCATATAGGGAGTGTCCGCAGGAGTATCAGCCTGCGTACGCAGAAGAAGAAGAAATTA
>CM065721.1:61585521-61588021 GCA_033310375.1 Conus canariensis
TTTTCAATCTTGCCATTTCAACTTGTCTACCAGTGAGGACTTTCAATCTTGAAATTTCAACTTGTGTATAATTAGGATTTTTCAATCTTGGCATTTCAATATGTCTTTAGTTTACGATCCTAGCAATTAAGTTGCCTTTGGTTTGTAATTTTGAGATTTGATCTGGTCTAATGTTAGGATCTTAAATCTTGGCGTTATTCTGGATTTTTCAATTTGACATTTCGACTTCTGTATAGTAAGGATTGTCAATCTTGCAATTTCAACTTGTCTACAGTTAAGAGTTTCAATCCCGCATTTCAACGTGTCTATAGCTAGGATTTTTAATCATGGCATTTCAACTTGTCTACAGTTAGAAGGTTCAATCCTAGCATTTCCAGATTGAAAATCTTAACTGTAGATAAGTTGAAATGCCAGTATTCAAAATCCTAGGTATAGACACATACTTAGGATTTTGAATACTGGCATTTCAACTTATCTACAGTTAAGATTTTCGGTCTTGGAATTTCAGTTTATCTACATTTAGGATTTTCAATCTTACATTTCAACTTGTCCACAGTAAGGATTTTCCATCTTGGCATTTCAACTAGTCTATAGTTCCCTTTTTCAGCTTGCTTGCAGCCGTGATGTCGCCACAGCGGTCGGCGAGGTTACACACATTGTGATTTAACTCCAACACAGTAGGAGAATGGTAGCGGCTGTAAATTATTCCGGCAGATATCAGATCTGCAGTGTGTTAATGGCATCAAAGGAAGGGTGAAGGCCCGAGTTCAACAGAACAGAGCAGGCATAGAAATACACACACAAAGCAAGGTGTAGAGTAAAATACAGATTTGCCATACATTACAAAGAGGACTGCAGGGCAAAGAGGTCGCAAAAGTTGATAAAGGGGCGTTAAATCCATTTCCGGACGAAGTGGCGCAAGTAGTGATGTCATCGTCAACAAAGACTTGTGCGTCTGCTCTCTCTCTCTCTCTCTCTCTCTCTCTCTCTCTCTCTCTCTCTCTCAAACTCACGTTACATTTTTCCCCCTAAAACCAACTTCTTTTGCTCCTATATTCCATTATGTTTCCGTCGCCAGAAACATCATTAAAGTACCTAGACTTTCTAAACAGGTGATTTATACAACACAAAAATGATCTTCAAGTAGATTTGGGAGAAAAAATGCGTGGAAAGCCAACACAAAATCCTGAAGGGTTTTGGTCTTAACGTTGCAGACTGTGTGAAAATTGGATCCTTTCCGTGAGTGAACCTGGTTAAAAACGCAACTGAAAATCTAAGGAACTTGTTTGTGAAGTTTCGAAGGGAAACGTACGTACTTACGTGCGTGCGTGCGTGCGTGCGTGCGTGGTGCGTGCGTACGTGCGTATGTTTCCAAAATTTGAAGCAAATTTATTGTATAGATGATGCTGATTTCAAGAACCAGGTCTTTTAGCATGTTCTCGTAGATTTGAACGGCAAGCGGGACGGCACAATTCTTGATTCAGCATGCTTTCCCACACTTCTTTTTTTTTTATAGTAAAGTCCCCATTCCTGAATTATTTTCTGTACACACACAGACGCTCGAGCGCGCACGCACGCATGCACGCACAATTTTGTCGGACGTAGACCTACATACAGCTTGTGACTATTGAAGTCTTCACCTGTCAAAGGTGGAGTGCCATGTAAATGCGCCCCTTTGTACAGGGCTTCAAAGCCGGATGCGTCCTTTTGTCCGTCACCCGGGGGAGGGAGTGGGGGAGGGGGGACGTCCTGTTTTGCCCCTTCTCAATTTGCCCTTTCCTGTTTCACCCTTTCTGTCTCGCCCTTATGACAGAGGAGATTTTCATAAAATCTATTTCGGCCTTTCTTATGGTTGGACCATTGATAGCGGCGTTCATAGGACATGTGGAATTCGTATTTATTATTATTATTATCATCATCATTTTAGTTTAAAAGTTACTCTCTATGAATTCTGCAGCTCTGCGTTATATGAAGCCATTCAACTAAATAACGTTTCCGGTCCTGTTTGTTTTTTTTAAATGGAAACCACTCATCCATGTCTTAATAGCAAGGCAGTTTCAACAACTGACAGTGAATTTGTGTGTGTGTGCTAAAATAAACAACAACAACAGTTTATTGATAACATCTACCATTTATTGATAACAAACTTTAAAAAGAAAATTGACAACTATGCACTATGAAACACGACAGTCATTTGCAATGACCGTAAATTATTTCAAGCCTCGAAGGGGGAAAAATAGAGACGAAACAAGAGCAAAATGACGCTGCTACCGGGGGGGGGGGGGGGGGGGGGGCACAACACGACCGTTACCTACTACTAAAAGAAAAGAGGGAGATAAGGGAGAGGGGCGGGGATGGGGGGAGAAAGAAGGGAATGAGAAAAAAAAACAAGATGCAAAGCATATAAAAGTACTCCCAGTTTATCTTGAATACAAGTACTCTCTGAGATATTCAATAAAGAAGAAAAACAGTTTTGGGCCGTCATAGCCGTTAGTGACGG
>CM065721.1:61593021-61595521 GCA_033310375.1 Conus canariensis
TTGAGATCAATAACGTGTTCAAAATAGGACAGGCTAGACTATCAGGAAAAAGAATTGACATTTCTTAATCATCACATAGAAAATTTATACAATAAACTTAATGATGTTTCGTTCATCAATTATATAAATGGTTTTGATTTTGTGTGCCTCACTGAGACATTTGTTAATGAAAACTTCGATTTCTATGGTGTGTTTATTGATTTTGTGAAATTTCATGCTCCAGCAAAGAAATTATCATATCAGGGTCGTCATTCTGGTGGTGTGTTACTAATGGTGAAGAAAATATATGAAATGTTTGTAACTCAGGTCAGTGTAAACTGTGATAACATGATAGTCTTAAATGTTAGCAAAACATTGTTTAATACAACTAAGGATGTTCTACTAATTGCGTGTTATGTTGTACCAGAGGGAGGGCCGATGTATAATGATTATGCAGTTAAAGATGGAATCGTGATTCTTGAAGATAACATGTTAGAAATTACAGAAAATAACGATGTAAATATCCTGCTATGTGGTGCTTTGAATGCACGGACAGGACGTCAACAACCCAAACTGGAGACTATGTCAAATTTCACACCTGGAGATGATAGTGATGATGATGATGATTGTGATGTTGCTGGGGAGGGTGATTATAATATTGATGTCTATGATGGTGATGATTTATTTGATGAAGATTGTTGTACTGAAGATGATCATGAAAATGATGATGGAAATGATGTGTTAAAGCGCTGCTCTAAAGACTCGTGTGTAAATAAGTTTGGTAAATCTTTGTTAGACTTGTGTTTTATGTTTGACTTAGGAATTTTGAATGGTACATACTATGATGATTCGAAAGGAGAGTTTACATTTGTGTCACCTAATGGCAGTAGCTTAATTGATTATTTCATTTTCACTAAAAATTTACTGAGAAACTGCAGAATGAAGGTTGGCGATTGTTTATTTTCCTGGCATTTACCTGTAGAATTAAAATGGAAAATAGGTAATATTAATGTAAAAGAAGAACATCCAGTATTTCATACAGAAGAGCGCTTTATTTGATCTGAAGAACACGCCGAGACTTACAAGGAGGAATTAGATTCAGATGAGTCCAAACAGTGCTGTAACGAAGCAACAGAGTATCTTGATGTGAATATCAACACTGGTTTAGAATATTTTGTGAAAGCTTTGTATAGTGCAGCAGCGTGTATGGTAAGGACCAAGGGGAAGAACAAGAAAGAAGAGAGCGATTGGTTTGATGGTGAGTGCGAGAATAGAAAAAAAGTTGTGAAGAGGTGTCTGAAACGATATCAAAGAGCCAAATCTATAACACTGAAAAAAGAACATAAAGCAACTTATGTCAGGGAAAGGAAAGACTATAATTTACTGAAAAAAGAGAAAAAGAAAGAATTTGATGAAAACGAATTAATAAATTGAAAGCATCTGTTAACGACCCTAAATTGTTCTGGTCTACCATTCGATCGATCAGTAGAAACCAGTTATTTACAATGAAATCAGCTCGCAGCAGTGGTATGAAACATTTCTACAGTGTATTCAATGGATTTGATAACGATTGTGAAGATTTGAGTGTAGATATAGATAGTGACGAACAAAGTGCTGATGAACCACTGTTTAATGACCAGATAACAAGAAATGAAGTCTTAAACAGTATAAAACACATCAAATGTGGAAAAAGTGCTGGACCAGACAAAGTAGTGGGAGAAATGTTTAAATGTGCTGACTCTGTTGTAGTTGATTTCTTGGTTAATCTTTTTAACTCAGTGTTTGATAAGGGAATCTTTCCAGAATCTGGTCGAAATCCATAATAGTTCCTCTTCACAAGAAAGGTGATAGTAACAATCCTGATAACTATCGGGGTGTTGCATTGACGAGTATTATTAGTAAAATATATACACATATACTCAACAAAAGATTAAAAGCATGGGCAGAGAGGGAAGAGAAAATAATGGAAGAGCAGGCTGGATTTCGATCTCAATATAGTACAATAGATCATATATTTACCTGTATGCTTTAGTACAAAAATACTTATTAACAAAATCCAAATTGTATGTTGCATTTATTGATTTCCAGAAAGCTTTCGATTCAGTCAACAGAAATGTTCTGTGGTATATTTGAGGAAAAATGGTGTAAATGGGAAGTTGTATGCAGCTGTTCATGGAATGTATGAGTCTGTTCTGGCATGTGTTCGAGAGAAAGGTACTTATACCGATTATTTCAGCTGCCCGGCGAGTGAAACAAGGGTGTCTGCTTAGCCCACTGTTGTTCACATTGTTCATAAATGAATTAGCGATAGAGATATCGGGGGGGGAAACATGGAATACAAATGTTACCTGGTGCTGCTGACTTATTTCTAATGCTTTTCGCTGATGATGTTATCCTCCTAGCAGATACCCCTATTGGTTTGCAGAATCAATTAGACACATTGAAAAGGGAATCAGATAGGTTTAAAATTAACAGTGAACTTAAACAAAATAATGTAATGGTTTTTAGAAATGGTGGTTAC
>CM065721.1:61610805-61625805 GCA_033310375.1 Conus canariensis
GTCCGTGCCAAAATCAAGGATATGCAGACGGCTGGTCCGTCACATTAGCCTGACACCTGCGGGGCCCGGGTGCATATCGGGGTGAACTATGGATGTTTTAGCTGAAAACATTCCACGTGAAAATTTCCAAGACCAAACCGGGATTCGAAACCACGACCTTTGGATCATGAGTCCAGCGCCTTATCCACTAGGTTATGGCGGCCCCTATAGAGTTGTCATTTTGGAGCACTTCAATCGAGGAATTGAGAATGCATCGGTAAGTTCATTAAGTACAGGCATCCCTCTATCGACTGTGTATCGTATTACGAAAAAAAATTGTGAGGTAAAATTGATTGAGAGGCAAGAAGGGTCATAGAGCAGGGTGAGGACAGTTACCCCAAGTACAGGAGACGTGAGGAGTCTGAATGAGGACATACTGGGACTGTGAAGCTTGGGCAGAGAGAAATCATCGTCACCAACCAGTGGGTTGTCCCCTACAACCCTTACCTCCTACATTAGTTCAACTGCCACATCAATGTGGAAATATGCAGTAGCATAAAATTCATCAAGTACGTCCTGAAGTATGTCCACAAGGGCACAGACCAAGCCGTCTTCCAACTCCAAGCCACTCAGGCAGGTGAAGGAGCAGCTCAACAACCTCCAGTCATTGATGAGATCCAAATGTACCAGAATGCCCGCTACGTTGGCAGCATCGAGGCGACCTGGAGACTCCTGGGATTTGACCTGCATGAGCGCCACCCCATGGTGCAGAGACTAGCTGTCCATTTGGAGAATGGACAATGGGTCTACTTCAATCCACACAACGCAGCGCAAAGAGCACAAGGCTCTCCCCCAGAAGCAACCCTTACCGCCATCTTTAGCCTATGCTCTCAAGACCCTACAGCACGAGAGCTGAAGTACGTGGAAGTCCCTGAGCACTTCACATTGATGTCCACTCAGAATATGTGGAAGAAACGACAAAGGGGCACTGCAATCCGGCGATTGTACAGTATCAGTCCTCGCCAGGGAGAGTGCTACTTCTTGAGGCTTCTACTCAACGTTATGAAAGGATCCCGTTCGTACGAGGAGCTGAAGATTGTCAACGGCTATGTCCACAACATTTTTCGAGATGATTGCAATGCTCTTGGACTCCTAGAAGATGACCGCCTTCTACAACTTGCCCTGGAGGAAGCCTCCATCTCTCAGAGACCCCGACTGCTGCGTGACTTCTGTATTATCCTGGTGGCTTTCAACCCCAGTAACCCAGGCAACCTGTGGAACCTCTTCAGAGACCATCTTGCTGAAGATTTCCTCTTCCAAGTCCGAAGAGATGTCTATGATGAAGCGCAGTACACAGATGCCATCTACAACCAAGCTCTTACTGTGATTCAGCACAAACTCTTCCTTCTTGGAGGCAAGTCTACAGAGGAGTATGGGATGCCAACAGTCACACAACAACAAACTGTGCCTCGAGAATACTACCGCAAGACCAATTACGACACTACTGCACTCCGGGCAGCAGCTGATGACCAGCTGAAGAAGCTGACAGCTGACCAGAGAGACGTGTACAACAGCTTTATGACCATGGTTGAGCAGAGGCAGGATCCCACAGCAAGCAGCAACATAATGTTCCTTGATGCTCCATGAGGGACAGGAAAGACCATCCTGAATCTTATCCTGAACAGGATCCGCTCCACAGGCAAAATAGTGCTAGCCACTGCTTCCAGTGTCATTGCCGCTACTCTTTTGCCGGGTGGGCGGACAGTAAATAGCATTTTCAAGGTCCCTCTGGATGCCGACAAGCAAGAAACGCCAACCTGCTCTGTCAAGCGTGGGTCAACGTTGGCCAAAGTCATCAAAGAGGCTGCAACCGTCATAATTGATGAAGCTCCCATGACCCACAAAGCTGTCTACGAGGCCATGGACTCTACGCTGCAGGACATCACCCAAGTGCACAGGCCAATGGGAGGCATCCCAACGCTGTTCTGTGGGGACTTCAGGCAGATCCTTCCTGTCGTCCTCAATGGCACCAGAGCCAACATTGTCAACGCCTGTCTGATAGCCAGGAGGATCTGATAGAAGCAGTCTACCCGGATCTTCATGCTCACTGTGCAGACTCAGACTGATTAGCGGAAAGGGCCATAATCTCCTCCCTGAACGAGACTGTCAACAGGGTGAACAGAAAAATCGTAGCTGACTTCCCTGGAGAGGAAACTCTGTACAGATCTGTTGACACGGCCAAGAATGATGATGAGGCAGTCCTTTATCCACAAGAACTCCTGAACTCCATTGAGATTTCTGGACTTCCACCACATGAACTGTTGCTGAAATCTGGAGTCCCTATTATCATTCTCCGCTCACTGGACCCGCCAAAGGTGATCAATGGCACCCGACGTGTCTTCACCAGACTGCACAGGAACGTTGTAGAAGCGAAAATATCATGTGGCCCCCACAAAGGTGAACCGGTGCTGCTCCCCAGAATTCCTCTGGAACCCATGGACTCACCCCTGCCATTCCAGTTCTGACGGCTTCAGTTTCCCATGAAACCAGCTTTCGCTCTGACAATCATCAAGAGCCAGGGTCCGACATTTTCATCCCTTGGGGCAGACCTGACCGTTCCGTGTTTTACACATGGAATGTTCTACGTTGCAGCATCACGAACTGGAAACGCAGAAACACTGACTATACTTGCGCCAAACAGGGAGACCAGAAATGTCTACCCAGAGGCTCTCCAATAGACATGATACATCGTGAAAATGCAGTCTTTTCACAGAGTAGTCATGTTTGAGTTGGATTTAACGTCCGTGCCCAAATCAAGGATATGCAGACGGCTGGTCCGTCACATTAGACTGACACCTGCGGGGCCAGGGTGGACATCGGGGTGAACTACGGTCATTTTAGCTGGAAACATTCCAGGTGAAAATTTCCAAGACCAAGCCGGGATTCGAAACCACGACCTTTGGATCATGAGTCCAGCGCCTTATCCACTAGGTTATGGCGGCCCCTACAGAGTTGTCATTTTGGAGCACTTCAATCGAGGAATTGAGAATGCATCGGTAAGTTCACAAAGTACAGGCATCCTTCTATGGACTGTGTATCTATGGAAAACAATTCGTGAGGGAAAACAGATTGAGAGGCAAGAAGGGAGTGGGCGACCGAAGAAATTGGGTGAAGTAGATAGGAGGAGGCTGGGGCAGTTGGTTCGGCATGGGAAAAACGAAACAAACCCAAGCTGAATTTTATTGTATTGTCTTTTAAGTGGTGAGAGAGAGGGGTGGCCAGAAAATTATTGTACAGACATACCCGAGCGAAGCCGGGTACACCGGCTAGTATATATATATATCTAATATATAAATGGCAAATTCTGTCTGTGTGTGTGTGTGTGTGTGTCTGTGTACGCTATAGACTCAAAAACGGCTCAACCGATTGTCATGAAATTTGGCAGGTACGTCCGTTGTGATCCTAGGATGGTTTTGGGCTAATCTCTAAAAAAAATAAAACCGTTAAAAACCGTTAAAAAGCTGTTTATAACGGTTCCAAAGTCATCTTTTTCCTCTGCTTTTCTTCAAATAGCCGTTGTGACATTGCACAGGTACAGGACTACTTCTCGAAAATTAGAACCGTTATTTGGCAGTTAAAAAACGTTATTTATAACAGTTAAAAATCGTTAAAAACACCAAACCCTATAAAAGAAACTGTTTAAAACCGATCTTCTTGAAATTTAGCAGGTACGTCTGTTGTGACCCGAGGATGGTTTGGGGCTAATCTCTAAAAAAATAAAACCGTTAAAAACCGTTAAAAACTGTTATAACGGTTTCAAAGACATCTTTTTCCTCTGCTTTTCATCAAATGGCTGTTGTAACATTGCACAGGTACGGGGCTACTTCTCGAAAATTAGAACCGTTATTTGGCAGTTAAGATACGTTATTATAACAGTTAAAAACCGTTAAAACACCAAACCCTATAAAAACTGTTTAAAACCCGATCTTCTGAGGTTGGCGGCCACGAGAGTCATCGGATCGCCACCAAACTTGACATAAGCCTACAGGAACATCCAGCGGGTAACATAGGGTCATTAGATAGTCATTATGACCATTAAATTTGACCGTTAAAAACCGTTATTTTCAAAATTTAGGCTGTTCTTGATGAAATTCGGTATACATGTGCAGTTTTAAATGGCGAAAAATGATATACAACTTTTACGAACCGAAATTTAAAATTGACCGTTAAAAAACGTTATTTTATAAATTTAGAGTATTCTTGAAGAGATTCGATATACATGCGCAGTTTTGAACGCTAAACAATGATATACAATTTTCAAGATCCAAAACTTAACATTGACCGTTAAAAACCGTTATTTTCTGAATTTCTGAATTTTCACCCTTCTTGATAACATTCCGTATGCACGTACAGTTTTAAGCGCTGAACAATGTTATGCAAATTTTACGAACCAAAACTTAACATTGACCGTTAAAAACCGTTAAAAAACTGTTATAACGGTTCCAAAGACATCCTTTTTCCTCTGCTTTTCTACAAATAGCCGTTGTGACATTGCACAGGTACAGGACTACTTCTCGAAAATTAGAACCGTTATTTGGCAGTTAAAAAAACGTTATTTATAACAGTTAAAAACCGTTAAAAACACCAAACCCTATAAAAGAAACTGTTTAAAACCCGATCTTCTTGAAATTTAGCAGGTACGTCTGTTGTGACCCGAGGATGGTTTGGGGCTAATCTCTAAAAAAATAAAACCGTTAAAAACCATTAAAAAAAACTGTTATAACGGTTTCAAAGACATCTTTTTCCTCTGCTTTTCATCAAATGGCCGTTGTGACATTGCACAGGTACAGGACTACTTCTCGAAAATTAGGACCGTTATTTGGCAGTTAAGAAACGTTATTTATAACCGTTTAAAAACACCAAACCCTATAAAAACTGTTTAAAACCCGATCTTCAGGAGGTTGGCGGCCACGAGAGTCATCGGATCGCCACCAAACTTGACGTAAGCCTACAGGAACATCCAGCGGGTAACATAGGGTCATTAGATAGTCATTATGACCATTAAATTTGACCGTTAAAAACCGATATTTTCAAAATTTAGGTTGCTCTTGATGAAATTCGGTATACATGTGCAGTTTTAAATGGCGAAAAATGATATACAACTTTTACGAACCGAAATTTAAAATCGACCGTTAAAAAACGTTATTTTATAAATTTAGAGTATTCTTGAAGAAATTCGATATACATGTGCAGTTTTGAACGCTAAACAATGATATACAATGTTCAAGATCCGAAACTTAACATTGACCGTTAAAAACCGTTATTTTCTGAATTTCTAAATTTTCACCCTTCTTGATAACATTCCGTATGCACGTATAGTTTTAAGCGCTGAACAATGTTATGCAAATTTTACGAACCAAAACTTAACATTGACCGTTAAAAACCGTTATTTTCTAAATTTACACCGCTATTGATAAAATTCGGTATGCGTATGTCCAGTAACGGTAAGTAATTTTGCAACATGGATGGGACAGGGTAGGGGGATGAAAAGGGAGGAATGAGAGGGGCCAGAAAAATGATTGTACAGTGCAATGCCTGATACAGTATTTTTTTCATTGGACACAGACCCGTTGAAATAAAACTACTTTTGCACAGTCTATTCCTACAAAATTAAGGGCAATCAGAAGAATGGGAATGGGAACAGTGAGTGCAGGCGGAAAATCGAGCGAGAAAAGCAACTCGACGTGCTAGGGAAGATCCAGAGGAAAGGGGCCAGAGGCAGGCGGAAAACAATAGAATGTATAAGAGAGAGAGAGAGAGAGAGAGAGAGAGAGAGAGAGAGAGAGAGAGAGAGAGAGAGAGAGAGAGGGAGACAGAATGTGTATTTGTGTGGGGGGAGGGGGTGGGAAGATGTTGGGGGGGGGGGGGGGGGTAATTGATTGTAAATCAAAACAATTAATACATGTTTGCCGTCACGTGAGTAACGCAAAGAATGTTCATATCCCGGGCAACGCCGGGTACCCCTGCTAGTATATATATATATATATATATATATATATATATATATATATATATATATATATGTATGTATATAGTCTTTGCATACCTTGACTCCAACGTAATTTTTGAAACCTTTCACTTTGACATGCAGTCTGTCGGTAATCTGTGATGCTTTAAGCTGTGATTTGGGTTTATTGAAGACTCAGTTCTGTTCTCTAAATATTCATATATAAAACTCATTCCTGACATGCACGTCTTGTCGGTTTCCAGTCTTTTCCAATGATCCCCGAATCGCAGATACATCTGTCGTCGGGAGTGAAAGTCACTACATAGAACGAAGAAAAGTAAGTCAATAGGAAAAAGTTTTTAAAAACTAAAATAAAATAAACATTAGAAAAACGTGATTCCAATAATTGCAATGTCAATTTTACGATTACAACGCTACTGATTTTCACATAATGAAACCACGGACACACGCATACATGAAACGCGTGCAACGCACACACAGACACACACACACACACACACACTCTCTCTCTCTCTCTCACACACACACACACACACTCTCTCTCTCTCTCTCTCTCTCTCACACACACACACACACACACACACACACACACACACACACACAGAGGATGGGGTGGAAGGGGCAGCTATCGAGAAAGAGATGGGAAGGATGGAGGGAGACCTGGGATAAGTAAGAAGCAGAAGGAAGAGGAGGAGAAAGAGGAGGATGAAGGAGAAAGAGAAGGAGAAGAAGAAAGGAGGAGGAGGGATAGCAATGGAAGTGATGATGATGATGATCATTGTGACCACGCCGAACTTGATGATGATGATGACGACGATGAAGATGATGACGACGACGACGATGATGATGATGATGATAACGACGATGACGACAACGACGATGACGACGACGACGATGACGATGACTACAACGATTATAATAATGATGATGATGATGACGATGACGATGATGACGACGACGATGACGAGACAATGATGACGATGACGACAACGATAATTGTGATAATGATGATGATAATGACGACGACGACGACGACGATGGCGTTGAAGTAGATGGAGAAGGAAGATGAAGGGTGAGAAAGGGGATGTAAGGAATGGAGGAAGAGGCAGCGGAGGAGGAGGAATGCTAACGAAGGAGACCGGAAAAAAAGGAAAATGAAGACACGGAAAAAGAAGAAAGAAAGAAAGAAAGAAGAAAGCGGAAGAAAGAAGATCGCAACCTGTTGTATTATCGATCAGTTTTCGTTTGTCCCCCACCCCCCCCACCCCTCCCCCGTTCCCCTTCCCCTCATCTTCTCCCAGCCTCATGTAATTTACAGTTCAGAAAACAAACAACACACAAACAAAATTTACAGTTCAGAAAACAAACAACACACAAACAAAATTTACAGTTCAGAAAACAAACAACACACAAACAAAATTTACAGTTCAGAAAACAAACAACACACAAACAAAATTTACAGTTCAGAAAACAAACAACACACAAACAAACAAACAAAAAGCGCTCTGTACAGAGTTCATAATAAAACACACTCCTTTGAAACACAAAACCAGATCAACGAACGAGGGTGTGAGGACAGTACAGGAAGGGTTGGAAAGGGCGATCGGCGAGAAAGTAGACGGGGGGGGGGGGGGGGGGGAATTGGGGGTGGAGGAAGGAGAGAGAGAGAGAGAGAGAGAGAGAGAAGGAGGAGAGAGAGAGAGAGAGAGAGAGAGAGAGAGAGTGCGAGGGCGACCTTGGTTGAGTAAGAGATGCCAAGATGGAAATTAAAAAAAAAAAAAAAAACGAACGGAAGCACAGTGAGGGCGCGGGGACAGGGGATGGGGCTCGGGGGGCGGGGGGCGGGGGGGGGGGGGGGGTGTCGGTGGGAGGGAAGAGGGGACAGGCTCTGGAAGAGGGGATGAAGACAGAGTGAGACGAGAAATGAAGAGAAGACGGAAAAGGAGGAGGGAATGGAGGGGGGGGGGGGGGGGGTGCGTGTGACATACGACAGAAGGCACAAGGAGGGATTGGGCGGGGGAAGGGAAGAGGGAGGGGGTGGAGGAGGGGGGGAAGGTCGGGGGAGGGTACGAAAAGATTAGAAATCATCGAGGGAGGTATTAAACCCTATTTTAGCCAACCAAACGGGCAATGGTCTGATCTAACTGTCCGTTCATAGCGCGGCAACGGTCGCCTGTTCAACAATAAATATGCTGATTAATGCAAACGCGATTTTCTTCTTGTTGTCGTCGTCGTCGTCGTCGTCGTTGTTGTTTTCTTCTTCTTCTTCTTCTTCTTCTTCTTCTTCTTCCACCACCACCTCCACCCCTGCCGCCGCCACCACTACCACTACTATTACTACTACTACTGCTACTACTACTACTACTACTACTACTACTACTACTACTGCTACTACTACTTCCTCTTCTTCTTCGTCGTCTCCTCCTCCTCTTCCTCCTTCTTCGTCTTCTTCTTCTTCTCCTTCTCCTCCTTCTTTTTCTCCTCCTCCTCCTCTTCCTCCACCTTCTTCTTCTTCATTTTATAACGGAGTATTGGTAAAGCAGGGACAAGAATCTACTCGTGTCACATACACTGTTTCCTCTTCTTCTCCTCCTCTCTTACTTCTGTCGATTCATGTATGCTTCCTGTGCCCCTGGGTCTAGGCTGAGGCTTCTGTAAGGCAGAAGAAAGACCGCTTTCCCTTTTCCATCTGGCTTCGTTTTCTCTTTGGTTCCACCCTTCCTCCCTCCCTCTTCCCCCTCCCCCCTCTCTCCCCTCGCTGCTCCTCCGCCACTCCCTGCTCTCTCTCTCTCTCTCTTTCATACGCGCGCGCTCCCGCGCGCGCACACACACACACACACACACACACACACACACACACACACACAGAGTCACCATCCTCATCATCCTCATTATCACTGTTTCTGATACAACTGTCTGCGCTATGGCTACTGATTCTTGTGTTACGCAAACGGTCCTTTTTCTGTGTTTGTTTTTTTTCTAAATTTTTTTTTCTAATCCACCACCTGGTTTGGCCACATCATTCGTCACAACACCCTCTCCAAAACCATCCTTCAAGGTACGGTTGAAGGAGGGCGCAGACGAGGACGACTGAGAAAGAGCTGGTCCGAAAATATAAAGGACTGGACCAAAATGACCATGCCAGATCTCCTCACGACAGCTACCAACAGAAGAGCCTGGAGAGAAACGGCGGCTGCCTCATCACGTCCCCCCCAACGACCCCAGCGGTCAGGGGAATGACTGACTGACTGAATCCACCACCACACTATCATTACAACCATAGTACTGCTACTGCTGCTTTTCCGCTGCTACACATAGTTCATACATCCTTTGCTGCTTGTCCAATGGACACGCACACCATCTTTATCCCTCAGTAACTATTCACGTCAGACTCATAGTATACATACATACATAAATACATACAACACGCATACATACAGTACTATTAAGTAAGCTCACCGCGCCGGTTTCAAATAACGAAGAGCGCTATCGCATCTCCTGATCAAGAACATGGGGTATATGCATGAATAAGAAAGGGGGGGGGGGGGGGGGGGGGAGGGGGGGGGGAACGAGTAAGAAAGCCATAGTGGTTCACAAAAAAAAAAAAAAAAAAAAAAAAGAAAAGCAAAAAAGACACCGCGGACTCGTTGGATGATTAAAGAGAGAAGGAAAGACGGGGGGGGAGGGAGGAAGGGAGTGAGGGGGGGGGGGGGGGGGGGGGGAGAAAGAAGCGAGAGAAGAAAAAAGAGATGGCAAGAAAGTAAAAAGAAACAAAAAAAGGAAAAGAAGGGTGAAAAAAAGAGACAGAAAGAAAAGAAGAAAGTAAAGACAGACAGACAGACATAAAATAAAAGCAGGAAGAAAGAGAATGTGAAAAGTTGAAAGTGAGAAAGAATGGGAAGAGGGTTAGAAATAATAAAGAACGAAAGAAAAAGAAACACTGGACGAAAGAAAGAAAGAGAACAAAGAAGTAAAGAAAGAAAGAGAACAAAGAAGTAAAGAAAGAAAAGGAACAAAGAAGTAAAGAAAGAAAGAGGGAAAGAAAGAAAGAAAGAGAACAAAGATGTAAAGAAAGAAAGAGGGAAAGAAAGAAAGAGAACAAAGATGTAAAGAAAGAAAGAGGGAAAGAAAGAAAGAAAGAGAACAAAGATGTAAAGAAAGAAAGAGGGGAAAGAAAGAAAGAGAACAAAGATGTAAAGAAAGAAAGAGGGAAAGAAAGAAAGAGAACAAAGATGTAAAGAAAGAAAGAGGGAAAGAAAGAAAGAGAACAAAGATGTAAAGAAAGAAAGAGGGAAAGAAAGAAAGAGAACAAAGATGTAAAGAAAGAAAGAGGGAAAGAAAGAAAGAGAACAAAGAAGTAAAGAAAGAAAGAGGGAAAGACCGAAAGAGAACAAAGAAGTAAAGAAAGAAAGAGGGAAAGAAAGAAAGAGAACAAAGAAGTAAAGAAAGAAAGAGGGAAAGACAGAAAGAGAACAAAGAAGTAAAGAAAGAACGAGAACAAAGAAGTAAAGAAAGAAAGAGAACAAAGAAGTAAAGAAAGAAAGAGAACAAAGAAGTACAGAAAGAAAGAGGGAAAGAAAGAACAAAAAAGAAGAAAAGGAAAAGAGAAGCAAGGATGGAAAGTAACGAGGAAAGAAAGAAAGAAAGAAGAAAAAAAAACAGAAAAAGTACAGAAAGAAAGAAACAAAGAAAGGATTTCAAAAGCAGGAAAGAAAAAAGAGAGAAGGAGGGACAGAAATAAGTAAAAGAGAAGGAAATAAATAAAAAAAATTAAAAAAAGAAAGAAAGAAAGAACGAAAGAAACTTTCAACCCACTTGAACGCTTGAAAAAAACATACATAAATTCAATAAGAAAGGCATGGCGTCTTTCTTTTCTATTTTCGATTCTTCTTCGTTCCTTTTCTTCTTCGATCTTCTTCCTTTCCTTCTTCATCATCATCATCATCATCATCATCATCATCATTACCATACTCAACATCATCTTCCTCTTCTACTTCTTATTCTTCTACTCTTTCTTCTTCTTTTCCTCTCCCTCCCCCTCCTCCTTCTTCTTTATCATCTATTCAGCTTTCCTACACCACCACCCAGCCACCCTACCCCACCCCATCTTTGACAAAAAAACAACAAAAAAACAAAAAAAAAAACGCCATCCCCACCACCATCACCACCACCGCCGCTTCCATCCAGCCAATGGTTTGGATGGTCCTGCCATTTGAAGGCGAACTCCAAATCGATGTCGTCGACAGTTGCGTGACGTCAGAGACGACGACAAAAAAGACGCAGACGACGATGTTTGGGATCGCCTATGTGCGGAGTTCAGCTAGCTGCCTAAGTCTTTCAATAGCTGCTCTGCCGATGCCGCTGCTACTGCTGCTGCCGCTGTGAGGTCGTGGAAAATTAGAACCATTCTGTGAGACGGCGTGGGCTGATTCCAGATATATGTATTGGAACCTGGCTGGTGATGATGAGTGATCGTTTTCTTTTTCGCCTTCTTCTTCTTCTTATTGTGTGTGTGTGTGTGTGTGTGTGTGTGTGTGTGTGTGTGTGTGTGTGTGTGTGTGTGTGCGCGTGCGTGCTTGCTGTGTGTGTGTGTGTGTGTGTTGTGTGTGTGTGTGTGTGGCGCGTGCGTACGTACATGCGCGCGCGCGCGCGCGCGTGTGTGTGTGTGTGTGCGTGCAACCTAAGCTTGACGATTTCATAAACTGGTTTTAGTCAGTTTGTACGTGCACGCGCGCGCGCGCGCGTGTCTGTTTGTCTGCCTTTCTTCAGTACAACCTGGGGTTGACTTAAAAATAAACTGGTTTCAATGTTCAAATGTGTGCGAGCATGCGTGTTTGCATGCGTGCGCGCGCGCACGCGCGCGTCTGTGTGTCTATGTGTGTTGTCACAGTAACCTAAGGTTAACTCGACTTTTGACACAATAAACTGGTTTCTGTCAATTTGTTCGCGTGTCTTCGTGCGCGCGTGTGTGCGTGCGTGCATGCTTGCATTGTATATACGCAAATGTCATTTATTTTTAAATCTGACATTTGCTGCTTCTGTTGCTATTAGTGTTGTTGATACAGTATGTTATACTCTGAAGGCGCTGACTTCCTCAGTACAAGGTAAGTGCAGTACTATAGCTTGTAAGAGTTCGTTGCAGATCCTGTGGTAGGTGTTCGGCTCGCAGACGACAAAATACACCAGGCGTATTGAAACAAAGAGGATCCTTTTATTTACAAACGTTGACGAATATAGGAACAAAACAGACCACTGACCTTCAGGTTCAATAAGTCGTACAGGAACTCAATCGTATATGCAGCAGCAAATATTCTACTAATGGCAGCTTCTCGTCGACTAGACTCAAACTCAACGAAGACTCGAACACTTCTAGACCAGAACTCCTCAACAAATCATCTCATCTCTCTCTCTCTCTCTCTCTGTCTGTCTGTCTTAGTCGCACAGCTCTCATTCTTTTAAATAATATCGAAAGAATATTCTCGAACATACTTGATTATTCTTTTCTACAATATTCTGCATATCAGTAAGCTTAACCAATGAAATCGCAACGACCGTATGCAAATGTAATTCGGTCAGCTTCGACAACATTCTAGAACCTTCGGCAATGCACTGGCAACTTACGGAAACCTGGTGAACATTCTAACATAATCTTGAATATTCCAATCGCATTATAAATCGATCCTAAAACAATACTGAGCAATTAGGCATACATTCTTTTTCCAAATGTTTTAAACAAATCAACAATAGCACTGAACTGACCGAAAATACAAAGATCTAAAAGCGATGAATAAAAGGAGGCTTGCAACACGTCATTATTGCTATGACGTCTTTCACAAAAGTTCCCCCTTGTTTTGGTATTATAGGTGATGTTCGTATTACTGTCACAGTGTCAGTACGATTCTCATTGTTGTTGGTGTTACTGTTATTGTTGTTGATGTTGTTTGTGGTACTGTCTGTACGGTTTTCATTGTTGGCGTTACTGTTATTGTTGTTGATATGGCTGTTCGTTGCTATCGCTATCATTGTTACTATTAATCTTATCATTAATGTTACTGCATTTGCTATTGTTGCTTTCGTTGTTGTTATTGTTGTTGCTGTTATTGTTGTTGTTGCTGCTGCTGCCTTTTTTTAATTATCATTGTTGTTGTTGCAACAACCGTCGTTGCCGTAATTACTGTTGTTGGTGATGGTGTGGCTGTGTTGTTGCAGTTGCTACTCCTGGGTTATGTTGTTGCCTTTATGTTGCTGCAGCTTTTGTTGTTGCTTCTGCTGATGTTGTCGCTGTCGTTATCGTTGGTGGTGGTGTTGTTTTAATGATGCTCTTGTTGCTGCTGTTGCTGACTTGCTGTTGTAGTCGCTCACTTCTTGCTGTCATTGTGTTGTAGTCGCTCACTTCTTGCTGTCGTTGCTGTTGTAGTCGCTCACTTCTTGCTGTCATAGTGTTGTAGTCGCTCACTTCTTGCTGTCATAGCTGTTGTAGTCGCTCACTTCTTGCTAGTCATTGCTGTTGTAGTCGCTCACTTCTTGCTGTCTTGCTGTTGTAGTCGCTCACTTCTTGCTGTCATTGCTGTTGTAGTCGCTCACTTCTTGCTGTCATTGCTGTTGTAGTCGCTCACTTCTTGCAGTCATTGCTGTTGTAGTCGCTCACTTCTTGCTGTCGTTGCTGTTGTAGTCGCTCACTTCTTGCTGTCATTGCTGTTGTAGTCGCTCACTTCTTGCTGTCGTTGCTGTTGTAGTCGCCACTTCTTGCTGTCGTTGCTGTTGTAGTCGCTCACTTCTTGCTGTCATTGCTGTTGTAGTCGCTCACTTCTTGCTGTCATTGTTGTTGTAGTCGCTCACTTCTTGCTGTCATTGCTGTTGTAGTCGCTCACTTCTTGCTGTCATTGCTGTTGTAGTCGCTCACTTCTTGCTGTCGCTATGTCTTCTGCTGTTTTGTAGTCGCTCACTTCTTGCTGTCGTTGTGTTTTAGTCGCTCACTTCTTGCTGTCGTTGCTGTTGTAGTCGCTCACTTCTTGCTGTCATTGCTGTTGTAGTCGCTCACTTCTTGCTGTCATTGCTGTTGTAGTCGCTCATGCTGTCATTGCTTGTGTCGCTCACTTCTTGCTGTCATTGTGTTGTAGTCGCTCACTTCTTGCTGTCAGTTGCTGTTGTAGTCGCTCACTTCTTGCTGTCATTGCTGTTGTAGTCGCTCACTTCTTGCTGTCGTTGCTGTTGTAGTCGCTCACTTCTTGCTGTCATTGCTGTTGTAGTCGCTCACTTCTTGCTGTCGTTGCTGTTGTAGTCGCTCACTTCTTGCTGTCGATTGCTGTTGTAGTCGCTCACTTCTTGCTGTCATTGCTGTTGTAGTCGCTCACTTCTTGCTGTCATTGCTGTTGTAGTCGCTCACTTCTTGCTGTCATTGCTGTTGTAGTCGCTCACTTCTTGCTGTCTTGCTGTTGTAGTCGCTCACTTCTTGCTGTCATTGCTGTTGTAGTCGCTCACTTCTTGCTGTCTTGTGTTGTAGTCGCTCACTTCTTGCGTCATTGCTGTTGTAGTCGCTCACTTCTTGCTGTCATTGTTGTTGTAGTCGCTCACTTCTTGCTGTCATTGCTGTTGTAGTCGCTCACTTCTTGCTGTCATTGCTGTTGTTAGTCGCTCACTTCTTGCTGTCATTGCTGTTGTAGTCGCTCACTTCTTGCTGTCATTGCTGTTGTAGTCGCTCACTTCTTGCTGTCGTTGCTGTTGTAGTCGCTCACTTCTTGCTGTCATTGCTGTTGTAGTCGCTCACTTCTTGCTGTCTTGCTGTTGTAGTCGCTCACTTCTTGCTGTCATTGCTGTTGTAGTCGCTCACTTCTTGCTGTCATTGCTGTTGTAGTCGCTCACTTCTTGCTGTCATTGCTGTTGTAGTCGCTCACTTCTTGCTGTCATTGCTGTTGTAGTCGCTCACTTCTTGCTGTCATTGTGTTGTAGTCGCTCACTTCTTGCTGTCGTTGCTGTTGTAGTCGCTCACTTCT
>CM065721.1:61630805-61640805 GCA_033310375.1 Conus canariensis
GTGAGACGACTGCAGCCGGAAATCTAAACACATTTTAAATGTAATTAATAGCGAACCGCCAAGAAAACGTAGACAAACGGATCACAAGACAAAACACGACGCGTTTCGACCTCTTAGGTCCACGCCCATCTTGAGCTGAAGTGAATGAAGATGAGTGATCGCTCGTTCATTTTCGTTGTCCCGAGTGTTTTGTATCTTGCCTGAAGAAGACCTAAGAGGTTGAAACGCGTGGTGTTTTGTCTTGTGATTCGTTTGTCTACGTTTTCTTGGCGGTTCGCTATTAATTACATTTAAAATTCATATAGATCTGTCGGTCGGTTTGATGCTCAGAGATAGCAACGTGAATCTTTTAAATATTTTTTAACATTTTTCATGCGAGGTCAATATCGGCACATGTTTCTCGCATGAAGTCTCGGGACAAAAAAAAAAAAAAAAAAAAAAAAAAAAATTAAGAAGAAGAAGAAGAGGAGGAAGAAGAAGGAAGAATAAAGAAACAGCAGAAGAAGAACAAGAAAGAAAGAAAGAAGACGAAACGTTGACCTTAAAAAGAAAAAAAAAACAACAACAACAAAAAACACAAAAACAAAAACGAAAGTGCTGATCGATGATGACTTTAAATTGTGCAGAACTCTCTCTCTTCTCTCTCTCTCACTCTCCCTCACACCACACACACACACACACACACACACACACACACACACACACACACACACACACAAACCTCTAGATGGACACTCGAGAGGAGCGGATACTACTGACTACATCAAAGGGATCCTAGAAAACCATTTTCCCCGCTAGGGGAGGCAATAGTACGTAAGGACGGAAACAGTTACCCCCCATGTGCTTTTTTTTATGATAGACTAATTACGGAAAATATGGAATTGCCAACGTCCAGACAGTTCTAATATTCCGTGGAGACGTTTTATTTTGTAGATGTCTCTCAGTTCACGAACCATAACTTCACGTGTTGACGTTCAGTGGAAAATGTCATCACCTTGATCCACGGATCCCGGATCCCCTACTTTTACGGATCCGCACCAAACTTTATGGGATCCCTCCACCAAGCCTCTTAACATCAGGTTGTTGACGTTTGTATAATCTGACCGACAGACAGACAGACTAACTAGCCAACAGATGCAATTTGTGCTGAATTTTCTGACCGACCGACAGACAGACTAACTAGCCAACAGATGCAATTTGTGCTGAATTTTCTGACCGACAGACAGACAGACTAACTAGCCAACAGATGCAATTTGTGCTGAATTTTCTGACCGACAGACAGACAGACTAACTAGCCAACAGATGCAATTTGTGCTGAATTTTCTGACCGACAGACAGACAGACTAACTAGCCAACAGATGCAATTTGTGCTGAATTTTGCTGACCGACAGACAGACATACCAACAGATTAAATCTAGCCAACAGATATGCAATGATTGTGCTGAATTTTCTGACCGACAGACAGACAACTAGCACAACAGAGTGCATTGTGCAATTTTGCTGACAAACAAACGAGCGAGCAAACCAAAGGACGCAAAGAAAACACAGCTTAGGTGATGTAAAAAAAAAAAAAAAAAAATTAAAAAAAAAAAAAAGGACAAAGCCTGTTCCTTTGCTTATGAGACAGCGTCAGTGTGCAAAGCACCCGCGGCCTTTTTCTCGGAGACTGAATTATGCAAGTCCTCTCTCTCTCTCTCTCTCTCTCTCTCTCTCTCTCTCTCCTCTCTCTCTGACTCTCGTCTCTCTCTCTGGGGAGTGACGTGTACTCGTCCGTGCTGACGTGTTTGACATCGGTCCGTTACTTTTGCACAGTACGACGTGTTGTCACTCTGAGGGTTGACAGTTGGTCATCATACCTGTGTTGGACCATGCCTGCAGTACCGCTCGTGTTCCGGTCAACATGTGGATGTTTCGTGACTGTATTTTTGAATTTCATGTGTCGTCGGGCCAAGAAGAAGGAAGAATTGAGATGTCGGACATTAAGGGCGAGATCTCGGCTAGACGGTGTCATGGTTGGACTGACCCTCATTGTGTTTTTCTGGAGCGGTATTCTCATGCAGTGCGGTGACATTGAACTTAACCCTGGCCCTCCTAAGTCTGCCAGTGCAAAGCAGTATCGACTGACGAGCAGCAGCTCGAGGATGAGTCTGGACAAAGGCGTTGCAGGTCAGGAGGACAGTGGACAGTCAATCAGGCATGAGCAAAGTAAGATGGGGTCAGAAGTTACCTTGACAGACGTCATGACCATGTTGACCGGCTTGAACACGAAGTTTGACAATATGCAGGGTACATTTGACAAGGTTCAAGAAGACCTCGGGGAGATAAAAGAATCTTTTTCGTCTCTAAAAAATCAAGTTCAGGTTCTTACTGAAGAAGTAGAAATCTTAAGACAGTCAAATTATGAACTCGACCAATCGAATAAGTGCATGCAGGAACAACTGAAAGCTTTAGAAAGAAAAACGGACGATTTAGAGTGCCGATCAAAGAGAAATAACATCATTGTGCATGGAATTCCCAGAGCTGAAAAGGAGACGCCTGAGCAATGTGAGAACCTTCTGAGGGACATGCTGACTGACAAGATGGATCTGACTGATGACTTCTCCTTTGACAGAGTTCATCGTGTGAACGCTAAACGGGACTCACCAGTGATAGCCAGATGTACATTCTATAAAGAAAAAGTTAAGATCTTGAAGGCGAAGTGGAAACTGAAAGGGAATGATCTGTTTGTGGCAGAGGACTATTCTCAGCGAGTTAGGTCAATTAGAAAAAAGTTGTCACCTCATCTGAGAGCTGCCAAGGATCAGGGAAAGAGGGCCACCATGATCTACGACCACCTGGTCATCGAAGGGAAGAAATTCTTCTTGTCTGGTGATGAAACAAGCATCGTGGAGGTACCATAGGAATACGGCCGGCCTAGTGAAACAAATGTTCTTGATGAGTTAGATAGTTTTTGTGTTAGTAGGTTAGGTGTAAATACAAGTGGGCAGTATTTTGGAAAGACACCGGTTTCAAGGGGATGGTCCAATGCGCAGGCGAACACGGCACGGGGAATTCAAAATAGAAAATCTGACATTGCGAGTCCGTGTTCAGATAGGGAGAGGGAGTTTGTTTACAGCGAAGACAGTCGTACGCATGCACCCTTGTGTGTTTCTGAAAGCGTGAAAAGCGTGACTGGATGCGTGCACGAAAATAAAGAAATGTGTGACAGTGTCAGTGTTCTGATAGCACAGAAGCCTTCTCTGGTGATTAATGGTTGTCATTCTGTATCAGAGAATGTTGGCAACACAAGAACCTATTCTTTTCTACATTGGAATATTTGTGGTTTACTCTCTAAACTCTCTGATCCTGATGTTATTGAATATGTTTCTTCCTTTGATTTCATTTGTCTTGTTGAAACATTCGTTGACAATTTTCAGTGTTCCGTGTTTTCTGATCATAACATGTTTGTTAAGCCTGCAGTTAAATTCACTCAGCGTGGAAGAAGATCGGGGGGAGTAATATGTCTGATAAGAAATCATCTCATGAAATATGTGTCAAAAATGAGTACTGAGCGTGATAATGTCATGTTGTTTGTTATTGATAAAAAATTGTTTCATTTGGCGAATGATATTCTATATGTATGTTCGTATGTTCCCCCAGAAAAGTCTCCATACTATTCTGTGTTTAATGTTGACAATGGTATCAATCAACTGGAAGATTGTGTAATAGATAATTTGTATTACAAGGACAAAATGTCAATATTGATGTGTGGTGATTTTAACGGCCGAACGGCCGATGTTTCACCGCAACTTGATGAACAAACAAAAACATTTTCATGGTTTGATAAGTCTGGTATTGTTGAAATGAGACGTCACTCTGAAGATACAGTGTTAAATGCTTATGGCAAAAGTTTACTAAACATGTGTAACGCGCTAGATTTATATATTTTAAACGGTGTATGTCCTGGTGATGACAATTTCTGTTTTACTTATATCAGTGAATCTGGTAGTAGTGTGAACGACTATTTTGTTGCTTCTTCTGACCTTTTTGATTTCATACAATCTTCTTGTAGCCTTCATGTAAAAGAACGGATGGAATCGGACCACATGCCTCTTGAATTTCATGTGAGTGCATCTGGTTCTAATGATTGTGAAAATAATAAGCAAGAAACGAAAGAGTATATAAAGAAATTTGTTTGGAATAAAAATTGCGTCACGGACTTCTTTAATATGATGCACTCGGATGAAATGAAATTAAAGTTTTTTCATGCTGTTAATTTGATAGATATTAATGTAAATGATGCTCTTGATTTGTTTATCAATACTGTTAAAGAAGCTGGTAAATGTATGGAAAAACGAGTGTGTGTGAACAGGACAAAAAGACAGAATGACTGGTTTGACTTCGAGTGTTTACAAGCTAAAAGAGATGTCAGGAGGTTACTTAGGGTATGGAAGAGAGACCTTAGATAAAAATAACCGACACTTTTACTGTGTATCACGATCAGAGTATAAACATTTATTATATAGGAAACAAAAGTCACACAATGATAAAATGTTCAAAGAAATTGTCACTAATATGGACAACCAAGAGGATTTTTGGAAAAGTGTCAAACAAGCGTTTAAAACACGAACACAGAAGCAGAATAGAATCAAAATGGAGCAAGGTATTACCATTTTAAAAACGTGTTGGAAAAGGATATCAGCGTTGATACAGACACTGGTGAAAATGAAACATTATTAGATGATGAATATTCTGAATTTTTCGATCGACCAATTACAAAGCATGAAGTACAATTTGTAATAAGGAAACTGAAAAATGGTAAAGCAGCAGGGCCTGATGGCTTGTTGGTGAATTTTTTAAAAACTTAGGGGACTTTGCAATCGATTTTCTTGTAAAATTATTTAATGTTCTTTTTGAAAAAGGAATTTATCCCGAGAATTGGACCAGATCGTTCATCTTACCTCTGTTTAAAAAGGGTGACGCAAATAATCCTAATAATTATAGAGGAATCTCCTTGTGTGATATTGCTAGTAAACTTTATGGATCTATAATAAACAAGAGATTATCTGAATGGATCGAATTAAAAAACATAACTGGTGAATACCAAGCAGGTTTTAAGAAGGGTTATAGTACAATCGATCACTTGTTCACTCTACTGGCTGCTGTTCAGAAGCAGTTTTCAAATAATCGTAAGTTATATGTTGCATTTATAGACTTTGAAAAGGCCTTTGATTCTATTTCTAGAAAGCTTCTGTGGCCAGTACTGGCAAAACATTGTGGAAAAGGTAAATTATTTAAATGTGTTAAATGTATGTATGATGATGTTAAAGCTAATGTAAGGTGTGGTGCAAAATATAGTGAGTACATTAGATGTACACAGGGTGTTAAGCAGGGTGATGTTTGTAGTCCTGTTTTATTCTCTTTGTTTATTAACGAATTAGCTTTGGAAATTATCGAGAAGGGAAAACATGGTGTTTCATTTGATTTGATTGAAATATTCATTCTACTTTTTGCAGATGATATCGTTTTACTGTCTGAAACTGTTATAGGGCTTCAAAACCAGTTGAACAATTTGTGCTCAGCAGCGCAGAAATTACATCTCAAAGTAAACATGGACAAAACAAACATTATAGTTTTTCGAAAGGGTGGATATTTGTCGTCGCGTGAAAAATGGTTTTATGGAAATTCTAAAATTGCGATTGTAAACGCCTACAAATATCTGGGTTTATATTTTTCTACAAAACTAAGTTTTTCATTTGCCTGCCAAGATCTTGTGGGTAAAGGGAAGCGTGCTGTTATGGCCATTTTAAGCGTCTTGTATAAGTTTGAAAACGAGTCAGTAAAACTATTTTTCAGAATGTTTGATACTCAGGTCCAGCCTATAGTTCAATATGGCGCTGAGATTTGGGGTTTGGAGAAAGGACACGACATAGAGAAATTGCACTTATTTGCTATGAAACGGTTTTTGAATGTCGATAGGCGTACCCCAAATGACTTGGCTTATGGAGAACTTGGAAGATTCCCTATTTATTTGAATTCATATATAAAATGTGTAAGCTACTGGCTTAAACTGTTACGTATGGGTCAACATAGACTGCCAGCCAAAGCTTATAAAACATTGTTTGACCTGGATATGAGAGGGAAAACTACGTGGGCATCGGGCATTCGTAAATGTTTATGTAATTATGGTTTTTCGTTTGTATGGTTAGAACAAGGGGTTGCTGTGTCAGCAGTTTCTTGGCTTGTTTCAAGCAACGAACAATAGATTGCAGATGGCAAGACTGGGATAGCCATATTCAAAACAGCGAACGATTTTCATTATTTAGACTGCTGAAAAGTAATTATTTAGTAGAAGCAGAAGCTTATTTGTCTCTGAACTTGAATAGATTTATCAGGTCTGAATTAACAAAATTCAGGTTTGGTGTATCGGATATTGCTGTACATCGTCAACGATATAATATCCATACAGAAAATGATTTGTTGTGTCCATTGTGTAAATCTGGTAGGGAAGATGAACTTCATTTTGTATTCTTATGTCCTGTTCTGGCAGATCTACGACAAAAACTTATTCCGTTAAAATATCATCGACGTCCAGCACTGTTCAAGTTAGTCTGTCTTTTGTCGTCAAAAAATTACAACGTTGCAAGAAACCTTGCTTTATATCTGTACAAATCATTTAAAAGAAGGAGTGATTTGACATAGGTAATTTGCATATGTTGAGAATGTTTAATTTTTTGTGATGAAATACCTTGTTTAACTATGTTCTTTATTACTTACCCCCTTCAAATGGGGCTGTGGCCTTTCTGAATAATTTTCGTTATCGTTATCGTATCTCTCTCTCTCTCTCTCTCTCTCTCTCTCTCTCTCTCTCTGTTTGTGTGTGTGTGTGTGTGTGTGTGTGTGTGTGTGTGTGTGTGTGTGTGTGTGTGTGTGTAGGCGTTCGTGCGGACGCGGCGCGTCGCGGCGTGTGTGTGTGTGTGTGTGTACTTTCCTTTATTGTCTTTTTTCAAACTTCCCCGGACACTGCCACACCCAAGCTCACATCCAGCCACAGCCCTAGCACCAGCACTTCACAGGGAGCAAGATGAGCCCACTTCTACATTAACATTTTCTGAGGGGTCATTTCCTTCTGCCATATGGCCTCAAAATCGCGAAGGGGATGAACGTATGCATACAAACAATTGGGCGCAAGTGAAATCTCGGAAGAGTAAAGCACCTTGTGCCGCAAGATGTGTATGACACGAATACACGTGCGCATTGACAAGGCAGAATTTTTCATAGTTATGAAGCTGGTTGCTGTAACAAATAACCAGAAGGAAGTACTGTCGCAGACTGACTTTTTTTAACCGTAGTATCTCGTGACGGTTGTAGAGTCTCAAAGTACCGAGACAAAATACCACGACCGTACAAACAAAACGCTGTCACTATCATTATGACATTTGTAATTCCATGATCTGATGTCCTCATCGCGATGGTCGTTTTATATCGATGAATATGTTGTACTAATTTGTATGGTGACTTGTGGGTTTTTGTTGTTGTCGTTGTTGTTGTTGTTGTTTGCATACGACTCCTTCTGCCCGCTTCCCATCATACCTCTGTGAACAGACTAAAAGAGTCTTAACTACAGTAAACTATTCGTATTCTTTCATATTCATGTCCTCTGGGAAAGCCTCTCATCCTCTAAACGCTGCACCCCAACCTAACAAGACTGTTCAACTCACAGTTACTAAGGCCCGCATCACATGACACTATTTCCCGATGAAATACCCATTAAAGAAAAAAAAAAAAGAAAGAAAGAAAAAAAAAAAGCCCAACACAATTTAGAGCAGCACCTACAGTAAGATGCCTTATGATCGAAGCATTGCACTGTATGCCCCCCCCCCCCCCCCCCCCCCCCCCCCCCCCCCCGCATGCTGCATAAAAACTGATTATCGGTTGGATTCGCCTGCCTGGACTTTTTGTGCCTGCTTCTTTCAGTGTTCAATCTTGCGTTCCCTCCCCCCCCCCCCCCCCCCCTCTCTCTCCCCCCCTCCCTCCCCCTCCCCGTTGGTTCAGTGACAACAAAATGGATGAAAACCTTATTTCTTACAAAAAAATATGTCAAAGTGCTGGAAATGTGGTGCTGCATGCTTATTTCGGCACAAACTCTTGCCTCGCGACTGCAGTGTGACACAACCCTAAACAAGGAACCACCCAACAGTCCACTGAATCCAGCAGGAATCGCGTGTCGTGGCACCGTCTGAGCCCCGGTACTAACTGGACGGGAGAAAATCACAGTAATAAGCTACTCCCTGACGACCTTGAGGAGATAACTCCCTTTAATTTGGGTCATTTGGCCCGTGCCCGTAGCAAATAACCACCCGAAACACGAACGTCTGTCTAGTGAAGCTTCGCCAAGATATCTGAGCTCAGCTGAAGGAAACTGACACGCTGAATGTTGAAAAATAACAGGGACATGCCATTTGTTTTAGTATGTGCAAGCGTGTGCTCGACTGGTGTTTTAAATGTAAAAAATACAGCTCGTTTTCTTCGTTTCACTCGCACAAAAATCACATTTCATACATAAAAATCGGGTTATAACTTTAAAAAAAAAAGCACTGAAACCAGTTCAAAATTGATTTAATGCCTAATTCCGTTAGTGCTGGCTTGGTCACTTACAGCCACAACTCACGTGTGACAAAGACCACAGGTTTATGTTTCTAACCTGTGCCAGTGCATCTCGACTGAATGCACCTACCCTCTCTCCCCTTCCTGTCCCTCCTCCCCACCACAGCCATCTCCCACGACCCTCGCCTTTACAGATTTAATACGGATATTTCTGACAATACGATAGATTTTACATCTCTCAGTATCTTGCTTGTCTGTGATAAACCTATCGACAATACTGCCATGAAGTGTGTTATGGCGAAAGGGAGGTGGAGGGGGAGGTGTATGTGTGTGTGACTTTCTCACATGTTAATTGAAACAAAATATCAGTACAAGGTAACACAGTTTAGTTCATCTTCTCTCGTGTCGTTTCGTTTTTCTTTATTTAAAAGAAAAACATCCCTGCGTTTTTCACATTCTCATTTTCAAGTTTTATATTTTGCATGTGAAGAGGAATGCAACAAAGAGGTAGCGGTGATGAGGGGGGGGGGGGGGGGGGGGAGAGAGAGAGAAGAGAGAGAGCAGAGAGAGAGAGAGAGAGAGAGAGAGAGAGAAAAGAAAAGAGAAAGAGAAGAAGGAGAAAATTTCGGAAAGTGAAGAGTCCCCGACAGGGGGAGCATTTTCAAACAGACACATTCCTCCAAATTTACTGGGAGGGGAAGTGAGAGGGGAGGGAAGCGAGGGGTAGGTTGAAACGAGGAAGAGAAGAAAAAAAAAAAAAAAGGCACACCTCTCGACAGTGTGGAACCCGGAAAACACGTGACACCTCGCACACAGTCTCGTGGGACGAGATAGCCGAAAGACGAATGACGGAGTGCCCGCGGTGACTCGACTTTTCATCGTGAATTACTGTCTCGGTGGCCCGCGCAGGCAGCAGATTAAATTATCGCCCTTTCCTTCACACAACGTTCTCCCCACTCCTTGGGTCTGTCCTTCGGAAACGCACACGGACCTGGCTGCTTTCCTTACTGGCAGTCGGTCCGGCCATTGTTGTGTCGAGCTTTTTTTTTTCCTTTTCTTCTTTTGTTCCTTTCTTTCTCATCTTCTTCTTCGTTTTTTTTTTTTTCTTTTTTAAATAAGTGTTATTTACGGGTACACGTTCTTCTCTTTATGGTTCGAGAAAGGAAAAGATAACTCCACTGTCCCCCATACTGCAAGCATTATTGTGAATGAAGGTTTTTGTTTGTTTGTTTGTTTGTACCATAACATATTGTACAGATTGGGTTATGTTAGCGCTCGAACTGAAGTTAGTGTTAGATTCGGTCAAGGTTTGGGTAAGGTTAGGCTTAGGGTTTGGGTCGGCATGGTACAGTTTGAGAGTCTTTTGGTTTCTCTGATGAAAGTTCCCATCTGTAACGCTTAAACAATGTCAAAC
>CM065721.1:61645805-61660805 GCA_033310375.1 Conus canariensis
CCCTTTTTTTCCCCTTTTTTGTTTTTTTTTTTTTAAAAGGGGGCCCCCTTTTTTTTGGGGGGGGGGTTTTGGGGGGGCCCCCAAAAAAAAAAAAAAGGAAAACAAAAAAGGAAAAAGGGGGGAAAAAAAAAAAAAAACAAAAGGGGGCCCCCCCCCCCCCCCCGTTAAAAAAAAGGGGGGAAAAATTTTTTTTTTAAAAAAAAAAAGGGTTTTTTTTTAAAAAAGGGGGGTTTTGGGTTTTTTGGGGTTTTTTTTACCCCAAAAAAAAGGGGGGAAAAAAAAGGGGGCCTTGGGGCTGGGGCCCCAAAAAAACCCCCCGGGGCCTTTTTCCCCCCCCCCCCCGGGGGGGGCCCCCCCCCCAAAAAAAAAAAAACCCAAAAAAAAACCCGGGGAAAAAAAAAAAAAAAAACAACCCCGGGGGCCCCCCCTTTTTTTTTTTTTTTTTTTGGGGGGGGGTTTTTTTTTTTTTTTTTTTGTAACGGGGGGGGGGGAAGGGTTTTTGGGGGAAAAAAGGGGGGGGGGGGGGGGGGGGGAAAAAAACCCCCCCCTTTCCCAAAAAAAAAAGGGGGCCCTTTTTTTTGGGGGGGGAAAAAAAAACCTTTTTTTGGGGGGGGGGGAAAAAAAAAAAAAGGAGAATTTTTAAAAAAAAAAAAGAGAATTTTTGGGGGGGGGGGGAAAAAAAAAAAAAAAAAAAAAAAAATTGGGGGAAACCCCAAAAAAGAAAAAAAAACCCCAGAAGAGGGGGAAAAAAAAAAGACCGGGGGAAAAAAAAAAAAAGGGGGGCCCCCCCAAAAAAAAAACCCCCCCCGGGGGGGGGCCCCCCCCCCCCCCCCAAAAAAAAAAAACCCTTTTTTTCCCTTTTTGGGGGCCCCGGGGGGTTTCCCCCGGGGAAGAAGGGGCCCCTTTTTTTTTTACTGTTGGGGTTTTTGGGGGTTTTTTTTTTTTTTTTTTTTTAAAAGGGGGGGGGGGGGGGGGGGGGGGGGGGGGGGGGGGGGGGGGGGGGGGGGGGGGGGGGGGGGGGGGGGGGGGGGGGGGGGGGGGGGGGGGGAAAAGGGGGGGGGGGGGAAAGGGTTTTTTTGAAAACAGGGCCCGGGGCGGGGAAAAGGGAAAAAAAAGGGGGGAAAAAAAACCCCCCAAAAAAAAAAACCCCAAAAAAACCCGGAAAAAGAAAAAAAGGGGGGGGGAAAAAAAAAAAACCTAAAAAAAAACCCGGGGGAAAAAAAGGGGGGGTTTTTTGGGGGGTTTTTTTTTTGGGGGGGGGGGGGGGGGGGGCGTGGTGGTTGGGGGGGGGGGTGGGGCCTGGGGGGTTGGGGGTTTTTTTTTTGGGGGGGGGGGGGGTGGTGGGGAAAAAAAAGGGGGGGGGGGGGGTTTTTGGGGGGGGGGGGGGGGGTTTTTTGGGGGGGGGGGGGGGGAATTTGGGGGGGGGGGGGGGGGGGGGGGGGGTTTTTTTTAAAAGGGGGGGGAAAAAAAAAAGGGGGGGGAAAAAAGGGGGGGGTTTTTTTCCCCCCCGGGGGGAAAAAAAATTTTTTTTTTTGGGGTTTTTTTTTTTTTTTTGGGGGGGGGTTTTTTGGGGGGGTTTTGGTTTGGGGCCCCGGGGGGGGGGGGGGGGGGGGGGGAAAAAAAAAAAAAACCCCCCCCCCCCCCAAAAAAAAAAAAAAAAGGGGGGGGAAAAAAGGGGGGGCCCCCCCCAAAAAAAAAGGGAAAAAAAAAAGGGGGCCCCCCCCCCGGGGGGCCCCCCGGGGAAAAAAAAACCTCCCAAAACCCCAAAGCCCGGGGGGGCCCCCCGGGTTTAAAGGAACCCCCTTTTTTTTGGGGGGCCCCCCTTTTTCCCCCCCAAAAATTTTTTTAAAAAAAACAAAAAATTCCCCCGGGGGGGGGCCCCAAAAACCCCCCCAAAACCCCCCCCCCCCCGGGGGGGGGGGGGTTTTTTTTTTTTCCCCCCCCCCCAAAAAAAAAAAAAAAACCCCCCCCCCCCCTTAAAGGGGGGGGGGGGGGGGGGTTTTTTTAAAAAAAAGGGGTTTTTTTGGTTTTTGGTTTTTTTTTCCCCCCCCCAAAAAAAAAAAAAAACCCCCCCCCCCCCCCCCCCCGGGGGAAAATTGGGGGGGCGGTCCCCGGGGGGGGTTTTGTTTTTTTAAAAAATTTTTTTCCCCCCCAAAAAACCCCCCCCCTTTTTTCCCCCCCCCCCTTTTTGGGGGAAAAAATTTTTTGGTTTTGGGGGGTTTTTTGGGGGGGTTTTTTTTTTTTTTTTTTTTTTGGGGGGGGGGGGGGGGGGAAAAAGGGGGGGGGGGGACCCCGGTTTTCCCTTTTGGGGGGGTTTTAAAATTTTCCTTCCCCAAATTTTTTAAAGGGGCCCCCCCCCCAAAAAAAAAAAAAACCCCCCCCCAAAAAAAAACCCCCCCCCAAAAAAAAAACCCCCCCCCCCCCCCCGGGGGGAAAAAAAAAAAAGGGGGGGGGGGGTTTTTTGGGGGGGTTCAGGGGGGTGGTTTTGGGGTTGGGGGGCCCCTTTCCCCCGGGGTTTTTTTTTGTGTTTTTTGGGGGGGGGGGGGGTTTTAATTTTTGGGGGGGTTTTTTTTTTGGTTTTTTTTGGGTTTTGTTTTTTGTGTTTTTGGGGAAATTTTTTAAATTTTTTTTGGAATTTTTTTTTTGTTTTTTTGTGGGGGGGGGGGGAAAAAAAAGGGGGGGGGGGGGGGAAGGGGGGTTGGGGAAAAAAAAGGGGGGGGGGTTTTTAACGTAATCCCCAGTCAGCCACCCTCCAGTCCCTCCCAATTCCCAACACAAACCTACACTGCCTTCCACCCCTGTCCCCTCTCACCGGGATCAATGCACCCCAGAGGGGCTTTAACATGGAGGGAGATCAGGGAGTGTTCTCTGGTGGTATCAGTAAGTCTGAAAAGCTCATCACTGACTTTGTACTGTGTTCTACTGTACTGTGTAACACTTCACCCAGCATAGTGCGCAGTAATGTGCGGTGCTGTGCTTTACCATACTGTTCTGTGCTGTATTGTATAAAATTGTGCTGTAGAGTGTGTTTATGCAGTAACGTACTTTGTACTATACTGTATTGTACTGTACCATACTTTACTGTGCTGTACCATACTGAGCTGTGCTGTGCTGTGCTGTACTGTGCTGTACCATACTGTGTTGGCCTATGCTGTGTTGCACTGTACTATGGTGTACTGTGCTGTACTGTAAATTGTCGTGTTGTGCCGTGTAGTATTGTGCTATAATGTAATATGCTGTACTGTGTTTTACTGTACTATACTCGCTGTATTGAGATCATATTTCTTTGCTTTATGTTATAATCTGCACTGTGGTGCATTGCATCCTATTTATTTCATGGTGTTATGTTGTATGCTACTGCATAGTATCACACATTCATCTAATATCACATAATTGTAGGAAAAGGAGGAACAACAACCGTACTGTTACTACTGCAACTGCTGTAGCTGTTAGAATGCCCTCGTCTTACATCACATAATTTGAAAGATGTGAAAGGAGCCTACTATCTGCTATCACTGCTGGTACTGCTACGGCTTTCATTACTGCCTCTACCAGCACTACGACTCCACCACGAACACACATGCACACACATACTTGTGAGCTTACCCCACACACAAACACACACACACACACACGCCACCGCGCGCGCTCATGCGCGCGCAGACACACACATACATTTGGACGCACATGCATGCGCGCGCGCGCACACACACACACACACACACACACACACACACACACACAGAAATGAACACGCACGGATGCACATACACACACACACACACACACACACACACACAACACACACAACACACACACACACACACACACACACAACACACACACACACACACACACCCTGTGAGACACAACATCCAGGGAAGAGCTCTCCCCTACAGCCCACTCGTGGTCCGCCTGTCTCTCCTGCCCCCATCCATTATGACGCCGAGGTCAACGCAGATCGACACTGTCTGGACCAAGTCTTCTGTTGCCAGGGTCCCAGTGCCAGACTCTGATTGAGCGGAGATTGGGGATGGAAGCCTGTCTACTGCTGAACCTTGAGTGCAGTAGTTTGGCTTGGATTTGTGAGGGGGGAGGTTTTTAAGCCATGCTAGACGGTGCCCTTTGAGACCCAGAGATAAACGTGAAATGGCTTTCTTATTGGACAACACCCGCCCACGTTTATCTTGTTTGGGTTGTGTGTGTGTGTGTGTGTGTGTGTGTGTGTGTGTGTGTGTGTGTGTGTGTGTGTGTGTGTGTGTGTGTGTGTGTGTGTGAGACATACAGACAGACAAACAGAGGTGAGAATATGTGTGTGATATGTGTGTGTGTGTGTGTGTGTGTGTGTGTGTGTGAGAGAGAGAGAGAGAGAGAGAGAGAGAGAGAGAGAGAGAGAGAGAGGAGAGTGTGTGTGTGTGTGTGTGTGTGTGTGTGCGCGCGCGCGCACGCACGTGTGTGTATGTACATGCGTGAGTGAGTCTAGTTGTGTGCGCACGCGTGTGTGTGTGTGTGTGTGTATTTATGTGTGTGTGTGTGTGTGTGCGCGTGCGTGCGTGTGTGCGTGCGTGCGTGCGTGCGTGCGTGTGTGTATGTGTGTGTGTGTGTGATTTGTCGTATGTGTGTATGTGTGCGTGCATGGGTGAGTATGGTTGCACATGTGCGTGCGCGCGTGTGTGTTTACGGGCTTGTGCACGTGTTTGCATGGGACTATTTGTATGCAGCACTGCGTGTCCAAATGTGCAAGCATACATTCATGCTTTTGGAATAGAGAATCAGAGAGACTTTGACTTGACTTTGACTTCGACCACACACACACACACACACACACACACACACACACACACACACACACACACACACACACACAAGATGACAGGTTTGTCTGGAAACTTCATTCATCCAGAACATCGGAGTAAGCCCAGGACTCCATTGTCTGGGAGACTTAGCTACCCACCCATCCCATCTCCCCACTCCCACCTTTAACCCTCCCCAATCCCCTCCCCACACCTCTCCTTCCGTCTACATCAGCCCCTCCCCCCCCCCCCCCCCCCCAACTCCCTTCCACACACCCCCACTCCCCCCCCCCCCCCCCAGCCAAAACACACACACCGCTGCCGCCGCCTATACCTAAAGAGGCGGGGTCAAAGCAGTCCAGACGCAGGGAAAACTAGGAGTGTTCTCTGAGGGTATTGGTAAGTTTGAAAAGGTCAGCATCGGCTTTGTACTGCACTGCAATGTACTGTACTGCACTGCACTGCACTGTACTGTACTGTGATGTGTTACGCTCTACTGTTCTGTACAGTTCTATACTATACCGTACTGTGCTGCACTGTACTGTACTGTACCGTGCTGTGCTGAGCTGTATTGTACTGTGCTGTGCTGTATTGTACTGTGCTGCACTGTGCTGTGGCATGCTGTATTGTACTGTGATGTGCTGTATTGTACTGTGCTGCACTGTGCTGTGTTGTGCTGTATTGTACTGTGATGTGCTGTATTGTACTGTGCTGTGCTGTATTGTACTGTGCTGCACTGTGCTGTGCTGTATTGTACTGTGATGTGCTGTATTGTACTATGCTGTGCTGTATTGTACTGTGCTGCACTGTGCTGTGTTGTGCTGTTTATACTGTGCTGCACTGTGCTGTGCTATGCTGTGGTGTATTGTACTGTGCTGCACTGTGCTGTGCTATGCTGTGGTGTATTGTACTGTGCTGCACTGTGCTGTGCTATGCTGTGCTGTATTGTACTATGCTGCACTGTGCTATGGTGTGGTGTATTATATTGTGCTGCACTGTGCTGTGCTGTGCTGTATTGTACTGTGCTGCACTATGCTGTGCTTTGCTGCTCTGACTTGCCCTGTACCACACAGTACAGTTCTGTACTGTTCTATTCTGTACTGTGCTGCATGGTACTGTACGGTGCTGCGCTGCAATGTGCTTGCTGTGCTGCACTGTGCGATGCTGCATTATAAAATGCAGTGCCGTGCTGTACTTATTGTCCTGTACTGTGCTGTATTGTAATGTGCTGCACTGTACTGTGCTGTGTTGTGCTGCACATGTAATGTGCTGTGTTCTGCTGCACTGTGCGATGCTGCATTGTAAAATGTAGTGCTGTGCTGTACTTACTGTCCTGTACCGTGCTGTATTGTATTGTGCTGCACTGTACTGTGTTGTATTGTACTGTGCTGCATTTTACTGTGCTGTATTGTATTGTGCTGCACTGTACTGTACTGTGCTGTGCTGCGTTGTGCGATGCTGCCCTGAAAAAATGCAGTGCTGTGCTGTACTTATTGTCCTGTACTGTGCTGTATTGTACTGTACTGCACTATGCTGTGCTGTGGTGTATTGTACTGCGCTGCAATGTGCTGTGCTGTGCTGTGCTGTATTGTACTGTGCTGCACTATGCTGTGCTGTGGTGTATTGTACTGCACTGCAATGTGCTGTGCTGTGGTGTATTGTACTGTGCTGCACTGTGCTGTGCTGTGGTGTATTGTACTGTGCTGCACTATGCTGTGCTGTGGTGTATTGTAATGCGCTGCAATGTGCTGTGCTGTGGTGTATTGTACTGTGCTGCACTATGCTATGCTGTGCTGTATTGTACTGTGCTGCAGTGTGCCTGTGCTGTGCTGTATTGTACTGTGCTGCACTGTGCTGTGCTGTGGTGTATTGTACTGTGCTGCACTGTGCTGTGCTGTGGTGTATTGTACTGTGCTGCACTGTGCTGTGCTTTGTTGCTCTGACTTGCCCTGTACCATACAGTACAGTTCTGTACTGTTCTATTCTGTACTGTGCTGCATGGTACTGTACGGTGCTGCGCTGCAATGTGCTGTGCTGTGCTGCATTTTACTGTGCTGTATTGTATTGTGCTGCACTGTAATGTACTGTGCTGTGCTGCGTTGTGCGATGCTGCACTGAACGATGCAGTGCTGTGCTGTACTTATTGTCCTGTACTGTGCTGTACTGTACTGTGCTGCACTGTACCGTGCTGTATTGTACTGTGCTGCACTGTACTGTGTTGTATTGTATTGTGCTGCACTGTACTGTGCTGTGCTGTATTGTATTGTGCTGCACTGTACTGTGCTGTATTGTATTGTGCTGCACTGTACTGTGCTGTATTGTATTGCGTTGTTATGTAATGTGCTGTATTGTATTGTGCTGCTGCATGTACTGTGCTGTATTGTATTGTGCTGCACTGTACGATGCTGTATTGTATTGTGCTGCACTGTACTGTGCTGTATTGTATTGCGCTATGTAATATGCTGTATTGTATTGTGCTGCAATGTACTGTGTATTGTATTGTGCTGCACTGTACGGTGCTGTATTGCATTGTGCTGCACTGTAATGTGCTGTGCTGTGTTGCGTTGTGCGATGCTGCACGGTAATAATTATGCAGTGCTGTGCTGTACTTATTGTGCTGTACTGTGCTGTGTTGTATTGTGCTGCACTGTTCGGTGCTGTATTGTACTGTGCTGCTATGTGCTGTGCTGTGCTATGTTGGACCCAACTGTACTGTGCTGTATCTTAAAGTATTGTGCTGTGCTGTTGCATTTTTACTGCACTGCATTTTTCTGTGCTGTACTGTACTACTGTACTGCATTGTTCTCTGCTGTGTTATACTGTACTGTACTGCACTTACTGTACTGTGTTGGGCTTTGCTTTATTGTACTGAATTTTACTGTGTTGAATTGCACTACTGTATAGTATTGTTCTGTGATATACTGTACTGTACTGAACTGTACTGTACTGTGCTGCGCTGTGCTGTGTTGTGCTGTACTGTACTTCTTTTACTGTATTGTTCTGTACTATACACTACTGGACTGTGCTGTGCTCTACTGTACTGTGCTCTGATGTCGTGCTGTGCTGTGTTGTGCTGTACAGTACTTACTACACTGTATTGTACCGTGCTGTGCTGTGCTGTGCTGTGCTGAGCTGTACACTGTACTGCCATGTAATGCACAGTTCTGTACCACGCTAGGCTGTTCTATTCTATGATATATGTACTGTGCTATTCTGTACAGTTCTGTACTGCGCTGTGCTCTACTGTACTACACTGCACTATATTGTGTTGTGTTGTCTAGCGCTGCGTTACAATCTGCACTGTGTTGCATTATATTGTGTTGCATTCTACCACATTGTGTCGCATAGTTTTGTCTCATAGTGAGTTTTACTGTGATGTATGTGGAGCTGTGTTCTATGGTGTTCCATAATATTGTATTGTCTTGCATTCTGTGGTGCTTTAATGTTCACAGTTTTCACCTTTGTATCTACAGCGATGTACATGCAAGTAATACCCCTAAACAGACAGACAAGCGGACAGAAGACAGACAGACAGACAGACAGACAGACAGACAGACAGACAGGAAATCAGGCAGACATACAGAGACAGAGACAGAGAGAGTAAAACGACAGAAACGGGAAGGAACCACGCGAGTATGAATGCTTTGAAAAAGGTCATTTATCTTTTTATTTTAAACATACCACATGTATACATTTAATGCAATTTAAATCTACAGCACAGTGTTTCATTCATTGATAGTTAACTGCATTATCTACATTTCCTTTTCTTTAACATTCCATTTTTCCCCCTTGTATATGTTCTTACAGTTGGAGCCGCAGTGCAGAGGAATTCTGATTTGTACGTGTGACAGCGTGCGTTCGTGCGCGCGCGCGCGAGTGCCTGCGGTGCGTGGTGTGTATGTGTGTGTGTGTGTGTGTGTGTGTGTGTGTGTGTGTGTGTGTGTGTGCGTGTGTGTGTGTGTGTGTGTGTGTGTGTGTGTGTGTGTGTGTGTGTGTGTGTGTGTGTGTGTGTGTGTGTGTGTGTGTGTGTTTTGTGTGTGTGTGTATGTGTAAACAACACCAATCGCATTGAATTCTCTTGAAGTATGGCTCTGTACCACTACACCATTCTCCTCCTCAGCCCTTTTTCGTCTTACAGATGACCAAACCTTTCCTCCTTTCCACCCAATGCAAACATACCCATCCCCATCCCACCCCCTCCGACCATTCTCAACGCCCACCCCCACCCAGCCCTTTCTCCCGTTCTCCATTCGACTTAGTTAGGCAGTTGGCATTCCCTTTAATATAGCGCCTGTAAACCAGCATTCTACTCCTCACTCTCTTTCATATTATCGATGTCCAAACCTCCCACCCTCCCCCCTGTCTCCCCCATTCAACACACACAACACACACACACACACACACACACACACACACACACACACACGCACACACACACACACCACACACACACACACACACACACACACACACACAACACACAACACACACACACACACAACACAACACACACACACACACACACACACACACACACACACACACACACACACACACACACACACTTCCATTCGCTACAAGAATATCTCATCCATCCCCACCACCACCACCACCACCACCTCCATCCCATCTCTCCCCATCTGCCTGCCAATCATATTGAGACTTGAAGAGGCCGAGCATTGATTCCCGTCTTTTCACGTCTGTCTGTGTGCCAATGTCTGGCTGACAGCCCTCACGTGAAAGGCCTTCACCATTCATCACTATTCCTGGTGTTGACACGTTTTTCATTTATCCTCCTACTTCTTTTCCTACTCGTTCCTATTATACCCCCCTCCCCCCCTTCCCCCCCCCCCTGTCCTTTTCTTACTCTTCATGTCTTTTTCCTTCTTTCTCTCGTCCTTCTCCTGCTCACCCCACGCTGCTCCGTCTTATTCCCTGTCTTTTCTAACTTTTTCCTACCTTTCCCCGACTTATCTCCTCTCTTCCGTATCTTTTTCTATTTTTACCCATGTTTCCATACGTGTTCCTAATTTCCTCCATTTTTCCGTGCTTTTTTCCCTGCTTAACCTCCTGTCTCCATACCGTTTCCTTCTTTTTCCACAAGTCCCCATGCCTTGACCTACCTTTCTTATGTTTCCATACGTGTTCCTATCCCCCCCCCCCTCCCCTCCCCCTTCTTACCTTTTTTTCGATTTCCCCTCACTGTTTCATACCTTTTTCTACTTCTTTCTAGCTATTAAAACATGTCATATTCAACAACCATAACAACAACCACATCAATCACAACAACAACAACGATAATAATAATAACATGATGATGATGATGATGATGATGATGAAGATGATGATGATGACAATAATACTAACAATATCAATGATAATAATAATGATAATAACGTAGCACTCTCTCTTGTGCAAAGAAGTACAATTCAAAGCAACTGCGCACGTCATTTGCGCACGTGCGTTCTACGAATTAAAAGAATAATCGCTGGAACTCGCACAAACAAGAGGGGGGGGGGGGGGGGGGGATGGGGGATGTAGAAGGTGGGGGTGGGAGGGGGATGGGGGTGGATCAGCCAGGGAAAACAAAGAAAGTTTACAAATTAGCTGTAAACGATTCCAATGTTGTTGTTTTGTACGAAGAGGGATTTTCTTTTTCCCCTGACATGTGGCGGTAAAAAAAGATAGAGTAGCGGCCGACAGTTGATCGTTTACATCCGGGAATTCCGTAGGACAGTGGATCTCATGCGGAACGTTGACAACGGCATGGGCTTTAGAGGTTGAAAACTGTCACAGAGATAAGAAGGCTCCGAGCTGTGAAAGCCTCTACAATACAGAGCACGGATCTTGTATTTCATTCCACGTGAGACAGGCAGCCAATGGAGAGGTTGCGAGAGAAGAGTGATGTGATCAATTGTTTTTCTCGCTCTCTTAAGACAAGTACAGCAGCAAAATTTTCAACAGATGATGCTAGCAAACTAGCTGGAGTCACAGAAGTCGATGTAAGATAGAATGCCAGATGCTATCAGTTTGGACGTAACAACAGTGGACAAGGATTTCCGAGCGGAACTGATGCGCCATAGATGACAAGTATGAGTCATGAATTTTCACATGGACAGTGTGTGTTGCACGTTGTCGAAGACAACACCAAAGTTCTGGACTGAGCAGGAAAGGGGAAGAAATGTGTCATTGGGTCTGAGTGAATCCACAGTAACAGAAAAGAGTTTCCTCTTTGGTTCCAACGAATGTGACTTCTTGCTGGTCAGCTCTTAGCTGTTACTTATTCTGAATAATCTATTTTTCTTTATGTCAAAGAACTTGCCAAACGTAACTTGGAGAAAAAGACAGAATTTCAGGAGTATTGCTTCTCTGGGGTCTAATATCGTCTGACGTTGTGGCAATATAATGCTATCATTAAAGTAAATATATCAGTCGCAATGTGCAAGTATCCTTAGCACGGCTTCGTATCATTTGCCTTCATTTTTGCAATAAATTAAGTTACGTTATAAATTAATGCCCATAGATTGAAGACATATCTATTGCATTTCCGGACGAGGTTATTTGTTATTTCCATTTCACAGATTCTGAATATGTTATATTTTGACAAGCAGTGCATTTCAAACAACAGATTATCTGCTGATTCTGTATTAAACAATCGATCACTTACAGTGGATGGCACTGGACGAAGTGTATTGAATGGTCCTACTGGCCTTCAACTATAATTTGGTTTTAGATTTTACGATTATTTGATATTGTAATGTAATGTAGTATACTCGTACATGTACACTCGTACATGTATAGGTAGGCGTGTTGTACGTGTGCGTATATCTTTTATGGTGTGTGTGTGTGTGTGTGTGTGTGTTGTGTGTGTGTGTGTGTGTGTGTGTGTGCGCGCGCGCGCGCGCGCGGCGCGTGCGTGTGTGTACACGCGCGCGCAAGCGCGTGTTTTTGCCCTTTTTTCCCCGTGTAATATCACTAATTATGGGGAAAACACGTTAAACAGAAGATTCATTCATCCTTTTTCTTGATCTACATGCTGAGAACCCTGAAAGAGTCACACACAGTCGGCTGGGCTTCGAGAAAAAAACAAAACAAACACACCCCAAAACCGCTGGAAATAAAAACTGAAAGCCCTTCCGGTTTACTCTGTCCGCCATTTTGTGTTGCAGCACCCTATGTCCACACAGTTCTCAACGGCGTATCACAAAAGCAGCGAAGGGTGGGGAAGAGAGAAGAGTGTCTCACACTGACTCAGATTAAAATAGAGTCAACGGTCACTGACGCAGCATACGTCAGATCCGGCTGAACGACAGTGCTTTGGAGTGAAAAGCAGGAAAAGGTCAAGGAGGGGCGGGGGGAGGGGGGGGGGGGAATGATGAGGGGTTGGGTGAGCTGGTGGGTAAGGGTGACGTTAGAGAATGAGATGGGGATAAGGGGAAGGGGGGGGGGGGGGGGGGGGGGGGGGGGTGGATGTACGCGAAAGGATTTTCTGTCTGAGAGGTAAACGGAGATAGAAAAGCCTTCTCGTCTTCATTTTCCCGAAGTGTCTGCGATGCTTAAGTGTCTGTGTCCCTAAGATTCAGTTTAACAGCGTCATTTCTGCTCCTCCGTTCTAGGTGACTGTAGCTGTTCTTGCCCGGTAAAAGACAACGCCCTTTTAGTGTGTATTATTCTGTGTTTTGTATTCTTTCGAATTCTGTTTTCTTATATCAAGCTGTTTAGAGAACAACTGATACAACACGTTTCCGGGCGCGTGATGTATCAATTTCATAAACATGAAAACGCACATTTCTTGACGTTCAGACTTGCATGATCACTCAGAGAAAAACTACTGCTGTGACGCAACATCTCTTGAGTCCCAAACTCGCTTGCGAACACTTCTGATTCACTGTTTTGTCAGTAATGCGAACTGAGACCACTTTAATATACTGACTCCGCAACCCACCCCATGAAAATCTGATGATTATTTGTTCAGCAGTTTCCCCAGTTACTTTGCCGAAAGGCAGGTTGTATATTACCCTGTTCCACAGTATCATGCTTCACAGTACTCTCCTCCATAGTATCATGCTTCACAGTACTCTCCTCCATAGTATCATGCTTCACAGTACTCTCCTCCATAGTATCATGCTTCACAGTACTCTCCTCCATAGTATCATGCTTCACAGTACTCTCCTCCATAGTATCATGCTTCACAGTACTCTCCTCCATAGTATCATGCTTCACAGTACTCTCCTCCATAGTATCATGCTTCACAGTACTCTCCTCCATACTTTTATGTTCACAGTGGCCTGCTGTACAATACCCTATTTCATAGTACCCTGCTGTACAATACCCTGCTTCCTAGTACCCTGCTGTACAATACCCTGCTTCCTAGTACCCTGCTGTACAATACCCTGCTTCCTAGTACCCTGCTGTACAATACCCTGCTTCATAGTACCCTGCTGTACAATACCCTGCTTCATAGTACCCTGCTGCACAATACCCTACTTCCTAGTACCCTGCTGTACAATACCCTGCATCCTAGTACCCTGCTATACAATACCCTGCTTCGTAGTACCCTGCTGTACAATACCCTGCTTCCTAGTACCCTGCTGTACAATACCCTGCTTCCTAGTACCCTGCTGTACAATACCCTGCTTCATAGTATCCTGCTGTACAATACCCTGCTTCATAGTACCCTGCTGTACAATACCCTGCTTCATAGTACCCTGCTGTACAATAACCTGCTTCGTAGTACCCTGCTGTATAATACCCTGCTTCGTAGTACCCTGCTGTACAATACCCTGCTTCGTAGTACCCTGCTGTACAATACCCTGCTTCGTAGTACCCTGCTGTATAATACCCTGCTTCGTAGTACCCTGCTGTACAATACCCTGCTTCGAAGTAATCTGCTGTACAATACCCTGCTTCATAGTACCCTGCTGTGCAATACCCTGCTTCACAGTACCCTGCTGTACAATACCCTGCTTCATAGTACCCTGCTGTACAATACCCTGCTTCATAGTACCCTGCTGTACAACAACCTGCTTCGTAGTACCCTGCTGTATAATACCCTGCTTCGTAGTACCCTGCTGTACAATACCCTGCTTCATAGTACCCTGCTGTACAATACCCTGCTTCATAGTACCCTGCTGTACAATACCCTGCTTCATAGTACTCTGCTGTATAATACCCTGCTTCGTAGTACCCTGCTGTACAATACCCTGCTTCGTAGTACCCTGATGTACAATACCCTGCTTCGTAGTACCCTGCTTCCTAGTACCCTGCTGTACAATACCCTGCTTCCTAGTAACCTGCTGTATAATACCTTGCTTCGTAGTACCCTGCTGTACAATACCCTGCTTCGTAGTAGCCTGCTTTCTAGTACCCTGCTGTACAATACCCTGCTTCCTAGTAACCTGCTGTATAATACCCTGCTTCGTAGTACCCTGCTGTACAATACCCTGCTTCGTAGTACCCTGCTGTACAATATCCTGCTTCCTAGTAACCTGCTGTACAATACCCTGCTTCGTAGTACCCTGCTGTACAATACCCTGCTTCATAGTACCCTGCTGTACAATACCCTGCTTCCTAGTAACCTGCTGTATAATACCCTGCTTCTTAGTACCCTGCTTACAATACCCTGCTTCGAAGTACCCTGCTGTACAATATCCTGCTTCGTAGCACCCTGCTGTACAATACCCTGCTTCGTAGTACCCTGCTGTATAATACCCTGCTTCGTAGTACCCTGCTGTACAATACCCTGCTTCGTAGTACCCTGCTGTACAATATCCTGCTTCGTAGTACCCTGCTGTACAATACCCTGCTTCCAAGTACACTGCTGTACAATACACTGCTTCGTAGTACCCTGCTGTACAATACACTGCTTCGTAGTACCCTGCTGTACAATACCCTGCTTCGTAGTACCCTGCTGTACAATACCCTGCTTCCTAGTAACCTGCTGTACAATACCCTGCTTCACAGTAATCTGCTGTACAATACCCTGCTTCGTAGTACCCTGCTGTACAATACCCTGCTTCGTAGTACCCTGCTGTATAATACCCTACTTCGTAGTACCCTGCTGTACAATACCCTGCTTCGTAGTACCCTGCTGTACAATATCCTGCTTCGTAGTACCCTGCTGTACAATACCCTGCTTCATAGTACCCTGCTGTACAATACCCTGCTTCCTAGTAATCTGCCGTACAATACCCTGCTTCACAGTACC
>CM065721.1:61668305-61673305 GCA_033310375.1 Conus canariensis
CGCGTCACCCTCCCCGTCCCCGTCGCTGGAGGCTTCGCCCTCCTTCTTGGTGACGACACTGTTTTAGGATGATGTCCCCTTTCCCCGGCTCCCCGGGTCCGTCCACGCACGTGGAGCGCCGGAAGTTATCCAGGAGCGCCGGGTCCAGTGCCCTGGCGTCGTCGCCGGCGTTGAAGATGACGTCACTGTTGGTGGGGATGACGTTGTCGTTGCGTGACGTCGCCGTGGTGGTGGTGGTGGTGGTGGAGGAGGAGGAGGAGAGCTCGATGGGTTCCTCTGTCTCCGGAATGGCTTCGATCTCGGACATGTCGTGACGGTGCGGTGGGGACCTTGACATTGACGAGTTCCGGCGGGGGTGGGTGGGAGAAACTGGTCTGGTTGCGGACGCGGGGGCTGGAAAATGTGATGAGAATGGCTTTAATGGTCGAACGGATCGATCGATCGATCGATTAACTAATTTCTTGATTGGTTCAGGAGCTGGAGAACTCTCACAGATAGTCTTCCTCACACCTTAGTATTTTTTTTTTTTTTTTAGTATACTACCTCCAACGAGGAGGTTTTGATTTTACCTAAGTCTGTATATCTGTCTGTTTGTTTGTTTGTCTGTTTGTTTGTTTGTTTGTCTGAGAGCAAGATCACGCAAAAACTACGTGACCAATATTAACAACTCTTGGTGGACAGATGAGGCCGGAGCACCTGATTCGTGACCATGATGACCCTGGAGTTGCAGGTTCGAATCTCCGCTCGGCAGTTTCGGTACAGTGAGGGTTTTTTTTTTTTTTTGTCTTTTTTTTGCCTTAGTGTTTACATTGGTTCTGACCAACAAGTCCTACTGAAATTGTACATGTGTGGCAAACGCACCCGTAACATCTTGTACACATGTAAAAGTCCATCAACAACTTTCGGAAGAGAAGCTTGTCCGTTGGTAAGGATGACACGCACACACGATTCATACATCCTCCCCGAAATATGGAAGGAGCGAATAATTGATATTCGACTGAATGGCACTGGACACGAACATCTAGCGCTAGCAGGTAGCTCTCCATTCAGCTCTGTCCAGGTAGGCAGCCCACTGTGAACACGAGAGAGTGGATTGTGAAGCGCTTAGAACTTGGGACTCTTACTGAAGGTAGGCGCCTTGAGTAGATATTTGTCAGTAAATGTGTCCCTAGGACAGAACTTTTACATTTTGCAGCGGATCCGGACCAGAAAGCAGATCCATGATCCGTTGGATCTTCGTGAAGTCCTCCGCTCTTCCAAGCGCTATTCTACTTTTTTTTTTTCAATCCCCATCTCCTGTGCATTGCGTTCTTACGCTTAACGGACAGCGTATACATAGCGCGCATAGGGTAATTCGCTCATACTCGTAAGTCTTGTCCCTGTCACAAAATTGAAACCTATTCATTCACTAACTGGCATGCGCTCAGCCGTTTAAATGGCAGCTTGAGAAAACATTGTTCATACTCTTCGTATACAAGAAAAGGATTAAAAAGAGAAAGAAGAGAAAACTTGAACTTTTTCAACGTTATAAATGTGTTGAAATGTCTTAAACCCGTTGTTTGCCTCTTCGTATCGGATTAGAATATAGCTAAAATCTAACGGGCTGTTAGAAAAAAGAATTCATGAAAATGAAAAAAAAAAAGAATTCATGAAAATAATAAATCCATTTTTTCACTGACATAATGACCCCCAGCTCTTCCATGGATTTTAACGCTGGCACAGCACCTTTCATAGTAGCAGACGGATGTGTGTTTTTGTTTGTATGTTTGTCAGCTGTCGTGTGACACATACTATGACAGACGGACAGACAGACAGACCGACATGACAGATACTACTTCTCTCACTAGCTGCACGGACTACTACCCGTCCCCCACTCCACACACTTCTCTCATAATAACATCTCTAAGTAACCCAGTTACTACTGGAAGAAAACAAAAAGACCCATCCTTTGTCAACCTCCCCCCCCCCCCCCCCCCCCCCCCCAATACTAATCTAACACGGTAATTTGCCTTGTGGTGCAAAAATCATAAACCTTTTTTTTTTTTCAAAATGAGATGAGTGCAGGCGGAAATTGAAACAAACGTAACAGAAAAACTATACTATGCACAAAAAGAAACGCATATTTTTTATTTCAGTCATTTCATGCGTCATTTAGCATTCCAAATATTACAACCACAGAAGAAATAAGACATCAATCTACTGTCATGTCTATTCATTATGTCTGACTATTCACACTGGACAGAGTTCCCTGCTATACGGGGCATGTTTCTGTCAAAATTTTCCTTAATATTTTCAGCGAAAAAAAAAAGCGTTTCTTTTTGTGCACAGTACAGTATTCCGCCGATTGAAAGAGAAACAAAATGGATGCATCCCTTTTGCGCCCAGTTTGTGGAGACAAGTGACTGTTCATTCTTCGTTGTCATTGTCTTGAATGTTGTTTGTCTTGCCTAAATAAGAAGACCAAAGAGGTCGAAACGCGTCGTGTTCTGTCTTGTAGTTTTGTTTGTCGTTCGGCGGAATAGAAAATTTTTCTTTGAAGCTTTTTTTTTTTTTTTTTTTTCAACCTCGTTACCGCTCCTGACAAGCCCTAACAACGAACGACCCCCCCCCCCCCCCCCCCCCCCCCCCCCCCCCCTCCGAGGACGGAATCCGTTGCAGACACCCTCAGAGAAACTGGCCGTTCACCTAGTGTGCTGACTCCATTGATTGGCCCCTTCACCCAGTGTATCGACCCCTTAACTGGCCAGTCCCCCCCCCCCCTCACCCCCCCCCCCCCCACACACACACACACACACATCAGAAGCAGGTCAGAGTCCTGTTTCTGTGACTCATCCATCTGCTAGAAGGACAGTTCATGAGAAAGCTGGGCTTCTTCCTGGTCGAGAACTTTGAAGCTCTCTCTCTCTCTCTCTCTTCTCTCTCTCTCTCTCTTGCTCAGGGGGATGGGAGGATGGAGGAGGTAGGATGCGGATGGGTGGTGGTGGTTGTGCATCGGGGAAAAGAGGTAGGCAAGATGGGGGGGGGGGGGGGGGGGGAGTCAGTCTGCGGAGGATCACCGTTTGCTGTCGTGCGCGAGATGCCATAATGGCCGCCATATACAAAAAGCTTTTAATTCCGTTATCCGAATCCATGTTGAATCCTATTGACCGATTAGGAGAGAGGGGGGGGGGGGGGGGGAGGGGGGAGAGGGAGAGAGAGAGAGAGAGAGAGAGAGAGAGAGAGAGAGAAGAAAATCAGACAGGCACACACACACACACACACACACACACACACACACACACACACACACACACACACACACACACAACAAAATGCGCACGCAAGCACGCACACATGCGCGCAGAGAGAGAGAGAGAGAGAGAGAGAAGAGGGAGAGAGAGAGAGAAGAGACAGACAGACAGACAGACAGAGAGAGAAGGAGAGAGAGAGAGAGAGACAGACAGACAGACAGACAGACAGGTAGACAGACTGACAGACAGACAGAGGAGTACAAGGAGAAGAAGAAGACGAAGAACGAGAAGGAGAAGGAGAGAGACGGGCAGACAGACAGACAGACAGACAACACACACACACACACACACACACACACACACACACACACACACACACACACACCACTCACTCACTCACTCACTCACTAACAGAGACACAGAGACAGAGACAGAGAGAGAGAGAGAGAGAGAGAGAGAGAGAGAGAGAGAGAGAGAGCGGAATCGGCTTTCAAAACTCGTTTCTCGTTTACCGTGTTCACAGAAGGAAAGTCACACTGACATCGCAAGAATCCAAGCTTCCTTCCACAGGCAAACAGCCGTTTATCACCTGCCTTCCTCGCATAAAACCATGACAGAGCGCAATTTCAAATCGATTACATTGATGTACGGCACAATGATCACTTGAGCTTGCACATCGAGCAAAAGTTCAGTCATTTTTCTCTCTCTCTCTCTCTCTCTCTCTCTCTCTCTCTCTCTCTCTCTCTCTCTCCTCTCTCTCTCTGTGTGTGCTGTTCCATCTTCTGTGCCACCTCAGTGGCACTGCACCCACGCCACTCTTTCTGACCCCACCCCCACCCCCCACCCGTCCACAGCCCGGTTTGGCCAGCCGCAGCCCCGGCAATTCAATGGGAGCAGTCAATGTCAATTCGTCAAGAGGCAACCCACCGGAGGAGACACTGCACAGCTGCCGAGTCCCTTCGGTGATGTTCAGTGGCGCCTGTTCTGATCTAACATACGCAGGACACCACCTACTAAGCCCCTACTGACGAGAACAATAACTGCTTAGTTTGTGGAGCGGGCGCGAACGAGCTCTCCCTCCGGAGGGCGCCACCATGTCCGTCCAACGACATCCCCCATCAAACTGCCGATACCGGTGACCCCGACGGAACCGAACCAAGGCCATAGAGCCATAGACGTGGAGAGGACGCCGAAAATGAGGTCACCTTGAGAGCAGGGTATGAAGGGCCACAGAATTTGGGACGTTTTTTTTTTTCTTTTCTTTTTTTTTTTCTTAATTAATGCTGATCGATGAGAATGAGGATGATGAAGATGATGCTGCGGATTTCCATTCCCGTCGAAGACTGCATGGCAGGGCTATTCACTACACTCACTTTCATTATATATCCCGGCGTTAACCAGGCCCGAGAAATACAGGGAATTTGAGCAACACTCTCGGGGACGCATCCGTTCAATGGGTGAAACTCGACTTGTGTGGTGCCAGGCTTCCGAACTGAGCCCGTAGCAAACTCAACTGTGGGTAGGAGCCGGTCGGAGCAGAAAAATCCCACATGACTCTGATGGGAATCGAACCTACGACCTCCTATCCGGGAGTCCGCGACGCTAACCACTTCGGCTGGCAGCTAAGGTTCATTCTAATCAGTTTCGTTTTAACCTTCCCCAAGAATGTAAAGTTTCTGCCCCCGTCCGTTTGTTGTTGTTCTTCTTCTTCGTTATCTGTCCGCCTTCATCAAGCTGAAGATTCTGGCATCTACAAAGGGGTTCCAGTTT
>CM065721.1:61680805-61683305 GCA_033310375.1 Conus canariensis
CACACACACACACAACACACACACACACACACACACACACACACACACACACACACACACACACACACACACGTGCTGTCTCAGAGAAGGCAACAAAGCTATATCTCCGTTCACATTAACGAAATCATTAACATTCTCTATGCAGTTAAAATTAGGCCGTACTTGAAGAGGAGGGGGGGGGGGGGGGGGGGGGCACATATTCCTCTTTATTTTTCACCCCTGCCCTTTCCCTCTTCTCCCCCCCCCCCCCCCCCCCCCTTAACCCCTAAAATAGTGAAAGGCTGTATGAACAAACATAACAGTGCCAAAAGAAAAAAGAGTACAGAGAAAGGCTGCATCAGCATACTGACACGATATATAGACGAGGTAATGTCACTCTAAACAGCGTTGACACAATCTCATTGCTTTGTCGTCAGAAGACAATAAAAAGCCTGCTTGCTGTATATGAACAGTATCAATAAAAGATAAAAGTGTAAAGACTTTCCATAATGGAATGTTGGCAAAAAAAACAAACAAACAAAAAAAAAACAACAACAAACAAACAACAAAAAAACCGTGGATACCGGCAAAGGAAGACCACAAAAGAAAATTCAGAATCTGTGAGAGAAACAGGAAAGGGGAAATTACTGCAGAGAATTTCCACGAGGAGGGGACACAATTTACGCTGGTAAACATCAACCCTCAAACAACAATCTTCTAAAATTGAAAGGCACAGCTTGAAATTTTCTAAGGGAGGGAATTCGTTCATCGCCAATATTTCTATACTTGATAATGAACAAACTAGCAAACATATTCGATGATTTCGTATGGTAGAAAAACGTGCCTACCAGCAACTGTCCCCCCTCCCTCCCCCCCCCCCCCCCCCCCTACACACACACACACACACACACCCTGCTTCCCGCATCCCTCCCTTTCGCTCCTCTCCCTAAGATGACCCATCTTTTTCATATCTGGGTGGCGTTACCATGTGCTCACACACGTAGATCGTGAGATTAGCCTCCCCTGAGATGGCAAGATCAACGTTGTGTTCGCCTTAGGCTCTCAAGCCCACGCTGGTCGCAGAGGGGTCATCCAGGGGGTCATCCAGTCAGCAGGAACAGGGCGGTCACTTTATGTGGTCAGCCAACTGATGTTGTGGACAGGCGTCGTCATGGTGACACATTCTTGACGTACTCGTGGTCACATTCTACATCTTGCAGTGCGTGTTATACATGATGGTGTACAAAATGTCTCGTGAATGTTTCTTTTTCTTTTATTGTTTTTTTTTAAATTTTTTTTTATATTCATTTCATGGTTTGGCTTATCTATGTTTAACTATCTATCGATTATTTCTTGTTTTCACGGGGTGTTTTGTTATGTTCATTGAATATGAAACCTCAAATTCGAGGAGATCCATTTAATGTTTTTGTAGTTATCTTTTTCACACACACACACACACACACACACACACACACCACACACACACACACACGCACACACACACACACGCACACACACACACACATACACACGCACGCACGCACGCACGCGCGCGCGCACACACACACACACACACACACACACACACACACACACAGCACGCGTGCATGAGCACATGATTTAATTGGGTAGTCTTGTCAGAACTTTGTATGTAGTTTAGTAAAGAGCACATGCCCATCTGAAATCGTGTTCGTCTCTGAACACTGATCCGCTGTCCCAACCTCTGCGCCGCCTTAGAGGCAGTGCACCCACGCCGCTCATTCCGACACCCCGTCCACAGCCACAGCCCGGTCGGCCCCGCCGCTGCCCCGACACCAGCAATCCACAGGGAGCAGTCAATATCAAGTCGTCAAGAGGCAACCCACCGGAGGAGACACTGCACTGCTGCCGAGTCACTTCGGTGGTGTTCAGTGGCGCCTGTTCTGATCTAACATACGCAGGACACCACCTACTAAGCCCCCTACTGACGACAATAATTGCTTAGTCGCGGAGCCGGCGTGAGTGAGCTCTCCCTCCGGAGGGCGCCACCACGTCTGTCCAACGACAGCCCCATGGACCCGCCGATACCGGTGACCCCGACGGAACCAAACCAAGGCCACAGACGTGGAGAGGACATCGAAATTGAGGTCACCATGAGAGCAGGGCATGAAGGGCCACAGAATTTGAGACAATTTTTTTTAATGCCGATCAATGAGAATGAGGATGATTAAGATGATGCTACGGATTTCCATTTCGGTCTGAAACTACATGACAGGGCTGTACTCTACGCTTCCTTTCATAATATATCCCGGCGTCAACCAGACCCGAGAGATACTGGCACCTGCAGTGTTGGTCACGAAATTTGAGCAACACTCTCAGAAACGTGTCCATTAAGTAGATGAAATTCGACTGTGTGGTCCCAGTCTTCCCAACTGAGTCCGCAGCAAACTCAACTCTGGGTAGGAGCCGGTCGGGGCAGAAAAAAAACACATGACTCTGATGGGATTCGAACCCACGACCTCCAGCCGGGTGTCCGCGACAC
>CM065721.1:61688305-61695805 GCA_033310375.1 Conus canariensis
CTTTCTGCTTGGGTTGACAACGTCACTCCCCTGGCGGAAGAGACACAGCAAGAACAAAATGGGGAAGGGTTTGGGGGGTGAGGGTGGGGGATGACGACGATTTCGGTGCATGGGAAAGGTGAAACTTGACAAATAACTTAGCGGAAAGATACAGAAAGAATTACACACACACGCGCGCGCGCGCACGCACGCACGCACGCACGCACGCACACACACACACACACACACACACACACACACACACACACATCTACACAAGCTCGCGCGCGCACGTAGCACGCACGCACGCAGACGTGCGCACTCGAAAACAAAACGTACGTTGTGTGTGTGTGTGTGTGTGTGTGTGTGTGTGTGTGAGTGTGTGTGTGTGTGTGTGTGTGTGTGTGTGTGTGTGTGTGAGAGAGAGAGAGAGAGAGAGAGAGAGAGAGAGAGAGAGAGAGAGAGAGATTAATCCAACAGAAAAATAATGCTGAAAACCTCTCTCTCTCTCTCTGTCTGTCTGTCTCTGTCTCTCTCTGTGCGTGCATGGTTCCACGCGCGTTTGTGTGCGAGTCTCTGCGTGCACGCGTTTGGTGCTAAGCGTGTGTATGTGTGTGTGTGTGGTGTGCGTGCGTGCGTGCGTGCGCGCGCGCGCGCCTGTGTGTGTATATCCGCACACGCCTTTGGTATTTGAATGAATGTGTGTGTGTGTGTGTGTGTGTGTGTGTGTGTGTGTGTGTGTGTGTGTGTGTGTGTCTGTGTGTGTGTGTGTGTGTGTGTGTGTGTGTGTGTGTGTACGCGCGCGCAATTCTCTCTGTGTCTTTCCGTTAAGTTATTTTGTCAAGTTTCACCTTTCCCATGCACTGAAATCTTCTTAGTAACTCCCTCCCCCCCCCCCCCCCCCCCCCCTCCCAAACCTTCCCCACTTCGTTCTCGCCGTTTGTCTGCCGTCACAGGAGTGACGCATTCAACTCAAAGTTTTCCGTGTGGTCACCGTACCCTCCCCCTCTCCTTCCCCACCCCATTCTCTCCTTTCCCTCCTCCCCCACCATCTTCTCGTATCCTACCTTGTTTATCAAATACCTTCTTTTTTTTGGTCGCCTCACTTACATGCAGTCCTCGAAGAACGTTTCTTTTCCTTTTCTTTCTTTTTTTTCCAGGCCTTCTTCACTCGCCAAATTTGTACTCCTTCTCTCTCTCTCTCTCTCTCTCTCTCTCTCTCCTCTTCTCTCTCTCTCTGTATGTGCGTGGTGTGTGTGTGTGTGTGTGGTGTGTGTGTGTGTGTGTGTGTGTGTGTGTGTGTTTCTCATTTTTGACATTTCACCAGATTCACATGCAGAACTGAAAGTTTTAAGTATGTAATCTGTCACTATTTAGAAAATGAGACCAAGAGCTTACTTGTGTCTGTTTGTCGTTGTTGTTCTTGACTATACACATTTATTAACTTAAGAGTGATTACAAACATTTGTTGTTTTGTTTTTGTTGTTTTAATTATCACCCATTCCTTATTTTATTGCTTGTTTTGTCGCTGTTTTGTTAGGTATGCCTTGTTTACAATGACAAAGATTTTTGTGTATTGACTTGCGAATCTTTACAGATCTGGTTTATTTTTGATTGATTGATTGATTGATTAATTTGTTTTTTCGCTGTGTAGCCTATTGACTTGCGAATCTTTATAGATCTGGTTTATTTCTGATTGATTGATTGATTATATTTGTTTGTTAGTTTTTTCGCTTGGGGTGTGCATGATTTAGCAGCGGGAGTCGACACACTATACGGTCTACATTCCTCTTAGCTTAGCAGAGTATTGGAAAGCACAGCAAAGCAAAGACCGCACCAATGTCAGGGATAAAAGAAGCAAGGGAAGGAACTCCGTTTAATGTCCCGTCACACATGCAGGTGATTGTAGACATCTAATTCAGACTATAAATTTCACAACAGATTGCGATCTTTAGAGACAGACAGAGGGGGAAAAAATAGAAGAAAAAGGCAGAAAAAGGGCGGGAGAGGGAATGACGGATTGTAAGAATGGACGGGAAGGAGGAAGGAGGCGTGAGGGGCTGGGGTTGGGCACAGAGAGAGAGAGAGAGAGAGAGAGAGAGAGAGAGGGGGGGGGGGAGGGGAGGGAGAGAATTGGATCTTGTGAAGTGGCAAGCAGGATAGACAGAGGAAGGAATTACAGATTCATATTTGAAGTGATCTACAGCACAACTATAGAAGATTACTTGGATTTTGTAAAAAAAGGGAGATGAGCCAGAGAAACAACTAATAAAGAATCTGAATGTCAAAAACATCATCACTCCCAGTGTCTGAAGACAACACCCTTTCCGTGCAAGAAAGGCGTCGTTACATCGCAGTCTCAAATGATCTCCTGAACAAGAATATCACTGTGACAGAGACACTTGAAAGTATGGCAATGTTAAGTCCGTAATGAATGGCATGAAAGTCTGAAAGTTAAGACTTGAACTAAACTTGCAAAATCGAAAGAAAGTCTGGAAAAGTCCTTTAATGAGGTTTTGAAGGTGAATGGGAACCCCATATAAAGTCATTTTCAAGTATGGTCCATCTACTCGTATGACAACGGGCAACTGATTCTGATATTATTTTGCTCCCCCTTTTTACCGCTCAGTCAGTTTGATCATTGAAACAAAAGCCAATGTGGGATGGTATTCAACTAAAAATCAACATTTGTGCCTTTTATAAACAGAAAGGATATTAGTTACTTGATTTCAAATAATAATTCGTGTGCGGAACAAACAAAAAAGTCAAAAACTGGCAGAGAATCAGCACAAAACAGGATGTTAATGATCGTCATTGGCAAGAGAACAGGGTGATTTTATGCCTTTAAAATGGCCACCAACTCTGCTGTAATAACTGAACGTTTCATTCCTAATATTATGTTTCCATTTTGAAATATGGGATTACAAAACAAATCCTGCACTTTCGTTGCATAGAACTGAACCATCAGTGCAGACTTTCAAAATAATAGCTATTCTTTTTCTTCCAATAAGTTCTATCTCACACTGCTGTTATATGGCGACAATCTGCTTTTGTTGTTTTGGTGACAAACATATAGGATTTTACAGACTTCCAAGGGAGAGACACGAGGCACAGATGCACAAAGACCCATATCATGTGGATTAAGTATTAAAAACATCTGACACATATGTGAAGAGAGTGTAGAATTGAGGCGCGCGCGCGCGCGCGCGCGCGGTGTGTGTGTGTGTGTGTGTGTGTGTGTGTGTGTGTGTGTGTGTGTGTGTGTGTGTGTGATGGGTAATAGCTGAGGTACAGACAAATCATTACATGATCACGTAGTCTGCTTACGCACACGACACGCATCTTTGACGACTTCTCTGTAAAGATGATATCTATTTCACGTTCAAACTTGCAATGCAGGGGCATAAAAGATTGTTTCCATTGGTCGTTTGTTTGCTTTTGAAGCTACCTGAACATATTTCTTCCGATCAACATTGTTGATGAATAAATGGCTACCGTTGGTGTGATGAGAATTTGAATATCACATAACCACTTGTTGACAGTTTCGAAATGATTTTTTTTTAGAAAGTCGTTTAAAAAATTCCAGAACTTTACAATTGGGCATTCACAACAGAAACCCCAAAATGTTGTGTATAATCGACTATGCCACGACACGGGGAACATTTCTAATATTCTTTTTACCTCTATTTTATATAGAATGAGTTTGCTGGGTATATGGTGTGAAGTATTTTCCAATGTAATGTTCGCAGCAGTCTTCTTTCTTTGGTGACAAATTTGCTATAACCCTCGCTGATTTATTTAGATAATATACAAGGTTTCTGTGCAAAACGTAAACTTCCAGAGAATTTCTGAGTCCTGTCTGGCATGTATTAGTCTTGTAACGGCTTCCATCGCATATTACTTCCCACCGCCCACCCCCCTTCTCTCTGTTTCCATTGAATCCGCAGATTTTGAATCGAAGGGACTGAAATTTGTTTTCTCTGTATTGTGTTTGCCCTGTTTTGATCAGTTACATTTTGTACTTCACCACAGAAAATAAATCTATTCTTATTATGATGGATCACGCGTGCGATTTGTTCAGTTCCTTTTCTTTGTCAAGTTTTTGGGGGAGGGAGGAATGGGTTTTTTTTTAAACGATATCAGCGAGTGATTTAATATCAAATAGCTTTGAAAGTAAACTTTGTATTACTTCGTCACGTTTCCTGATTGTTTTGCTTAGTAGGTTTTTTATGACTTTTCTCCACAAATCGATATCAATTCTGTCAATTAAGTCCCTTTACGTGTTCCGTTTCACAGCTGATGTGAAAGATGTTATCATGCTTTGCGAGTCTGTGGGAAACCCACTTTGGTATTACAGCCCTGCTTTGCTTTTATATTGCTGGGAATAATTTTCCTGCCAAAGGCAAATTTAGCTGGCATTCTTAATTTCGATCACCGCCCAGTAAACACCATTACACTTCATGGTTAAACAGCTTTTGCTAAACGTGGCCTGTTAATCTTCATTACAATAATAACGCTGAATGTTTTCGTGTTAAACGCAGTCGGCAGATGAAACTGCTCTAATTTAATGTTCTGTGTGTTGACACAAGGCAATGTCATTTTCTTGTTCGCCATCACATCGTGGCGCCGTCCCGTCCCGGAAATGAACCTAGCTGTCCTCTGGAGCTCACCCTAGCGACACCTATGGCTTCCGGTGCACCGCCATTCCCTGTCTAGACAGACTCCGTCTCTCAATTCAGTAAAGAGGGGCCAGTCCTGTGGGGTATGCTGTGTCGTCTGCTCCATCTGCCCGCATCGGCACAGGGTCACGTGATCAACATGGCGAATTCTACTTTCTGATGTGGCAGGATCACAGTGGGAATAGTTTGTTGGCGTCACCGTGTATGTGCTGTTTGTACCATCATCGTAATGATAAGTTTCTGTACATGTTCCAAGTGTTTCTGATATGAAGATGAATTTACAGGAATCGTTCAGACCAACAGCGAAAGGTTCACAAAGAGGGCATTTGTAGAATCTAAATAGTGTTTATTCATTTGATGGCATCACGATGCAACAACTTTATTCATCATCGTATTTTTCTCATTGCTAATCAGATGTGAATAACGCTAATTGATACTACAGCATAATGTTGCGCTGCTGGTGGCACTGTTTGCATGGGGGATAAGACGTGTGTATTCACGCACTGATTAATGAAATCTGGAGGAACTGCAAGGCATAAACGTAAACTTCAGTGCTCCAAGTCAGTGTCGTTGTTTCTTCGCATCTTCGTTCCTTCTTTAAATCTTTTTTTTTTTTTCATTTATCCTTTCCCGCTTTGTTCAGTTTTTACTGCTACTAGACCACTGACGATTATATGAGACGGAGTCTTCGGACATTTGAACATTATATGACCATAGCATCGTCACTATGGTAAGTGAATGCAAGAAATCACCACCGCTTCCTCGTCTCTCCCGGCGTATTTGGAACATACTGAATTACTAATTATTTGCGCTTTCTGTCGGTAGTCATAAAACATGTGTTGCATTATATGTTTGTCATCATCTCACGGAGCGTATCAATACTCTCCTCTCTCAATACTGCTCCCCCCCCCCCTCCCCTCAATATTCCCCCCCGCCCCACGTTCCCCCTGCTTGTCGCTACGCTATACTCCCCCTGCTTGACAGTGGCCATGTCCAATATTCCCACCTGCTTGAACCCCTCCCCCCCCCCTTCCCCTGATTGATACTCCCCCGCCCACAATAGAAAGAAGGTCTTGTTATGGGGAAGGGGGGGGGGGGTGCAAAGGAAATCGTTCCCATACCACAGCTAAAGACCATGCGCGTGCATTATGCAGAAACACATGTGCCTTAGGCAAACAGGGAGAGTATGGGCATGGGGGTATCGAGCAGATGGAGTATTGAGCAGGGGACTATTGAGCAGGGGAGTGTTGAGCAGGGGAGTAATGAGCAGGGGACTCTTGAGCAGGGGAGTAATGAGCAGGGAGTATCGAGCAGATGGAGTATTGATCAGGGGGACTATTGAGCAGGGGAGTACTGAGCAGGGGTGGGTGGGTATTGAGCAGATGGAGTATTGAGCAGGGGACTATTGAGCTGATGGAGTATTGGGCAGGGGAGTACTGAGCAGGGCAGAAATAAGCAGGGGGAGTACTGAGCAGATGGAGCATTGAGCAGAGGGGAGTATTGAGCAGGCGGGAGTATTAAGCAGGGGGACTATTGAGCAGGGGAGTATTGAGCAGGGGATTAATGAGCAGGGGGAGTATCGAGCAAATGTAGTATTGGACAGGGGAGTAATGAGCAGGGGGCGTATTGAGCAGATGGAATATTGAGCAGGGGAGTATTGAGCAGATGGAGTATTGAGCAGGGGAGTATTGAGCAGATGGAATATTGAGCAGGGGAGTATTGAGCAGATGGAGTATAGGAGGGGAGTATTGAGCAGATGGAGTATTGAGCAGGAGGACTATTGAGCAGATGGAGTATTGAGCAGGGGGACTATTGAGCAGGGAAGTATTGAGCAGGGGGAGTATGGAGCAGATGGAGTATCGAGCAGGGGGGACTACTGAGGAGGGGAGTAATGAGCAGGAGGAGTATTGAGCAAGGGAGTATTGAGCAGGGGAATATGAGCAGGAGGAGTATTGAGCAAGGGAGTATTGAGCAGATGGAGTATTGAGCAGGGGGAGTATTAAGCAGATGGAGTATTGAGCAGGAGGACTATTGAGCAGATGGAGTACTGAGCAGGGGAGTAATGAGCAGGAGGAGTATTGAGCAAGGGAGTATTGAGCAGGGGAGTATGAGCAGGGGGAGTATCGAGCAGATGGAGTATTGAGCAGGGGAGTATTGAGCAGATGGAGTATTGAGCAGGGGAGTAATGAGCAAGGAGTATTGAGCATGGGAGTAACGAGAAGGGGGAGTACTGAGCAGATGGAGTAATGAGCAGGGAGACTATTGATCAGATGGAATATTGAGCAGGGGGAGTATTGATCAGATGGAATATTGAGCAGGGGAGTATTGAGCAGGGGGACTATTGAGCAGGGGAGTAATGAGCAGGGGGAGTACTGAACAGATGGAGTATCGAGCAGGGGGAGTATTGAGCAGGGGAGTAATGAGCAAGGGGGCTATTGAGCAGGAGAGTATTGAGAAGGGGGAGCATTGAGCAGGGAAGTATTGAGAAGGGGGAATATTGAGCAGGGAAGTATTGAGAAGGGGGAATATTGAGCAGGGAAGTATTGAGAAGGGGGAATATTGAGCAGGGAAGTATTGAGAAGGGGGAATATTGAGCAGGGAAGTATTGAGAAGGGGGAGCACTGAACAGGGAAGTATTGAGAAGGGGGAGTATTGAGAAGGGGGAGTACTGAACGGGAGGAGTATTGCGCAGGGGATCTATCAACACGGGGGGGAATGTTGAGCTCATGCCGTCTCACAAAAGCAGGGCACTAATCATTACGATTCACAAAAGGCAACAAACCATTGTTAATCGTGGTCAACAATTCCCGATCATGAATATGTCAGGAACACCCCCCCAGAA
>CM065721.1:61705805-61725805 GCA_033310375.1 Conus canariensis
AGAGAAGAGAGAGAGAGAGAGAGAGAGAGAGAGAGAGAGAGCAAACGAACAATACAATCTTTTTACTGAAGGAAAACAAGACGCGCACAAAGCCTTCTCCATATCTTGCCCCTAAAAAATCAAACTCCCAAACGACGCTCATTACACCTGAAATATCGGTTCGTGTCGTTGGAAGGGGCAGAACTGTTCGGGGACAAAAGACGTGGAGGAGGCGGTAGGAAGAACAGACGGGAAGGGGGGAGAGAGAGAGGGAGAGAGAGAGAGAGAGAGAGAGAGAGAGAGAGAGAGAGAGAGAGAGACGAGGGGTGGGGGGTGGGTGGGCGTGAGGGACGGGTTGGTGTAAGAGGGGAAGGGAGGAAAACAAAAGGTGGGAGGTGGAGGGTGGGTGGGAAGGAAAGGGGGGAAGGAAATGCAGAAATGTAACGAAGCAAAGCATTAAAAAGATTCCATCACTGAATGAATTGAAAATCATTTGACAGATGTACATCACTGGTGAATGACAACTGCATACATGTACAAGAAAATGAACGCAAATTATATGGGAGAGAAAAAGATGGAAGGAAGGGGGGTATGGGACGACAGAGAGAGAGAGAGAGAGAGAGAGAGAGAGAGAGAGAGAGACAGACAGACAGACAGACAGACAGAGAGAGAGAGAGAGAAAGAATTAGCTGATTGACGTTTTAATACCCAAGTATAATCTTAGAATCAGTCTTAGAATCAGCTCTCTTCATGCACGGCTGGTTTAACACGCGAGCCAAGGAAGTCGATCGGTGCGCCTTCGTGCCACAGAGACCGGGGCTCAAGCAGACTGACATGGCAGTACAGAGCGTTTTCGGAACGCCAAGAAAGCAGGTGTCTTTGCCGGAAGACCGCGAGGGAGGAAGCGGATAAAGGGAGGCACCTCTGTCATAAACGCCACACAGACAATGTGGGCGCAATGGTTTCCCCTGAAGGGGATCGTTTCAACTCGCAAATAGTTTTCTTGTCTAACGAACCGTTCAATATACTTTCTCCGTTATGTGTTGGGAGTTGACATGTGCAACGCACTGCGTCCAAGGCCCGAGGGATTTCCAAGGGCTCTTCAAGCATACACAGTATCTCCTTTTTTTTTTCTTTTTTTTTTAAAAACATTTTATGCTTGTAACATACTGTGTTATTCCGGTTGACTCTCCTTACTTAATTTTCTTAAACTCTTTTTTCCCCCTGTCGTCTGATGTTGTAACCCATCTGCGTTTGTGGCAGACAATTAACTGTTTACTTTTGTGTGACACACACGTTTAATTTTCGTTGACTCTTAATACAAGATTCCCCGTTGTAATCCGAGTATCGCTATACATGAGGGGCATAACCTGTTAATTTTGCCGTATTTATTTGTCCGTACGGCCGTTTTATACATTTTCGTGGCGTTCATATCTTTCAGGTCGATAGATAGATACATACACACACACACACAATATATATATATATTATATATATATATATTATTCAATTATAAACAAAGCTTGCTCTTATGTCTTAGATTGAAGAAATAGGGGGAGATAAGCATACATATCTGCAGTGGTAGGTAATTCTGCCTAACTAACAGTATGTGCTTGAGAGGGTGAATGGGGAATAATAAATGCTTCTCAAAATGAGCCTTCAACAAGCTTATAGTCTCCAAGGGGAAGACAATCTCCAATGGGGAGAAAACTCACTAACATATAACTCCTGGTCAGATACCGGTATTTCGAAACCTGATTGTTTCTCCTCAGTAACCGCGGAAAGTGGTAACTTGACTCCTCTGCCTTTTCGGTTTTAAGAAGAATGCTGTCCCAGAAAAAGGCTGGTGTGCAATACTGTAGTATGTTTGTTGAGTTTTCAAAAAAACAACCAAAGGTGTCAACTAAGAAGCAAAAGAAAGTCATGAAAGAGCAAAACAAGCTACATTTTCTTGTGAAAAGTAGAAAATATAAAAAGATAACCTCTTAAGACACAAGTGCTGAGGGCCAGTTCTTGGAATGAATCCACAAGGGACCAAATTATAACAGACTAATAAATTCCAAAGATAAGTAACCGAGCACCATTCCAGCAACTTACAGAGCAGCTTGGTGTTGCAATGACTGCAAGAAATATTCAATTATAAAACAAAACTTGCTCTTATGTCTTAGAGTGAAGAAATGGGGGAGATAAGCATTCATATCTGTAGTGGTAGATGATTCTGCCTAGCTAACAGTATGTGCTTGAGACGGTGAATGGGAATAATAAATGCTTCTCAAAACGAGCCTTCAGCAAGTTTATAGTCTCCAAGGGGAAGACAATCTCCAATGGGGAGGAAACTCACTAACATATAACTCCTAGTCAGATACCGGTATTTCGAAACCTGATTGTTTCTCCTCAGTGACCGCGGAAAGTGGTAACTTGACTCCTCTGAATTTTCGTTTTTTTTTTTTCGGGTTTCGAAATACCGGTATTTTAAGTGCACTTAAGCAATACCATCACGATTTCCCCCGTCCTGGACAAGCAGTACGGTGAAGGGGCAGTGGGCCAGCCTCCTTACTACTACAACTCCAGGGAAGACGGCAACAGACAGGGAGGGAACCGCTACAGATGGGGACAAGATTTTCGTCACGCAAGAGATCACAACTACAATCATGAAAACGGGTATCGTTCCGGGTACTCCAGCTATGGTGGAACCGACAAGGGACAAGAGTGGAATTCTGGTGATAAGCATCAATACCAGGCGTACCCCAGCTGGTTATGGTCATCACACAACTTCCCATCTCTGGCACCAAGGCCTCGCATTGTAAGGACTCTGACGACTGTAGAGCCCGACCATCTGTCACATGGTCAGGTAGGGGATGCGTGTTTGACCAGGATACAATATGACGATACAAATTGTACACAGATATACGATTTCACCGTAAATAGCATACAATCTGATAGTACTGACAGCAGACAGACGCAAAATACCTTGCTTCCTGATGCACAGACTTTAATGGACATTCCAGATACGGTGAAAACCACTGACATACATGAGACGGAACACACCCAGGACGATGATATAGATGTCATACAGACAACACCAAGAGACAAGCAAGGGAAATGTACAGATAACAGTGACAACGACGCACAGAAAGTACACGACTTAAATGACCAAGGCGACGAGACAATCTCGCTGAACATAACCTCACTTGAAGACAATGCACACACTGTGGTAGAAAACACGACAGACACAGTGGAAAGCATACAGGACAGTCATCAGACAGACAACTTTCAACAACAGACTGCTAGTGACACTGGCGCCCATTCAAACCAGGACAAGACAAAGCGGTCAGTAAGCAGACAGCTGACAATAGAAAAACAGCTGACAAAAGGAATTATGTTTCCTCAAAATCAGCACAGGCTGGACAATATATCGCAGCACACAACGGAACCGAGAATAACCACACAGCGAAAAATGAGGTAGGGACACCAGGTACCACACGTAACACACGGTCTACTCAACAGAGAAGACATTCATGCACAGGTAGAACTGGCAATCGACAAACTACACTTTACGAAACCACAGACAGACACGCAAAAAAAGGAGAAAAAAAATAGGGACTTGGCCCGGCCCATGTTGACAAAAGGCTGAAGTTTGTAACGTATAATATAGAAGGAATTTCACAGGTTTTCAACTCGGAACTGAAGGCTTATCTTTGCAATTTCGATTTTTGTTTACTCCTTGAAACATTTGCTACAAACTTTTCCATCCTATCTTTTTCCTGATTATGATGTTTTTGTAATACCTGGGGTTCAGTTGTCTGAAGGAGTGACTGCACGTTTGTCTGGTGGTCTTGCACTGCTCGTGAAGAAAGAGCTGTCAAATTATGTTGAACAAGTACATGTGGAATATGACAATATTATTGTTGTGAAAATGGCAGGGAAGCTCTTTACTTTTGATGATACTGTTCTTCTGGTTGGTGTTTATTTACCACCCAGTTCATCTGACTATTATAGAGACACAGAAATCACAAATAGTGTTACTATTGTTAATTTGTTCAGCATTAATTGTTCAGCATCAATTGTTCAGCAAATGGTGTTACTATCTTGGAACATCGCATAATGGACCTCATTGAAACACATGGCAACTGTCCTTTCTTGATGATGGGGGACTTTAATGCACGCACTGGCTGTGAAAATGCATGTGAAAGCAGTGAAGACTTAGGTGTGGACCCATCACGTGACATTGATGATGACGATGATGATGATGATGTTAGTCGAACATCAAAAGATAGAGTCTGTAATGACCTCGGAAAGCAATTGATTAACATGTGTAAATGCTTTGATTTGTGCATACTAAACGGTACTCTACAAAATGATGCTTGTTTTGGCAATTACACTTATATTTCTCCAACCGGATGTAGCATTGTCGATTACTTCATAACTTCTCATGTATTACTAAAATTATGCACAGATTTGAATGTCACACCACGCACTGAATCTAAGCACATGCCTGTGGAACTGTGTATTGGGCATACTGACGATGACGGTTTACAGGGTATGGCCCCAAATCCTATTAAATTTTAAAAGTTGAAATGGAACACGGGAAAAGTAAATGATTTCTTATGCAAAGTGTCTGACGAAGAATTTAAAAATACGTTAGAAAAAGCAACACGTCTAACTGATGTTGACGTTAACGAAGCAATTAACTGTTTTAACGAGGCATTGCAAGATGCAAGTTCATGTATGGAAACAATTATTATTATTGTCAAAATAAAACAGCAGCTTGGTTTGACTCAGACTGCAAAGATTCAAAGCGCGAGCTCCGCCGGGATTTACGCAAACTGTATAACTTTAAGCCAAAGCCTGATAAAGCAAGATCGAGGAGTACAGAAAGCAGACAAATGAGAACAAACAGAGATATGGGAAGCAATGCTGAATCTGAAGAGCAAACAATTAGAGAGCACTATAATCAAAAACGCAGGGAGTACAAAGAATTGCTACGGACAAAGCATAAGGCTCACCGTGATAAAGTTGTTAAGTCCCTGAACGAAAACATAGGACATCCCAAGGAATTCTGGAGCAAAGTGAAATCTTTTAACACGAACATGCCATCAGGCTGCTCGATCAGCAAAGAGGAGTGGTTCAGACATTTTTCTGGTGTGTTTCATTCTGATTCATATGAGGATAACGAAAATAATACTTGTGATCAGTCAGAAACTGTTATTATTGGTGAAGATGTAAATCTTGACATAGATACTCTTGAAAGTGACATTAAAGAGGGTGAAGTTTTTGCAGCTATACATGCCCTTAAAAATGGTAAGGCAGCTGGCCCTGATCGTTTAATTGGAGAAGTTTTAAAAATGCAGCTCTTATCATTGTATCTTTTTAGATAATTTTGTTTAACAAACTGTTCTCATCGGGTATTTATCCATCCCAGTGGTCAGAAGCTATTATTCAACTACTTCATAAAAAAGGTGATTGGGGTTCTCCTGACAATTATAGGGGCATATCCCTTCTCAATGTTTGTGGTAAAATTTATCGTCACATTTTAAATCAAAGATTGAATAAATGGCTTGAAGAAAATAACATCATGAATGAAAGTCAAGCAGGTTTTAGAAAAAATACAGTACCATTGATCACGTCTTTACTGTATCTGCGATGATACAGAAACAATTATCGTATCATAAAAAAATTATATGTCGTATTCATAGACTTCAGAAAAGCCACGGTCCCTGTTGTTGGTGTGTGTGTGTGTGTGTGTGTGTTGTGTGTGTGTGTGTGTGTTTTGTGTGTCCTGACATCTCTTTGACCTTGAGACGTTCCTTTGCCAGGTTCTCTGACCCCCGAGCTGTCCATAGTCTGCCTGTTTATGTCTGCGCGCAGGGTAGCGACCTAACAGATATTATCACCAAAAGTCGACATAGTGGATTGTGAAGTTTCCTTTTTCTTCGTTTCAGTTGTTTAGCTCCTCTCTCTCTCTCTCTCTCTCTCTCTCTCTCTCTCTTCTCTCTCTCTCTCTCTCTCTCACACACACACACACACACACACACACACACACACACACACACACACACAAGCACGCACATTTTCCTTACACCATATGTCACAAAGTATGTGGACCGAGTCTAGAGTACATCGATTTCCTTCTGCATTTCCCGCTCTCACATTTCACGGTTCATTCCTCTCATAAACAACCAGGCGCTGAAGGTCATAAGGCAAAAAGAAACAAACAAACAAACGAACGAAGTGAGCAGAACGAAAGGAAAGGATCGAAACGTGCCATGCATTAATGCATGGTTGGTGTTTTTACCAAGACAGCACTCCAGAGAAAACAAACAAACAAACAAACAAACATGAAAAAAATACGACTGATGATGATGTTTCATCAAAACTTAGCAATATGTCTTTTAAAGGCTGGTCTCTCCAAAAAAGTGAAATTCTGTCTGTTAATAAATTCTGTTAACAACAAGGACACTTAACGTCCTAAACTGATATAGTCCTACATGAGTTTTAGACTGTGGAAGTACCTGACGTTTTATCCACGCTAGTATTGGACTCGTTTGACTTCCTTCAGTTCTTTCCCTTGAATTTCGATCACCGGTGATCGACGGTTTTCTTCCCGGAATTATGGTATTTAAAACAACATTTTTGTTATCAGAAGCAATATATCGCCTAAAATAATCCGAAATAGACACATTCATCACAAAAATATTATTATTTTAGAAATAATGCGCAGAATGTTACGAAACAAAGTACGTCCGTCATGCAAAATGCAAAACTCTCAAAAGCTGTTGAGTTAAAGCGTTTAGGGCACAGAAGGCTGCGGCAACCTCGGACTAATCCAGCGGACTCGGTTCTGGGCTGACTTCTTCAGCTAAGCCCATGTCCTACCCGACTGTGTACATTTCAAAAACGGTGCGACAACATGTCATGAGTGTCGAGGTCATCCCACTTTCCTTTCTCCCCTGAATGCCCGTCTTGTGATGCTGGTAGTCAGTGCCCGTCTTGTGATGCTGGTAATCAGTGCCCGTCTTGTGATGCTGGTAGTCGGTGCCCGTCTTGTGATGCTGGTAGTCGGTGCCCGTCTTGTGATGCTGGTCGTCAGTGCCCGTCCTGTGCTGCTGGTAGTCAGTGCCCGTCTTGTGCTGCTGGTAGTCAGTGCCCGTCCTGTGCTGCTGGTAGTCAGTGCCCGTCCTGTCATGCTGGTAGTCAGTGCCCGTCCTGTGATGCTGGTAGTCAGAGCCCGTCCTGTGATGCTGGTAGTCAGTGCCCGTCCTGTGATGCTGGTAGTCGGTGCCCGTCCTGTGATGCTGGCAGTCAGTGCCCGTCTTGTGATGCTGGTAGTCAGTGCCCGTCTTGTGATGCTGGTAGTCAGTGCCCGTCTTGTGATGCTGGTAGTCAGTGCCCGTCCTGTGATGCTGGTAGTCAGTGCCCGTCCTGTGATGCTGGCAGTCAGTGCCCGTCTTGTGATGCTGGTAGTCAGTGCCCGTCTTGTGATGCTGGTAGTCAGTGCCCGTCTTGTGATGCTGGTAGTCAGTGCCCGTCTTGTGATGCTGGTAGTCAGTGCCCGTCTTGTGATGCTGGTAGTCAGTGCCCGTCTTGTGATGCTGGTAGTCAGTGCCCGTCTTGTGATGCTGGTAGTCAGTGCCCGTCTTGTGATGCTGGCAGTCAGTGCCCGTCTTGTGATGCTGGTAGTCAGTGCCCGTCTTGTGATGCTGGTAGTCAGTGCCCGTCTTGTGATGCTGCAGCCATGAGTCAGTGCCCGTCCTGTGATGCTGGTAGTCAGTGCCCGTCCTGTGATGCTGGCAGTCAGTGCCCGTCTTGTGATGCTGGTAGTCAGTGCCCGTCTTGTGATGCTGGTAGTCAGTGCCCGTCTTGTGATGCTGGTAGTCAGTGCCCATCTTGTGATGCTGGTAGTCATACCCGACTGTCTTCGTTTAAAAAAAAACCAAAAAAAAACAACAACAAAAAAACGACGCACCTGCACCATGAATGTCAGAGTGGTCCCATTTCCATGTTCCCCTGTCGGTTCTTACCGAATGTCGGTCTTCTAATGCTGGTAGGAGGCTTCTTTCCTTGTGTACGGCCAACCCAACCCCCATTTCCTTTTCTTTATTTTTGTGTCTAGAGGATTTTGATGCAAATATTTGACGCTACTTTAACATGATGTAAAAAACAAATGTAATACTGTTTCTGAACAAGTAGGTTTGATTCGACTTGTAAGTACCTAAACTGATCCCAAGACGCTTTCTAATCATAAAGCTAAAGCCTCACACCACAACATTCCAACGACAATTGCACTGTGCCATGAGGGTTATTATAAAGGTCAGCTTGACTTGGACCGTTGGATAGTTTAACACATAGATAGTTCAGTTTTCCTCTACATGTTGTGAAGGACTGTTCCACTGGGTGTTTAATTACCACATGACTCCCCTACAGGCAACAGACAGACGATATGATATCCGAAGTTTCTTGACAGTCACAGAACCATCCGGAAAGTGGAAGAATCGGTTAGGGTCCGATGTTCCGACGTTCAGTGCCCGATGTATCAACAGTCCGAAGGCCGAAAGTCCGACGTAGCGATAGTCCGAAAAAGTGGTGCATTAGTGCGACGAAGCAATAGTCCGAGAAGTTTTTTGTCCGAGGCGTTATAAGTACGACGATTCGATAGTCCGAAAAGTTGATTTACAAAAAAAAGTAAATCCGACGTAGCACAAGTTCGACGTGTCGATAGTCCGAAAGGCACTGGCACACGTAAGCTCGCCTTTTACGGCATGGATTGTCGCCCCAGTACGGATTGTCGCCGGCGACAATCCGTGCCGGAAATGGCATTATGTCAAATCGGCTCTGTCGGGCGACAATTCATGCCGTCCTGGCCGGCACGAAATGTCGCCCCCATTGTACATTTTAACCATTTTGACTCCCTCTCTCTCTCTTTCTCTCTCTGTCTCTCCGAATGTATGTATGTATGTACGTAAGCGTGTATGTATGTATATATGTATGCGTGTAATGTATGGTATGTATGTATGTATGTATGTAATTGTGGTGTATGCGTGTATGCGTGTATGTATGTATGTGTGTGTGTATGCGTGTGTTTATGTATGTATGCATGTATGTATGTATGTATGTATGCGTGTATGTATGCATGCGTGTTTGTATGTATGTATGTATGTATGTATGCATGTATGTGCGAAGGTATATATGTAGATTTGTATGGATGAACGGATGGGCGGGCGGATGGTTGGTGTGGTGTGTGGGGGGAGGGGGGGGGGGGTGCCCGTGCGTGTGTCGGTACGGGTGTGCATTGGTGTGTTTGTGTGTAATCAAGCGCTTGTACATGCGCGCGCGAGCTTGCGCGCAAGTGTTGTGTGTGTGTGTGTGTGTGTGTGTGTGTGTGTGTGCGTGTGCATGTGCATGTGTGTGTGTGTGTGTATGTGTGTGTGTGTGTGTGTGTGTGCGCGTGCGTGCGTGCGTTGTGTGTGTGTGTGTGTGTGTGTGTGTGGGCGCGCGCGCGAGCGCGTGTGTGTGTGCATGTGTGAGAATGTGTGTGTGTTTGTCTGTCTGTCTGTCTGTCTGTGCACGCGCGCACTCACGAATCAAGCAAGTGCACTCACGAACACCCGTGTGTGTGTGCGCGTGGTGCATGATTTTTTGTTCAAAATCTTACCCATTTGCTCAACGAAGAACACTACACTGGAATAAATTGTATTCTTCGAATCTAGTCAAGAAACTCGTGACTTCATTGTTGTTTTCATTTCCATCTCTAGATCGAACTAGCGCGCGCACGCACGCACACACACACACACACACACACACACACACACACACACACACACACACACACACCACACAGTGCCGTTCTGTGCCGTGCACCTGGGAAAAAAAGATAAAACGAACCCCATAAATTTTGTGTTTACTTGCATAAGTATGAAACAAAAAAACACAAAAAAACAACAACACAACAACAAAAAAAAAACACCCACTACTGTTCTCGGCATCATGATCAAAATACAAAGCATAGCACTTCAAAGTTGATAAAACTCCAACCAACCAAGCTACGTACTTGAGTAACCAATCAATAGGAAACAAAAACTAAAGAGGAATAACTAGAGAGGAGTAAATGGCGAAGAGGAAACAAGCTACTCCATATTAGTGTGCTTGTTTAAAGGGCCAGTTCTATTTACCTGATTTCTTTTAAAAAAGACATGTGTGTGCAAGTGTGCGTGTGGTGTGTGTGTGTGTGTGTGTGTGTGTGTGTGTGTGTGTGTGGTGGAGAGAGAGAGAGAGAGAGAGAGAGAGAGAGAGAGAGAGAGAGAGAGAGAGAGAGAGAGAGAGACTCGCAAACAGATACAAGGGCGCATATATATCTCACAACACACACACACAGCACACGCACGCAGCACACGCACGCACGCACGCGCGTGCCACAAATGCATATGTACACACACACCACACACACACACACATACATATATATATATATATATATATATATATTATATATATATATATATGCAACAGCTGCAACAGTGACCACAACTACAACAAGAAAAAAAAGAAGACTTTTTTAAACGTGTTTATTAACTTTCGGACTATCGACACGTCGGAAAAAAATTTTCATCGGGAGTGTCGGATAAACGCTTCTTCGGACTGTTGAAACAGATTATTGTTTCGAAATTCCGAAGTACCGATAGTCAGAATGGGTGTCGACAATCGCTACGTCGGAACAGAAAGCGTCGGACTATTGACTTTTCGGACTGTTGAACATCGGAACATCGGGCAGCGCCCTAAGAATCTTCCAGAAGCTTGCAGACGTAGTTTCTGGGACGTTTCATGTATTCTGATTGGCTATACCACATCATGGTTCTGATTTTCAATCAGCTGTTCCACAACATCGTTCTCGAACTTTCGATACATTCCGCACGGTGTGATTTGACAATCTATGCCACGATTCTCGAACATTCGATGATACCGTTAACAATCGAGGTTGAGAGAAGAGAGAGAGAGAGGAGAGAGAGAGAGAGAGAGAGAGAAGAGGAGAATGAGAGCGAGAGAGCGAGAGAGAGCTGTCTCCATTTAGGGACCATTGTAACGGCTGAACTGTGAGCGTGTGCGCTGAAGGTATTGAAAACGTTTATCAGAATCGATGTTTCCTCTGCCTGTCTCACCGTGACAGCTATGTCACACGATGGAACAGTGTGCCCAATCTCACCGTGACAGCTATGTCACATGATGGAACAGTGTGCCCAATCTCACCGTGACAGCTATGTCACATGATGCAACAGTGTGCCCAATCTCACCGTCACAGCTCTGTCACATGATGGAACAGTGTGCCCAATCTCACCGTGACAGCTATGTCACATGATGAAACAGTGTGCCCAATCTCACCGTGACAGCTATAGTCATCACGATGGATGAACAGTGGGCCCAATCTCACCGTGACAGCTATGCTATGTCACATGATGCAACAGTGTGCCAATCTCACCGTGACAGCTATGTCACACGATGGAACAGTGTGCCCAATCTCTCCGTGACAGCTATGTCACATGATGACCAGCCGCCGTGGCGAAGTGGTTAGCGTCGCGGACTCCTGGCTGGGAGGTCGTGGGTTCGAATCCCATCAGAGTCATGTGGGATTTTTCTGCCCCGACCGGCTCCTACCCAGAGTTGAGTTTGCTGCGGACTCAACTGGGAAGACTGGGACCACACAGTCGAGTTTCATCCACTTAATGGATGCGTTTCTGAGAGTGTTGCTCAAAAATTTCCTGACCAACACTGCAGGTGCCTGTATCTCTCGGGCCTGGTTGACGCCGGGATATATTATGAAAGGAAGCGTAGAGTACAGCCCTGTCATGTAGTCTCAGACCGAAACGGAAATCCGTAGCATCATCTTAATCATCCTCTTTCTCATCGATCAGCATTAAAAAAAAAATGTCTCAAATTCTGTGGCCCTTCATGCCCTGCTCTCATGGTGACCTCAGTTTCGATGTCCTCTCCACGTCTGTGGCCTTGGTTTGGTTCCGTCGGGGTCACCGGTATCGGCGAGTCCATGGGGGCTGTCGTTGGACGGACATGGTGGCGCCCTCCGGAGGGAGAGCTCACTCAAGCCGGCTCCGCGACTAAGCAATTATTGTCGTCAGTAGGGGGCTTAGTAGGTGGTGTTCTGCGTATGTTAGATCAGAACAGGCGCCACTGAACACCACCGAAATGACTCGGCAGCAGTGCAGTGTCTCCTCCGGTGGGTTGCCTCTTGACGACTTGACATTGACTGCTCCCTGTGGATTGCCGGTGCCGAGGCTGCGGCGGGGCCGACCGGGCTGTGGCTGTGGACGGGGTGTCGGAATGAGCGGCGTGGGTACACTGCCTCTGAGGTGGCGAAGAGGTTGGGACAGCAAAAAAAAAAAAAAAAAAAAAAAGTCACATGATGGAACAGTGTGCCCAATCTCACCGTGACAGCTATGTCACATGATGGAACAGTGTGCCCAATCTCACCGTGACAGCTATGTCACATGATGGAACAGTGTGCCCAATCTCACCGTGGCAGCTATGTCACACGATGGAACAGTGTGCCCAATCTCACCGTGACAGCAATGTCACATGATGGAACAGTGTGCCCAATCTCACCGTGACAGCTATGTCACATGATGGAACAGTGTGCCGAATCTCTCTGTGGCAGCTATGTCACATGATGAAACTGTGTGCCGAATCTCTCTGTGGCAGCTATGTCACATGATGGAACAGTGTGCCCAATCTCTCTATGGCAGCTATGTCACATGATGGAATTGTGTGCCGAATCTCTCCGTGGCAGCTATGTCATACGACGGGACAGTGTGCCCAATCTCACCGTGACAGCTATGTCACATGATGGAACAGTGTGCCCAATCTCACCGTGACAGCAATGTCACATGATGGAACAGTGTGCCCAATCTCACCGTGACAGCTATGTCACATGATGGAACAGTGTGCCGAATCTCTCTGTGGCAGCTATGTCAGATTATGAAACTGTGTGCCGAATCTCTCTGTGGCAGCTATGTCACATGATGGAACAGTGTGCCCAATCTCTCTGTGGCAGCTATGTCACATGATGGAACTGTGTGCCGAATCTCTCCGTGGCAGCTATGTCATACGACGGGACAGTGTGCCCAATCTCACCGTGACAGCTATGTCACATGATGGAACAGTGTGCCCAATCTCACCGTGACAGCTATGTCACATGATGGCACAGTGTGCAGAATCTCACCGCGACAGCTATGTCACATGATGGCACAGTGGGCCGAATCTCTCTGTGGCAGCTATGTCACATGATGGAACAGTGTGGCGAATCTCTCCGTGGCAGCTATGTGACACGACGGGACAGTGTGCCCAATCTCTCCGTGGCAGCTATGTCACATGATGGAACAGTGTGGCGAATCTCTCTGTGGCAGCTATGTCACACGTCGGGACAGTGTGCCGAATCTCTCCGTGGCAGTTACGTCACACGACGGGACAGTGTGGCGAATCTCTCCGTGGCAGCTATGTCACACGACGGGATAGTGTGGCGAATCTCTCCGTGGCAGCTATGTCACACGACGGGACAGTGTGGCGAATCTCTCCGTGGCAGCTATGTCACACGACGGGATAGTGTGGCGAATCTCTCCGTGGCAGCTATGTCACACGACGGGACAGTGTGGCGAATCTCTCCGTGGCAGCTATGTCACACGACGGGATAGTGTGGCGAATCTCTCCGTGGCAGCTATGTCACACGACGGGACAGTGTGGCGAATCTCTCCATGGCAGCTATGTCACACGACGGGACAGTGTGGCGAATCTCTCCGTCGCAGCCATGTGACACGACGGGACAGTGTGCCCAATCTCTCCGTGGCAGCTATGTCACACGACGGGACAGTGTGGCGAATCTCTCCGTGGCAGCTATGTCACATGATGGAACAGTGTGCCCAATCTCACCGTGACAGCTATGTCACATGATGGAACAGTGTGCCCAATCTCACCGTCACAGCTATGTCACATGATGGAAGAGTGTGCCCAATCTCACCGTCGCAGCTATGTCACACGATGGAACAGTGTGCCCAATCTCACCGTGACAGCTATGTCACACGATAGTATGTCACATGATGGAACAGTGTGCCCAATCTCACCGTGACAGCTATGTCACATGATGGAACAGTGTGCCCAATTTCACCATGACAGCTATGTCACATGATGGAACAGTGTGCCGAATCTCTCCGTGACAGCCATGTCACGACGGGACAGTGTGGCGAATCTCACCGTGACTGTTATGTCACATGATGGAACAGTGTGCCGAATCTCTCCGTGGCAGCTATGTCACACGACGGGACAGTGTGCCCAATCTCTCCGTGGCAGCTATGTCACACGACGGGACAGTGTGCCCAATCTCTCCGTGGCAGCTATGTCACACGACGGGACAGTGTGCCGAATCTCTCCGTGACAGCTATGTCATACGACGGGACAGTGTGCCCAATCTCACCGTGGCAGCTATGTCACACGACGGGACAGTGTGCCGAATCTCACCGTGACAGCTATGTCACATGATGGAACAGTGTGCCCAATCTCACCGTGACAGCTATGTCACATGATGGAACAGTGTGCCCAGTCTCACCATGTCAACTATTTGACAGAATTGTAGCGTGTGGGCGAATCTCTCCGTGGCAGCTATGTCACACGACGGGACAGTGCGTCCAATCTCTCCGTGGCAGCTATGTCACACGACGGGACAGTGTGCCCAATCTTACCGTGGCAGCTATGTCACACGATGGAACAGTGCGTCCAATCTCTCCGTGGCAGCTATGTCACACGATGGAACAGTGTGCCCAATCTTACCGTGGCAGCCATGTCACACGACGGGACAGTGCGTCTCAGATGTCAGGAGTCATGACAACACACCAGCTGGTGGAAAACTGAAACCCTGATCGACCAGTTTGAACGCCATCATGAAGCAGGGAAATTGATCTAGACCACTTACCTCTCTCCCACGCCAATGACCACGTGCTGCGTGCGCTCACACACACACACACACACACACACACACAGGACACACACACGCACGCACGCACACACACAAACACGTAAACATGTTCGCACTCACGCACACTCACCTCTGTTCCACATGAAGTGAAGCTGAAAAGCTGACTCAGCCGCCACGGGCTCTCTCTCTCTCTCTCTCTCTCTCTCTCTCTCTCTGCCGTGGACTGTTAACCCCTCCTCTTCTCACAGCATTCCAGACCGTTTCTCTGCCACGTAGGACCAGCACTCGAACAAACAAACTATCCCATTGGAAGACGGGAGCACTCGATGAAAATTCCACCCACCCACAACTCTCTGACTAAGCTCTGGCTGACCGATCACCACTGCGGTAGTGCAGTGCCCCCTTTGGCGGGTGTCCTCATGACGACCTGGTTCCATGGAAGTCCCATCCTCTTGGGGACAAGGCCCCCGGCACCATGTTTGTTTGGGTCGAGCATGATTCCTTTGTTTCTATTCTTTTCCTTTAGGATTCCGAGTCAGGCCTCGTTCACAGAGTACTCAGCTGACCTGTCCCAGAGTTTCTCCCTATTTCAGCATCTACAGGCATGTAATCTGTTCCCTGCAATAATCAATTGTCATTGGTGGTACTCGGTACACCTCCTCCCCAGACAGGAGTTTACGAAGGTCATCATTTCTTATTTCGATGGACGAAATTCCATGAGTTAAATGTACATGGCTGTTCCCGTGTCATTCGTCTTGCTGGTGTGAGATAACTCAAAATCTTTCCTTTGCAACATATTAAGTCGACTGCACCATTTCATCCTCTACCACACGACAATGTTTCTAAGAGAAATACCTATACCAGAGGTCCAAATAATTTTGAGCAACGAGTATTTTGAACGTTCTTTTTTTTGTTGTTTTGTTTTTTTTTGTTTTAAAGGCGTGTCATATACTATAGTGCCTACGGCAAAAATGCCATACGTTCGAACCGTTGCATTGTATCGCCCACGTCTCCACTGGTGACATTTCGACTGGTGCACAGAATCAAGTCATCAGTGAGATCCGCCTGTTTGGTGTCTGTAGCATTCAGTCTTGAACATTGCACCTCCAAGTCAAATAACAATGGAATTAGCCGAAGCAGAACAAAGTTTTCATCATGTTTACAATTTGAAGCGTTGCCGACCAGTTCTCGTCTGCTGTTTGATAGTCACGTGTTTACCGTCTGAATCGTTCATTGGTTTATATTTCTAAATGCTGAAAATATATGTCGCCAGACAGTACGAGCACCCCGTCATACGAGTTCATGCGTGAAACAGCTTCAAAGCCTGTTCCTTACGTCCTAATGTCATGCAGAAAGGAAAGCGGGACACAGTGTTGCACGCTTTTTTCGTTCGGCACGGAACTTTCGCCACTTCTCGTGCAAAGTAGAACACCGAGACTACCGAGGCCATTTCATTAAAAGGCACGCCCCTACGATGAGATAAAATGCCCCCCCCCCCCCACTCCGGCGCAATGCCACAGATTGGAGCTGTTGGACAGTGGACTGCGGACGACTGTACGCCGGGTGCACGCCTTATTGTTAATGAGCTCCAACTGGCGGGCCATGGTGAAAACGAGAACGCCGACGATCTTGTCTACCAATCAGAGAACCTTCCTATTTTCGGCGTATGGGGGACAAAACTCATGGTTGATCATTCCCTTCTAACACCGACAACATTCATCCGGTTCATGCTGAAGATGACATGGATTCTAAGCGGAAAAAAAATGACTTAGGAACTAATTATTAACGTGTGTTCTAGTGGCGCCGTTCATTGCCTCATGAGACGGAATCCCGAAAACATGTCTTACTAGGAGCCGCACATGAAATAACACCAAACCTTCTTGTTTACAGCGTCTTGTCGCAGGTAATTCACTTCCTTTTAGACAGATGCAAAGGCTACAGGTAGGTGGTCAGAAAAAGAAACCTGCTTTCAGTGATGAACCTCCCCCCTTCCTCCGCCCCTTCCCTCCCCATCTCCATCCTCACCACCCTTCTCTCCTCCGCAGTTCACCATGAATAGAAACGTGACTGGTCAAGCTTCTTTGTGGTACGTTCACTGTGCTGCTTCATAACCGAGGTGAACAGTGCTCACTTTTCATTTCCCCCATTAACAACTGTTGACACACGTGCCAAGCTTCCATCTCGTGTTTAGTCTGGGCTATGCCCATGACTGTTACGGAAAGAAGCAACCCCCCCCCCCCCCCCCCAAATCATCTCCACTCCCCGCCATCCCTTCTTACCCTTCTCTGCCCGGTTGATCAAGGCAAGCCATCTCTTCCGTGGTGCCCAACAGAAATCTAGCTGTTTTCCATGTCCCTCTTAACGTGATGTCGTTCTGGTGTCACGCTGTGTTGTGTTGGGACAATGTCACTCCTGAGTCTCGAGGCAACTTTTCGTGCTGGAATGAGGGCGAAGTCACACGACCCACAAATATCTAAATGCGCGCGCGCGCGCACGCAAACACACACACACACACACACACACACACACACACACACACACACACACACACACACACACATCCACTTATTCTCAGTCACTCACAAACTCACTATTCAATTTTTGTTAACCTTGTTATAGACACATCCACTTATTCTCATTCATCCACAAACTCACTATTGTCTGAATCACTTTCAGTGGAAGGACATTAAATTGAAGAACACACACACACACACACACACACACACACACACACATACACACACACACACACCTCGCGCACACGCACACACACATGCGTGTACGCACATATACACAGGTATACATATATAATACAGATACATGGACGCTCATGTGCGCACATGCGTACATGCAGAAGCATGATCACACAAGCCTACAAATCACACACGCATCACATGCACATGCACGCACACACATGCCTGCACACGTCACACATACACTGGTGCACATACATGGGCCCACCGACTCACGCGCGCGCGCGCGCGCGGCGTACACACACACACACACACACAATATATGTATATATATATATATATATAGTGTTGTATTTATATGTATGTATATATGAAAATTATACTAATGGCACAGACAAAGATGCATAGGAACCCAAGGTCTGACCAGCGCCTTGGGCTAATGCGCAAGTCAGATATCTGTCTGTTAAATCCGATCCATGAGACACTCGTCTTGAATCCTGTCATCTCAGTCATTGATCCATTTAGCCATCGGCTGTAAATCCTGCGCAATGTGGTCTCGAAACTTAGCAGATCTGGCGTAGCGCATATGGTCTAGTCTGCACGAAGTGACACCTCCTTGATGAAACTGAAAACTAAAATTGAAACACGTAACATCATTTCCAAGAGAAATACCAGCTTCAAGAGGCTCACACGAAAAAGAGACGTATTTCGAAGCTGAGCCAGACGGGGAAACTCACGGAACAACGTGCTGCACGCTTATTTCGGAAGGAACTGCCGTTTGACAACTGTCGTGTGGCATTGCCCTAAGCATGCAACACGGCGTTTCCTGTATTCCCAGTCTGTGTGACCTGTAGAAACAATAACAGCACTGACTTCCATGGGCTTCTTTGAAATGGGAAGTTTACATGGAAACGGTATTCACCGGCAAACAGTTGTAGTGTGACATAAGCCTGAAGTATTTTCCCTTCTCCCGTCTGCCATATGAATTTGGGAGGTGCGGACTTAAACCAGATTGCTTTTTGTGGTAACCAAAGAGGGGGAGGGGGGGGGGGTATAGGACATCCCGTTGATGCACGACGGAAATGTACAAGTATTAGAGAAATCGTAGCTTCATCAGCACCCTCTATAGAGGTAAGAAGAAATCATAGCTTAATCAGCATCCTCTTTACGGTTAAGAAATCGGCGATATTTTGTGTCAGAAGGATTCCCTCGCGTGCCCCCACCCCTTTCATCCTTTTCCCTTTCCATTTCCCTCCTCCGATGTCCCGAATCTCAAAGAGGGCGTGGTGAAGGTTTGTTGACATTGGTGGAGGAAAGAGGGCGTGGTGAAGATTTGCTGACATTGGTTGAGGGCGTGGTGGTTTGTTGACATTGGTAGAGGAAAGAGGGCGTGGTGAAGGTTTGTTGACACTGGTTGAGGACCTGAGGAAAGAGGGCGTGGTGAAGGTTTGTTGACATTGGTAGAGGAAAGAGGGCGTGGTGAAGGTTTGTTGACATGAGAGGAAAGAGGGCGTGGTGAAGGTTTGTTGACATTGGTAGAGGAAAGAGGGCGTGGGAAGGTTTGTTGACATTGGTAGAGGAAAGAGGGCGTGGTGAAGGTTTGTTGACATTGGTGAGGAAAGAGGGCGTGGTGAAGGTTTGTTGACATTGGTTGAGGAAAGAGGGCGTGGTGAAGGTTTGTTGACATTGGTGGAGGAAAGAGGGCGTGGTGAAGGTTTGTTGAACTGGATTGAAGGACCTGAGGAAAGAGGGCGTGGTGAAGGTTTGTTGACATTGGTTAGGACCTGAGGAAAGAGGGCGTGGTGAAGGTTTGTTGACATGGTTGAGGACCTGAGGAAAGAGGGCGTGGTGAAGGTTTGTTGACATGAGGAAAGAGGGTGTGAAGGTTTGTTGACATTGGTGGAGGAAAGAGGGCGTGGTGAAGGTTTGTTGACACTGGTTGAGGACCTGAGGAAAGAGGGCGTGGTGAAGGTTTGTTGACATTGGTTGAGGACCTGAGGAAAGAGGGCGTGGTGAAGGTTTGTTGACATTGGTTGAGGACCTGAGGAAAGAGGGCGTGGTGAAGGTTTGTTGACATTGGTTGAGGACCTGAGGAAAGAGGGCGTGGTGAAGGTTTGTTGACACTGGTTGAGGACCTGAGGAAAGAGGGCGTGGTGAAGGTTTGTTGACATGTGGAGTGAGAAGAGGCGTGGTGAAGGTTTGTTGACATGGTGGAGGAAAGAGGGCGTGGTGAAGGTTTGTTGACATTGGTTGAGGACTGAGGAAAGAGGGCGTGGTGAAGGTTTGTTGACATTGGTTGAGGACCTGAGGAGAGAGGGCGTGGTGAAGGTTTGTTGACATTGGTGGAGGAAAGAGGGCGT
>CM065721.1:61730805-61758305 GCA_033310375.1 Conus canariensis
GAACTCCTTACATTCTTGAGGGGGACCGAGGCTGCATCCAGATCATGACTCGTAGATCCCTTCTGATTTCAGAAGGTGGCTTTTTTTATTCTTTTTTTTCTTTTTTTTTCCTTTTCTTTTTTTTTCTTTTCTTTTTTCTTTTTTTTTTTATGCTGCCCCCAACATTCAAAGCAGAACCTCCTGGATGTTAGAGCGTCCAAAGATGTTGTTGCGCTGGTGACGGATGTCTTACCCACTTTGCGGTCAGGCACCTGTTCCAAGTTGGTCATTCTTTTTTTTTTTTTTTTCAAATTTTAGTACAAAACTTTTTTTTTTCTTACTTGTTCACAGTTATCCATTAAAGGCAACAAAGACGAGGAAACAGTAAGAAAGAAATCACACACACACACACACACACACACACACACACACACACACACACACAAACAAACACACACACACACACACACACACACACACACACACACACACGCACGCACACACACGCACACGCACACACACACACAACACACACACCAAAACAACAATGGCCTCGTTTGTTTTTTCTTTGGAATGTCCTTTTATTTCTAATCTCCCAACATCACCTCGCATGAAACGTGGAGCAAGAGACAGACAGACAGACAAGACAGACAGACCGATAGACAGACCGACAGACAGACAGAAAATTAAGCACATGAACGAGGCGATGTAACATATATATGTATAGACTTGTGAGTACTTTGTTCGCAGAAACGACTGAATCTTGCCCTCCTGTGTGTGTGTTTGTGTGTGTGGAGGGTTTCTCTCCTCTATACTGCATCACAGCAAAAACAAACAAACAAACAAACTAGTCATTTGGTTCTCATCTGACCCGACAAACGCACACCTATGGCAGAGTGGAGCTAGCATCAACTCGCAAACCAGCACAAAGCAGACATGCAGATGGTTGTCACGAAAACATGGCGTCAAAACCAACAACAACAACAAAAAAAAACCCAAAGTTGTACTTCCATAACCATAAGCATGCACATTCAAAAGTGAAAACCAAAAGTATTCTACTTCTCTCTGTTAATAAGAAAACAAACAAACAAAGAGGTACATGGTGGAACAGTATACAGCAAATCTGACCATAAACCGAATAGTGTTCGAAATGAATTGGTCCCTCTAGAAATCGATGTAGTGTGAATACAGGTACACGGTTTTTAAGCAAGGGAAACGTTCCATATACTGCGGTTTATCTGTTGTCCTTTTTCAATGGGTGTATCCCTTTCTTGGTAATCTTTCCTCACCCCCACACCCATTTCTGTGTATGTCAGAGGAGGGAAGAGGGAAACGGGGAGGAGGGCGCGGGCGAGGCGGAAGGGGGGGGGGGGGGGGAAGGAATGGGTTAGTAGATGGGTGGGTGGCTGGTTATGTTAGAATGACACGTGTAAGGGAAGTGAAGGCGGAAAGGGACCGGGTGGGAGAGAGAGAGAGAGAGAGAGAGAGAGAGAGAGAGAGAGAGAGAGAGAGAGACAGAGACAGACAGACAGACAGACAGACAGACAGACAGACAAGAGGTGGGAACAGGAGTGTGTGGAATGTTTACACGGTCTAACAGGTGTAAGCTGTGTTATAGGTGTATTGTACATACAATTGTGGTCGTTGTACAAAAAATGTTTACAGTCCCGATTATGTTACGAGTATGTGTGACCCAAACTAAGTAGACCAAAACGACTGTTCCATTGTCCGGTGCGTATTTGTGTGGTAAAGAACTTTCTACTGGGATTAAATAGGAATATAGGAATCTTTGATATAAAAAGTCACATCACGTGGAATAGTTGTGGCCCTCTCTCTCTCTCTCTCTCTCTCTCTCTCTGTGTCTCCTATGATCCTCTGGAAATGTATTTGGTGCGTAACTGATCTGGTATTTTCTCATTCACTAATCTCCTTTTACTATAACATTCAATGGTTTTCCTCTCTCTCTCTCTCTCTCTCTCTCTCTCTCTCTCTCTCTCTCTCTCTCTTTTCACACGCATACATACATACACAAGCGCGCGCGATCGTGCACACTTGACATAGGAATAAAACAGGGAATGATAAGAAAAAGAATTGTAAACATCTTCACACCTTAAAAAAAAACAAAAAGGAAAAAAATTCAAGGCCCACCATTACCACAGACAAGTATTGAAACAGCAACCGATTTGGTCACCCTTGCGTTTCTACTGGACATTTGACCCTGGCGGTTGTGGTGATGAGGCTCCTCCTCCCCCCTCCCCTCTCCCCACCATTCCCCCAATCCCCTAACCCGCTCCCCGTCCTTCCACATACATACACTGAACTGAAGCGGTAGATAGAAAGAAAAACCAGCGGCTGTGAAACAGAAACTCTTTCGTCGTTACAGAAACGATTCTGCACACTGACTGTAGCCTACCATGGAAGAGTACGCGGGAGCAGGCAAAGATAAGGCACTGAGGAGGTTTGCAGTGACGTACCGTACGTCGGCCCTCCGGTCAGTGTCAACTTTGTGGAATTTCGCGGGACCGTCCTCTGAGCACATGGTTGGTATAGCAAAATGGTCACAACGCTCAGCCTCGCTGCTGAGAGTCTTGAGTTGAGTTCAATCCCCTCACGGCATTGGAGTTTTGACGACTTGCAAAACAAACAAACAAACAAACAAAAAAAACCTGTGTGTCCCACCCAGCAGTATAAAAGGGTGCGTGCTTCAGTTCTGGGACGGTGAGGGCGGCGGAAGGGAAGCGTTGGACTCCGTCTTACGTAATGCTGTGCTCTGGACACTGTCAACCTCGGACAGCTCACCGCCCGTTTAGCAATCAGGTTATGGGAGTTGAACCTTCAGTCTCTGAGGTTTGTAAGGGGGGGGGGGGGGAGGCTGGAATGATGGTGGAATGTTTGTGGTATTGCTTCGATTTAACGTCTACCCACATTAAGTGACATTCAACTCGTTTGGTGTGTACACAGTTTCCTGCTAAGGTTGAACAGACAAGCAGACAAAGGAAGGTTATTGGTAAGTTATGTTTCAAATACAGCAAGTTTTATTGGTTAGAGCCAAAACACACACACACACACACACACACACACACACACACACACACACACACACACACACACACACAACACACCTGCCCCATATCATCGTCAGGAGGTTACAGTCTTTTCTCGACAGGCATCCACGCCAGTAGTATTCATAAGATTTGTTAGTAATATGATCAAAGATAAAAAGAGGAGAGAAGGAGACGTTAGGCTAAACAACAAAACAAACGATGATCACAATAATAAGTCATTCATGTGGAATGTGGCACAACTAAAGTTGGTAATTTTCGGGGGGGGGGGGGGGGGGGGGGGTTTCCTATTATTATTGACTATGGCAAACCTTTAACATGTCAAAGACGTGATGTCGAATGACTATATTCCACATCTGCAAATATCTGCAGAAACTGGCAAGCAATCTGGACAATAATACCACACATGAAACACACGAATGAAAGCTAGCTTGTAATACCACCAGAACGAAACCGATTACGACCAAGTCTACCTTGAGGGAAAATCCTAACATCTTAGCAGTATTGCAACTCGAAGAAGCGGAAGAGGTGAAGTTAACAAACAAACAAAAAAAAGCAAATGGTTAAGAGAGGACAAAAAAAAAAAAAATCCGGATGATATCGATAGATGAAAATCGTCAAGTTATTATCAGACTTAGCACAATCGTCTAGGATTCAGTTCGATGTCCGCAGTGAGCGTCAACGTCTGAACGTTAAACGTGTGAATATTTTGTTGTGTTTGTTGTGTTGAACTCTAATGTGGCCCACTGTGTTACCACTGAAGTTTTAACTTACATACTTTTGTTGTGTCTGTCGTGTTTTACACTTATGTGGCCGCTGTTTTACTACTTAGTTTTAACTTACATATGCTTTTGTGGTGTCTCTAGTGCTTTACACTAATGTGGGCGCAGTGTGACCACATTGTTTTTAACTGACATGTACTTTTGTGATGTCTTTTGTGTTTAACTTTGTTTTACACACGTCTGATTTAAATCTTCAGTTATCCCAAGTTGCTTAACACGAACATCACGGCAATAACGTTTAGAAGGAAAAACATTATTGCTTCGAAAAATCCAAAACGGAATTTGATGTTTCCAAAATGGTGTATACCGTTCAAAAACAACAATAACAAAAGCAAGCAACAAACCACACACACGCACAGAGGAAAACAACAACAACACATACACCGCAACAATTTCACCGAGTTGATTTCCTTCTACTGATTTCCTTTCAATCTGTATTACAAGATAGTCAACTTATCAAATCGAAATTATGAACGGATGAATCTGCGGTCGCTCGAAGCTCTTCAAAAGGACTTCAAAATATTCATATTGTAACCAGTTTTCCATGAGTTTCAACAACGTAAACTATATTACCACACACACACACACACACACACACGCACGCACACACACACGCACGCACGCACGCACGCACCACGCACGCACGCACGCACGCACGCACGCACACTCTGTTTCAATTGTTCTGTACAGTATGCATTTTGAGGAAAATCCGAGTTGACCTGACAAATCGTTACTCTTCCTTAGACCGGAGAGGGAAGACAGATTACTTTCACTTCAAAATACACAAGTCATCCGTCTACTTGACAACGTACCTCTCTGATGCACGGCCTCTTTGCAGTTTAACGTTTTCGTCATTTGACCACCCACATATCTCATTAAAGATAACATGACAGGGATAAGACTTTGTAACAGAATGTAACAAAACGAGAGGCTCAAATTCGTGCGAGTAAAAAAAAAAAAGCGAGTAAAACCAGGAAGAAGAAAGAGGGAAAGGGGGAGGAGTAGAGAAAGGAAGAGAGGGGAGGACGAGGAGGAGGAGGAGGAGGAGGAGAAGGTGGGAGGGGTGAAGAGGAGAATTCAGGATGTGGAGGAAGGAGGGAGGAGAAAGATGAGGGGGGGGGGGGGTGTGTGTGTAGAAGGAGGAAGAACAGGGTGAAGAGGGAGGAGAAATAGAAAAATGCGACGACTAAAAAATGAGAGAGAGACAGACAGACACAGAAAGAAACGACAGAGAGAGAGAGAGAGAGAGAGAGAGAGAGAGAGAGAGAGAGAGAGAGAGAGAGAGAGGATTTATTTACGTCATATGTCATAGCCCTTAATGGAGGAATATTTGACATAATAAACATATTCAAATGTCACGTAATGAACATTTCAATGTGCAGTTATATTAGCATACACAAGCGAAAAACTGAAAGCGCGCTTCGAAACGCAGCGCCTCAAATCTGGAAAACTTGATAGTGGAACAAGCTTCAAGTTTAAACAACTGACTCTCAACTGGGGAGTGTTGTCGTTTTGTGCATTTTCTCTTTTTTCTATTTTGTATATCTGTTGTTTGTGATGTCTGATAAAGGCATTTTGTCGAAAATGTGCGTTTGGTATTGGCTACTGAGAGAGAGAGAGAGAGAGAGAGAGAGAGAGACAGACAGACGGGACAGACAGACAGACAGGCAGACAGAGAGGAAGGAATGGGGAGTTGTGTGTTAGGTTTTCTTCACAAGGCTTTTATGGTGATCACGTCATCACCCCCCCCCCCCTACCCGTTCCTCCCCTCCCCGCATCATCCATCATAGAAACTACTGACATTGACTGTCGGCTCTTCTACTTACCGCTCTCACTTGGGGTAACGACGGGACTTCTTTGGCTTAGTTTGTTTCTTTCTCTGCTGCTTGTTTGCTTGTTTGGTTTGAAATGTGAGGAGAGTCAGTACCTGTTCATCGGTCTTCAGAGCGATAAATGAACGACTGTTCTCTCTCTCTCTCTCTCTCTCTCTGTCTCTGTCTCTCTCTCTCTCTCTCTCGTCTGTCTGTCTACATGTCATGTCAAGCACGCTACGGAGACCAGATTGTGAGTGTGTCTGTTTGTGTTCGTGCGTGTGTGTGTGTGTGTGTGTGTGTGTGTGTGTTGTGTGTGTGCGTGCGCGCGCGCGCACATATATCTATCTATTTATCTGTATTTACCTGTCCATCTGTCTGTCTTTCCGTCTATCGGTCAATCTAGCTAGCTATACACATATGTGCGTGTGTGTTCGTGTGTGTGAGTGTACAAAATACCACATATACCTATTTCAGATATATATATATATATTTATATATATTATATATGTATATGAAATAGGTACAAATATATATATATATATATATATATATATATAAGAGCAAAACAAGCTACATTTTCTTGTGAAAAGTAGAAAATATAAAAAAGATAACCTCTTAAGACACAAGTGCTGAGGGCCAGTTCTTGGAATGAATCCGCAAGGGACTAAATTACAATAAACTAATAAATTCCAAGGCTAAGTACCGAGCACCATTCCAGCAACTTACAGAGCAGCTTGGTGTTGCAATGACTGCAAGAAATATTGAATTATAAACAAAGCTTGCTCTTATGTCTTAGATTGAAGAAACAGGGGGAGATAAGCATTCATATCTGCAGTGGTAGATAATTCTGCCTAACAGTAGTGTGCTTAAGTGGGTGAATGGGGAATAATAAATGCTTCTCAAAATGAGCCTTCAGCAAGCTTATAGTCTCCAAGGGGGAGACAATCTCCAATCGGGAGGAAACTCACTAACAAATAACTCCTGGTCAGATACCGGTATTTCGAAACCCGATTGTTTCTCCTCAGTGACCGCGGAAAGTGGTAAGTTGACTCCTCTGCCTTTTCGGTTTTAAGAAGAATGCTATCCCAGAAAAAGGCTGGCGAATACCGTTAGTATATGTATTTTATATATATATATATATATATATATATATATATATTGACAAAACTTAGTACGAGACACAAGAGCTAAACAACAATAAACAAGTGAACAAAAATGCTGTCTGGTGTCAACATAGCAAGTTAGCAATAGGCGCGGTTCCAAACACGTAGGCTGACTTGATTGATGAAGAAAAAAAAAACAGCATCAAAAACTGCGAACTCATAAAAAACATTGTTAATGAATGCACGGAAACCAGGCATGTCACTGTTTAGGGCGTGGTTCCGTTGCTGACGTACTTTTAGCACATGGTATCACCCCCCCCCCCCCTCTGCTATTATCACTGTCAACCATGCATGTTTCCTTTCTTGGTTTTAAAGTAATTTGTTGCCCTCCAAAACCACACACACACACGCGCGCGCGCACACACACGCGCACACGCACAGACACACACACACATACACACACAGACACACACACAAAACCACAACCACCACACACACACAATCATACGCACTCCTACACGTACGTACGTACGTACACACACACAACACACACACACACACACACACACACACACACACACACACACACGTACACACACAAACAATAAATATGCTTTCTGACCGTCACTGGCGAGAAAGAAACAAAAATCTTCAGAGTGTAATCTATGGGAAAAAAAACAGAGATCTCTCACCACCTTAAAACTCCAACACTGGCCGCTCACCTGCTGAAAATCCCCTGACAGTACTACCTCTCTGTGCAAGTTGTTACGTCCGTGTGGTGTGTGTGTGTGTGTGTGTGTGTGTGTGTGTGTGTGTATGTGCGTGGTGCGTCTGTGTGGTGTTGTGTGTGTGTGTGTGTGTGTGTGTGTGTGTGTGTGTGCGTGCATGTGTGTATGATGCCCGAACACGACATACACTGTCAATGAAAAGTCAACACAGAATGGCCATGTTGTCTTCTTCTTGGAAGCAAGTCAGTTGTTCGCCCTAATGAACTGGCCCTTTAATGATCTAACTTCACGCTGAACAGAGGGTGAACAGTGTGAGCACTGGACAGACAGCTCTTGCACGTGCGTCAGGTATTGCCACGACCACTGCTGTGGCTTGTTAGCTGAACTGGTATGTGGTAAAGGGGCCCAAATTCTGTGATTTTCCTGGGTGTTATTATCCTCTGGGCTAGCAGGTCTGAACAACGATCTGATAAACCGACTGGAGAAGGGGGTGATTCTCGTGTACAGGCTGTAAGGTGTCAGCTGCCATTGGAGTTCGTTTTCCAGGTTGGTAGTGTACTACTTTTGTTTTGTGTAGTTCTGGCCAGATTCATTTGGAGTAGCTGGACATCGAAGACGTCCTCTTTGGTAACATCTGCTGGTGGGAAATGTCCTTGCATGTGGGCAGTGTACACGACAAAGGGTTACTTCATTAACACGGGTCTGGTTTTACATTTGTGCATTTTTTGGTACGCTTTTTGATAACGCAATCTGTCTGTGTCTTTAGAAAAGCAAGCGATCTCGATTTTGCACTTTGAAAACCACAGAAACGCAACAAGATAATGAACACGAACTTACAAGAGCTCTAACTCCATTTGGAGTCCTTCAATAGCCGTGGACATGACATGGTATAACATTTTCTACAACACACACACACACACGTATACAACACACCACAGCATTTTCTAACACACACACACACACACACACACACACACACACACACACACACACACACGCACGCACGCACGCACGCACACACAACACACTACGGTATTTTCTAAGACACACACACGCATACAACAAACTACAGCATTTTCTGACACACACAACACACACACACACACACACAACACACACACACACACACACAACAACACATACACATAAACACACACACTCTCTCTCTCTCTCTCATTGGCAAAGGGTTTAACAGTTCACACTGCACTAGAGTTACCTTTCAATGTACCCAGTCACCTTTCCTGGGCGGCCTCCCGACCCAATATACAACATCTAAACGACAAAACCAAATGTGCAGCTGCTTGAAAACAAGTAGCCAATCGATTGACAGGTCATCCCGAAAAGCGTCCTGGGGGTGGATGGGTGGGTGGGTGAAGCTGCGTAAAAAAATATATATATATGTGTGTGTGTGTGTGTGTGTGTGTGTGTGTGTGTGTGTGTGTGTGTGTGGTGTGTGTGTGCGTGCGCGTGCGTGTCTGTGTATGCACGTGTATATATATATATATGTATGTATGTATGCATGTGAGTGTGTACAGGGTAATGGGTAAGGGTGAATTTCATCTTTCATGCACGAATTAAAGTTGCACTCATGTAGACGTGCATTCAAAATGTCTCTTTGCAGAGTCTGTTTGCACCCTTGAACAGACGTTCAATCGAACAGAAATGAAGACCGACGTTGACATCCACATCTTCCCACTGATCAAGGCAAGAATCACCCCAAGAAAACAAAAAAACAAAACAAACAAGAACAATCGGACACACTCAAATAGCCACTCAACACATACACACTCAAGATACGTCACGCACACAGATCCCTCTCGCCAGATGATCCCTCAGGAAGAACAAGTGCAGTCGACGACAGCCTACCACAAAACTGGACAACCTCGTTTCACGACACCACACCTCCTCCGCATCCACTATAAGAGGTGTGTGGCCACATCTCACGCAGCACGTGCAGCCGGAAGGACGGAATTGGAACGAGCGGCGTGGGGGGCTCGCAGAGAGGTGGGCGGGACCTGGGCCTCCGCAGTCATGTTTCGCCACATGTAGTACATGATCCGCAGTCTGTGCACGTGGAAGAAGAACAGCTCGCGCTGCGAGTCGTTGCGGAACTTGCTCTCGGCCACGCTGGGGTTGAGCGAGTAGGCCTTGTTGAGGCTCTTGTGCCTGATGTTCAGACTCTGCACCAGCGTGCCGGTGATGTAGAAGTCGTCCACCCAGAAGAACGGCGTCCTGAGCGAGGCCTCGTACAGCAACCTGGCCATGTCGCCGCTGAGCAAGAAGGCCGACCCCGAGCAGTACGGGGAGAAGTAGTCCCCCTTCAAGTCTTTCTCGGGGATGTACCACTTGGACTTGGGGTCCCGGATGATCTTCATGCGCACCCACTGGGTTGCATAAAATCAGGCGCTCGTGCCCGTAGTGCGGCTCCACCACCGTGCGGATGTAACGCATGACGCGGGGGATGTTGACCAGGATGTCGTCGTCCGTCTTGAGGATGTAGGTGACCTTGGAGCAGTAGCTGGCCGTCCACTTCAGGCCGGCGATGGCCTTGTAGGTCAGGTTCCGGTAAGAGTCCAGGAAGTCCTCCTGGACCACGTCGCCGTAGGTCTCGCTCTCCAGCTGGACCAGCTCCATGAGCGAGGTGTCGGGCACCGTGCCCATGATGAACACCAGGGTGGCGTGGTAGCCCTGGAGTACGCTCTTCTCGCCCCACGTCTGGCGGATGCTCATGCGTTTCTTGATGTTGGCCGGGGCGGAGTGCACGTACACCAGCACCTTCACGTGGCCGTCCGGCGCCGCGCGGCAGATGTCCTGGGGGTTGATGAGATAGGAGAACGGGTGGGGGTTCACCGCCGTCGTCGTTTGTCTGGAAGCGGCTGACGCGGTCTTGTTGAAGCGGTACATCTTGACGGGCCGCGGCTTGGGGGGCGCGGTGTGCGTCTGCCGGAGGGCCGTCAGGATGGGGCCCTGGTGGAGGGCGGTGGGCGGGAGGTGGCGGAGGCGGAGGAAGTCGGGGCCGCTGGGGCTGGGGTGGTCTCTGCCTGCTCTGAGCATGAAGAGGAGGGAGAGAATGAGGGTGAGGACGAGCAGGGCCAGTCGCACCAGGCGCGGCAGTCGGGGAAACATGCTAGTAGAGACAGAGGAGGCGCGGGTGGAGGCTCCGCCACGTCGGTGTGCTGAGGGGCTGCCTCATCCTCGTCGTCATCCCTGCATCATCTGCAACAACGGAACAACACAATCCTCGTCAGTGTCCACTCACTACCTGGTCCGTTGAACGTCAGCTTGGTGTGTGTGGTGTGTGGTGTGTGTGTGTTGTGTGTGTGTGTGTGTGTGTGTGTGCGCGCGCGCGCGCGCGCGTTTGTGTGTGCGCGCGCGCTTGCCTTTAGTTGCGTTCCATAAAAACATGTAAATTTTCCAGTGAATCACAAAGAACCCCAAATCACAATGCAAGCCCTGTATATATTCTCTCCATAACAAGTAAAAACTCACCGAGGACATTTGATGTTGCACTACACACGCACCGGCAAATATACCCAGTTTTGTCCCGGCGACTACCCCCACCTGTGCCCCCTCGCTACCGCCATCCATGGTTAAAAACAAACAAACAAAAACAAACAAACACCCCCCTCCCAAGTGGTTTTCCCTTTTACGTTTCCGTTGATCCAGTGCCATACGGTGGCGACTACCTACCTGTGTTCCCTCACTACTTCGATCCACAGTAAAAACAACAACAACAACAACAACAACAACAGCGGTTTTCCCTTCTACGTTTCCGTTGATGCAGTGCCAGGCTTATGCTGGCGGACGTCCCGCATTCTGTTGTCTCACTGCCAGTTCCTGGCTTCCACGTTTACAGACTCTCAAACCCATGAGGGCTTGCCGTTTGTCTCCTGCGTTCAGCCAGTGTGGCCACGTCACTCCAACGGCCATTGATTAATTCCAGATTACGATCCGCTGATCCCCTTTCTATTACCTATCCACAGACAGCATTTTTCTGAAGTTTAGGTCCTCCAACCTCCTATTCACACATAAAAAAGTCTTAAAATCCCCCCCCCCCTTTTTTTTTTACCGGGGGGGGGGGGGGGGGGTGAGGGGGACTCCCTCCTCCTCTTTTTCCTTACTTAAAAAAAAAATTCTAACAAATAAGCACAACTCTCCCGCATCATGCAAGTCTGTATGTTCTGTTCGTAATGAACATTCTCTGACGTACTTTTAATGTATTGCACAGGGAGCATTCAATACAAGGTCTCCATGTCGGAACCTACCAATCACAGGAGACAACACACACACAGACACACACAGACACACACAGACACACACACTGCGAGCCGGACTTGACGGGCCATGAATCTGAGACATCAGTGAGGATGAGTGTGGTGAAGATGATGGCGGGGGTGCAGCACTCTGGTCTGAGACCACATGATAGGGCGGGACCCTGTCGGCAGATGCTTTCATCACACACATCCGTGCGTCCACCAGGCCCGAGAGATACAGACGCCTCTCAAACACCGCACAGACCCACAAACAATGACGTCACGATATTTCGTCCTACAGACGCGTGCTGTTGAAAAAGTTGCGCCCCTTTGAAAGCTGAGCTGCCTACGTTGCGCAGAGCAAGCTCGGTCTGGCATCGAGGAAGCTGAAACCGCAGTGAACTTTTGGAAGACGAATTCCCAGTCCCGTATCACGTCACGCAGCCTCGTCCTCGACGCACTGTCTACGCAACAATAATGACGCGACGGGCAGGAACATAGTCTGACTGGGTTTCGTTGTCGATGTTAGAGTTTGATCGCGAGCAAAGAAGGAATCGGTGGTTTAAAAAAAAAAACCGGACTCCGAACAACGAAGCCAGAGAAGAAGAAAGCATCTCAAGCGAGGGGAAGCACCCCCTTGGCAGCTGGTTTGAACAGCAACCGCAGAGAAATACAAGAAGTCTTTCAGGGGGGATAACGTACATGATCCCATGAGCATAAATGAAATTTAAACGCGGAACTTTGACTTGGATTATCATTTTTCTACAACATAAATAAATAAACAAATAAATGAATAGATAAATAAGTAAATAAACAATAAGTAAATAAATGAATAAATAAACATTTGATAACAAACAACAAAATTCACCGTTGCTTCCATGACTCCAAACGAATGCTGTTCACGACCTCACACTGCCTGGCACAACTAGCACCAACATAGTGCGCACAGTACAAACGAGGAGACATCCCCCCCTCCCCCCCCCACACACACACAAAAAGACAAAAAAAAAAAGGAAAAAGAAAAAAAAAGTTCCCAGCCCACCAAAATACCCTGCACTGTACGCATGTACACAGCAACGATAACCGGAAGAAGTGAACAAACGGTCAAGAATGGCAAATGCCTTTTCTGGTCTTGAGTTTAACTGAACAGAACAAACACATACGAACAGAAACAAATACTTGAACATTTTCTTTTTTTCTAAACATTTTACCTTAACCGCAAAAGTAATTTTTTTCCCCCACGTACGAACAAACCAAACATGGGAACTCATCAAAATAGACACTTGTGTACTTTGCGGCCCACGTACGAACAAAATTCAAAATGATATATTGTATAGCACGTTTTATATTGATTCGGCATCCTGGAGAACAACAACAACAACAACAACAACAAAAAAAAAAAACCAACACTGACAAGCTCATCTGTCAGTATGCAAGGACTCTCTGCACTGCCACCGACACGCAGAAACATGTCTGCGCTGTCACATGAAAAACAAACAGCGTATGTCAACAGCAACAATGGCCCACTCTACTACCTCGCGTTTCCTGATCCGCCTGTGGACAAAATGTAATGTTGATCAGGAAATATAAGCTACCCTCGCTGAGACTCATCCATACAGTTGATGAAATGCGACTGCATGGTTGCTGTCGTCCCATTTGAGAGCTCTGTGGAGTTCTCTGTGTGTGTGTGTGTGTGTGTGTGTGTGTGTGTGTGTGTGTGTGTGTGTGTGTGTGTGTGTGTGGTGTGTGTGTGTGTGTGTGTGTGTGTGTGTGTGTGTTTATGGAGGCGGAGCGGGGTGGAAAGGCTCCCCTTTACAAAGTGGACGAAGAACAATCGCCAAAAGAATGCTGGGTGGATGCATGCGAGCGCGTGTGTGTTGTAGTGTGTGTGTGTGTGTGTGTGTGTGTGTGTGTGTGTGTGTGTGTGTGTGTGTGTGTGTGTGTGTGTGTGTGTCTGTATGCGTGTGTGGATGGAAAGGGGTGGGAGAGTGTCACCCCGGCATCGTCTTCAATATTGTCTGGTGAGGTCTTTCCTGGACGACTTCTCTCTCTCTCACTCTCTCTCTCTCTCTCTCTCTCTCTCTCTCTCTCTCTCTCTCTCTCTCTCAAATTCGTTCGTTCGTTCGTTCGTTCTCTCTCTCTCTCTCAGTGAAACAACAAGACACTTATAAACCAACAGGTATGGAGCTGGAGCCACAGAATGAATGAAACGTTGATGACAAGGCAGAGGGAAAGCAGAGAAAGACGTGGCGATACAACGCAATGCTACAGGCAGAAAAGGACACCAAGAGAATCCGGAAGGCAGTCAGCCGAGCGAGGTAGACAGGGGGCAACGGACTAAAGTGGGGAACCATACGCGGGGTTTCAACTGGAACGAAACGTGACACACGGCACCTCTTAGGATCAGCTTCAGCTGATGACCTACGATGACCTCTACCGGCGAGTATAAATCTGGTAAGTGTCAGGAGGAGGGGGGGGGGAGTCTGATAACTCTGCGTGTTCGCCATGTCAGGACAAACAAACAGTGGCACGCATCCCAAATTCATGCCAATGCAGAGCTGATCCTGGGATGATACACATGGACACACAGCCAAGAGATTAAGGAGATCGCACAGACATACAGCACAGCCGGACAGAAGTACTGCGCCACCAGAACTTCCAACAGCGGCGTTCTACATTGCAGGCGGCCCACAAATCACGGGGGCTAGAACGAACAGCTGTGACATCATCAAGGAGCGGGATGTACAGGGTGGAGTGGCATGATGACTGCCAGTACGCAGCAGATGTTCAGAAGTGCCGCAAAACCATCCAGAGATCTTCAAGAACACTGGCATGAGACCGGGTATGGTACTCTACTCAGATTAATCCAGAACGATTCGGATGGAACTCACTGCGTCATATGAAAGCAGAATGGAGGAAGCAAGGAAGCACATGATGTGCAGGACTAAAACAGCATACCAGTCTAACCAGTCTAGCCAGTCTAGAGGGAATCTGGCTTCTAAGTCGAAGTACGAACTTCAGAATCGGGAGAAACGGAGCTGAAAGGTTCATCAGCCTATTGACCTCATGAAATGAAAAGGTCTCTGGACGTCTAGTGAAAAGAGGATCACAAACCATAACGGCAATGGCAGCGTTAGCTGAAAAAAAAAGTCCACCTGGATCTGATCGAGAGGGAACAAATGTGAACTTCATGAAGCTTCAAATATCCAGTATAGATACGTGGGAAAGACACCCCCCCCCTCCACACACACACACACACACACACACACACACACACACACACACACACACACACACACCACGCAAAGAAACGCCAGTCATCCTAGAAGTGCAGCTCGGAATCCCTGCTGCGCCCAAAAAAAAGAAAGAAAAAAAAGAAGTTTTTTCAACAGCAGAAAGACAGACACGAAACGACCAGGACATGGACCGGTCCTTTCTGAATGTAAGGAGTTCCGGGTCGACACACTTGTCTGAGGAGGAGGAATTCGTCTCAACGCCAACATCAACACAAACAGACACGACTCACAGACACAGACAGACAGACAGATCCACTGCAGACACAGACAGACAGACTCACTGCAGACACAGACAGACAGACCCACTGCAGACACAGACAGACAGACAGACAGACCCACTGCAGGCACAGACAGACAGACCCACTGCAGACACAGACAGACAGACAGACCCACTGCAGACACAGACAGACAGACAGACAGACCCACTGCAGACACAGACAGACAGACCCACTGTTTGTTGTGGACACACAGCCACTCTGTCCCATTCGCAAGTCGCTTTTTTTTTTTTCGATTACCGGTTCTGGCGATTTCGTCATGAGAAGTCCAGTTCTACTCAGTATTTTAAGGAGTAATAAATATACATGACTGAAGTATTACTTGAAAATTGATAATCAAAATCATAAGATACCTGGATTTCATATGTGCATGTGCATGTGCATCATAAATCAGAAGAAGAGAGAAAGTGGGGGTGTGGGTGGGTGGGGAGGGGAGGGGGTGTGAGTGGAGTGAGTTGGTGTGTTTTGTGTGCCATTATGTGCTTGTAGTTTGTAAGAACTCAGAGGATTGTGCTTAGTGACTTTTGTTTGTGTATGTGTGTATATCCAAAAACAAACAAAAAAAAAAACTTTCCTCGGCATACATTGAACTCTCACTCAAATCCATTCAAACCGAAAAAATAGATAACTCATTTCTAATATGTTTCACCGATTATTTACTACAATATTGTCAAACATGTACAAATATGATTAATAACAAAATATATGGTACTCTGCATCCGGAAATGTACAGTAAAGAGAAAGATAATGTTGATGAAAGAATGGAGAAGAGAGAAAGAAGGAATTGTGGAATTGAAGAGAGAACGAGGAAAGAAATAAAAATAAATGTATATATAAAAAAAATAAATATACATGACAACGTTTCTGTTTGCGATCGGCGTCTTGCGTTCATAACACTCTGCTTACATCAAGCGTTGCTTTGTAACTAACATTTTTTTTAATTTCCATCGTAGCATCTACCAAGAATACTAAGCATTCAAAGAGAAAATCGACTTTTTGTTTTTCAATATTCAGGGGTTGAAAGATCAGTCATAATGAGTTATTGCAAGACTGGCCTTGCCTACGCTTGTTCATAAGTAGTTCCTTTATTTCGAATAAAAAAATAATCAGAGAGAGAGAGAGAGAGAGAGAGAGACACACACACACACACACACACACACACACACACACACACACACACACACACACACAAAAGAGAGAGAATAATGAGTTACTGCAATACTGGCCTTGTCAACGCTTATTCATAGCTAGTTCCTATATTCCAAATCAAAATCCAATGAGAGAGGAGAGAGAGAGGAGAGGGAGAGAGAGACAGACAGACAGACAGAGAGAGAGAGAGAGAGAGAGAGAGATCATAATGAGTTACTACATTACTGGCCTTGCCTACTACGCTTATTTATAGCTAGTTCCTTTATTCCAAATCGAAATCTAGTCTCTCTCTCTCTCTCTCTCCCACACACACACACACACACACACACACACACACACCACACACACACATACACACACACACACACACACACACACACACACACACACAGAGTGAGTGAGTGAGAGAGAGACAGAGAGAGACAGAAACAGTGACAGACACAGACACAGAAAGAGAGGTACAAGTACGCCAGAGCGAATCCCAATCCTCACAGCGGAACCAGCAAGGCGCACGCAATTCGTGACGACGGAGACATACAGGAAGCATCTCCATCCGCATCCACCACAACGCATCACTGCCGCTCTCTGTAGGCGGTGCTACAGCAGTCGGTTGTCCCCCCCCCCCCCCGCCCCCCTACGCACACCTTCACTCTTCCCCCCCCCCCCCCCCCCCCCCCCGCCCGCCCCTCGCCCTCTTTCCCCGTTGTTCTCTCCTCCCTCATAAATGACACCATTCAAGACATCGAGATGTTTCACTCTCAGCGCCTTACAACCCCCCCCCCCCCCCCCCGGCCTCCTCTCCTTCCTCCCTTTTCCACCTTTTCTCCTGTTATGATATCTTCGAAGGATCTCTCTTTCTCTTGTTTTCCTGTTCTCTCTCTGTCTGTCTCTCTATCGCTGTCTGTCTCTGCCTCTGTCTCTCTCTTTCCTCTCTCCCTCCCTTTCCCCCTCTTCTTCCTTCACCCCCTTTTCTCATCTCTCTCTCTCTATACACGCACACACACACACACACACACACACACACACACCACACACACACCACACACACACACCCACACACACACACACACACCACACACACACACACACACACACACACAACACACACACACACACACGTACACACACACACGTACACACACACACACACACACCACACACACACACACACACACACACTACACACACACACACACACACACACACACACACACACATACACACACACACACACACACACACACACGGCGTACACGCGTTCGCACAGACAATCCCATAAAACATGCAAAAGCGCACGGAAGCCCGCGCGACTCTTTCTCACCTTTCTCCCCCTCCGCCCTCCCCCTCCCTGTCCAAGACGGGGGAAATCGTGATGGTATTGTTTAAGTGCACTAAGTTGATGTATTATTAGTCAGACTTAACACACCAAGGTTATCTCTGCACTCATACACGCATATGCACACTCATGCACCCACCAAACATTCGCCTCTCTCTGGGAATGGGATGTCACGCATTCGTTTCTCTCCTAACACGACTGAGCACAAGAAATCCAATTTCTATGCTACTTATAATTACACATGAAAAATCCAACCACACAAAATGGAATCATCAAGCATAAAAGATCAATACTTCCTAATCCCGGGTTATAATAAAAAAATGACTTCTTACCTGGCCAGGTTTTCACACACACAACCACGCTTTCACACCACACCACAGTTCTGGAAAAAAGTCTCTTCACGTCTTCTTCAGCACTGCTTGATGGTGATGCCCTTGGTTGACTGGTTCCAGTTTCAGGACTGGGTCTTCGTGGTCGTCTCTGGGATCTCGACGTAGAACTCGTCTTCTTCGTCTCCTTCACCCACCTCTGGGTTCAAATTCAGTTTGTCTGTCGTCACCCACCCCTGGGCTTCAAACTTAGTTTTCTTCTCTTCCAGCTTGTCTTTCCCTAAGACTTTGTTGTCTCTTCTATCTCCCAGACCACGTTTCTCTCGACCCGTTCTCTGTCCTGCCCACCCTTCTCTCTTCTCTCTATCTCTCCTCTGCCTTCTCTCTCTCCTGGTGTTCTTTTCTTCACGTTGTTCTCCCTCAGTTTATATAGGGATGGAAACAAAGGATTCCCCTTCGGGCCATGCCTTTGTCCATGCTGCTTCTCAAACCCCTAGTTCACAAGTACCCTGAATTCCCCATTCGCTACGTTCTTCCACACATCAGCATTTACACACATCCCTACCTAATTGATTAGCAAACAAACACTTGGCACCAGATGGACATCGAAAATTCCCGCCGACTTCGGAGGCCACTTTAACACAGTAATTATCTTAAAGAGGGCTACGATAACAACATCCACGCGCGTTCAACCAGCCTGACAATAGAACCAACCCAGTGACCCACGGCAATACCATCCAAACGACGGTGCAACTGAATTTCACGCACTTTTGAATTTCACGCTATGAATTTCTCGGATTTATTAACACATGAATTTCACGCAGGTTTCCAGTTAAAATCTCTCCTTACTTGTCATTTGAATTTCACGCACATGCATGCACACGCACCCCCCGCATCGGTGTGTTTGTGAGTGAGTCCCGTGTATAGACGCGTGAATACAAATCACAATTCAGCAAGACACGAATACCAACAACCAACATGGGAAATCCGGCCGTGGGAGTTTATACGTCACGACGCTTCGCTCACAACTCACAAATCACAATTCAGTTCAACTACACGGCTCATTTCGCCATGGTACAGCAAGAGACGAATATCACGATTGCAACAACCAACAGGGGAAATCCGGCAATTCTCAGCCGTGGGAGTTTATACGTCAAGGACCGTGAAACCGAGAAATCAAAGACATGGCGTTGTTCGATACGTGGATGTCCAGCGCGCTTGAAAACAAGTCTCGACTTCAAGGACCCGATTTACTCAAATGAGCACAATCATGAACTAAAGACAGAGAAAGACATTTCCGTCTCCGAATTTCGAAAACAATGCAAAAAACGTGCAGCCGAGGATCTATTTCAAAGGCCGGCAAAATTGATGAGGAGAGAGCTAGGGAAGTTGCCAGAAGATAATGACTTTGACATGCGTGACGTTGTGTACGTGAGATACGCGATGTGGAATGAGAGAAAGAAGCACATGCCAAAACAACCCAAGAATAGACTCGAAACACATGAATATGTTACCCAATATGGACTTTTATCTGAACACAAAGAAGACATGGTGCAGCTCAATGACAGTGAAAACGGAATCATTATTTTTGCAGCACCATCAAATCTACATCTTCTCTGTGATCCTGCTGTCACAATCCTGGGGGACGGCACCTTCAAAACATGTCCTCGGTTTTTTACTCAACTATACATCCTGCATGCTTTCAAAAACGGTGTCTATGTGCCATGTGTGTTCTGCCTACTTCCTTCGAAGTCAGAGGACATTTACCACAAAATGTTCCAAGCAGTCCACTTCATGTGTGTCCAGCAAGGACTTCATCTGGATGTTACATCAATCAATCTTGACTTCGAACTGGCAACCCACAAGGCTGTGCTCAAGATCTGGCCGAATGCTTCGATCCGGGGATGTTTCTTTCATCTTTCACAGGCCTGGTATCGAAAGATCAACAGTCTTGGACTGTCAGTCGACTACCAACAACCTGATTCAGACGTTGGTTTGTGGTTGAAGCGTTTCTTCGGTCTCAGCTTCCTGAACCCAACGGAAGTTGAGGACTGCCTGGCTTTTGATATCATGGACGATGCTCCCGATGATGAGAGGTGTGTGCAGTTTTCTGACTACATCCTGTCCACGTATGCTGCACCGGACGCTACTTTCCCTCCAACTCTATGGGCCAACCATGACCTGGATGAGGTGAAGACAACGAATGGATGTGAGTCGTTCCACCGGCATTTCTCGGACCTGTTCAGATCCCCACACCCCAATGTGTTCGAGCTGATGGCCAACCTGAAGGACATACAAGCTTACAGCGCTACAAAGCTGAATACAATCAGGACTGGTCGTGGGGCTCCGGTTTTGCGTCGACAAGCCCGTTTGAAGCGTGATGCGATGGCAACAATCAAGAGACGATACGCTGCCAATGACATTTCGAGAAAACAGTTCGTGACAAAAATGTCTTGGAAGAATCTCCCAGCAAAACTCTGAATGTCATTCGCATGTATTTTATTCTTGTTGGTGAATCAATTGAAGACATGTATTTTATTCTCGCATGTACTTTATTCTTGTATGTGAATGAATTGAAGACATGTATTTTATTCTTATATTCTTACATGTATTTTATTCTTATTTACAATTAAACTGTGATTATTTGAATTATTTTTTCCTCTCCTTGATGTGTGTGCAGTGTGTGTGTGTGTGTGTGTGTGTGTGTGTGTGTGTGTGTGTGTGTGTGTGTGTGTGTGTGTGTGTATGCGTGTGTGTGTGTGTGAAGAGGTACATGTGTATATGTGTTTTACTGAAAAAATTGCTTGAGTATGTGAAAGAATTGAAGACATGTGTCAGAATGATTCTTCATTCACCTCTTGAAGAATTTGAAACAGTGTCTTTTTCGTGTACAAATTACCATCTCATCTCATAGAAAACTTAAATGTTTCAACTTATTTCAAGGTGAATTGAGACTCATCATCGGTCACGAGCAACTCTATCTCATGTACACACACCCCAACGCATACACTACATGCATGATTTTCAAAAGCTCACATGCGTGACTTTTAAAAGCTCACATGCGTGAAATTCAAACAACCAAATGCGGGAAAATCAAATGCGGGGAGACGAAAAAAATTTGCAAATGCGTGAAATTCAAATGCACCCCCAAACGAGTCAAAGACTCCTGCTCTTCAAAGACTGTTCACAAAGCAACCTCAGCTGACTGAGTAATGTGGCGCCCACTTGACGCTCCGAGGTCCTAGTGGTTACGTCCCTCCCCCCTTTCACTGTCGGGAGGTTCAAACTCGCTGCTACCTTAGGTGCCATCTGTCACCTGACCACTTCGTCCTCCTCGACACAGTTCGACCGTGTGCGATGGGTAAGGCACACTGGTTAGTGGGTCTATTACCTATTTGTATACTACGTACAACGTCCCTTTTACCTCTAAGCGTTTAATGCCTTTTGTGAGAGGTTTAACGCCCTTGACACTCCCCCTTCCCTCTCTTTTGATAATCAACAGCTGTCGTACCTATGAGTGTAGAACGATCACAAATGTCAACTGTGACAAACAGCTTTGTCTGACGCTCAATTACATTAATGAGAATATATACGCCACTTTTTTTTGTATCCCGTTTTTCACACATATGTTCATTTACATATGCTGTGCGTGCGCTCAGTACATGTCTTTCATTTTCTCCCTGAATTTATGGACAAGCAAAATGATTTTTTTCCGACTGAACCGACTGTTCTGTGTTCCGCATTCTGTCTGTCTGTCTGTCTGTCTCTCTCCCTGTGTGTGTGTGTGTGTGTGTGTGTGTGTGTGTGTGTGGTGTGTGTGTGTGCGTGTGTGCGTGTGTGGTGTGTGCTGTGTCGTGTGCGTGTGTGCGTGTGTGTGTGTGCGTGTGTGTGTGTGTGTGTGCGTGTGTATGTGTGTGGTGTGTGTGGTGTGTGTGTGCGTGTGTGTGCGTGTGTGTGTGTGTGTGCGCGCACGTGCGTGTTCCTCTGTCTTTTGCCTCTCTCTGTCTCATTATTTCTTTGGTAAGCGAGTCCGCACGCGCGCGTGCACGCGCACGCACGCACACACACACACGTGCGTGCAACACACACACACACACACACACACACACACACACACAACGCTCAAGCGAGTCCGCACGCGCGCGTGCGCACACACTCATTCACCACACACACACACACACACACACACACAACACACACACACACTCTCTCTCTCTCTCTGTGTGTGTGTGTGTGTGTGTGTGTGTGTGTGTGTGTGTGTGTGTGTGTGTGTGTGTGTGTGTGTGACACACATACACACACACACACACACATACACACACGCACGTGGGGGATCACCTACAGCAATGTACATTAAGAAACAAACCCTTAAAACCAGACAGACTGTTCTCATGGTCATTTAAGATGTCTGATTTCCTCCTCTCCAACGCTATGTCCTTAGCGAGTTCAGCGTTCCAGGTCGCCGGTATCGGCAAATTCATGGGGAATAACCCCGGACAAACCCGGTGACGCCCTCCGGAAGTGGACGCGCATCCACGCCGGCTCCGCAACTGAGTGAGTGTTGTCGTCACCACGGGTAACTTTGAACTAGATTGTTCTGTGTACGCTGAATCAGACCAGGCTCCACTGGAGCATCGTCCAAGTGTCTCGGCGCTGGCAGTGCAGCGTTTCCCAAGGTGAGTAGCCTCATGACGACTTGACATTGAGTGCTCCCTGTGGATTGCCGGTGTTGGGACCCCCCCCCCCCCCCCCCACCCCCACCCTAACGGGACGAGCCAGGGTCTGGATGTTAATGAGGGAGCACGAATGCGCGGGGTGAAGGCAATGCCTCTGAAGAGGGGGCGGAAGATGGGACAGCAAAACCAAACCAAGTTAAACAAACAAACAAACACGTGAAATCGGACAACTCGGGAGTAAAAAGCACAGCTGCGTTGCGTCATTTTTTTGAATTTTCCCAACTATACTACTCAAAAGAATTTAAGGGCCACACAGTTCATCACTCCCCAATAATAACTCATAAGTCCAACAGCTGAAATCAACCAACAAACATTTCATTCAATAATTTGATCATCGATTGGACACAATTTCATCAAGAAGTGCAAATCAATTATCGCGAAAATTTCATTGACATGGACACACCCCCATTTTGCAAATTCAGAACAACCGACTGTCAGAATGTCAAGAGTCAATATCGTGTGTGACCGCCATTGGCAGTGACGCAGTCAAGGCAACGCTGTCTCATGGATCTGACCAAAGTCTGGAGGGTGTTCTGGGGGATCGCCTGCCACTCCTGCTCCAGATTCCTGAACAGGACGTCGAGATTGTGTGCAGGAGGGTGGTTGTTGCGTATACGACGGCCCAGAACATCCCAAAGATGTTCGATGGGGTTCAGATCGGGTGAGCGGGCAGGCCAGTCCATCCTGGTGACTTGCTGCTGCTGGAGAAAGTTCTGTACGACCCGAGCTCTGTGCGGCCTGGCGTTATCGTCCTGTAGTATGGCTCCTGGTCCCATGGCCTGCAAAGCTGGTACAGCGATTGGCTCCAGAATGTCGTCCCTGTAGGCTACGCCGGTCAGATAGCCTTGGACACTGTGCAGGGGTGTTCTGTGATGAAGACTGAAGCCACCCCACACCATCAGGGACCCACCACCATAGCGGTCGTGTTCCGCAACAGTGGCGTCAATGAAGCGCTCTCCAACACGCCTCCAGGCGCGAATCCTGCCGTCGTTGAAGGACAGGGTGTAGCGGGATTCATCAGAAAAGAGCACCCTGGACCACTGCTGCCTTGTCCAGGCCAGGTGTCGTTGAGCCCAAGCCAGACGAGCAGCACGGTGAGTTCTGGTCAGTGGAGGTCGCCATGCTCGACGCCTTGACCGCATGTTGGCCTCACGCAGGCGGTTGCGAACCGTCTGGTCGCTGACGAGGACGTTGCTGGCTGCTCTCAGCTGCCCCCTGAGCACGTTGGCGGTGGCGGTTCTATTGCGTAGTGCCGCCAGGGTGATGAAACGATCCTGTCGTCTGTTGGTCGCTCTGGGGCGTCCAGGTCTGCGTGCTTCTTGAACTCTCCCATAGTTGTTGTACCGGTTTCTCAGTCTTTGAATGACAGAATGTGTTACTCTAAGTCGTCTGCCAACTTCTCGGACCGCCACGCCTTCTTGTAGCCAGGCCACAGCCATCCCTCTCTCAGCGTCACTAACTTTGCGTCTTGGTGGCATGTTTGAACACCCCCCCAGAAGCGGCCCTTAATAAAGCCACTGGTCAGCGAATCAGGTTGACAAGTGTTCATTAAAAGTCCGGCTTGCATGTGCAATGCAGTTTTCAGACAGCCGAACACTGCTGCGCCAGCTAGGCGCACTCAAATTGCGACCTTTTTCTCGTAGTTTTTGAGCTTCTTTTGCGGACCAGTGTAACACCTTTGACACAGATTCGACTGAACAATTGCCAAAACCAGTTTTCTGTGAAGCACTTGTCACACTTTGAGTGAATAAATTGACCATAAACATTTCATGTTTTATGCTACGCTGTATTATGTAAACCATATCAAAAATGAATGCGGCCCTTAAATTCTTTTGAGTAGTATATTACAATTATGTATTCAGATCATCATGTTCTGATTTTCCAACTATTACAGTAATGTGTTCAGATCATCAAGATTTTAATTTTCTAAGTGTCACAATTATGCATTTAGATCATCTTTTTTTTTCCTCATAATTTTCCACCTTTTACAATTATGTATTCAGATGGGGGCACTCGATAGATCCCCGTCCCGGATCCCCGTCTCGATTGATTCCTGTCTCGAATGGATCCCCGTTACTGTTTTTGGATCTACCGAGACGGGGATCTATCGAGATGGGGATCTACCGAGATGGGGATCTACCGAGACGGGGATCTATCGAGACGGAAATTCGTCCACATGTAGTGGGGGATCTATCGAGACGGGGATCTACCCAGATGGGGATCTACCGAGACGGGGATCTATCGAGACGGTAATTCGTCCACATGTAGTGGGGGATCTATCGAGACGGGGATCTACCGAGATGAGGATCTACCGAGACGGGGATCTATCGAGATGTACCCTGTGCTCTGCTCTGCCACTGGGTTAAAATTCACCTGGGGTATCTTTCTACGAGGTGGGGGGGGGGGGGGGGGCAAAAACAATTTAACACCTTGGTGGAACTTGCGCATAAAGGTGCGTGCTTCTCGTGACGGCAGCGTGAAGAAGGCGCTACACGACACACTATGAGAGGCAAGCTTTCAGAGAGACTGCCGTCTCTTTACGTTGAGAAAGCGTGCCCAGCACACACACACACACACACACACACACACACACACACACACACACACACAGAGAGAGAGAGAGAGAGAGAGAGAGAGAGAGAGAGAGAGTGTAAGCGGTTATGAAATCCTCACAAAATAATATCTTGCTGAACAATTAAGTAGTGGGGGAAAACAAGTGCAGGCTAACAATTCTTCAGTCATTATAGTAATGACTTGGCAAAGATTTGAAATTTTAGAAGAGAAAAAAAAAAAAAAAAAAAAATTGAAGATGAAGAAAATGGGGGTGAATATATTAAAAATATGAGAAACCCTTCACTAGCCACCTGAGGGAACCATCGCAATCCCTCTCAAAGGCACATCTCAAAGGAACTTTAAAAATAATATCTTGCTATAATGCACTTTCTGGCATTAATGAATAACTAATGGGAAAAAATTGATTAACAGATTCATATCAAATAACCTCCTATGGATGTTTTATAATCTCTCTCTCTCTCTCTCTCTCTCTCTCTCTCTCTCTCTCTCCACAGAGGTGGAAAACTAGGGGAGGGGGAGGAGGATTATGATGGCATCTCTCTCTCTCTCTCTCTCTCTCTCTCTCTCTCACACACACACACACACACACACACACACACACACACACACACACACACACACACACACTCACTCACACACTGCTCAAGACAAAAACAAAGAAAGAGACAAACACCAAACCTTCACGAATACATCGTTTGTGAACGAAAACTCGTGACGCATTCGGTCGTTCGGCTTTTTGGAAGAAGAAGCTCGTTTCCTATATAAATGAAGAAAGAAAGAAAGAAAAAAGGGCTTCGAGTTACTGATAAGCCTTTTTTTTTTTTTTATATATAGGTCAGACAGGAACTGTAATAAGAGTTATCTTCTCTTGGGCCATGCGAACTTCAGAGTGAAACGAAAGGAGGAAAAGACCGTAGGAATGAAAGAGGAGATCACACACACACACACACACACACACACACACACCACACGCACACACGCACACACACACACACACACACCACACACGCACGCACGCACGCACGCACGCACACACACACACACACACACACACACACACACACACACACACACACACACACACACATACACACACACACACGATCCTTATTCGTTTCGCGGACTAGCAACAATGAATTCTATTATCGCGTTTCACTGGCCCTACATGGAGAAGTCACTTTCTTTTAACTTGCCGTTTTTTCTTTTATGTCTGTCTGCAACAGGCATCCGTTGTGACTGCGAAGCAAAGGATACCAAACGGTCATGGTAATGGTAATGGTGATGGTAAGGTAATGTTGCCTATAGCCCAGCCGACCCCAAAGGGCGATATCAAGGCTGTCACCGAAAAGGAAATTACAATCATATCAATAAAACGTAAGCACATGGAACTATCCAGTTTACACCTGAACACACACACACACACACACACACACACACACACACACACACACACACACACACACACACACACTCTCTCTCTCTCTCTCTCTCTCTCTCCTCCCCTCTCACTCCCCCCCTCTCTCTCTCTCTTAACAAGATACTGGCATTACAGGCGATACATGTGTATGTATATTAAAGGTGCAGAAATGAAAGAAAGCATTATACATTAGAATCAACTGATTAAACAAACAAACAAAAAAAAAACCAACCCTGTAGTGATGACAATTCTGGAAGAAAACAAGAACTAGAATAATGAAGTAATAGATGATCCGTGTATGTATACCTATAGCTGTGAACACACACACACACACACGCACGCACGGATGCACGCACGCACGCACGCACACGCGCACGCACACACACACACACACACACCCTAAAACTTCTAGACAATGGAATCACCGCATAATGAATACGATGTGTGCAAATCACAATGATAAGTAAAATAAACGAACAAAACAACTTACACCCCGAATTCACAAACGGAACACAAACGATCCTCGGAAACTCACAAAAAAATGTGCCAAGGTATGCAAGGTAAGCCTCAAATCACCCAGAATGCTTTCAGAACAAAACTTGCACCCTACCGTGACAGAACCTGTCATGAACAATCTGTCCGTCCTCTCTCTGTCTCTCTGTCTCTC
>CM065721.1:61773305-61778535 GCA_033310375.1 Conus canariensis
ATCTTAAAAAGAGCAGCACCATACAATAACATTTCAAAAAGATGTAATCTATGCCTTACAGAGAAATACATTACACTGTGTAAACCACAGTTGGCAACTTTAAATGTTAGAACAGAAATGGTTAACAATTGCAGACACAGATGGAAGTTCCTATCAGTGAATAAAATCAATAACACCTGAGAAACACATGTAGCACGGGGAAAAAACAACAGCAAGCTCTTCTCTCTCTCTCCTCTCTCTCTCTCTCTCTCTCTATGTGTGTGTGTGTGTGTGTGTGTGTGTGTGTGTAGCACTGGCAATACAAGCTCATCACATCCTGACGACCGCACAGCGCGAAACAAGCTTGTAGATGTTTTAAGCTTGATTTTAACTTGTTTTTAATATAACAAATGTCGCTCCCACTGTGGTCGAGCACTGTTTTTAAAATTGCGCTGATCCTCAGTACCATTCTCTCCTCTCTCTCTCTCTCTCTCTCTCTCTATATATATTCCGCGCGCGCGCGCGCGCGCGCGCGCCGCGTGGGTGTGTGTGTGTGTGCGTGTGTGTGTGTGTGTGTGTGTGTGTGTGTGTGTGTGTGATATGACACAGTCAAGTTTTATCAGGATTTGGTAACGAAAGCACACGTAAGTACAATCTGTCGGAATAAGAAATGTTGTTGGAAGTATTGGATAATCTGTTTATTTCCACCATTCATCAGGGAACCATGCATCACCGGAATGTTTAAAGACAGTGAAAATATCACACAGAACAAATCTTTCAGCCACCTTTCGCACCGCTGAAGCAGAATGATGACGGCTGGAATACAGAAGCTCCGATGATCTTCCATCTGAGCAGTGCCAGACTGGGATGCTTACTCAGAAAGCCGCGATGTCAGGGCTGTGTGTGTTAAAGGGTTGTCACTTCATCATTTCTATGTCCGGGCTGTCTGTGTGTGTGAAAGGGTTGTCACTTCATCATTTCTATGTCAGGGCTGTGCGTGTTAAAGGGTTGTCACTTCATCATTTCTAGGTCAGGGCTGTGTGTGTTAAAGGGTTGTCACATTATCATTTCTAAGTCAGGGCCGTGTGTGTGTTAAAGGGTTGTCACTTCATCATTTCTAAGTCAGGGCTGTGTGTGTTAAAGGGTTGTCACTTCATCATTTCTATGTCGGGGCTGTGTGTGTGTTAAAGGGTTGTCACTTCATCATTTCTATTTCAGGGCTGTCTGTGTTAAAGGGTTGTCACTTCATCATTTCTAGGTCAGGGCTGTGTGTGTGTTACAGGGATGTCACTTCATCATTTCTAAGTCAGGGCTGTGTGTGTGTTAAAGGGTTGTCACTTCATCATTTCTAGGTCAGGGCTGTGTGTGTTAAAGGGTTGTCACATCATCATTTATAAGTCAGGGCTGTGTGTGTGTTAAAGGGTTGTCACTTCATCATTTCTAAGCCAGGGCTGTGTGTGTGTTAAAGGGTTGTCACTTCATCATTTCTAAGTCAGGGCTGTGTGTGTGTTGAAGGGTTGTCACTTCATCATTTTTATGTCGGGGCTGTGTGTGTGTTAAAGGGTTGTCACATCATCATGTCCAAGGAGAGTGTGTTAAATGGTTGTCACATCATCATTTCTAGGTCAGGGCTGTGTGTGTTAAAGGGTTGTCACTTCATCATTTCTAGGTCAGTGTGTTAAAGGGTTATCATATCATCATTTCTAGGTCAGGGCTGTGTGTGTTAAAGGGTTGTCACTTCATCATTTCTAGGTCAGGGCTGTGTGTGTTAAAGGGTTGTCACTTCATCATTTCTAGGTCAGTGTGTTAAAGGGTTGTCACATCATCATTTCTAGGTCAGGGCTGTGTGTGTTAAAGGGTTGTCACTTCATCATTTCTATGTCAGTGTGTTAAATGGTTGTCACTTCATCATTTCTAGGTCAGTGTGTTAAAGGGTTGTCACATCAACATTTCTAAGTCAGGGTTATGTGTGTGTTAAAGGGTTGTCACTTCATCTTTTCTAGGTCAGGGCTGTGTGTGTTAAAGGGTTGTAACATCATCATTTCTAGGTCAGGGCTGTGTGTGTTAAAGGGTTGTCACTTCATCATTTCTAAGTCAGGGCTGTGTGTGTGTTAAAGGGTTGTCACTTCATCATTTCTATGTCAGGGCTGTGTGTGTTGAAGGGTTGTCTTTTCATCATTTCTATGTCAGGGCTGTGTGTGTTAAAGGGTTGTCACTTCATCATTTCTAAGTCAGGGCTGTGTGTGTGTTAAAGGGTTGTCACTTCATCATTTCTATGTCAGGGCTGTGTGTGTTGAAGGGTTGTCTTTTCATCATTTCTATGTCAGGGCTGTGTGTGTTAAAGGGTTGTCACTTCATCATTTCTAGGTCAGGGCTTGTGTGTGTTAAAGGGTTGTCACTTCATCATTTCTAAGTCAGGGCTGTGTGTGTGCTAAAGGGTTGTCACTTCATCATTTCTATGTCAGAGCTGTGTGTGTTTAAAGGGTTGTCACATCATCATTTCTAGGTCAGGGCTGTGTGTGTGGTAAAGGATTGTCACATCATCATTTCTAAGTCAGTGTGTTATATGGTTGTCACTTCATCATTTCTATGTCAGGGCTGTGTGTGTGTTACATGGTTGTCACTTCATCATTTCTATGTCAGAGCTGTGTGTGTTAAATGGTTGTCACTTCATCATTTCTAGGTCATTGTGTTAAATGGTTGTCACTTCATCATTTCTATGTCAGTGTGTTAAATGGTTGTCACTTCATCATTTCTATGTCAGGGCTGTGTGTGTGTTAAATGGTTGTCACTTCATCATTTCTATGTCAGAGCTGTGTGTGTGTAATGGTTGTCACTTCATCATTTCTAGGTCAGGGCTGTGTGCGTGTTAAAGGGTTGTCACTTCATCATTTCTAGGTCAGGGCTGTGTGTGTTAAAGGGTTGTCACTTCATCATTTCTAGGTCAGGGCTGTCTGTGTTAAAGGGTTGTCACTTCATCATTTCTATGTCCGGGCTGTCTGTGTGTGTTAAAGGGTTGTCACTTCATCATTTTTATGGCAGGGCTGTCTGTGTTGAAGGGTTGTCACTTCATCATTTCTATGTCCGGGCTGTCTGTGTGTGTGAAAGGGTTGTCACTTCATCATTTCTATGTCAGGGCTGTGTGTGTTAAAGGGTTGTCACTTCATCATTTCTATGTCAGGGCTGTGTGTGTTAAAGGGTTGTCACTTCATCATTTGTAGGTCAGGGCTGTGTGTGTGTTAAAGGGTTGTCACTTCATCATTTCTATGTCCGGGCTGTCTGTGTGTGTTAAAGGGTTGTCACTTCATCATTTCTATGGCAGGGCTGTTTATGTTAAAGGGTTGTCACTTCATCATTTCTATGTCCGGGCTGTCTGTGTGTGTGAAAGGGTTGTCACTTCATCATTTCTATGTCAGGGCTGTGTGTGTTAAAGGGTTGTCACTTCATCATTTCTAGGTCAGGGCTGTGTGTGTTAAAGGGTTGTCACTTCATCATTTCTAGGTCAGGGCTGTGTGTGTGTTAAAGGGTTGTCACTTCATCATTTCTAGGTCAGGGCTGTGTGTGTTAAAGGGTTGTCACTTCATCGTTTCTAGGTCAGGGCTGTGTGTTTTAAAGGGTTGTCGCTTCATCATTTCTGAAGCAGGGCTCTCGCTCTTCAGCGTGAAAGAAAGCCAACGGACTGTACACTAAAACCTTTTGATACCTGTCCTCTTCTTTCTCACATCAGCAAACACCCGACACTCTCAAATCCCAAACAGCAGCATCGCTGCTGGATTTGGAGCAAAGAAAAGCTAAACCCCCAACGCCGACCGAGCCTTGCTTGCGTTGCTGGTAGCGTGATCGACGACACACTTGCGCTCGAAAGGGTTAAACAGGCAGCCAAGACAGACACAGAGACAGACACAACGACCAATAAAACAAGGCCATTACCACCCGCGGCGGCACACCCAATTTGCAGCGCTGACAGACAAACCTGCCGGGGATGGTGATGGACTCCCCCCCAACCCCACCCCCCGCCCCCTTCTCCGTTCCTCATCTACTCCCCTACCGCCCCCCCCCCCCCCCAACATACACACCTCCGCCACCACTCCTCTGCCTGTTTCAGCGCCTCTCTAACGTATCGATGTTTCCTTGGCAACGCAAAGAGCTGAAGATGGCTTTGACATCCCAAAACGACGGGCGTATCATCACTTGATCGAGGAGACAGAGCTGCAGTTATACAACTATGGAATGATGAGGAAGGGGGGGGGGGGGGGAGGCAGGGAAGGGGGGGGGGGGAGACAAAAAAAAAGGCGCCCAAGTGGGGACACAGACCCTGCGCGCTTTAAGCTTCCTCCCATGAAATTGCGTCCCCTCCCAGGCACTGTCCCCCAAAAACTGTTATTTGTTATTTTTATTTTGAGCCCCGCGATGCACTTTGCATTCCGGGCATCGTAGAACCGCGCAAGTCAGCCGTGCTGTTGCAGCAACGCAGCAACCTACCACAGGTGTTTACGACGAAGATGTAATATTAAAGGGGACTGTAACGAGAACAGTCTTGCTTCCTGACATCTCTCCTGGGAATACCAACGTTTAGCTTTGGTTTTTATGGAGTATGATGAAAGACGGAACTGGATGGAGTACAGATGTGAATCTACATCTCTTTTGTTTGTGGTGTGTGTGTGTTTTGTGTGTGTGTGTTGTGTGTGTGTGTGGAAGAGAGAGAGAGAGAGAGAGAGAGAGAGAGAGTGTGTGTGTGTGTGTTGTGTGAGTGGTGTGTGTTGGTTTGTGTGTGTGTGTGAGAGAGAGAGAGAGAGACTGGAGAGAGAAGAGAGAGAGAGAGAGAGTGTGGTGTGTGTGTTGTGTGTGTTGTGTGTTGTGTGTATGTGTGTGAAAAAGAAAGAGAGGAGAGAGAGAGAGAGAAGTGTGTTGTGTGTGTGTGTTGTGTGTGTGTGTTGGTTTTGTGGTGAGTGAGTGAGTGAGTGAGTGAGTGAGTGAGTGAGTGAGTGTGGAGGGGAGTGAGTGAGTGAAGTGAGTGAGTGTGTGTGAGTGATTGTGAGTGAGTGAGTGAGTGAGTGGTTTTGGTGTGTTGTGTGGGGTGTGTGTGTGTGTGGTGTGTGTAAGTGGATGAGTGAAGGTGTGTGTGTGTTGTGTGTGTGAGAGAGAGAGAGAGAAGAGGGTGTGTGTTGTGTTTTTGTGTTGTGAGTGGTGGTTGTGTGTGTGTGTGTGTTTGGGGTGTGTGTTTGTGTGGGGGGGGAAAAAAGGGGAATTG
>CM065721.1:61778635-61781135 GCA_033310375.1 Conus canariensis
TTTTCAATTGGAACCACCTGAATTTTATTTCTTTTATTTTTCTCGCAATTTTCAATACGATTTCCCAATCTACTGCGGTAGTTGCTTGAGTTCCCAGTTCACAAAAGACTTAATATTAGTACACATAATTTATTGAGAAGTATATTATAGTAAATTTAGCTCCTTTATTGACACTTGTTATAATTTTCAATAAAATTACAATTTTTCATTCTTGTAATTATTTTCTAATTTTATGTTTCTTTTCCTTGCATATTCTTTTACTGCCGGACACATCCAAAATAGTGTAGAGGATTTAAATGACTTCCCACCTTTGTTGTAAAAGCTTCATAACTTAAAAGTTGCCATTTTCGTCAATCATATCCCCTACGTAGAATATACCTTTCTCTGCCCATAGTTTGTAGAAAAAATGGGAATGGTTATTTTGAATTTATCATTTATAAAAGACAGGTTCTGAAATAATTTCTTCGTTGTTATCTAAATCTACATGAATGCTCAGACTGTCATATGACTTAAATACGTCTTTCCAAAACTTGTTTGCATTTGCTATACAAGAATCTCTTTGATCCAAAATATTTTATATCGTTAACTTCTGGACATTGAGTTACTAAAATGGTCTTCCACTTTGAATCATTATTTACTAATTTTCTTATCCAGGACAATTTCAGTGCTTGCATAAAAGCATAGATATTTGGTATTCCTATGCCCCCATTTTCAATTCATGTACTGCATATTTTCGTTTAATTTTTCAGGCTTTCCCATCCCAGACAAACTCAAAACACATGCTTTGTAATTGTTTTATAACGTCATCAGGAGGGTTTGGAAGCAACAACCACAAGTATACAAGCTTTGACAAAATAAGAGATTTCAGGACTGCAACCGTACCTAATGGTGTGCACATTCGTTTGGACCAAGTTTTGAACAATCTTTTCACTTCCAAAAACTTGTCTGATATATTAAGCTCTATTAATTTTGAAAGGTCATTTTTAAACCATATTCCAAGAATTTTGAATTTTCCTGGATTCCACATCATGTGTTTTTCAACTAGGTACACTATTTTCGAGTCCTTCTGTCCTAACCATACATTGCAAGTTTTTTCGAAATTTAATTTTAACCCCAAAATATGTTCAAATTCTGATAATGACTCGAAAAGTTTTTCATAAGATTTTTTATCTCCTTGTAGAGTGAAACACGTATCGTCTGCAAACTGGATTATCTTGAGCTCTGTTTCTGATATTTTTATTCCCTTAATTTCCTCATCGTTTCTGATTTTGCATGCTAATAACTCTACACATACTACAAATAGATATGGTGATAGAGGATCCCGTTGACGACACCCTCTTTTTTACTGGAAAAGTTTCAGACATTTTGCCGTTAACAATTACGTGTGTTTTAATGTTTTTATAAAAAGTACAAATCCATTTACAAATATTCTCACCAAAACCAAAGCTTTTGATGGCTTTTTACCAGGTAATTCCAGTTAACTGAATCAAAAGCCTTTTCAAAATCTATGGAAACTAGTAGTCCTGGTATATTTTTGTGATCCAAATAGTATATCATATCATACAATGTTCTCAAGTTATCCCCAATATACCTCCCAGATATGAATCTTGTCTGATCTTCGTGTATTAGTTTTGGCAAGACTGTTTTGATTCTGTTAGCTATACATGTTGATCCTATTTTGTAGGTTACATTTAACAATGAAATTGGCCTCCAATTATTGATGAAATCCCTAGATTTGTCTCCCTTGGGTAAACATACTATTACGCCCTCCCTTTGTGTTATTGACATTTCCCATTTACAAAAACTCTCGTTTAAAGAACGAGTAACAAAATCCCCTAGTTGTTTCCAGAAAAAATTGAAAAAAATCACAGTAAATCCATCTGTGCCGGGACTTTTATCATTATGCATATTCTTTAATGCTTCTGTTGCTTCTTCTTTTGTTATAAATCCCTCTAAGTTGTCAGATTCAGATTTGTTTAATTTTCGTATTGTTTCTTTAAACTTACCCATATTGTATATATATATATATATATATATATATATATATATATATATATAATATATATATATATATATATATATATTGGGTGGGCACACACGGCACGACTTAGTCTTGTGTAGTTTACGATGTCAAGAGATCAGCCATTAAATGACGAAATTTACTGCACATATGATACAAATTATACGATTGTGTCTACGGCATTTCCCTTTTACGACACAGCTTTTTCTCTCCTGTCATTGGCGACAAGCCTGAAAGCACCCCCCCCCCCCTCCCCCCCCTCCGGCTTTTCATCCCTTTCCCATCCAGCGTCCTCACAGCGTGTCATTCGACGTGACCCAACTACTCTGCAAACTCGGGTCAATGTCCGTCAAGCTGTTCCGCAATTATCTTTTAACTGTAAACTGTCTTCGTGCTAGGGTTGAACTCGTAGAACGGTCAAGCGTTTTCTTCTTCTTCTTCTTCTTCTTTTTTTTGTCTTTGTCCTCCAACCCTCTATTT
>CM065721.1:61786135-61791135 GCA_033310375.1 Conus canariensis
AGTAAAATTCAGCCAAAAAAAAAAAGAAAAAAGAAAAAAAAGAGCATAAAACAGTACGATAATCTTCCTTCGGAGACGGAAAGTTCAATGCGGTGAAGTTGATTCCGACAGAAAAAGTGGAATGGTTTGATTAATGTGGATAATTTTGTATTATTAAAATGAATGTGCAAGCACAAAGTCACACGGACACACAGATGGTATATATATATATATATATATATATATATATATATATATATATATATATATATATATATGCTTAAAAGCAGACAGTAGTTGTTTCAAACGGAATAGCTGTGAACGGGTTGTGCATATAATGTTTAAAACAGAGAATGGGATACAAACGTGTATGCTTGACGATAGCGCGATCCTTGCAAAACAGAGCGTGGGAAACACAAAAAACATGCACGCTTGACGCTAGCAGTATTCTTGCGAGATGAAGATCGTGAATTCTACCCCCCTTTTCGTGTAACGCATTCAACATGGTGAGGTGGCACGCCCTACACTATTTTGATCTTATCCTCCCTTGTACATATGAGGGAAGAATTTCTCCCCTGTGAACAGACGGGAGAATTTTGGATGAAGTGCCTCCGCAGTTGTAATTAAATATAATGATGTGCAAATCTGTACTTTGTTTTGAGAGGGGAACCGCCGGTAATGTCTCTTGCTCCCTCAACATTGCTGGGACTGGAAACGTAGACATCCTACCCAACTGCTTCACTGAGCTGCGTTGATGATGACAAAGGTAGCAATGGTTTTACAAAAGGCTGTGTTCATATAAACCTATAAAGGTATGTGCTGTTGCTGTTGCATTATTCTGATATTGAAACAATTAAAAACAACACGTGAAACTGTAAAGAAAGTTCTTATTCCTTGCAGGTTGCACCAACCAAATTTGTTGTGGTGTGAGACCACAAAGCGTTCATATAAAGCTAGGGGACTGTGCGGTTACTTTTGCATTACACTGGTATCGAAACAATCAAAAACAAGTGAAATTGTAAAGAATGTTCTTGTTCCTTGCAGGCTGCACCAACGAAAATTGTTGTGGCGTGAGACCACAAAGCGTTCCTATAAAGCTAGGGGACTGTGCTGTCACTTGTGCATTATTCTGGTATCGACAAAAAAATTTAAAAAGTGAAATCGTAAAGAAAGTTCTTGCTCCTTGCAGTTTGCATCAAAGAAACTTGTTGCGGTGTGAGACCACAAAGATAAAACACCATCAACGGGAAGGGCAGGAAACTGATGTGTGGTGTGAGACCACAAAGATAAACACCATCAACGGGAAGGGCAGGAAACATGTGTGGTGTGAGACCACAAAGGTAAAACACCATCAACGGGAAGGGCAGGAAACTGATGTGTGGTGTGAGACCACAAGGATAAAAATACTATCAATCGGAATGGCATGAAACTAATGTTTCGTATGATACCACAAAGATAAATACTATTAACGGAAATGGCATGAAACTGTAATGTGTGGTGTGATACCACAAATATGATAACATAAAATCAACGGGAATTGCATGAAACTAATGTGTGGTGTGATACCACAAAGATAAAACACCATCAACGGGAAGGGCAAAAAACTGTGATGTGTGGTGTGATACCACAAAGATAAATACCATCAACGGGAAGGGCAGGAAACTAATGTGTGGTGTAATACCACAAAGATAAAACACACAGCAACGGGGAAAGGCAGGGAACTGTAATATAAGTAGTACTTTCAGAAGACCCTGGACAGGGGCATACCTCAGGGCGTATACCAGGCAGCACAGCAACGCAAATACAGGCACAATGGACAGAACGTTGCACGGCGGTTGCAGTGAAGAACAGTGTAGAAAAATGGGAACAATTCAGCATCCCCAAAGAAGGAGTATCGCTACCTATGGTGGGATGAAAAACGGTCACAAAAGCACAACAATCTCACCAGTAATGAAACAAGGAGTTTTATCCGTAAAACGAAGAGTCACAGAGAGATTTGCCCCCCCCCCCCCCCCCGGCCCCCCTCCCCCCCCACCCGCCCCCTCTCCTCCGTCCCACAGTTTTACTTCATATAATTGTGATGTGCGAGATCAAGACTCACACTCAAACAGTCCTGGAGTAACTTATTCCTGCTATGATAGAACAGAGTGTGGCTCGAGCATTTGGGCGTTGTCTCTGCTCAGTGAAGGGAATGCACAAGTTTGAGGGAGGATCGGATGTGCGAGTGTGAGACAACAAAGTGCGACACACCCATGCAATCAAGAATTTATTCTTTGCAGCTTACACACACACTGAGAGAGAGAGAGAGAGAGAGAGAGAGAGAGAGAGAGAGAGAGAGAGAGAGAGAGAGAGACAGACAGACAGACAGACAGACAGACAGACAGACAGACAGAGAATGTACATGGCACAAGCTCAGTGCTAGCGTGTACCGACATCAAAGAAATCAACAAAACCAAACAACACCAGGAAAACACTTCGGGGCAGTTAAACATAAAACCACACAAGAATGTGCACATCCACACACAGAAACACACACACACACACACACACACACACACACACACACACACACACACACACACATTTCTATATGTACACGCCCACACACACTCACACACACTCACACACGCCCTAAGCTCCTTACATTCCAAGAGGGCCGGGTCGCATCCAGGTAAAAGACTCCTAGATGTCATTCTAAAGCCAGGTTTTTTTTCCCCCTTCCCTGTCGCATCCGGGATTCGAACGAGCAACTTCCGGGATGGATGGGCGTCTCAAAACCATTGTCTCCATAGGCGGGGATCTTATCCCCACAGCGCTACTGCGACACCTGTTCTAAAGTAGGAAATGTAAGCCGTTATGAAGCTCACTCGTTTATTCCTCCTCAACCACCTCCCAGTGGCCCTCTTTTCAGCTGCCGCTTCCACTGCCTTTGGGAGTCGGGTCTTTTTCTTCTTCTTCCCTGAAATCCGAGCCGTTTATTGAGATCATATGTTGATGAGACTACACCCCCTCCCTCTCGCCCCCCCCCCCCCCACCCCCCACTCTATCTTCTATGGCGAGGATTTGGGCTTGGAAACCCGATTCCCTCCCACGGCTGGCTAGACTGGCGAACTTTTTCCAGTCACATAGATAATAATGATGCGCTTTGCTCATTTTTCGGCTTTCATTGTGAGTGGTACATCCACGTGGAATGCACCACGGAGCTTTTTCATCTTGAAGAAAGATATGAGTGGGTGTAAGCAAAGTGGCCTTTGCGCAAACTGCACAAGACGTTTTTTTTTTGTCTTAACGATCAAGGATATCATTAAAAAGATAGGGGTGGGGGGGGGGGGGGATGGATAGGAAATAATACTTCTGGCATATACGGGAGGAGAAGGCAGTGTTCGCGCGCGCGCGCGCGCGCGTGCGCGCGCGTGTGTGTGTGTGTGTGTGTTTGCGTGTGTATACGTGCGCGCGCTTGCGTGTGTGTGTGTGTGTGTGTGTGTGTGTGTGTGTGTGTGTGTGTGTGTGTGTGTGTGTGTGTGTGAGTGCGAGTGTGTGCGCGCGCGCGCGTTCGTGTGTGCGTGCTTGAGTGCGTGCGTGCGTGCGTTCACGCGTGCGTGCGTGTGTGTGTATGTGTGTGTGTGCGCGTGTGCGTGCGTGCGTGTGTATGCATGCTTGCGTGTGCGTGCGCGCGCTCCTGTGTGTGTGCGTGCGTGCGTGCACGTGTTGTTCGTACAAGTTCAATACGCAGTTTCGCAATCTGACACTTCTATAAAACGAATGTCAACAGACACACCTAGTCTACGAGATAAGCTTCTGGCGTCTAAAATTGACATGGTATTATAAGAAAAAAAAAAGAGTAATGACGGTCTCAGAAAAAGCGCAAAAAAACAGTGAAATGTCACCGTATATGTCAGGTGCCAGTTTACGGGAGACCCATCTGTCACTCACGGATCATGTCATTCAATAACATTGGAACACGAAGGAAAGTGATGGCTGCGGGATGAGACGGAATGCCATCAACTGATAAGATCGTTAATTTCCGGAGGGCAGTAAAAACGGACACAATCGCAACTGAAGGCATTTCAGCAACGGGTGCTGTGTGTGTGTGTGCATGTGTTTGTGTGTGGTGTGTGTGTGTGTGTGTGTGTGTGTGTGTGGGGTTGTGTGTGTGTGTGTGTGTTGTGTGTTGTGGTGTGTTGTTGTTGCTGTTGTTGTTTGTATTCCTAAGTCGATCCCTGTTTCTGTTCTTATTTTTATTCTTCTTTTGCACACCCGTTTCTGTTTCTGTTGCCACTCCTCCTTCTCCTCCTGTTTTCATTTCTGTTTCTATTTCTATCCCCGCTCCTGTTCCTTTCTATTTCAAGTTCCCATTTCTATTCCTGTTTCTCTTCCTATTTCTATCCTTCTGTCTATCCCTATTTCTGTTTCTCTTTCTATTCATGTTCCTATGTTGTTGTTTTTTTGGTCTGTGACTAGTCTTATTCTTACTGCCCACAGTTTCTATATTTCTTATTTCTACGTCTGTTCTTATCATCCGTCCTGCTTCTATTCCTATTCCTGTTTCTGTTAATGTTTCTGCTTCTACGTTTGTCGAGGTTTCTGTTTCTATTCCTTCTTTTGCCGTTGGTTTCTTATTCCCTTTTCTGTTCCTATTTCTCGTTCCGTTTCAATTCTTGTTTGTATTCAGGTCTTTTTTTTTTCTTTTCTTGTTTGCATTTCCGATTTCTGTTCTTATTTCTATATGTTTTTTCTCGTGATTTTCCCTTGTTTCCTCTTTCTCGTTTGTTTTCTTCTTTCAATTTTCTGTCAGTGTTTTTTCTACTCCTATTTTCCATTGTTCTGTTCTGCCTTCCAATTGATATTGCTGTTTCTATTTGCTTCCCTTTTCTAATCCCATTGATATTGCTGTTTCTATTTGCTTCCCTTTTCTAATCCCATTGATATTGCTGTTTCTATTGGCTTCCCTTTTCTAATCCCATTGATATTGCTGTTTCTATTTGCTTCCCTTTTTCTACAATCCCATTGATATTGCTGTT
>CM065721.1:61796135-61803635 GCA_033310375.1 Conus canariensis
ATGTAGAGCATAACAACATTTTGATGTAGCCTGGGTGTTCTAGCCTATGTCAATTGGTCTGACACAGCCTTAAGCCAAGGCGCTTCTTCACTGGTGACTGCGGTAACGTCTTATTTCAGCTACACGAATTTCTTTTTGGTATCACATATATTTTTAAAAAAATTATAAAGTAAAGTTTCAAAAGGGAGTGACTGAGGGCGGAAAACGAAGCAAAACTTAGAAAGAGAGGGGTTAGTTACCGCCAAGGACACAGAGTACAGGACTAGACACAATGCACTTCGACCTCTTGGGTCTTCTTCAGGCAAAAACAAAAAAACATTTAGGACTGTGAACACGAAGAACGAGAAAACACTTATCTTAAATCTTAAAAAAAAAGCACACATGCCGAGACGGAAAAAAGGAGGGCAAGTTGTAAGTTTGGCTCACGTGACCTCGTACATACAAACAGCCGTTTACGCTGCCTTCCTTTAATGCGTTGTCGTTCTAGTGGCGAGTTGTGGTATAAGAAGATACGTCTCCTTGCCACTACTCCGCTGGGATGGTTTATCTCTGTCTGCTGTATGAATGTGGATGGGTGTGGACGTGCAAGATGCAATGTCATTAAGTAGCCTAACTAAAGGGACCGGGGGGGGGGGAGACAGACAGACAAGAGGGAGAGAGGGGGGAGAGAGAGAGAGAGAGAGAGAGAGAGAGAGAGAGAGAGAGAGAGAGGACGAAAAGAGAGAGAGAGAGAGAGAGAGAGAGACAGACAGAAGACAGACAGACAGACAGACAGACAGACAGACATACAAGCATTTTGCTTGTTGTACTCGTCTTATATGTTGTTGCTGCTTTTGTGTGTACTTCTTGAATAAATTCGTTTAAACCAGACAGACAGACAGGGAGGGAGAGAGAGAGAGAGAGAGAAGAACAAGAAGAAGAACAAGTTAATTCTTCAGGCCACCAGCCCCTAGAATGGGGTCAAACAAATCACATATCTCAGCGATCGTGGAGAGAAAAAAAAAAGAAAGAAAAGTATGAAGTTGATCTAACTTGTGACATATGTAATGCATGGTCGCAATCTTATTGATTTTCTCTTAAACTTTCCATGAAATCCTGTCTTATCTTCAAAGCATTAAAAAGGAACAAGCACAGCCTACGGATTTTCCAAACAGAGCCATTTTGTAATATATTAATAAATGACTGATCATCAAGAGTTAAATATTTCTGCCTTAATCTTGTGTATAAAATACAATGGTTTATAACATGCTCCTCGTCTTCTAATACATTGCACATTTTGCACAGAAAATTTCCATTGTTCTTAAATGTTCTGCGGAAAAATGAACCATTGATTGGCAACAAACCCAGCCGAAGCTTAGTCAAGCAACTCCTGAAGCATTTTATGTCCATATATTCGAAATACCGTTCACAAGCAAAGTTTGTCTTGAACAGTCGGTATCTTCGGTACATATCTTTACTTGTTACAGACCCGTTCCACTCCTGCATATAAATATCCTTCAGTCTCTGTTTAAACACTGCTATAAAAGTTTGTTCACAACCTACGCCTTGTTCCAGCCACACGTATCCAAACCCAGACGAGAAAAGAATGTTCTTTACTAAAGACACCCAACATTTTTTACCGTTCTCGTCTAGGTTTCTTAACATTAAATATGCTTGCCTGGGTAATCTATGCCCCTCCATCTTTGTCAGCCTCAGCCAGTAACGAATGCATCTTACTGCACTATTTACGTACAAAGGATAGCGGCCCAGTTCGCCAAACGCAAACTTGTTTGGTACTCTGAGGGGTATACTTAAAAAGCGCTTACAAGCCAACGAGTGTATTTTTTCAACAGAATCAAGTCTATGGAGTCCCCACATTTCAGATGCATAAAGAAGAACGGGCTGTACCTGCGCATCAAATATTCGAAAAAAAACAGTTCTGTGAAATGTCATTCAGTTTCGTAATATATCTGATGCAATCAAGACATGCTCTCTTACCTTTCACTGCAAGGGCGTCTACTCCTCTAGTTATACTCATTTTTGTTGTAAATACAAATCCCAGGTAATTATACTCGTTAACTATATCCAGTTGCACACCATCAATATTCCACTTTTCATGTTTTCCAAAAAAACACCCTTCCGAAAAACCATTACCTTAGTCTTGTCAGTGTTAACATTCAGAACTAGTCTTTTGCACGCATTATTCAACAAATTAATTTGATTTTGCAAACCAGCTGCAGTGTTAGACATTAGTACAATATCATCTGCAAACAAAAGCAGATACAGATCTACCAGACCGGGTAGAAACTGAATTCCATGCATCCCATTATTGTTTACACTTGATGCAATTTCATTTATAAATAAAGAAAACAACACTGGACTCAAAATACAACCCTGCCTTACACCAACTGGACAATGAAAATATTTAGTAAATTTATCTTCGATACGCACACAAGAAGTGACACATTTATACATAGCAGTTACAGCATTCATAAATTTTCCACGTATTCCATTTTGCAATAAAACATCGAACAAAAGTTGGCGTTGAACTGAATCAAATGCTTTCTTCAGATCTACAAAACAAGCATAGAGTTTACCTCCTTTCTTAGATAGACACTTTTCAACGATAGCATTAAGTGTAAAAATATGATCTGTTGTGGAGTAGCCACGTCTAAACCCAGCTTGTGACTCAGTCAACTTTTTGTTTTCTTCAACCCATTTAACCAATCTCTGATTCAATACAGACGTGTAACATTTACTTACTAAACTCAATAAAGAAACACCCCTGTAGTTATCTGGTAAACTGGTATCTCCTTTCTTAAAGATAGGTACAATAATTGCCTTAGCCCATTGTTCCGGGTATATTCCTTTATCAAACAGTATGTTAAACAGCTTTGTAAGAAACTTCACTGCAGTGCTGTCTGCCGATTTTAACATTTCCGCAAAGATATTATCTGGCCCACAGGCTTTCCCTTTTTTCAGTTTTTGTACAGCGCTGTAGACTTCCTGTTCCGAAATGGCTCTGTTAAGTTCGTAGATACAGTTATTAGTTTGCTCAGCCTGCATTTGATCGTGTGTTGGATCCTGTCCAGTTGTGACTTCGTTCTCGTTAAACAGCCGTTGAAAGTGAGCATACCACTGGTTTTCTGTTATTTCTTTACAGAGTCCCGTTTTACTTCTTCCTGAAATTTGTTTAAGTTCTTTCCAGAACTGTTTGCTGTTGTTGCTCATGGAAGCCAGCTGCCTAGCTTTATCGCGTTTATAACTCGTTTGCTTTGACCTACTTAGATCTTTATATTCTTTGCGAGCTTTAACGTATAGCAGTCGATCATTAGATTTCGTTTGTCTGAACCTATCTAGAAGTTGTCTGGTAAAAAGTTTTGCGAAGCTACAATCCGCATCAAACCACTGAGGTTCTTTCTTGTCACTATTAATGAAAATGCACTTTTTCATACACTCACTTGCCTTTAACAATGCAGCCGTAAATTGCTCCAGGGCCTGGTCAACATTATTATCTAAGAGACGAAATGCATTATTACAAATCTCTTGAACTTCATTTGAATGAAAGGTTTCCATAAAATTGGCTTCCCTGGTGGGATCCCAAACTATTTTTTCAATTTTCCTTATCTTTGATGCATTATTACCACACCCAGTGTTTTCCTTTGTACAAAGAGTCAATGCCACAGGGAAATGTGGTGAATCAATGAAGGAAAGGACATTCAAAGAGCTAACCACATCTTCACTGCACAGATCTTTGGACATTACAGCATAGTCAATTGTACTTCCACCAGTTTTACAGACAAACGTCAATGAGTCATCACAGTGAAATCGACACAGTCCATTGATTATAACACAATCAAATGCTGAACACATGCCCAGAGTTGTTTACCGAAAGCATTAGTTTCTTTATCATCCGATTTACGTTCAAATAAATTATCAACATCTTCACTCGTGTCCATACGATCCCAATAGTTGTGTTTCACGTACACATCTGCAAAAAGAGCATTCTCACTACCAGTCCTCGCATTCAAGTCCCCAATGATAATAAGAGAGAAATCTTCCGACAAATCATATAAATCAAGCATGCACTGCTCCAACACATCAATACCATTACCGTGTTCTGCAATGTTCCAGTATTTACTGTCATACGGGTGAATATATAGACAAACCAAAAACACGTTTTTATTGACGCAAAATAACGATTTGTCTAGTTCCAAAACCACCATGTGTTCATACTTAATATCAATTCTTCGAACGAGTTTTGACAAAATCTTACGTACAAACACCATCACACCACCCGAATTTCTAGAATTCGCTGATATTTTCACGGCTTTAGAAACGTACACATCATAATCTTGGAACGCAGTATAATCGTACTTGTCCGTAGCCACAAATGTCTCATTTAGTGAAAATATGTCAAATGTAAGAAGTGATTGAACCACATCTTTAACACCAAGTTTCTGAAACCACCCGTTGCAGTTCCACGTGCATATCCTTAGTTTGTTGAGGCTTTGGCCACACCCCTATTTCATTATGTTTGTTTTCCCCTCTCCCCCCTCTAACCTGGCCACCCCCCCCCTACCCCCTCTCCCCCCTCTCTGCTGTTGTGCCTGCCCCCTGTTTCCCGATCTGACCCACTGTTGCAGTGTCTGTGCCGATTGTTCAGGCCGGCTCACTGAAGTGGCACGTGCTTTTTGCCGCGTGGTCACAGGGCTCCTTGCTGCTGACGTCACGAGAGCAGTGCTGTTCCTCCGTGCGCCCCGCGCACTGGATTGTGACGTATCGGGGTTGGCCTCTGACACGCTCGCGCCGTCACGGTTCGGTTGCCTTACACTGGTACGATTCATATCTGGGTACTCCGACGTGTGCAGCAAATAACTTGGTTGGGAAGATGTGGCAATGCCGAAATCTTCGTCCGTGCGGTCGGGTGGGGGCAGGGGTGGGAAGTCCGTTCGCGATCCGCTGAATCCTTCCGGCTCGGGATCGTCAAGTGATGCCGCGTCCGCTTGTATGTTTGTACCCGTCTTCTGGCTGGGGATTACCTTCACCACTGTCTTCCTCCCCAAGATGCCAAGCAGAGATTTTCTTAAACGCTTTTACTTTCTTTTCTTCCAGGTCGAAGGTGAAGATGCCATCTCTAGTGAGAAGCTTATCAAATCTAAGCTTGGGCTTCTCCCCAGCCTCGTACAACTCTTTGGCTTTGCTTCTCAGTCCTTGGCGTTTCTGGCGCACCATGGCAGAAAAGTCTTCCCTGACATACACTTTACTGAATTTTCCTGATGATTTCAGATTGCGGGCGCTTTTCAGGATTAAAGATTTTTGTTTGTATGACAGCAGCTTAACCACAACAGCGTTTTCATTGTGAGTTCTGTGGGCTCTTTCAATGTGGATGTCTTCTGTGATCCCCATCCCCTCACTGACCACTGCCTTGACCTGCCGTTCACACTCGTCCCAGCTCTCCCTGTCCTGTGTTTTCTCTAGCCCGAAGAACAGGTTATTTCGCCTACTGTTGTTTTCAAGATAGTCACACTTTTCACACATGACCTTCATCTGTTCACGTAAACCCTCGTTTTCCTCTTGAAGCCTGTCGCACCTACATCTGAGGTCAACAACTTCCTCTTGAAGCCTGTCGCACCTAGATCTGAGGTCAACAACTTCCTCTTGAAGCCTGTCGCACCTAGATCTGAGGTCAACAACTTCCTCTTGAAGCCTGTCGCACCTAGATCTGAGGTCAACAACTTCCTCCTGAAGCCTGTCGCACCTAGATCTGAGGTCAACAACTTCCTCTTGAAGCCTGTCGCACCTAGATCTGAGGTCAACAACTTCCTCCTGAAGCCTGTCGCACCTAGATCTGAGGTCAACAACTTCCTCTTGAAGCCTGTCGCACCTAGATCTGAGGTCAACAACTTCCTCCTGAAGCCTGTCGCACCTAGATCTGAGGTCAACAACTTCCTCTTGAAGCCTGTCGCACCTAGATCTGAGGTCAACAACTTCCTCTGAAGCCTGTCGCACCTAGATCTGAGGTCAACAACTTCCTCTTGAAGCCTGTCGCACCTAGATCTGAGGTCAACAACTTCCTCTTGAAGCCTGTCGCACCTAGATCTGAGGTCAACAACTTCCTCTTGGAGCTGCCCGTGTTTCTGGTCTCTGCTGGCAATCTGATCCGTTAATGATGTCTTCAGGTCATCCATAGCTAAGCTAATCCGTTCAGATTGCTTATCCTGCTTTTCCTCTATTCTTCTTACGCAGGCTTGCATGTCCAGCATCCCTCTCACGAACTCCTGTAGGTCCGGCGCTGCTTGCTGCTTGGACAGGTCAGCCATCTCGCTCCTCTTTTCCCCCCTCACTCCAGTCTGCTCGATGTCTTCTGCCTGACGGTCATCTTCAGTGGTTGGACCGGGGCCAGGATTGGACTCCACGTCCCCACAAGCCAGCAGATAGCAGGACATGAAAATCAGCACCACAGCAGTCAGGACACCGAAACGTGCACGACAGTAAACTGGACTCACTGAACGCTGGAACACTGCAGTTTTAGAAGAGTACATTGCACAGTCCATCATCAGGCACACAAAGTGTCTTTCCATTGTACCACATCCTTTGAAGAGAAACAGCACGCCTATGGGTCTAACAACCGAGGATTTACGGCGTAAAATGGCACTTTGAACAGAAACAAACCTGCCCGTCACTTGCCGATATTGTTGCTCACTCACTGGCATGATGGTGGAACACAGTAATGTCACTTATGTTGGTAGAAAAGTGCCTAAATTGACTTTTTCGCGAGACTGAAACCAAAACACGTCGCCATGATAGCTTGCGTTGACCTTGACCCCCGAGAGAGAGAGAGAGAGAGAGAGAGAGAGAGGGAGGGAGGGAAAGGGGGCACACACACACACACACACACACACACACACACACACACACACACACACAGACTGAGCGAGAGAGATAGAGACACAGAGAGAAGAAGAAGAAGAAGAAGAAGACGTTCAAGAACAAGAGGGAAAGTTTAAACAACATTTGTTTATTTGTTTGTTTTGCTTTGTTTTTTTTTCAAAATAAAACCCGTCTCTCTTTGGATACAAACTAAATAAATGTCGCCTTTAAATGCTAGCGATCAGAAAGCAGCTTGTTTTTGTCTGAATATAATGTGTGGCCTAATTATTACTATTACTCGCGCACCATCAGCAGTCACGTTCTCTGACCGCTAAATCATGCGGTACGCAATTCAGCCACTCTCTGGGGGCAACAGGTCAAGGATTTCCGCCGTTTCCGCCGGATCTCTCTCTCTCTCTCCTCTCGTCTGTCTGTCTGTCTGTCTGTCTCTCTCTCTCTTCTCTCTCTCTCTCTCTCTCCCTCTCTCTCTCTCTCTCTCTCTCTCTCTCTTCTCTCTCAGAAGAACGAACTGAGCTGCATTTCTTCACTGAAAAAAATTCCTAGATATCTTGCCGCGCGACGTGTGATGACGGCGAGACTTAACCTGAAGAAACAACAAAGAAGCGGCGCTATGCGGAAGCCGACCTG
>CM065721.1:61813635-61816135 GCA_033310375.1 Conus canariensis
GCGGGAAAGGGAGGAGAGAAAAAGATGAAAATGGATAGTGACGAGGATAGGACCGGAGGGGGGGGGGGGGGGGGGGGGGGGGGGGGGGGAGGGAGGAGAGAGAGAGAGAGAGAGAGAGAGAGAAGGTTGCTTATAGCCCAGCCGACCGCAAAGGGCCATCTCAGGGCTGGGGGCGGGAAGGAAGAGAGCATGGATGGGAAAGAGAGGTGAAAAGGGGGGGTGTGGGGGGTGGGGGGGTGGTGCAAAATCGAATCCGTCTAAGGCTAATTCAATAAAGAGAAAGAAACTCAGTAAATACATTCCGCTTCCCTCCCCCCTAGGGATCCAGTTCTAAAGTATAAACTGGCTTACTCACAAATGTACTTACAGTCGATAAGAACAAACAGTAGTACCCATAGCGACACGGGGAAACAAACAGAAACGTGTCAGTACCTCCTGCAAACTTAAACTTTAGATGAATAAAGGAGACTAAGCGGTTGGGAAGGGAATCTCTCCAGCAATAACTTTAAAGGATGAACTGAAAGATTCTTGTAACAGAATGTAATTAAGTACCGGCACTTGCAGAGGCAGACACTCCTACACAAGCGTACACATAAAAAAAGCCTACAAACTCGAGCGTGTGCGTACATGTGTCTGTACGGGTAGGGGTAGAGGAGACGCGGAGAGGAGGGGGGGGGGGGGGGGGGGATGTGAGAGGACTGTTTGCCCATCTGCGTAGAAAATCATTTGATTCTTTTTTGACATCTGTTCACTAAGGTCAGGCAGGGGCCGGAATAGCCCAGCTGGTAGAGCGCCGGACTCCTGATCCTGGGGTTGCGGGTTCGAATCTCCGCCGGGTCGTTTCGGTACGGGGAGGATTTTTCCCTCGGAGTTAACATTGATTCTGACTTCATTTCCCATACAGTCATTCGAATAAGACTATAAACCAAGGTTCCGTGTGTGAACGCACGCATAACATTTTGCACACACGTCAAATCCCATCACCAACTTTCGGAGGAGAAGGCCAGTTTGGCCGTTGGTATGGATGACACGCTACACATAGCATGCACTTTCCCCGAAGCTGGAGTATGGCTGCCTTAATGGCAGGATAAAAAAACGGTCATACACACAAAACTCCACTCCCTTTGTTCAGTAGATGGGATTAATCCTTGCCTGTCTACACAGGAAGTGTCCGCAGGAGTATCAGCCTGCGTACGCAGAAAGAAAAAAAAAAGAAGGAAAGGTCAGACAACCACACATAGCACCTTTTTTCCAGCACGGCAATGACCTGTCCATTGGTGGACCTGGCTGACACGGTTGCAGGATGGCGTACTGCTTTGTAGTGTGTTTTTGCATAATTAAAGCTGGATCATTGAATTTATAAACAACTGTGTACAGAATTGATTTTAATGGCTGACAGCTCTGATGTCCCTCCGTCTTCACCTCCCCGATTCCCCACGTCCCCCTGCCCCCCCCCCCCCCCCCCCCCCCCCCCCCCCCCCCCCCCCCCCCCCCCCCCCCCCCCCCCCCCCCCCCCCCCCCCCCCCCCCCCCCCCCCCCCCCCCCCCCCCCCCCCCCCCACCATTCGCGGTTGGCCGAGCAGTAAACAGTGTTAAAATTGACCGGCAATGAACATATGGCGAAGTTCAATCGGACATTGACACGAACTTTTCACGCTAAGCAGACAGCTGGAACTAATAAGAGTTCATACAGATTCTGACCCATCTGACGGCACGAAGCGCGGATAGAAAAAAAAAAGAGGAAAAAAAAAAAAGAAAAAAAACCCCAGAGGCAGGCAATGGATGTGTAGCCACGGTTAAAAGATGGTTATTTATTGACGAAAAAAAAAGTCCAACAAATAAACATAAAAACAGATAATGGACTGACGCAAAGAAGCTTCTGAATTATTTGTCGAGCTGCTTTCTGTCATCAGATTATCTTTCCTTACCTGTGGCTACGTACGCCGCCACTGCTGAACAGAAATCTGCAACAAGAGTTGGGTCCTCGCTTTTCAAGAGCTTGCTTTATGACAAGTGGTACATCACATACAACGCACCACGAAGCTTCCTCGCTTTTTAATTAAAAGACTACTTTACACTAAATGGTATATCACACATAGAATGCACTAAGGAGTTTCCTCGTTTTTGTACTCCCAGTTCTTATAGAACAGGGAGTACTTTACAGTGGGAACGAAGAAATACTCCCCCCCTCTCTCTCTCTCTCTCTCTCTCTCTCTCTCTCTGTAGGTGTGTGTGTGTGTGTGGGTGTGGGTGTGTGTGTGTGTGTCCGTCCGTGGTCAAAATGTGTTCCACTCGCTCCACACAAAACTACTGGGCCGATCTTTCAGAAAATTTGTAGATATGTTCATTATGGGTCACGGATGATGCCCGATGTTTTATTTTACCGTTATGTCCGCTACTAACGGCTATAAAGGCCCATAACGGTTTTTCTTCTTTATGGAATATCTCAGAAAGTACTTGGCTGATCTTTCTGACAATTTGTAGGTATGGTCATTATGGGT
>CM065721.1:61831135-61851135 GCA_033310375.1 Conus canariensis
ACTTTTACTTATGACACAAGAGTGCAGATTCCTCCACACCAACCAATCACGAAAGGGTTTCCGTCAAAGCAGGGCTTGTCAACCATTCATGTCACTGATTTCCGTGACAGGAGAGCTTATCAACCAGTCATGAAATGATTTTCATCGCAGGAGAACTTGTTACCCGGTTACAAAGTGAGTTCCTTCACAGAAAAGCTAACAGTTCCCAGGTGGCAACATTCACATGCCTGTATGGAACTCCCGTAGCCTCAAAAACCGAGAAGAACACTTTCCTTTCTAAAAACAACTAGTCTCCAAGACAACAGTGACCATTACTTGTGTCATACGCACCGTCGAATTAAAAATGTGGTACAATACAGGTTGACTTGTGAAAACAACAGACAGACGTACACTCCAGAGCAAATCTCCTTCAAAGATTTGACGGATCTATCTTGCCAATAACCCGCTTTTTTTGTTGTTGTTCTGTTCTTAAAGGAGCTATACTCCAAAGTACACGTTTCTCTGCTGTTTTCTCCATCGCATCTGCGTTTTACTGTTTTATAGTAACGACTAACATTTTTCCACTTGAAAAAGTACACAGAGTAAACATCACTGATGTTAACTAACATTTTTCCACGTGAAAAACTACACACAGTAAACATCACTGATGTTGACTAACATTTTTCCACGTGAAAAACTACACACAGTAAACATCACTGATGTTGACTAACATTTTTCCACGTGAAAACTACACATAATAAATATCACTGTGTTGACGGACTTTTTTTTACGTGAAAAACTACACACAGTAAACATCACTGATGTTGACTAACATTTTTCCACGTAAAAACTACACACAGTAAACATCACTGATGTTGACTAACATTTTTCCACGTGAAAAACTACACACAGTAAACATCACTGATGTTAACTAACATTTTTCCACGTGAAAAAGTACACACAGTAAACATCACTGATGTTGACTAACATTTTTCCAGGTGAAAACTACATACAGTAAACATCACTGATGTTGACTAAAATTTTTCCACGTGAAAAACTACATACAGTAAACATCACTGATGTTGACTAACATTTTTCCACGTGAAAAACTACACACAGTAAACATCACTAATGTTGACTAACATTTTTCCACGTGAAAAACTACACACAGTAAACATCACTGATGTTGACTAACATTTTTCCCAGGTGAAAACTACACACAGTAAACATCACTGATGTTTAACATTTTTCCAGGTGAAAAACTACACACAGTTAACATCACTGATGTTGACTAACATTTTTCCACGTGAAAAACTACACACAGTAAACATCACTGATGTTGACTAACATTTTTCCACGCGAAAACTACACACAGTAAACATCACTGATGTTGACTAACATTTTTCCACGTGAAAAACTACATACAGTAAACATCACTGATGTTGACTAACATTTTTCCACGTGAAAACTACACACAGTAAACATCACTGATGTTGACTAACATTTTTCCACGTGAAAAACTACACACAGTAAACATCACTGATGTTGACTAACATTTTTCCCAGGTGAAAACTACACACAGTAAACATCACTGATGTTTAACATTTTTCCAGGTGAAAAACTACACACAGTTAACATCACTGATGTTGACTAACATTTTTCCAGGTGAAAAACTACACACAGTAAACATCTCTGATGTTGACTAACATTTTTCCACGTGAAAACTACACACAGTAAACATCACTGATGTTGACTAACATTTTTGCACGTGAAAAACTACACACAGTAAACATCACTGATGCTGACTAACATTTTTCCCAGGTGAAAAACTACACAAAGTAAACATCACTGATGTTGACTAGCATTTTTCCACGTGAAAAACTACACACAGTAAACATCACTGATGTTGACTAACATTTTTCCCAGGTGAAAAACTACACACAGTAAACATCACTGATGTTGACTAGCATTTTTCCACGTGAAAAACTACACACAGTAAACATCACTGATGTTGACTAACATTTTTCCAGGTGAAAAACTACACACAGTAAACATCACTGATGTTGACTAACATTTTTCCCAGGTGAAAACTACACACAGGAAACATCACTGATGAGAGAACTATAAAATAGGCATTCTGGCTCACCCACCTCCGCCAGCTCCAACCGGCTGAAGCCGGTTTCGCTGTTGCTCCGCCGGCTTACCCAGAATGCCTATTTTATAGTTCTCTAATAGTAAACACTTTACAAACATACATAATGTGTAGGATTATCTGTTTTTAATACTAATTTAGAAAACTTTTGAGACTTAAGTTTTTGCTTAATCCTTCGTTTTTCTTGATCGTCTTCAATAACATCATTTTCACGCATACATTCATCAAATGCGTCTCTGTCTTTCATGTGGAATAAAACTACAGTCTTTAACTGTTCTCTAAAGTCTTTTAAAACCGAGTTATATTTTTGACATAAAATCCACACACTTATCCCAGCATGTCTTCCACTGAAAGCCAGTTTTGATAAAGTGTTTCTCTTTTTAACTATGTCTCTTTCTGCTGAACAGTCATCTATAATAAATAGTGTCTGAGTTCCTTCAAACTGTCTATAAAAGTGTTCTAAGCACTCGCTAAGTTTATTGCTAGGATCAACTAAATAGATTTCATCATCCGTCCATATAAACCTTCTGTCGTGATATGCTTTGTTCCATTTGAGTGTTGGACAGAAAATTACAATATGATCAAAATTATAACGATAAACTGTTTGTAATAGGTCGAGGACAAATATTGTTTTTCCACAACCAGTCTGTCCACAAATCAATGAACAATGAGGGGTTTTTGTCATAAAGTTTAACATCGGCATTGACACCAAAGTCGTTTGCTCCATAGTTTTATAACAGAATTTAATTTACACCAGTTAGTGTTGTTATCATACTATCCGTCAAAATTTGATCAGTACAATAAAATCTTATAAGGTCTAAATGTGTCAGATTAATCCAACTCAGTTTTGTCAGATTGTTTCTATTAAGACTAACATTGATTTTGTTGCTTGTTGTTACGACCTTAAAATTTTCACCATCGTGACGAACCACAACAGTAACTTTAAGATTGTCAACGTCTAAGTTTTGCCAGCTAATAAGAATTCCTTCCATAAGGTTGTCGCTGACACCCACAGCTCCATTCCTCCCCACATCTTTTAAGACAGAAATTTCAAATATCATTGTGAACGTGTCTCCTAATAACGTGCGTGGAAAGAACTGTACTTTTGTAGTAGCTTCCTTCAAAACTGATTCTCTTCTGTGGAGGATGTACTGTTTGCTCCCAAACTTCTTTATTTCGATCTCTTTTCGACTGTTGTCCTCTGGCATAAGACTTACATGTAAAGGGCCAGAGTTCAATGCTTTTCTGAAACTTTTTTGACGGTCGAAAAATGTAAATGGGCTTACGAATTCAAATTTTATGTCCCATTCTAAATATGGTTCTAAGTGCCATTTGTTGTCAGTTTTTCGAACTATTTTATATTCATACTGACCTGTATTATTTGCTTCTAGATTGCGTAGTTGTTCTAGTTTAGGAAACCTTTTGTTGTCGTCAACCTCTTTGCGCTTATAATAACCATCTTTAGTGTACTCAAAACCATACAAAGTGCCTATCTCACCGTTCTGTTCAAAGTCCTCAACGTCTGCAAGGTCTTTTAATTCTAAAGTTACACACCTCTCAGGCGCTAATGTAACTCCTGATTCTTCTGGCCCACGAGACATTATTTTTAGTACACCTTATTATTTTATTTCTAAAACAATGTGCAGGTTATCACATTTCACGACTTTTCCTGTTTGGTCTTTGATTTTTATATTAAACGATCCGACCCTCCCACAAGCTAATCTTTTAAACTGTAAATTAGGGAATCGTATAATTTCATAATCGCAATATGCAGCTTTCCCTGATGGAAGAGCTCTTAAAACAGTTGAGGGCCTTCCATCATATAAGTTTTCATCAGTGCTCAGCTCATCCAAATGTACATAGAGTAATGGATATAAGGCAAGATCGAGCGGATATTCTCCCTCATAAGTAGTTTTGTCTGATGTAACTCTAAAACCATGATTGTTAGTTGTAAAGCCTAACATTTTAGCTAGCTCTACATCAAAAAGGTAATGGACTACTTCTTTTTCAGGTTCGAATGTCAACATTATTTTCAAATTTGCATTGTTAAGTTTGAGAGTAATGCCGAAGTTACTCATTGCTTCTTTTAGCGAGCAAAACCCGTAATAACCATCAGGTATGGTTAACTGGCTAACTAAGTTTCCTCTATTATCAAATTTTTAATCTTATTATTTTCCTTGGATTCAGTTATATTAAACCATACGACTTTGTAAAAAATTTCATGGAGTGCAACCCTTTGGGTTCCGCATTCATTATCAATAGCATATTCTAAAAACGAAGGACTGTCTTGAGTTGTTATTGTTACAAACATTTTTAAAACAATTTAAAAATGAGTGCATTCAAATATACTAATGCAAAATATTCTGTTGGGCCGCACTACAGTCCTAAAGATATAACAACTGATACCCTCGACATTTCTGTGACTCAGTCTGACGCCTTTCAAGTAAAGGTTAGTACTCCATTGAACAGATATCTTAACCCTCCTATTAAAAACGACTACATCCCGAAAGTGTGGTTTAGTCATCCGATGCAGTTTTATCAGAACCAGTTAAACTTTGCTGTGTTTTGTGCATCAACTGGGTGTGGAGTGTCGTATGCGGATCATTTAAATCATCCTGATCCTTTGGTGAGGTCAGTGTATAGATTTCATTTTTATTACACCTTCAGACGTATTTTATCTGAACTGCAAGCGCCATTACCAAATGACAAAACGTTTAATCCATTCAGCAACAGAATAGATTACAAGGCTTTTGAAAGGATCTGTAACGAATTTGATATTGACCCAAAGACAGACTTTAGACAAAAGTTGGATCTTAATCATGGTTTAGGCACTCTTTATTATTGGGGCGTGCATAGAAAGTATAACTATGATTGGAATCCTCCTTACACATCTTTCTCTTCAGGCACAACTGTTCACCTCGGGTCCATAGAGCAAGAGCATAAACAGCATGGACAACATTTATTTTGGATACTTCTAAGGGCCTAACTAGAGCGGGAATAGAACGAATAAACGACTCTATTCGTACTTATGTTTGGTGTTTGCTAGGTTCGCAAGCACAGGCAAGATCTAACATAACTGATCCTTCTACTGGCTTTGACGCCCAAAAACAGTATTTAGCAAATTTAGAGGATTCTATTAATTCTGCAATTGATTTGCCTTCAAGTATTAAAAGGTACCAAAATGTTTTACAATTTGCAAGATCGAAAGTAGACTTTGCTGTCGGCACTGGTTTATACATGCTACCTTCTGACCTCAGGCTCCAGGTAGGAACAATAATAAACTACAACAATGAAATCCTTGTTGCAGGAAATGAACAGAAGGTTGGACAAAACGACATAAATTCTGAGCCAGTAATATTACAAACAATAAAAAAACACCCCCCAAGATTAAGTCATCCAATCCCCAAGGCCCAAAGCCCAAAGGCCATTGAAGACGCGCGTGATGACCATGAATATGAAAAGACGGCACTTGTTATTGGATTAACTGCCCTAGGATTACTTGGTCTTTATCTTACTAAAGAGTAACCCAACTATTAAGACAACTAATGCCCATAAGTGCTCAGCCATAAAGCCAACTACTTTACTTGCGGCAGACAAAAGCCAGCTAACGATCCCTCCTATTATACTAGGCAAAGAATCTATTGCTTTACTGGCTAATTTTTTTAGTAAGTTTGCAAGGTGATCGAGTTGTTTTTTTACCCATGATTTATCTGACGACGGAGTTGGCGGGCCTGGTGGCACTGCTCCTCCACCACCGCCGCCTGTAATAGCCAACACCAGTGTACTTATTGCAAATCCTAAGGCTGTTATAACACTTGCTAATGTGACGCCTTGCTCTCTAAACAGTGTTCTTATTCGTTCTGCTAACGTTGTGTCTTCATATAAAATTCTTTGGATAGTTTCTCTTATTCTGCTCACTTGAGTTCGTAATTGTTCTCGGTTAGTAGACAGCACTTCTAGTCTTGCTGATCTCTCTTGTTCAAGATCTTTTAGTCTTTGTGTTATTCTTTCTTTAACACCAGGTCCTAAGTTGTGGTCATCAGCCTCAACTAGTTTTTCTTTTTCTCTTTTTATATGCTCATCTAGTTCACCCAGTTTTGCTAAATTGTTTGTTAATTCGCCTCTGATGCTTTTCAAAGCATGATCAAGGGCCGTTATTTCTCTCATAGGTAGCGGCGGATCGTGCATAGTTTTTAATACTGTTTCTTCTGAAAAACTGGTTTCTATTATTTCGTCTGCTGTTGGGCTTAAATCTTTAAGGGGTATGTTTTGAATTTGGTTATCTGTTGGGAGTTCTTGTAGTGTGTTTTGAAGTTTAGCAACTGCCTCACTGTCTAATCTTCGCGGTTTAGCAATGCCAAGGCGATTTTGATCGCTCACACTGAGCCTTTGTCTAATTGTAGTCTTTGCTAAAAACTTTGATGGGTCTGGTTTAGTTGTAAGCTGAACAAGTTGTCCTTGCTCGTTTTTCACAAACAAATGGTCATCTTTTGTTTCAAAATCATTAGGGTCTATAAATTCGGGAGGTTCTTGGCCTAAACTTTGATAAAATGATTTGACCTTACTTTCTGTTAATTCACGCCGCAATGATTGTAATGGATGTGTCAAAGGCGTCATTTCACTCATGTCGTCTCCAGGATCAAAAACATCATAATCTTCTTCTGCCATGTTTTTAAATAATTAACTTTTTATTTTGTTTTATAAAAAAATGTCACAAGCATATGGCTCGATTCTTGACCCGCATAAAAGACTGAAAGAGCCCTTTGGCGTGAAGGGAAATAAACAGAATATTATTGTTCCAAATAATCCATCTACTATTGATTCAGATCAAATTCTTACTGTTAAATTTCCAGACCTAGGAGCAGATGAAGTGATTGTGCCGGGATCTGCACGGCTTACTTTCAAAATAGAACTTGATTCAGCAACAGACCCAAACAGGACAGTAGTCCAGAATCTGGGACGGGCAATCGTTAAGAAAATTTCTATAAAACTTGAGGGGCAAGAAATATTTTCTTTACACAATGCAGACATATTTTTAATCTATTGTGATCTATGGCTAACCGATAATGAAAGGGCCGATCTTGCGTTTCAAGGAATCGAAAATAACGAAGCACTAAAACACAGAATAGACGCCGAAGATGCTAAAGCCGGCAACAAGTATGAAGCTGTAAGTTTTGCTTATGGAAATCGCTTTTCTATACCCTTAGATTTTGAGTTGTTAAAAGCGCATGCGCCATACTTTCAAGGAGCATTAAAAGACAGATTGTCATATGAACTAACTTTTAATGAATACAAACGTGTCATTAAATCTACAGACTCTAACGCAAAGTACAGCATTTTCGACATCTCGTTAGAGTTTGACATTGTTAGCAACCCTAACTTAGCAAGGCTGATTGAGCAACAATATCAGTCAAAATTAGCAATATATTACGAAAGAGTGATTCATCATACTAAATATCCTAAAAGCAGGGCAGACACAATATGGAACTTTAGTTTTAGTGCCACAGCAAGATCCCTTAAAGGTATTTTATTGCTGTGTGAAGATGAAGAACCATTCAAAAGACAAAGTGAAAAGTTTATCAATCCTAAAATAACGAAAGTACAATGTTCAATTGAGGGTAGTCCTAACCAAGTCTACGGTAGCGGGCTTAAACCTTATCATCATTTTGATGAAATAAGAAAATTGTTTGGAGGCGGGAGGTGTAGAAATCCAACAGTAGACCTTGTGTCTAAAGATCTACACCTTCACAGTGTTAGACTTGATGAATATTTAACAACGAAATACGGTTTATGGATTGACCTAAGGTCAACAGAAGATAATCAGTTGCATGGGAGTGGGAGAACAGTTAAAGACGTAATAAACATTCAAATTGATAAAGAAAAAGAGAGTGATAAACCACTTAATGTACATTTGTTTTTAATATATGATGCGCAGCTGAATATTCAAGATAACAGATTGAAAGATATCCAATACTAAATTATTTTTATTTTAAAAAAGCATGTCTGTTACGACTTATCCAAAAGTGCCCAAAGAAGAGATAGTAGGCAATTCTGCTGCTGTAGACATAAAAACTTTCAGATTAACAAACATAACACAAATGCAACAAAAACTAGAGCAGGACCTTTCAAAATACAGTAAAACCAAACGAAGGTATTCTGCTGTCTTTAATGCTGTTACATATGTTAATACTGGAGCATCGATCACTAGTGCTCTATCAGCAGGAACAAGTGTAGGTCTCTTAGCAACAGGCGTAGGTGCACCGGCAGCTTTACCTCTAGGTGGTTTGTCTTTAACTCTTGGCCTGTGTTCATTAGCTGTAAGTGCTGTCAGCAAAAAAATAAAAGCTAAACTCCAAAAGCACACAGCTATGGTTCAACTAATAACAGCTAAACTTAGTTCCTTCAAACTGACAATAAATAAAGCACTTGCTGACTCAAACATCACGGATGAAGAATTTAGTCGCCTACAGGCTGATTTTGAGGACTACAAAAGACAAAAGTTTGATCTTCAAAGAAAGGCAAGGGCAACTTTTTCTCAACAACCAGACACTGACCAGATAAAAAAGGAATGTTTAAAAAAAGTAAACGAAACATTAAACTCTGTTCTAAACAGCTCACATTAACAACCCCAAAGGGCGTTTATACTTTAGTTTATGAGTCCAAGCACAAAAAGACCGTTGATATTGATTCTGATTAAGACGACTTTGGAGTCGATGTATTTTTTTTTAATTTAAATAAATATTTTGAGTTAGAAAAGAAACTCAGCATGGATAAGATATATGAAGGTTCAGATGAATTGTTTGAAGCAATGCTCGAGGAAGAGCGTTTGTCAAAAGCTTTAAATGAGGTCGTTTTAGAAGTTATTGATCCAACAAACGTGCAGGCAAGCGTTGTACATGCTATTTCTCAAGTTCCAAGTAAACTAACAATAAACCCTCCAGTTAAAGTAAGGGTAGTTGTTTTAATCGACTATATAACAATAAACGAAGAAAATCTAGAAGTCTGGGTCTCAACTAAACAGCAAACTATTCTTTCCTCTAATGACTTAACACCTGGTTGGGCAGATCAACTTCTTACACAGTTTAATGAAGCCTCTGAAGCAGCTAAAATGAGAGGCTCTGGTTGGTCAGAGGGTGAAGTCCTAGACATCAGATTAAGACAGGCTAAGTATGAGCCAATTGTAGGCAAGTCTTACATTCCACTGCCTCCAACATTAGTTGCAAAGAGAGCAGTTTTGAACATAAAGAATTCAGACGACAAATGTTTTATGTGGTGCGTTCTTGCTAGGCTGCATCACGTTGCCAAAAATGCAGAGAGAGTATCTAACTATCAACCTTGGGTCAATGATCTTAACTTTAACGGCCTTGAATTTCCTATGGCTGTAGACAAAATTGATCAGTTTGAAAAACAGAATCCCCCAATAACTGTTAATGTCTACACATGGTCTGAAGAAACCAACCTTCTGCCAATTAGAGTGTCAAAGAACAGTCCAACAATAGGCGAACCAACCAGGAGTCATGTAGACTTACTCCTAATGCAAAGCCTTAATGGGTTGCACTACACTCTAATACGCACAATGAGTAGATTACTAGTGCATACTACAAAACAACATAGCAAACAAGAATTTTGTAGAAAATGTTTAACAAGAATTCCATCCGTTCAAGCTGCGAGTGAACATGTAAAACATTGTATCAGCCCAGTTGACTGTAATACAGAACTAATTACGCCAAGAGAAGGCAGTAAGGTTAGTTTTAAGAATTACAAAAAACTCCAGAGGTCTCCATACGTTGTTTACGCAGACTTCGAATCGCTTATTGTTCCTTATGAAGGACCTGCTCCAAAACATTTACCAAAAACAGTTATAATGAATAACCACCAGATTTGTTCATTTGCCTTCATTGTTGTCAGGTCAGATGGTGAACATTCAAAGCCAGAATTATACAGAGGACCACATGCAGCAAAACATTTCTTAAAACGCATGCAAGAAGTTCGTAATGTCTGTTCTAATAATCTATTCTTATCCGATCTTAAGATGACCCCCGAAGATCAAGATCGCTATGACTCAGCCACTCACTGTTGGATTTGTGGTTTAGAGCTAACACCTAAAAGTTTAAATCCAACAGTAAGAGACCATGATCACATTAGCGGAAAGTTTAGAGGAGCAGCGCATAACAATTGCAATCTTCAACTAAAGTTTCATCCTAGGACTTGGAGACTTCCTATATTCTTTCACAACTTGCGAGGTTACGACTCTCACCTTATAATGCAAGCAGTAACTAGCGCCTTTAGGGTGTCATGCATTGCACAGTCATCAGAAAAGTACATGTGTTTCACTTTAAATAATTTATCTTTTTATGACTCTATGCAACACCTGATGGGGAGTTTAGAGTCACTGGCAGGATCCTTAAAGTCCTGCCCAATAACAGAAGAATATTTTGACCCAACTCTTGTTAGAAAGGGCGTTTACCCTTATGAGTACATGAACAGTTGGGAAAGGTTTGATAACCCAGCCCTTCCACCTAAAGGCGCGTTCTTTAGTAGTCTTAGAGGAAAGGACATCAGTGATTCTGATTATTCTTATGCTCAAGATGCGTGGCAGAAGTTAGAGTGTAAAACGATGGGAGACTATCATGATTCCTATTTAATGGCGGATACCTGTTTGTTGGCGGACGTCTTTGAAAATTATAGGAAGACCTGCATGAAACATTACAGCCTGGATCCTGCGCATTATATTTCTGCGCCTGGGATGAGCTGGGACGCTTTCTTAAAATTTACTGGAGTACAAATTGATTTATTGTCTGACCTGCCAATGCTTCAGATGATTGAAAATGGATTGCGTGGGGGAATCAGTATGGCGTCGCACCATTACTGTAAAGCAAACAACAAATACTTGGACGACTATGATCCAAGTAAAAGGTCTAACTATCTCATGTATTTAGATGCAAACAATCTGTATGGATGGGCAATGGCGCAATCACTTCCATTACGTAACTTTAAAATGTACACAGGACTCAAAGACATTCAAAAGTTTTTAAAATGGCTACCTACTCTAGAAGCTGATCGTAAAAGAGGTCTCATTCTAGAAGTTGATTTAGAATATCCTCATGAACTTCATGATTACCATAATGACTATCCATTAGCGGCAGAAACCCTAAAAGTGTCAATGACAGAACCGCCTAAACTTGTGCCTAATCTTCGTGACAAAAAAAATTATGTCTGTCATTACAGACTTCTCCAATTTTATTTAAGACATGGTTTAAAGTTAACAGCAGTTCATCGTATAATTGAATTTGATCAAGAACAGTTCATGAAACCATACATCATGAAGAATACTGATCTCAGAACTAAATCCGCAGATGCTTCAGAAAAAGACTTTTTCAAGTTGATGAACAACAGCTGTTTTGGAAAGACTATGGAAAATCCGCACAAGCGTAAAGATGTTAGATTGGTCACCAGAGAAAACGTTGCAATTAAGTTGACTTCAAAACCTAATTATCAGGACTTCAGAAGATTTCATGATCAGCTTTTTGGCATAATGATGAAAAAAAAGAAAGTCAAATTGGATAAGCCCGTTTTTATTGGGTTTACTGTTTTAGAATTATCAAAGCTTTTGATGTTAGAATTTCTTTACGACTACTTTAAACCCTTGTATCCAGAGTCCAGAGTTCTGTACACAGATACAGATTCATTTGTAATCGACATCCCTACTGAAGATTTTTACAAAGACATGGAATTATAAGTAGCAAAAGAGCATGCTGGATGGTACGACACATCTGATTACCCTAAAGATTCACCTTTGCATTCAACTGTTAACAAAAAGGTTTTAGGTAAGATGAAGGATGAATTATCTGGAGATGTGATCAAGGAGTTTGTTGGTTTGAGGTCGAAAATGTACAGTCTTTCAAACCAAAAAAAAGTTGTTAAAAAAGCAAAGGGAATATCTCGCAGCGCTGTGCAGTCAAGCATATCCCATGACAACTATAAAGAAGCATTGTTTGGCAATAAGACTTTTCATCATGACAATTACAAGCTGCGATCTAATCTGCATGAGATTAACACAACAGTTGTAACAAAACGGTCTCTTGACCGCACTAACACAAAAAGAGTATTTGTTAATCCAGAGTTTTCATATGCAATTGGTCATTGGAGGACATTTGGTCAAGCGCAATTAGATACTCAGTAATTTCTTTATCCAGTATAGCTGGATTATTTGTGGTTGTTGTTTCAAGATTTTTGATTTTTTCATAAATATTAGGATCAATGGGTAGTTTATTCTTTATCATTGTTTTAATAATAAATCTATACGCAAATAATTTTTTTTGAGCTTCCATTTTAACTCAGAAATGTATTTGCCTAAATTAACTAAGCGACTGGAACTGTGTCTGGAGGGATTATCTGCAGTTCTTCCTTCACAAAAGATCTTCGGGGGGCTGGTCGTTTTGTTGTGTCAGTTTCTCGTAAATAATACACAGGCGGATTCATTTTCACAATTTTTTTTATCTCATATGGATCAACACTCCAAACTGGATCTGTTGCCCTGATGCGAGTGTCCCCTTCCGCTTCTCCCGGCGAATAAAGGTATCTCACTTTCAAACCAAATGGCAATAGTTTGCTGGATGAACTGGAGTCTCCTTCAACAACATTTATTGTTTGTTTTCTGATTGCTTGTACTGGTTTTAGACCTTTAAATTCTTCATTATTCATTGCGCGCAAAACTGAGGGCAGTCTTCTAACCCATTCTGTGTTGCGAGAATTGTCAATCAGCTCTCTGTGATACTGGTAGGAGAAAAGTCTTTCAGATAACTGTTTGTTAAAGTTTTCAACCAAACCCTGTGATCTGTGAACACCCGGAATGCCTCTTTTAATGGTAACTCTATGTTTTAACAATAATTGATTCACTTGTCCTTTAAATTCTTTCCCATCATCGACTTGAATCATGCGAGGATAAGTTAAGGGTCCTCGTTGATATATCAGTTGTATAGCGATAGCAACAGCAGAAGCACTCTTTTGTGTTAATGGTTCCGCATCTTTGTATCTTGAAGCTATGTCAATGACTGTAAGTGCGTACTTAAATCTTTTTCGTCTAATCGTATCATGGGGTAAATATAGAAGATCCATTTGATGGGTGTCGTTTGGAGTTATATTCACAAAGTGTGGTCTTTGTATTCGTTTAGGCGCTGGTAGATAAATTTGCCAAATCGCTTGTTTAGATAACCATTCTTTTGCTGTTTGTTCACTGACTCCAGCTGCTTGGCTTAGCTTTTTAATTGCTGTTATTCCCTTCCAATATCCTTTTGGCGAATAATAGATCTTGTTCATTTTTTATTCAGCCAATATTATGTGCAACAAAATACACAACGGTCATGCCAAAGGCAATAAACAATATTTCTTGCATCTTTTGTTTTTCTGATGGTTGATAAAAATCGCTGAATTTTGGTGGAGGCAATGTTTCAACTTGTTTGCCTGTTACTAAAAATATTCTTTTATTGCCTGGTCAACATCTTTAAATGTGTAAGCTGCATGTCCCTGTTGTTTAAGTCTGTCGTTAATAAAATCTAACTGCTCCATTCTTTGCTTTTCATAGGTGTCTTGTGCAGCAGCTAGTTGCTCCATAGCTCTGTTATGTCTTTTTCTCTCATCGTTATTTTGTAGTTTACTAAACGCGTAATTACTTCCGCTAAAAGCAAGCGCATTAACCACAGCGCCACCAATCATCATTACGAGTGAAGCCATTTTTATAAATGTATTTTTTTAATTTTACATATTGATACTGTCTGGAATTATTCCTTGCTTAACTAAAAAATCTTTCGTAGCAAATGAAGCTGTAATAACAGCAATCAGCTTTGCTGAGTCTTCAAAGTCTAGTTTGCCAAGATCTGCTGGTTTTATTCTTAACAAGTTTTTACCAAGCATTGTGTATCCTACACTTAGGCCTCCAATAACAGCAGAATGGTATACAAGGTTAGTAATAGTTTTTTCGGTGCTCATTTTTAAAAAATAAAATAATATTTATTCATTAATAAAACATGAACTGCGATGATTTACTTCCTGAACTTACAAATGATCAAGTTGATGACCAAGCTATTATGCGCCAAAAGGAAAGGCTGTATTCTTTGGCGGCGTGTGGAAAAACAAAACAGTACCTTGGAAATGAATTCAGCATAGAACAGATTCAACAAATGTCGCCACAAGACATTGTAAAGTATCACAACAGGTATGAAGCGCAACTGGGGTCAAGAATGGTAAAAAGTGTCGGACAAACTGTTCTTAGTTTGTACACTAAACTCGTTAGTAGATTTGCGCCCATTGATTCTGAACAAGATTTTATGTATGATTTAACGCAGGATCCAGTTTTAACAAAGTCATTAGAGTCTCTAGGATGTGATCTATATTACAGATTTGGAACATTATTGTCGCCATTAATCATGGGATTAATTACTTTTAATCATATAGATTTTGTTTCCCTTCAAAATGACCGAGCCAGAAAATCAGCAGAAAACATTGATGGAGAAAGTGACCAGTAAAAAGCCTCCTCATCCTGGGCGCGTTGCAGCAGGAAAAAAATTAGCAGAGTGGAACAAACAAAAAAAATTAATGTTGCAATCACAGAATATAACTCATAATGAAAACATAACACCGCCAACGCCAGTTGTTTCAATGCCAGCTGTAAATACACAAGTTGATTCAAGACCTACAACACCAAAGTCGACATGGATTATTTGGATTAAAAGAGTTAGCATTTTTGGCGTCATTGCTGTTGGTGGGGGTGGTTATTACGTTTATAAAAACATATAAACAACGCCAGCAAAAACCAAAGCAGTCAAAAAAATCTCAACCACTAAATACAGAAGCCAAACAAAAAAGCATGCCAGAACCGCCAACAACAAAAGATCATTTTGATCCATTTCAGATGGAATAATATTTCAAGAACTTAATAAATAATTATAAGTGACTTGAATAAGAACTTAATAACGACTTGATGACGACTTGATAAAACTTAAATAAGAACTTAATGACGACTTGATAAGAACTTAATGACGACTTGATAAGAACTTAATGACGACTTGATGACGACTTGTTAAGAACTTGAATAAGTACTTGAATAAGAACTTGTTAAGAACTTGATGTTGACTTGTTAAGAACTTGAATAAAAACTTGTTAAGAACTTAAATAAGAACGTGATGCCGACTTGAATAAGAACCTAGAACGACTTAATGACGATTTTTTTTCACAATTAATTGTTACATTCTTTTCCGGGGAGACAACTCCCTTCTGCCTTTATGTAGTATCTAGGTCAGACATGTCTGGCCACGGCTTACTCAACTGCACAATAGCCGAGTCGAAGCGCCGCACTGTTTCCGGGTTCGTGTCAAGTTACACATAAGGGCGCCGGGCCGCCCACGCGGCATTGTATAAATTTAGCCAGCTAAATTCCCCACCGGCGTCGTTTAGTACAGGCGTTAGACGTCATTGTATAAATTTAGGCGGCTAAATTCCCCACCTCAAAATAATCTTTTCCCAATTTTATGTATTAAAAGCAGCATTTTTATATTTAAATCTAAAAGCATTTAAAACAAATATTTATTAAAAAGTAGTGACTAAAAAGTAAGGTAAGATGCACTTTGTTATTTAGCTTTTGGTGTTGTTTTAACAACTTTAAAAACAACTTTACTCTAGGCAAATAAAAACAACTTTACAAGTAGACACCATGTAATTGTAAAGCGTTTGTTTGTGTACAGTATATATATAAATCTTGAAGTTAACAACATTGGGGATATGCCTGCAGTAGTTTTAAATACTTGGTTGTCATGGCATTGAAAAGTCTAAATTTGCCCTCTTCCCTGCCCTCAAGTGATCCTTCCTACTTTCGTATTGGGTCACTGGCGCGGCTATAAACGCCCGTAAACCCAGAATATGGTCACTGGCGCGGCTATAAACGCCCGTAAACCTAAAATGGTCACCCTGGTGCGGCTATGGGAAGGACCACTAAAATGGGGGTGAGGGGATTGCCCAAATTAGACAAATAGAAAGCAGGCAAACAAGTATAAAAGTATACTACTGTTGGAGGCATATTCCCAAAACCCTTCACATCTGGCCGTGTTATATGTGACCCTCTGGGTCTGGCTTGGGGCCCTAGGGCGCCATAGGGTCTCAAGTGAGATCCAGAGGTGATCAGTAATGCGGCCAGATGTGAAGAGTTTTGCAGAAATTTATTTCACATTTGATGAATGTATGCGGGGAAAATGATGTTATTGATAACGATCAAGAAAAACGAAGGATTAAGCAAAAACTTAAGTCTCAAAAGTTTTCTAAATTAGTGTTAAAAACAGATAATCCTACACATTATGTATGTTTGTAAAGTGTTTACTATTAGAGAACTATAAAATAGGCATTCTGGGTAAGCCGGCGGAGCAACAGCGAAACCGGCTTCAGCCGGTTGGAGCTGGCGGAGGTGGGTGAGCCAGAATGCCTATTTTATAGTTCTCTCTGATGTCTGCTTTTCCGCCTGATACGACAGTCAATCACTATCATTACAAAAACACACACACACACACACACACACACACACACACACGAAAACAAAATCAATCATCACTCTTGAAAAAAAAAGTTAACCAGGACTCATCACAGCACATTATTATAACTCACGGGCACGCGCACTGGTATCCTTGTGCGAACAGTAGACCATTTAAATCACTGCCTTCACAGACACAGACTGCCGGACGTTGGATGTCATTGCCCTAATTAAGACAGGGTTTCAAAGCTCACGAGCCCCGTACGATCATGGGGCTGTTCTCTCTATGTGGTGGACCCACTCACTGTCCGACGTCTTCAAAAAAAAAAAAAACACCAAAAAACAAAAAACAAAAAACCCACCACCACCATCCACAGTGAAAATAATGTTCAAGAACACGACTCTTTGTTTTCACGCCATAATTACCTCCCGTGGAACGTTCACCTTGCCTTCACATGCCTTTGGTGGGGGAGGGGGCTGAGAATTCTTCAAAGCCTCCTCAGTCTTGGATGCAAATGGCTGCACGCTACGCTCGACAACATATCCTCGGCTCAACCATCCAAGTGTCGTGTCTCTGTCCTCCAAGCCCTGGAGCTGAGTGTGGCTACTACAATAATGCGCAGTTTGTTGGTCCCGACCTACAGAGACTACACCAGCTGCATGCCTCTTCTCACAACATTCTCTTTTTTTTTGTTGTTGTTTGTTGAAACTGTTCTCTTTTGTCTAGTTAGTGTCTCGGGGTTAAGAGCTCGGGCAATTTATCTTTTTTTCAGGTTCTGTAGTAGGCGACATAGCCCTGTTCGCCCCGTGCAGCCTCGCCCTAGTATTTCTGTCACCATCCATCTTCCGTTATGTCATTCTCTGCGAAGGAGGTTGGGTCATCTTCTCTTATTTGTTAATCTTCCGTATCGCTGTTTCGTGTTGAATAATTCGCTGAATAGTATGCTGTGTTTCCGCTGAACAGTATGCTGTGTTTCCGTCTGTCTGTAACAGGATATGCGGCGGTCTTTTTTTTGGTTTTGTTTTTCCTTCCTCCACAAGGTTCGACCAAACTACTCAGTTGTCGTCCCTCGCCATTTTCTCTTCGTCTCTAGCTGCACGTGAAACGCGTGCCCGGTGTGACCTGTCTCCATCAGTTCAGTGGCTAATACTTCAGATCCTTGTGTGTGTTGTGGTGTGTGTGTGTGTGTGTGTGTGTGTGTTTCGTTCTTCTCCTTCCTTGCTAGAAGTTTAAAGCGGAATTTTTTTAAATTGTTTTTTTCGTGTAACTTTCTCAAACGTTTATTTTGATCAAACATCAACATAATATAAAGACAAATAAGTAGCAATCAATCGATTTTTCACGTGCATATCGACCGCACTCTAACATAACAGTCTACAGTAATAACACGCACTTGTAGACATTAGACCTGCATACATGTTGCATAATAAAGTTCATAGCATAAACACACTTATGGGCGGGCAAAGGGAAGATTCCCACTTTCCATCCCCACCAAACCCCCCAACCACTTCCCCGATATCGGAAGCAACCCATTACCACCTTGAGGGTGGTGGTGGTGTTGGGTAGGAGAGAAAAGTATATTCATTAAGAAGGGATGAACTATTCGTTGTAGTATCAAAATTCATATGACACTGGAATAGCACATGAGTTGGATTTCACACTGCAGTGTATTAATTCATCGAGTACAGACTCAGTCAAGCAATGTTTGTTAGAGTGAGCATCATGTGGATGGAGAAAAAAGGTAAAGGGGTTATCAGAGGCAAGAGATGGAGGAGGTGGGGAGGGGTGGAGAGTAGGTGGGGCAGGGACAAGGGGGAAGAATCATCACTAAGTGTCTATAAACTTTACGAGTTTGTATTCATACACACACACACACACACACACACACACACACACACACACACACACACACGCACCACCACCACCATTATCGCCATCGTTACATATACAAGGGAAGAGGTAAAAATAACCATGGTAGGGTTGAACCTTACATGTATATCCATAATAGCACAACAAATTAGAAAAAAACAAAAACGTCTTTTCTCGCACTGCAAAAGTTGTGTGTGTGTGTGTGTGTGTGTGTGTGTGTGTGTGTGTGTGTGTGTGTGTGTGTGTGTGTGTGTGTTGCATCTTCCATTAGCCCAAGATGGAATTAATTCTACACCTCTTACCAATGAACGTGAAGATGTGAAAGACTGTGATGGAGTTCCATTGTGGTCCAAGACTACCTGATCCGGTTACACCCTTCGCTACCTTCCCTCATTCATTCGGGCCTCAACCAGGCCCGAGAGATACAAGACACCTACAGGTTCAGTCAGGAGTTGTAGGCGGAATTCAGAAACACCCCAGTAAGTGGATGAAACTGGACCGTGTGGTTCCAGTCTTCGTAACTGGACCGTGTGGTTCCAGTCTTCGTAACTGGACCGTGTGGTTCCAGTCTTCGTACTTGAACCGAGGGCACACTCAAAAGGATTCGAACCAACGACATCCTAGCTTTAAAACCACAACACTTTCCGACAGTTTGGTTGTTTTTTTTTTGCTTTTTTTTTTGCAGTCAAAGCGGTTTGACGTGATCTTCTCCATCCTCCTCATCCGAGTTCTTTTTTTTTTTTTTTTTTTTTTTTAAAGTCATTTTCGTTGCCGTGTGTCAATGAATGTCAGGCATGTTCAGTGCAGTTCTTGTCTCAGCATTTAAACCCATGCTCGGTTCTTTCTCTCTGGCACCCGTTTTATTCTTTGGCACTTGCGATCTTCTACTGCTGTTTCATTGTCTCGTCACATCAGCATGACAATCTTTTACGGTGCTTCTCTCGCAATGTAGCGACTTTAGACACTGTATCCTGTTTCGAGAGATACGAGGCGATCTGATTCATTCCCATTTCCTCTCAAATGACACAGTTTTCTCTCATTTAATTGAGGGCCCTCAAGACGATACACGACAATTTTTTTTGTCTAAATGTTGAGCCCTTGGAGTGATGCACGGCAATCTTCTGCATTTTTCGTTATTAACCCTCGAGGTGAAACAATGGTGACTTTATTCCCTTACACGTCTCGGCCAAACGCATTTTGCGCCACGTGCTCTGACAACCTTCACCATGCTTTGGCACTTTGTACAATCTGTTTCCTCACGTAGCAATCATTTCTATTCACGCAGGGCAAAACGCCCAACGCCCCCCCCCCCCCCCCCCCCACCCTTTTCCCTCCTCGTCCTGTGTGGTCTTCAACAGTTTGGGGGTTTCTTGTGTCCTCTGGTTTCAGGACACCACTCCCCCTACCTGTTTCTTCCAGACAGTTCCTCTCTTATGTCCGTGTCGTCATGTACCGGCAGTTCTTTTCTTAATCGATCTTCCAGT
>CM065721.1:61861135-61883635 GCA_033310375.1 Conus canariensis
GTCTGTATTCATGTCAGGCCCTATAACTGTGTAAGTCAGGTCTGTATTCAAGTCAGGCCCTATAACTGTGTCAGTCAGGTATGTATTCATGTCAGGCCCTATAACTGTGTCAGTCAGGTCTGTATTCAAGTCAGGCCCTATAACTGTGTCAGTCAGGTCTGTATTCATGTCAGGCCCTATAACTGTGTCAGTCAGGTCTGTACTCATGTCAGACCCTATAGCTGTGTCAGTCAGGTCTGTATTCATGTCAGGCCCTATAACTGTGTCAGTCAGGTCTGTATTCATGTCAGCCCTTGTATTGTGTCAGTCAGGTCTGTATTCACACCAGGCCCTATAACTGTGTCAGTCAGGTCTGTATTCATGTCAGCCCTTGTATTGTGTCAGTCAGGTCTGTATTCATGTCAGGTTCTATAACTGTGTCAGTCAGGTCTGTATTCAAGTCAGGCCCTATAACTGTGTCAGTCAGGTCTGTATTCATGTCAGGCCCTATAACTGTGTCAGTCAGGTCTGTATTCATGTCAGGCCCTATAACTGTGTCAGTCAGGTCTGTATTCAAGTCAGGCCCATAACTGTGTCAGTCAGGTCTGTATTCATGTCAGGCCCTTCAACTGTGTCAGTCAGGTCTGTATTCATGTCAGGCCCTATAACTGTGTCAGTCAGGTCTGTATTCAAGTCAGGCCCTATAACTGTGTCAGTCAGGTCTGTATTCATGTCAGGCCCTATAACTGTGTAAGTCAGGTCTGTATTCATGTCAGGCCCTATAACTGTGTCAGTCAGGTCTGTATTCATGTCAGGCCCTTTAGCTGTGTCAGTCAGGTCTGTATTCAAGTCAGGCCCTATAACTGTGTCAGTCAGGTCTGTATTCATGTCAGGCCCTATAACTGTGTCAGTCAGGTCTGTACTCATGTCAGACCCTATAGCTGTGTCAGTCAGGTCTGTATTCATGTCAGGCCCTATAACTGTGTCAGTCAGGTCTGTATTCATGTCAGGCCTGGAATTGTGTTAGTCAGGTCTATGTCTATACACAGGTCAGATCTGATATAGTGTTTGTATACAATTCAGTCCTGATACGTGTCCGTATACAAGTCAGGTCTGGTAGTGTGTTTACATACAAGTCAAGCCTGACACTGTGTCTATATATAAGTCAGATCTGATATTGTGTCCATATACAAAAGTCAGGTCTGATATTGTGTTTATATACAAGTCAGGTCTGGTACGTGCCTGTATACAAGGCAGGTCTGATACCATCACTATATACAAGTCAGATCTGGTTTTGTGCTTATATACAAGTCAAGTTGGATCCTGTGTCTATATACAAGCCAGGTCTGATGTTGTGCTTATTTGCAAGTCAGATCTGACACTGTGTCTATATACAAGTCAGGTTTGATATTCAGTTGATATAAAACTGATGTCTGACATAGAAAAATCAGGTCTGACATTATATATATATATATATATATATATATATATATATATATATATATATAATATACATATATATATATATATATATATATAAGAGAGAGAGAGAGAGAGAGAGAGAGAGGAGAGAGAGAGAGAGAGAGAGAGAGAGAGAATCAGGTCTGATATTGCTTGCGCTCAAGTTAGGTCAGACTGTGTCTCTGCTCAAGTCAGATCTAATGTTGTATTTGTACTCAAGTCGGATCTGGTATTGTCTCTGGTGTTGTGTCTGTACTTGAGTCAGGTCTGGTGTTGTGTCTGTATTCAAATCAGGTCAGATACTGTCTGTTATCAAATCAGGTCAGATACTGTCTGTATTCAAATCAGGTCTGATACTGACTGTTATCAAATCAGGTCTGATACTGTCTGTATTCAAATCAGGTCAGATACTGTCTGTATACAAATCAGGTCTGATACTGTCTGTTATCAAATCAGGTCTGATACTGTCTGTATTCAAATCAGGTCTGATACTTTTTTGTCTGTATTCAAATCAGGTCTGATACTGTTTGTTATCAAATCAGGTCTGATACTGTCTGTTATCAAATCAGGTCAGATACTGTCTGTATTCAAATCAGGTCTAATATTGTCTGTATTCAAATCAGGTCTGATACTGTCTGTATTCAAATCAGGTCAGATACTGTCTGTATTCAAATCAGGTCTGATACTGTCTGTATTCAAATCAGGTCAAATACTGTCTGAATTTAAATCAGGTCAGATACTGTCTGTTATCAAATCAGGTCAGATACTGTCTGTATTCAAATCAAGTCTAATATTGTCTGTATTCAAATCAGATCTGATACTGTCTGTATTCAAATCAGGTCTGATACTGTCTGTATTCAAATCAGGTCAGATACTGTCTGTTATCAAATCAGGTCTGATACTGTCTGTTATCAAATCAGGTCAGATACTGTCTGTTATCAAATAAGGTCAGATACTGTCTGTATTCAAATCAGGTCAGATACTGTCTGCATTCAAATCAGGTCTGATACTGTCTGCATTCAAATCAGGTCTAATATTGCCTGTATTCAAATCAGGTCTCATACTGTCTGTTATCAAATCAGGTCAGATACTGTCTGTATTTAAATCAGGTCAGATACTGTCTGTATTCAAATCAGGTCAGATACTGTCTGTATTCAAAGCAGGTCAGATACTGTCTGTTATCAAATCAGGTCAGATACTGTCTGTATTCAAATCAGGTCTAATATTGTCTGTATTCAAATCAGGTCTCATACTGTCTGTATTCAAATCAGGTCAGATACTGTCTGTATTCAAATCTGGTCAGATACTGTCTGTATTCAAATCAAGTCTGATACTGTCTGTATTCAAATCAGGTCAGATGCTGTCTGTTATCAAATTAGGTCAGATACTGTCTGTTATCAAATCAGGTCAGATACTGCCTGCTATCAAATCAGGTCAGATACTGTCTGTATTCAAATCAGGTCAGATACTGTCTGTATTCAAATCAGGTCTGATACTGTCTGTTATCAAATCAGGTCTGATACTGTCTGTATTCAAATCAGGTCAGATACTGTCTGTATTCAAATCAGGTCAGATACTGTCTGTATTCAAATCAGGTCAGATACTGTCTGTATTCAAATCAGGTCTGATACTGTCTGTTATCAAATCAGGTCTGATACTGTCTGTTATCAAATCAGGTCAGATACTGTCTGTTATCAAATCAGGTCTGATACTGTCTGTATTCAAATCAGGTCAGATACTGTCTGTATTCAAATCAGGTCTGATACTGTATGTATTCAAATCAGGTCAGATACTGTCTGTATTCAAATTAGGTCAGATACTGTCTGTTATCAAATCAGGTCAGATACTGTCTGTATTCAAATCAGGTCTGATACTGTCTGTATTCATATCAGGTCTGATACTGTCTGTTATCAAATCAGGTCAGGTACTGTCTGTATTCAAATCAGGTCTGATGCTGTCTGTATTCAAATCAGGTCAGATACTGTCTGTATTCAAATCAGGTCAGATACTGTCTGTATTCAAATCAAGTCTGATACTGTCTGTTATCAAATCAGGTCTGATACTGTCTGTTATCAAATCAGGTCAGATACTGTCTGTTATCAAATCAGGTCAGATACTGTCTGTTATCAAATCAGGTCTGATACTGTCTGTATTCAAATCAGGTCAGATACTGTCTGTATTCAAATCAGGTCTGATACTGTATGTATTCAAATCAGGTCTGATACTGTCTGTTATCAAATCAGGTCAGATACTGTCTGTATTCAAATTAGGTCAGATACTGTCTGTTATCAAATCAGGTCAGATACTGTCTGTATTCAAATCAGGTCAGATACTGTCTGAATTTAAATCAGGTCTGATACTGTCTGTTATCAAATCAGGTCAGGTACTGTCTGTATTCAAATCAGGTCTGATGCTGTCTGTATTCAAATCAGGTCTGACTAATGTGTCTGAATTCACTTCAGGTCTGATATCACATTATCTGCACTAAAAATCAGGTCTGATATCATATTATCTGCACTAAAAATCAGGTCTGATATCACATTATCTGCACTAAAAATCAGGTCTGATATCACATTATCTGCACTAAAAATCAGGTCTGATATCACATTATCTGCACTAAAAATCAGGTCTGATATAACATTATCTGCACTAAAAATCAGGTCTGATATCACATTATCTGCACTAAAAATCAGGCCTGATGCTGTGTCCCTATTCAAACCAGGTTTGATGTTGTTCGTGCTCAAGTCCGGTCCGACACAGTGGCTGTGCCCTGTCGACATTCGGCGCACCAAAACAATGCCCCGTGTGCTTTTCGTCCACGGATTTCGCCCCGAATGTGTCAAAGCAGCTTTTCCTTTGTGACCTGGCATTCACTCTACCTCCTTTGTTTGTTTACGTGAATTTTAATTTCTACACGAGGTCGTCTTTTGTCACGGAGACAAAGAAAGAAAGAAACACAAAGACAAAAAAGACAGAACAATGAACCCAGAAACGTTGACAGAGAGTAGGATGGGTGCCGCGGAATAGTCGACGAGACCGTTTTCTTGTTCCCCGTATTAATTATAGAACAAAGCTAAATGAGTGTTCGGGAGAGTACAGACATCCACTGTGGGTTCGAATCCCATCAGAGTCATGTGGGTTTTTCTGCCCCGACCGGCTCCTACCAAGAGTTGAGTTTGCTGCGGACTCAGTTGGGGAGGCTGGGACCACACAGTCGAGTTTCATCCACTTAATGGATGCGTTTCTGAGAGTGTTGCTCAAATTTCCTGACCAACACTGCAGGTGCCTGTATCTCTCGGGCCTGGTTGACGCCGGGATATATTATGAAAGGAAGCGTAGAGTACAGCCCTGTTATGTAGTCTCAGACCGAAATGGAAATCCGTAGCATCATCTTAATCATCCTCATTCTCATCGATCAGCATTGAAAAACAAACAAACAAACAAACAAACAAAAAAACCTCTCAAATTCTGTGACCCTTCATGCCCTGCCCTCATGGTGACCTCAATTTAGATGTCATCTCCACGTCTATGGCCTTGGTTTGGTTCCGTCGGGGTCACCGGTATCGGCGAGTCTATGGGGGCTGTCGCTGGACGGACGTGGTGGCGCCCTCCGGAGGGAGAGCTCACTCACGCCGTCTCCGCGACTGAGCAATTATTGTCGTCAGTAGGGAGCTTAGTAGGTGGTGTCATGCGTATGTTAGATCAGAACAGGCGCCACTGAACACCACCGAAGTGACTCGGCAGCAGTGCAGTGTCTCCTCCGGTGGGTTGCCTCTTGACGACTTGACACTGACTGCTCCCTGTGGATTGTCGGTGCCGGGGCTGCGGCGGGGCCGACCGGGCTGTGGCTGTGGACGGGGTGTCGGAATGAGCGGCGTGGGTGCACTGCCTCTGAGGTGGCGCAGAGGTTGGGGCAGCAGGAAAAAAAAAATCCACCGACAGAGACAAAAGATGACGTCAGACGGATCCTGGGTCTTCACTTTCACCCGGATTCACAACACGGATCTGCCATCAAACCCTAACGGCTTTCGCTCTCAGGCCACACGCCATCTGTTCACCAACTTTCCTCCCAATCAGTTTCGTAGCGCAATTCTTGCTGCACCGTTTTGTAACCGCCCTTTGATACAGATCCGGATCCGCATGACGGCAACGCATGACAACACTTGAAGCAGCCCTTCACGCACATGTGTACCACTTCCATGTCAACCAGGGTTGCGAACAACAGCTCTCTCTCTCTCTCTCTCTCTCTCTCTCTCTCTCTCTCTCTCTCTCTCTCCTTGAAGCAATCCTTCAAAAACACAGCCGCAACAACTGCTTCTCTTTCTACCTCCCTCCCGCCCTCCCTCTCGATTTGAAGCAATCCTTCAACAAACTACAGCTGCGACAACTGCTTCTCTCTCTCTCTCTTTCTCTCTCTCTCTCTCTCTCTCTCTCTCTCTCTCTCTCTCCTTCCCTCCCTCCCTCTCTACCTCTCTCTCTCTCTCCACTTAAAGCACCCCTTCACACACATGTGTACCATTGGAATATAAATCATGGCTGCAAACAACCTCTCCCCCCCCCCCCTCCTCTCTCTCTCTCTCTTTACTTGAAGCAATCCTTCAAAACACTACAGCTGTGACAACTGCTCTTTTCTCTCTCTCTCTCTCTCTCTCTCTCTCTCTCCTCTCTCTCTCTCTCTCTCTCTCTCTCTCCCGTATCAGACTTAACAGTTAATGCTAGCGTATCTTCTTATCATCAGGAGTAAATTTCTTGTACAAAGATTCTATTCCGGAATAAAATTTTGGTACTGGAATGATGCTTGGCAAGCAAGCCAGGTTTTGAAAAAAAAAAAAGAAAGAAAATTAAACTCTGCAGAATATTGACCTTCCACATTTCGGTCAGTTAAAAAGGAAATAGGAATCTGTTCACGGTTGATATATTTACTTCTTTGCCGTAAAGGTTATTGTACAAGATAGTGTTTTACACTATACAAATTGTAGGCCGACTACACACGCGCGCACACACACACACACGCGCACGCGCACACTTATGCACGCGCACGCACACACACACACACACACACACACACACACACACACACACACACACGCACACTTATACACACGCTCACACTCTCTCTCTCTCTCTCTCTCTCTCTCTCTCTCTCTCTCTTCCAGCTGCTTAATAATGTAGACTGTGACTCAACACACCCTCCGGTCTATAGAAATATTTCGCTGGTAGAACGAGGAAGTGTCTCTCTGTCTGTCTGTCTGTCTGTCTGTCTCTGCTTAACATGCCTTACTTCAATGCATACAAAACCAAAAAAAAAAAAAAAAAAACCCCATAGTGTTCGCGCGCACGCGCGCGCACGTGTGTGTGTGTGTGTGTGTGTGTGTGTGTGTGTGTGTGTGTGTGTGTGTGTGTGTGTGTGTGTGCGCGCGCGCGCGCGCGCGCGCACGTGTGTTTGTGTGTGTGTGTGTGTATACGTATATGTGTACGTGTGTGTGCGCGCGCGAGCGCGTGTGTGTGTAGGCTACGAATCCGTGCGCACGTGTGCGTTTGATCGCCGATCCAGACCAGGTCAGGGTTGGGTCACGGCGTCGGTTAAGATCACATTAACGCAAATCTCACCCGAAATCTAATTCTTTATTTGATCCATTAAGACTCCCCCCCCCCCCCCCCCCCCAACCCCACATACACACACACCTTCATCGCCGACCCCCCAGTATCTCCTCCAGTCGTGGCTCTTGTTTCTTCTACTGAGCAGCGCCATGCCATCTGAAGTATGCTCTCTTCTATGCTGCATGTCATTCGTTGAATTCATTCAAGCGTGGAGAGTGGAAATTTGGTTGCGCTCTAGTGTCTAGCCGCCACCCCCGTCCCCCCACCCACCCACCTCTCTCTCTCTCTCTCTCTCTCTCTCTCTCTCTCTCTCTCTCAAGAATGGAATTATCATGTCAGTAATAGCGAAATATCTAACGTTTACAGATCCTTTTGCACTGTGCCTAATGTTAAAACCTATGCTGAATCTGGCTAGGCATTTAAAATACGTAACTTCTAGATTCAGACTGGTATTAATTTCTGAAATTGCAGTGCACTATTATTGTCACCGACTCCATAGTGATGCAAATTCATGATGCCAACTCTGCAGAGAGGAGACAGCAAGTGAAGTGCATTTTGTGTTATGTTGTCCTGTCCTGCCAAAGCTTAAGAACTCAGTATATGACCTTTGAAGTATTAGAAAGTCCCAAATCACTTCAGATTAGCACTTCTTTTGGCGTGTACTTGTGAACAAACAGTCAGAAATTTATCGATTTATCTATTTAAAGCGTTCAAACTGCGGTCTTCTATGTTGTCTTAGAATAGTTTATGAACATAAATTGGTTATGTCTGTGTGTAGTCCTAAGGGTGCTTTTGTGATTGTATTTGCTAGCGGGGCAATGGCCTAATCATGAATAAATTATCTTGAGTCTTGAGCCCCCCCCCCCCCCCCCCACACACACACACACTTGAAGCAGCCCTTTACACTAACATGTGCCATCGCATTATAGATCATGATTGCAAACCTCTCTCTCTCTCTCTCTCTCTCTCTCTCTCTCTCTCTCTCACACACACACACACACACACACACACACACACACACACACATTGATCTTAGCCATGTATTAAATATTACTGACTGAAGGTGACGTGAATGAATGAAGATAGTCTGCCGTGTAAAGCATACAAAATGTTATTTTAATTTGTATTTTAATGGTCAGAAGATTATGTGTTAAGATGTTCGTCGCTGTTTAAATTCGTTTGGATTTTCGTTTGTCTGGGATATCCACAGTGTCCGAGATATATCAGGGTTTTTTTTCTAAACATCTTTTAGACTAAGAATGACTGACTACAGATGGCAGGACTGGCATGATCACATAATTGTCTATTATTGTTTTCATATTTTATATTAATATATACTGACGACAGATCTTCGCAGTACTGACTCTTCAAACTACTCATTTGAGAGAAGCGTGAATTGAATTGAAAATGAATATAATTATGTATAAAAGGTGAATTGACCAAGTTTCGTAAATTGAATTGAAAATGAATATATGTAAAAACAAAAAAAGGTGAACTGACCAAGTTTCGATTTGCTGTGTTTAGATCTAGTTGCAAAGCGAGAGGACTGCAGGCGGAAATCTAAACAAATCTTAAATAAATGTTAGCGAACCGCCCAGAGAACGTGGACAAACGAGTCACAAGACGAAACACAACGCGTTTCGACCTCCCAGGTCTTCATCAGGTGAGACATAAACGAATAAAACAACGAAAATTCACTTAACTTTGATCGCTTCAGATCACTTCGCAGGGTTCAGCGCAAGGAAGAAGGCGTTCTTCCTTGCGCTGAACCCTGCGAAGTGATCTGAAGCGATCAAAGCTAAGTGAATTTTCGTTGTTTTATTCGTTTATGTCTCACCTGATGAAGACCTGGGAGGTCGAAACGCGTTGTGTTTCGTCTTGTGACTCGTTTGTCCACGTTCTCTGGGCGGTTCGCTAACATTTATTTAAGATTTGCTGTGTTTAGCTGTGTCTGTCTTTGCTTTAGATATAGAGTCAGAAATGAAAATATGCTTACCTGCTTTCTGTGCAACATTGATAAAGAAGATGAATTACATTTTCAATAAAAAAATAAAAAAAAAGACTTGCTGCCCTCCCCCCTGACTGATCTTAGAGTAAAATTTATTCAACTGAAGTACCACAAGGATCCATGCAATTTCAGAGTAACTTTGCTTATGTCGACAAAGCATGAAACCAGATTTTAAAAAATCAGTTATCTATGTTTATCAGGCGCTTAAAATTGCGATTTCGTAGAATGTTTTCTTTCTATGTACACCATGTATAATTTCATTTTGTTGATTTGTTCTTCAGTTTGTATATATATATATATATATATATATATATATATATGTGTGTCATTTAATTCTTTTCTCTTGTTCAGTGATGTGGACATCCCACTTCAGTATGGGGCATAGGTCTTTATTTGAATCTTTTTTTTTATTCTCTCTCTCTCTCTCTCTCTCTGTTACACACACACACACACACACACACACACATGGTTACGGGCGCGTGCGCAGGCGCGCACGCGCAGACGCACATACACGGAGATGCGTGTGCACACACGCACGCACGCACGCACGCACGCGCACACACACACACACACACACACACACACACACACACACACACCCTCTTGAAGCAACCCCATCACACACGTGTACCATTCGGTCCTAAACAATGGTTGCAACATCTCCCTCCCCCTCTCTCTCTCTCTCTCTCGCTCTCTCTCTCTCTCTCTCTCTCTCTCTCTCTCACACACATACACATACACACACTCACAAGATGGCGCCTGCAGACAGCAACCGATAGTTCAGTGCTGTGGATGCTACAATGTTTCGATCAAAGAAAGCAATGGGAAACCACACCAGGATCCGGAAAAGCTGCATACCTGTACTGTGTGCAAAGGGATGCGCTAAGGATGTGCTGGCGGAGCACGGAAGCGAGGACGGAACAGATTGTAGATCTGAGTGGAGGAGACCGTTCCGTTTGTCCTTTGTTAAGGAGGGGCTGGAGCCTAGGTCCAGAGACAACAATGCTCCTACAGACTGCATCAAGTCCGTGAGTACCTCACAGATCTTTGCTCTGATCGAAGGCACAATCACATCTCTGCGAGATCAAGTAGCCGGTCTGGAAGAACAGATGAGATCGCTACATGAAAAAATTGATAGAAAGGACATAGCTAGATCTAGCATAGCAACACAGACGGAGCCTTTCCCCTACCTCTCCTATGCAGAGGTAGCTGGAGTTCCATCAAAGCTGAAAACAGCTTCTCGGGATGCTCTGCTGGTCGAGGCAAATAAAACAGAAAAGACGCACAACAGAATTGTGCAGGAAAGTGGACAAAACAAAAAAATAGAAGAAAATGATAACGCGAACAAAAATGACGTCAAGGCTTCTTTGCGTCATAAGCCGAAGTCGAAGAAGCAGTGCAAGAAAAATGACGACAATAGCCTTAAGGTCGAGTCCAGAGACAAACAAAACGCCAATGACTTAAAGGTCAAGTCCAGAGACAAACAAAATGTTAACGACTTAAAGGCCAAGTCCAGAGACAAACCAAATCCAACTTTAAAGGGCCTTCCCAACATATTATATGTGAATGACCCTGTCATAAAGAAAGTCAACACAAACAGACTAGGGAAGTCCTACGGATGTAAGGTGCATCAGAGTAATGCAAGAACAATAAATGACATCAAACCAGCGGTGGCCAAAGCAAGTGCATCTGTCAAGACACCTCCTGATGCTTTACTCTTGCATGTTGGATCGAAGGACCTAGAAACAGAATCAGCAGCAACATGTTCCGGAAGACTGGCAAAGTGCGTGAGGAGTATCAAAGAAGAAAACCCTGATCTGGCCATCATAGTCAGTAAGATGGCTCCTACATCACACCCCGAACTCAATATCAAAGGGGACTTGTACAACGCACTTTTGGTGTCAGAGCTGAATGATGACAAAAACATCACCTTCATCACTCACTCAAACCTACAAGCTGCCCGCTTCAACCTCCGTGATGGGCTACATCCCACTGCAAGAGGAGCTAGCATCCTAGCGGGGAATATTGGCCGGCATCTGAGGAACCTCTTCTGGGAACGGCCCCGGAAGACAGCGCGACGTCCCCGGTACCTGCGCCCCACACCCTTCCCTGAGGATTCCTTCTACGGCTCTGCCTGGTCCAATAGGTTCAATGTCTTATACAACTGGTGACATTTTATGTTGCTTTTGGTCGGAACGAATGTAGCATACCAGCCTACGTCTCTGTGTAGCTAAGCTCCAATTGTGTTAAAGCAACATATTTTTATTTAATTGGTTATTTTTTTTATTTTTATTTTTTTTTTTTTCTCAAACATGAAATTTAACAATAATATAAAAATACTGCAATGGAACTGCCGCTCTCTCTATTCTAATATTGACTGCTTACGTCAATTTTTAGTGTCATCTGACTGCCACGTTCTTTTATTCCAGTCTGTTAATATCAGCAAGAACAAACTACCAAGACTGGAACAGTACTACTATCCACCAGTAGTAGATACAGATAAAAATGGTAATAGAGTAAATTGTGCTATCTATATTCATACTGGACTACAGTATTGTGACAAACAATCACCTGTGCCTAGTGGATTACATGGGATTTTTTCATGTGCTGTAACTGTCAAGTTTTCGGACTCCTTAAAAGTGAACTGTGCTTCTGTATATTTACCTAAGAGTCCAGATGAAGCTAATACTGAATGGATGAAAAATATCAAGAATGATAATGACAAATGGTTAGTAGGAGGGGATTTTAATGCTCATTCTCCTTTCTGGGAAAAAGAGTGCACACAGGTCAGTAGTAATAGGTTTGTGGAAAATGTTGTAGACTCAACTTTATGTTTACTCAATGATGGTTCTTATACCAGAGTTCCTGATATATCTACACATAGACCTACTGCTATTGATTTAACCTTGGTTTCACCTAAAATGGCTTTGTCGTGTGCATGGGAAACTTATAGTGAAACTCTTGGGAGTGACCACATACCAATCATCATCACAATTAATCAGTCCCCTAATTTTGAAGACACAAAACCTGATGATACAATCCCAGATTTGATTATAAAAATGCCAAATGGTCTCAATTTTACAATACACTTAAAGATCTAGACATAAGATTGTCCCCAGATGATGATATTGATACTATGTATGACACGTTTTGTACTTCTGTTCTAAAAGTGTCTGGTTTATGTATTCCTAAATTGAAAAATCAGGGATCTAAAGGGGGTAAACATCTCGGTAATGTCTGGTGGACTGAAGATTGCGATAAGGCAGTCAATGAGAAAAAAAGGTTATTCAAAGAATACGTGCACACTAAGAAAAGTCAAGATAAGAAAATGGTTGATACAAATTTTAAGGAAATGAAACATTCAAATATACATAGTAATAGAGTTATGGAACAAGCCAAAAAGGATTATTGGGATAATTTTTGCAAAAGAAACACATTCGATCATAAAGATAGTAGAATGGTATGGAAAGAGATAAAGACGATAAAAAATGGAATCAAACTCCCAGAATATCCTATCATTCTTGATAATAACAAGTTACCATCATCTACAGACAAAGCAGAAGCGTTTGTAGACCAGTTTGCTAAAGTGAGCAGGTTAGATGGGTTGTCTGAAAATCAAAGAAAATTCAGAGAGGATAAAGAATCTACCCATGTCTTTAATGATGTATCTGATAACGACACAAGCGACATCAACGCCCCAATTACATTACAAGAGGTGAAAGATGCTATAGATTCTCTCCCAAACAAAAAAACAGCTGTTGGAGTTGACTCCATTTCTAATGAAATGATTAAACATTTTCCAGACAATTGGATAAGCATTTTACTCAGCATATTTAAAAAATGCTGGAACTCAGGTCATTTGCCTCAAATATGGAAAGAATCAGTAATAGTACCGATTCACAAGGAAGGTAAACTGAAAGAAAGTATAGATAGTTACAGACCTATTTCATTAACTTCTCATGTCTGTAAACTTTATGAAACCATTGTTTTAAATAGACTAAACTACTTTTGCGATAAGAACAAAGTCATCCCAACAAACCAAGCAGGTTTTCGAAAGGGCAGAAGTGCTGTTGAACATTTGGTCAAACTTACCACTCAGATTAAGCATCAATTTTCCAGGAGACAATCTTTACTAGCAACCTTTTTTGATATCACTAAAGCTTACGATCAAGTGTGGCACTCTCGTTTGCTTTATAAACTTAAAGAGATTGGATTATCAGGAAACATTTATGATTTTCTTAAAGACTTCTTAGAAAATCGATATATTAGAACGAAGGTAGGGAACTCCTACTCTACAAGAAGAAAATTATACATGGGCATTCCTCAGGGGTCTGTTATTGCCCCTTTACTTTTTAGTATTCTGATGTACGATTTACCCACAAAAATTTCTAAAAATGTAGAATTAGCCCAATATGCAGATGATATATGCATATGGATGAGGGTGACATTAAAAAAATGTACATCTGTCAGATCACAAAATTATATTAAAAAGTTATATCAAAAAGAATTAAATACCTTTTCTGCTTACATGAATGAAAACGGTTTGCAAATATCAACAGAAAAAACACACATGATGTTATTTAATACTGGATTTGATCCAGTTAATATGCCTTCATTTCAAGTCAACGGCATACCCATCAGATATACAAAAATAGTGAAATTCCTTGGAGTAAATTTAACATCAAAGTTGTCATGGAATTTTCATATTGAGCATATTCTAACAAAAGCTCGAAAAACTTTAAATTTATTAAAGATTATTAGCAAGCATGCTTGGGCTCAGGACACAGTTACTCTTTTGCACCTTTCTACTGCACTGGTTAGATCAAAATTAACGTATGCACAAGAGGTATTCTTCAGTGCACCCAAATACTTACTGAAAAAACTTCAAAGTATTGATTCCAAAGCATATAAGATAGCATTGGGACTACCAGTCCATGCCTCTTGTACAAAAGCATACAGTGCTGCTGGGATATTACCACTGGAGGAATATAGGAATCTCGCATGCACCAAGTTTGTTATAAGAAGTTCTGCTATAGACAACAATATAGGCTCTGAAATAAATATTAAATCGGACACTGATTTTCCCAAAAGGGCTAAAAATATTTCATCTCAAACGACTCTAAGAACATATACTTCCTCGATTTTAGAATCCTCAGATATCAAACTAACATCCATTGCAAAAAGATCTATTGTGTCTCCTATCCCTCCCTGGAAACTAATACGAGCACATTTTGATATTGAGCATACAGACCTAACAAAGGCTGAAAATACTAATTTATTGTTATCGAATATCAAAATGCATTTGCATGATCACTATTCCAACCATTTTAAGATATACACTGATGGATCTTTAATTAATGAACATGCAGGTGCAGCATACATTATCCCAGGTCTTAACAAAGAAAAGTCTTATTATCTTGGAAAAAACAAATCTATATTCACTGCTGAGTTAACTGCTATAATTATGGCTTTAAATTTTGTTGTTGATTACCCTCAAAATTTATTTAAAGTTGTTTTATGTGTAGATTCCAAGTCAGTTCTTACTGCAATGAAGAATTTTAATTTAAAAATTCGACCTGAGATGATCACTGAAATAAATAATTTAGTACATTTCCTCTCTGTCAGAGACACTGAAATAACATTTCTTTGGGTGCCCTCCCACTGTGGGTTATATTATAATGAAAAGGTTGATGTTCTAGCAAAGAGAGGAGCAAAACGATCATCAGATTCACATTTTCTAAACTTCTCTATGTCTGTACAAGAGTGCTATGCTATGGCAGAAAAAGTACAATTTTCCAATTTTCATTTGATAGAAAGAGAAACTGGGTGCTTTGGGTTACACGATGAAATGAAAAATATTCATGAAAAGTTAAGTAAGTACGATCAAAACATTTATCGTAGACGACAGATAATTTCCTTGATCTGTAGATGGAAATTGGATTGCTTTAAAACAAAGTATGTCAAAAATGTACATTGTATATGTGGTCATAGCATATCAAATGATCACATTCTGTTATGTAACTTAATGAAAAAATTCATTCCAAATACGTCTGTACAGCCTATTCAAAATGTTTTCCTGTCAGCAAGTGAAACATATCTTTTCTTTTTGCGCTTAGCTAAAAGTCCAATTGGCAGATACTTATAATAGATAATAGTCAGTGGTGAGATGAGACAGAAGAGTTATATGTTTTTGTATTTTGGGTTTTTTTTTTTTTTATCTTTGATTAAGTGGTTTTTCTATTTTTGTGTTATGGATGTAGATAAGTTAATTCTTTTGACTCGTTGTGTTAACCTTTTTCCCGGCCCCGATTTTTTTTTTTTTTTTTTTTTTCCCGTCTAATATCACGTTATGTGGAAAGACGTAAAACAAAACAACAACAACACTCACTCACTCACACACACGCGCGCGCGCGCGCGCGCTAGCTTGCGCGCGCACACACACACACACACACACACACGCACACACGCGCGCACACACACACACACACACACACACACACACACACACACACCACATGCACCACATACACACATGCTCATGGGCGGTAACAAAAATGGACGCATACCGTACATCTTCTTCCGCACTCAAAGCGGATACAAACTGTTCTCTGTGCCGCATCAACAGGAATTGACAACCGGTGAGCAGACTTCTGACTCACATTCCAAGCACCATCACTAATCACGCCAGCACACACACACACACACACACAAACACACCACACACACACACAGAGAGAGAGAGAGAGAGAGAGAGAGAGAGAACACAACAGAACACACACACACACACACACACACACACACACACCTCGCGCGTCTTATACCATTAACCTCTCATCTCACACACGAGTCCTTACCCATCACTCAATCAAGCGGTCAGCAAAACCAGCGAACACGCATCACCTCACGTCACACGAACCACCGCCTCTTGCCTTTTCTTCGAATCCGCGTGCACCGCACACACACACACACACACACACACACAACCCACGTACCACCACTATTTCTTTTTTACTCTCTCGCCTTCAGTTTCATCATTATTTTTTTCCCCCGACATCATCTCTCAAGCATTCAACTCTTCTTTTCCACAACACTACAAACACAGCAGCAGCAAACAGTTCAATATTTCAACTTACGATTACGCGCACCCATCCTTTAACGACAGTGGAGTGAGTCGCCAGCCGGCCAGCCAGCCAGCCAGCAGCGAAATAGAAATATAACCGGATTTCCGTCCCCCACGAGACTTATCGCACCGCCGTGGTTCGTTAGTTAGTATGTAGGAAAGGCTTGACGACAGCGACGTTTTAGGGGAGAGGCTGAGAGAGAGAGAGAGAGAGAGGGGCGAGCAAGTCTAGTCAGTGAGTGAGTGAGTCCACTGGCCAATCAGCCTTGTCGTGCGTGTGGTATTGAAGAGCAGAGCGACTGGCTGAACGCTTGCAGTGAAGAGAGAGAGAGAGAGAGAGAGAGGGGGGGGGGTCCTTCCGCCCTAAGATGCGGTGTGTGGGCAAACATAGACACCCCCTCTCCCTCCCTCCTACCCTGCCCTCTCGATACTTCCCCTTACTGGTGACGGGCGGATGGGCGGGAGGCTGGGCGGGCGAGCGGACGACTGCAACAACTCGAGCTATGCAGGGGCGTGATCCTGCTGCAATCCCAAGTCAACACACACAATGCCTGCTGCCGCCTCCTGTCTTATGGGAACGCACTGGCTTCGGAAAAACGTCTTCGTGGTTCTTTTCGATTTGTGTGTGTGTGTGTGTGCATTCTCTCACGTGAAGACAGTGTTCAGGTTTTCGATCAGAGAAGGGGCGATAATGTCTGATTTCATAACTGAAGGTGATAATGGTGATGTTTCTGGTGTACTGATTGCAGCACCATCACCGCTGCGGATGTTTCGTTTCCCAAAAAAAAAAAAAAAAAAAAGTTGATAATTTTACAAGTCACCGAAGGCCGTAATTGGTTGTTAACGGTAATGCATCTGACGTACTAACTGCAGCACCACCACCACCACTTCCACTCCTACCCACCCCTGCATGTACACACACACACACACACACACACACACACACACACACACACACACACACACACACACTTACGCTTTACCCTGCTCTGTCTACCACCACAACTCCCCTTGATTCTTTTGTCCTGGGTGGATGGATGGGTGAGTGGGTGGATAGGTGGGTGGATGGATGGGTTGGTGGATGGATGGATGGATGGGTGAATGGATAGATGGATGAGTGGATGGATAGGTGGGTGGATGGATGGGTGAATTGATGGGTGGATGGATAGGTGGGTGGATGGATGGGTGGGTGGATGGATGGGTGGGTGCATGGATGGATGGATGGGTGGATGAATAGATGGATGGTGGATGGATGGATGGGTGGGTGGATGGATGGGTGGATGGATAGGTGGGTGGATGGATAGGTGGATGGATGGCTGGATAGGTGGCTGGATGGGTGGCTGGATGGATGGTGGATGGATGGGTGGATGGATGGGTGGATGGATGGATGGGTGGGTGGATGGATGGATGGATGGATGGATGGGTGGGTGGATGGATGGATGGGTGGATGGATGGGTGGAGGAATAGGTGGATGGCTGGCTGGATAGGTGGATGGATGGGTGGATGGATAGGTGGATGGATGGGTGGATGGCTGAGTGAAGGGTGAGCAGAGTAGCTACTAATTAGTCTGTATGGAGCATTCATTACCCCCATCCAATTCAACACAGCCTGTCCCTGTTCAGACAACATACTGGCGTTCTGGCTTTTTAAAGATCATGATGACAGTTTTCATACTAATTTATCGTTAAAAAAGTAATTCTCATTAAAAAAAAAAGCAACGATGACTGATATCACTTAAGATCATAACCGGCCGTTTACGGTGATTCTTATGTTGTAATGATTACATCTTCCTGCATCCCCCCCCCCCCCTTCTTTGCTTCATACACACCCTCCCCTTCCTTCCGTCCCCCTCCCCTCCCCTTCTCCTCCATCCCACTTCTCTCTTCCCTCTTTGGTGAACGAGAATGGGCAAGAAGGAATGCAGGTAGATGGGTAGCAGATGGGTAACACAAGTGTTGGGCGTGGTCCCGTCCAGGGTAACACAACGCCTTGTTAAAGGAAGAATATGAGCTTTCAATAAGTCAGGATGACTATCCACACTATTTCTCACGTAAAAACAGTCATTTTCATCAAGAGTAACGGTAACAAACACCAATTATCCTGAGAAAAACGGGCCTTTTCACGTGAAAAATGGCATTTTGACTTAAAAAACAAACAAACAGCACTTTATGAAACAAACAGCTCTTTATCGCGGGAAAACAGTGACTTTCGTTGGAAAACGGTCCTTTTTCACGATCAGCTAAGAATGGTACACATTTTCACAAGAACATAAGACATTATAACGAGTAAATCAGTTTTTCATGTGATAACTACCGCTTTATACGAGGCACTCGCTGTTTACTGATTCTGTGTTTACCGATTTTCGAAAGGATTACTTTTGCTATGATGGTAAGTACTGCTGATATTCAAAGAGAAGTATTCAATCAAACTGTCTATTTCATTCGTTAAAAAAAAACAAACCCAGTCATAATTAAAGTTTCAATAAGCCATCAACATAATCATTTTCACGTGAGCAGGAGTAATTTTTGGTCTTTTGAGGCCAGCATGCTCCTGTAGTCTGTCACCTTTGGTGTGTTGGCTTTTCTTTAGGCGTGTGCTGGTGGCGAAAAGTGCAAGAAATGCAACCGGAGCTCAGGGGATCATACCAAACTATCATGGCGATGCCTCAGAGGTAGCAGTGATTACCTCCCTTCCCCACCACTCCATTCCCCTCTTCAGTGCACCACACAGCCCTCCCCCTCCCTCCCTCCAAAAACCATCCTCTCTCCTCTCTGGTGACGAGTCAATGGGCGGGTGACGTCACAGCTCTTGACTATATGGGTCATGACTGCATGCAATCCACTTCAGCACAAGGCGAGCATGCAAAGGGAGAATACTGGCTTTTATCAGGTCATGATGACCTTTCCCATGCACGTCCAAAAGAGCTGAGGTATTTCTCGTCAACAGTACGGTAATAATTACCGATTTCCGTGACGAAAAACCTGTTGTTTTTTTTCTCCGCGGCAAATTACCGCCAAACAGCACGTGAAAATGGCTGCAAAAAAACAGTCATTATCAGTTGAAAACAGTTTTCACATAAAAACGGGTATTCCACACGAAAAGCAGCTGTTTGTGCAAAATAAGTGAAAATGACGAGAATCGTTATTTCCACGTTGAAATAGCGACTAACGGGTGAAACTACTTCTCTAGCGCCTGTCGTTTGCATTGGAGAAGTCGCGAGCCATGACGATTCCTGTGGTTATGTTGGTGTAAGTTTAGTTACTCCTGTTAGGTTCTACCAAGCTGGAAAGGTCATATGGGGGAAGGGCAAGACAAGACTGCAGTCAAAAAGCCAGGAAGCTTGCCCCCCCCCCCCTGCCCCCCCCCTCCCCATCCCCTGAACGTTGGTCTTGCATGACCCTCCCGAATGTGAATCCACTCCAGCGTACCCTGAAATACCAAGGGGATGTACTTTCGGTGGAACAGGTGGAGGAGAAAAATCTTCCTACGGTTGTGAAGGTGGTTAAGGACGACGTCCACACGGGTGAAGGGTTCTGACAGTACTGTTTAAGTAACCAGTCCACCAGCCGCTGTGGCGAAGTGGTTAGCGTCGCGGACTCCTGGCTGGGAGATCGTGAGTTCGAATCCCATCAGAGTCATGTCGGTTTTTCTGCCCCGACCGGCTCCTACCCAGAGTTGAGTTTGCTGCGGACTCAGTTGGGAAGACTGGGACCACACAGTCGAGTTTCATCCACTTAATGGATGCGTTTCTGAGAGTGTTGCTCAAATTTCCTGACCAACACTGCAGGTGCCTGTATCTCTCGGGCCTGGTTGACGCCGGGATATATTATGAAAGGAAGCGTAGAGTACAGCCCTGTTATGTAGTCTCAGACCGAAATGGAAATCCGTAGCATCATCTTAATCATCCTCTTTCTCATCGATCAGCATTAAAAAAAAAAAAAAAAAAAAAAAAAAACTCTCAAATTCTGTGACCCTTCATGCCCTGCCCTCATGGTGACCTCAATTTAGATGTCATCTCCACGTCTATGGCCTTGGTTTGGTTCCGTCGGGGTCACCGGTATCGGCGAGTCTACGGGGGCTGTCGCTGGACGGACGTGGTGGCGCCCTCCGGAGGGAGAGCTCACTCACGCCGTCTCCGCGACTGAGCAATTATTGTCGTCAGTAGGGAGCTTAGTAGGTGGTGTCCTGCGTATGTTAGGTCAGAACAGGCGCCACTGAACACCACCGAAGTGACTCGGCAGCAGTGCAGTGTCTCCTCCGGTGGGTTGCCTCTTGACGACTTGACATTGACTGCTCCCTGTGGATTGCCGGTGCCGGGGCTGCGGCGGGGCCGACCGGGCTGTGGCTGTGGACGGGGTGTCGGAATGAGCGGCGTGGGTGCACTGCCTCTGAGGTGGCGCAGAGGTTGGGACAGAAAAAAAGTAACCAGTCCAGTAGAAGGATCATTCCAACATGAGCATCACAGGCGCTTGGCCTGACCTTTTCGGTGCAGAATGGCAGGCAGTACAATGCCTATGCTTCCCTATGGCAGACAACCATGGAAAACATGAAAAAGGTTACTTCCCTATGGCAGACAACAATGGAAAACATGAAAAAAGATTACTTCCCTATGGAACAATGCTACTTCCCTATGGCAGACAACAATGAAAAATATGAAAAACGTTATTTCCCTATGACAGACAATGAAAAATATGAAAAACGTTATTTCCCTATGACAGACAATGAAAAATATGAAAAATCGTTACTTCCCTATCGCAGACAACAACGAAAAATATGAAAAACGTTACTTCCCTATGACAGACAACAACGAAAAATATGAAAAACGTTACTTCCCTATGACAGACAACAATGAAAAATATGAAAAACACTACTTCCCTATGGCAGACAGTAGGGGGGCCGGAGTAGCTCAGTTGGTAGAGCGCCGGACTTGTGATCCTGGGGTCGCAGGTTCGAATCTCCGCCGGGCCGTTTCGGTACAGGGGGATTTTTCCCTCGGAGTTAACATTGGTTCTGACTCCATTTCCCATACAGTCCTTCGAATGAGACTTTAAACCGAGGTTCCGTGTGTGAACGCACGCATAACATCTTGCACACACGTAAAATCCCATCACCAACTTTCGGAAGAGAAGGCCAGTTTGGCCGTTGGTATGGATGACACGTTACACATAGCATGCACCCTGCGTGAGAAATAGAAAGAATGAAGGAAGTAAGGAAATTGAGTGAACGATGTTGGACGACATTGACTGGATGACACGGGAAACGACTGAATGAAGCATCAGCTGGCAGCTCTTCAGTCGGCACTACCCAGGTAGGCAGCCCGTTGTGTAAACGAATGTGGATTGTAAAGCGCTTAGAGCTTGGTCTCTAGCCGAGAATAGGCGCTATATAAGTATTTATTATTATTATTATTCAGACAACAATGAAAAATATGAAAAACGTTACTTCCCTATGGGAGACAACAATGAAAAATATGAAACACGTTACTTCCCTATGACAGACAACAATGAAAAATATGAAATAGGTTACTTCCCTATGGCAGACAACAATGGAAAACACGAAAAAGATGACCTCCTTTTGGTTGGAAGGCATTTTTACTTGAAATGGGCCATTCTAACGTGAAAAGGGCTATTTGACGTGAAACAGCTTCTCACATGAAAATCACTTTTCACATGATACTTTGCTGCTGAAAACAATTACTCTCATGTGAACATAGATGTTGTCTAAAATGTAGATAAAGTAAGCATTCTCAGGCCTTAACCCGTATTCAAATATTGTTTTCATATCAAAGTAAATGCTTTGGGAGTTGGTTCTTTTCTTCTATTCCCAAATTCTTGTCGAGCGTTGTTCATATAATGTCATGGGTGTGGTGTGTGTGGGTTGGCGGTGTGGGGGTGGGGGGGGGGGAGGATAGAGTGGGGGGGGGGGTGGCTTGTGCATCTGTTTTAGTGCTTGCTTTGTGACCTATTGTTTTGATGCCTTTTTCTCAGTATTGTGCAATGTTTATGGAAACTTTTATTTTTCCTGTATTGTGAAGCGCTCTGAGGATGAGTCTTCTTCTCTCATCGAAGAGCGCTATATAAGCTCGATTTATTATTATTATTTATTGTTAATGCTTTCCAATGGCGATCATCTTTCTTTTCCCCTAAAAACAAAAGTTCTTACGCGCTGTAACTATTTCCTCGGCGTAGACATAGTCATATTTACAGTGTTCAAGACGTCACCACTATATCATCCTTTCGACGTAAACAATAATCACTGTGACTTTTTCGAGCCAGTGTGCATGCTCCTATACACTTCCTTTTCTCGTGTGCTCGCTTTCCTCTCGGTGTGA
>CM065721.1:61886135-61891135 GCA_033310375.1 Conus canariensis
TAATAAATGCAATCCACACATGACTCAGGAAGTTGTGACGTATACTAAAAGGTTTTGCAATGAGCAGAGCAAGGCGGACGATCAGTGTCCAATATTCAGCAACAAACAGCATTGTTAATTAAATTGTGAAGGGCTGTTGTAATACTTGACTGGGATGTATTGCTCTCTTAACTCCTGAAAAACAATGGGCATAGTAAAACAAAGTGGATCTCTGTTTGAAGCTCACAAAATGGACACAGCAACTCATTGTCGGTCAGATTCCTTAGGAAACGCATTGTATGTACGTTTAGTTGTGCCACACCTACTCTTACTCTGATTAGACTAGTTCTTGCTTATAAATGACGGACTGACTGCAGGTATGGGGCCAAAATCAAATCACTCTTAAATGTCCTGTAAAATGGACACGATCACTCCGTGTTATTTCGGTATGCCACTGCGCTTTGTAATCTTGAATCAGTCTCTTAATGTCTTCAAGAACTCTTTTTCGTTACCAACTCCTTGATTGACCCACACTTCTTCAAAATCCATATTTGTAAAGAAAGAAGCAGACGGTAGATGCCTATGTGTTCTTGTCTCTATGGTGAAAAAAAGCAACATTTTATAAGCTTTATATGGAAGTCGATGAAGCTGCATTTAAAAAATTTTCAACCAGAATTTAATACTCTTTATATATAAGTTAACACACAATCGGAATCGACCCAATTCTCCATAAACCATTGCATTTGGAGTTCTTATACTTACCTTCAAAAACCTTTTCAAGGCAAAAAGGTGCACTTTTTTTTTTTTTTTTTTTTTAGAATGTCAACATTTCCAATTAGACCCCAAATTTCTGTACCGTAACTAAGTACTGGCTGGATTTAAGAGTCGAAGAGTTTATAGAATACAGCTGGTGATTTTTCTCTTATGGACCACAAGAGTTTGAAGATATTAATCACGCCCATCTTTGTTCTGCTAGACATATCATATAAACAACTATCAGAGTGAGAGTGACAGTAGGCTACACCACACATTAGAACATTAACAAACCCAGACACATTGTATCAAACGCCAAAACACTAAAATCAGCAGAGATGTGTCAATTTGTGAGAAAACATACAGACTATGCATGCTGTGTAAGAGACTGGTTGAGAGAGAGAGAGAGAGAGAGAGAGAGAGAGAGAGAGAGAGAGAGAGAGAGAGAGAGAGAGAAGGGAAAGTCGGGATGGGCGATTTAATGGAGTATGTCACGTGTTCAAACGGTGTATTCAAATCGTGACTTAGAGAAGTCGGCCGTAAAGAAGAAAAAGTCTTGTGCCGTTTGTATATAGGCCTTTCCTTGTACACTCATTCTTATCTTTTAATGGGTGAAGAAGCTCTGTGGTGCATTCTGTGTCATGCACCACTGACAGTGAAACATGTTCTTTTAGACTGCTGGGACTTGCATGAAGTGAGATCCAGACGTTTTACCGCAGACTCCATGAAAACATTGCTCAGAGATGTCCCACCTGATGTGATCTTTGAATTTCAGAAAGAGTTCAACATTTTTCATCTGATCTTAGATTTTACAGCAGAAAGAGTTTTAACAAAATTTCCGATGTGATTTAATAAAGTATATTTTAAAGAGTTGTCTGAATGAGACTGCTTTGAAAATGATTTTTGATTTGACTTCAACACGGTGACAGCCTTGAATTGGCCCTTTGCGGTCGGCTGGGCTATAAGCAACATTCGCGTACCTTACCGATACGTCTCCCGTGTCTGTGGAGAAACTTCTCTGTTGCAGGATCCGCTTCTTGTTCGCTGCCAGAATTTGTCCAGTGCATGTCCTGTTTTGCCAGCAAATTTGGGAGCAGAAAAATCAAGAATATCTGCCTCCCCACCCCCTTCCTGCCTTTAATGTTGTCTTAAGGTGTAATAATTGTGTATATAGATACTTTGGGAGGGAGCTGGTGTAAATAATTGAGTATATAGATACTTAGGGAGGGAGCTGGTGTAAATAATTGAGTATATAGGCACTTAGGGAGGGAGAGAGAGGGGGGGGGTGGAGAGACCAGAGAGAGAGAGAGAGAGAGAGAGAGAGAGAGAGAGAGAGAGAGAGAGAGAGAGAGAGAGTGTGTGTGTGTGTGTGTGTGTGTGTGTGTGTGTGTGCGCGTGTTGCTAATAGGCTTTCTTTTGTGTGTGTGCCGACAGACTTTAAAGGGTCCTGCGCGGTCAAGTGGACTACACAAACACGTGCTATGCACGCAACGTTAAGCATCTGATGCAACCGTGAGGATCCACCGTAACGTAGGCCCGCCCCTGCCCTGAGCCTCCAACGACTTTTGACAGGAAAAGAGTGAAACACACATTGGGAAAGACGCGGTTAATCATCTTTGTGGAGTCTGTCTGTCTCGCTTTACTTCCACTCCTCGCTTTCTCCTTCTTCCTCCAACCCCCTCCCTTCCCCCCGACTCTACACACACACACACACACACACACACACACACACACACACACACACACACACACACACACACACACTTTTCCTCCTTTCATGACGTAGCGTCAAGATTATGCAAAACTTGTTGGACAAAGGTCATCGAGTTTTATATGCTGGGTCACCTTTTGCGTATTGCACTGTCAACTTCGCCCACATTCCTTTATCATCCACCACCCCTTCCCTCCCTTACCATCCTACACTCTCCCCCCCCCCCCCCCCACCCCCGGGCTAACACTAATCCCCGCCTTCCCTACGCCAACCTCAATTTATTCCAGGTCAGAGCTTTTGACAGTTATATTTTCATTTCATCTGACTGTCTGTCTGTCTGTCTGTCTCCCTCTCACGTTCTTCGTATAAATAACACACACACGCACGCACGCACGCACGCACGCTCGCACACACACACACACACACACACACACGCGCGCGCACAGACACACAGACGCGTGCGCGCGCGCACGCACACATACACACACATGCATACATACACACTATATCTGTCTGTCTGTCTGTCTGTCTCTTTCTCTGTCCTTGTTTCTCTGTCTACTCTCCCTCCCCCCTCTCTCTCCCCCTCTGTTCACAGGCATTCAAATGCACTCCACGCTCCACAGTACCCCCTCCCTCTCCTTCCCATTTATGCTGTTAACTGTCCTAGTCCACATCCCAGCCCCTGCCCCCTACCCCCTGTTTTCCGCCCTCATCCCCCTCACTCACTAACCGTTTTCTCCCCCCCCCCCCCCTCATTTCTGCTGTTGTCACCGCTAAGGAATAGCAACTGTTGACATTCAATTATTGCGTCCATGAAGACATCAGAAATAAACAAATGGATCGCGGTCACAGACACGTACTCTCTCTCTCTCTCTCTCTCTCTCTCTCTCTCTCTCTCTCACACACACACACACACATATACACACACGCGCACATGCGCGCGCATACATACACACACGCGCGCGCATAAACACACACATACACGGCGGCGCGCGTGCACACACACACACACACACACACACACACACACACACACACACACACACACACACACACACACACTCTCTCTCTCTCTCTCTCTCGGTTTTCTCCGTCTGTCTCTGTCTGTCTGTCTGTCTGTCTGTCTGTCTGTCTCTCTCTCTCTCACACACACACACACATTTTTTTTCTCTCCATCACCACCACCCACCCCAAACACACACACAAGAAAGCTAGAGATTTCCCAACGAGGCAATGCACCCATGTGAAGAGACGAAGACACTGACAAACAATGATTTGTTAAAACAATCACAGCAAAGACCCGAATTTATACTGTTGTGACAGACATAAAATGTCGTTCATAACCCACACTGATCGCAAGCCGGTTGAGCCCGATATAATCTGGATTCGGTGGTCGGTAGAACTCTACTATGAGAGAAACACTACTGAAAAAAGCTTCGTAGAAAACCAAGCGGTGAGCAACTAGGCAATCCGTTTGTTCATCCATTCATGTATTTGTGTTTCTCGTTCATTCAATCATTTCGTTCAGCGATTCGTTCGTTCACTCAAGTCTTCCAGTCAGAGTCGGTTCATCAGCTCGGTTGGTTAGTGGACAACAGTCGTTCGCCGATTCATTCGTACACTCAATCTTTCAGTCGCTGTCGATTCGTTCGCTCGGTTGGTGGGCTAACTGACTTGTGAATCGGTAATTCATCTGTTGCTTTGTTTATGTCACTGTTTCGTCCGGTGACAGACAAAAGAGGGCTCATCCGGCCGGTTGTTGCACAATGGGGCGAACTTGCATGCCTCTCCACCATTGTGAGACAGACGAAGAGTTCTAAAAATAACAAACAAGTAACGGCAACTCTTTCCTTCCGCGATGAGTTGATTGCTCGCCCATAACTCCCCGCGAACGCTGGCTACTTTCGGCATCGAGTCACTCATCACAAACACTAGCACAGTGGTCGCAATACAAACAAGGAGACCCCCCCCCCCCCCTCACCCCCAACCCCCCGAAGGATTTTCAAGCGTGCACGTATATCCTGCACCTGACACCTGTTCACAACAACAAGAACTGCATATTTTGTTTGTTTGTAACGGATTATAGTTCTGGGTCGAGTAGAATAATGTGTGTGTGTGTGTGTGTGTGTGTGTGTGTGTGTGTGTGTGCGTGCGTGCGTGTGTGCGTGCGTGCGTGCGTGCGTGCGTGCGTGCGAGCGTGCGTGTATGCGTGTGTGTGTGTGTGTGTGTGTGTGTGTGTGTGTGTGTGTGTGTGTGTGTGCGTGCGTGCGTCCGTGTGTGTGTTTGTGTGAGGGTGCGCGCTTGCTTGCTTGCTTGTTTATATATGAAGGGAATATTTTTTGTTTGTTTTCAGTCATTCATAGTCCCACTTTGATTACGCTTTGATTCGTTCCACACAACAGATTCCCAGAGCCTTTTCTGTGCGTCAGAATTATTAACTGACGGCACTTTCAGACTCTGCCCCAAAATGTTATCCCAGCTGTCTTTGGAACCATGGGACGAAGCACAAACGCTGCTTCCTAAACTGCCTTCGTCATTCTTTCGATAAAATCCGAAC